>CAMRHE010000202.1:2682500-3282500 GCA_947044405.1 Leptodactylus fallax
AGGGCGTTCCTCACAGCGCAGCTAGACTGTCAGGAACACCTTTCTGACAGTAAACCGTGAAACTACGACCCCCGATATCTCCAGCCCCGGGGCACATACCGGGAAAGCCGGCAGTGCGCTGAATTCAGTGCGCTGTCGGCTTTCTAGCGGCATGTAAAACCGCTTGTGCCTGAGAATATGAAAAGTCCTCTTTAACACCCAGAATAGCCAGGGTTGTGGAGCTTAAAGGAGTTGGAGTCGGAGGTTTGGCGTATTTTTCCACAGCCCGACTCCTACTCCTCCATAAATTGCTAACAGCCATGGTCAGGCAGAAGGAGTAACGCTCCTCTATAATTCAGGAAAAAACAGTGACTGAATTCCTAAGAAAATAAATATGCAATAAGCCACGCATCTTATTATACTATGCTGACAAGTGTAATTATTTTATTTTCAAGCAGAATAACTTTTTTTCCCTGAATCAGACTACATAGTAATCTGTCATCCACATGACTAACAGCTACATACACTAACAGTACAAAGGTGTATAGTTCTGCTGTATGACAGACACCAATGCAGGAACTACAAATGGGTCCTTCGGAGTTCTTATCATTTTACTGGACTAAACAGTGCAACATGCTGTGTTACTCTGGACAGCATTTTTGATGAAATCTGCAAAGGAGCCTTAGCTACAGGTGTAAGCCTAGTTTATTTACATATATTTACACATACACAGACACAGAGGGAAGAAGAACTGGTATTGGCTTATTCCCGCTGAAATAAATACGATTGGCCAAGCGTGTTTATGGGGGAGATGGGCACAATACATGTAACTGTTGACTTAGGGCGGTAACCCAGGGCTTTGGAACTAATGGGGTATCAGGTTTGGACAGGTTGCAGTGTTTAAGGAAGGACTATGTTCTGTTTACAGTATTACAAAGTATTGCAGTATGGCAATAGCTGAGACTAAATACTTATACTATGACAGGTCTTTCCTAGGCCACAACTGTATCATAGCACATGTAGTTCCAGGTCAGGCACTCAACTAGTCATTGGTCACATTGTGAAGAGTAAAAAAAAAACTCCTCTCAGGCAACGGGTTTCACTTTCTATTACATATAGATGCTTTCAAAGGGAACCTGTGATGTAGCGTGATCTGGAGGCAGCATGTCACAGAGCAGGATGAGTTGAACAGATTTTTATGGAGTTTTCTGGGAAAAAGTTCAGTATGACATGTGATTTACTGACAAAACCTTGTTTGTTCTATATTTAGGAGTCCAGTGGGCGGTCCTAATCAGTAAACAGTTATTTCTGTATACATGCTTATATAGGGGAGGCAACTACTGGACACGTAAGCATGAAAAGATCAGTGTTTTCAATCAATAAGTTACACTGACTCTCTTCCAGAAAAACTGTGTTCCAACCTTCTCAGCTCATCCTGCTTGGTAACAAAATGCCCATACACTAAACAACATTTTCATGAGGACAGGTTGCCTTTAACCATTTTTTAATAAAACCAGCAATAGGTAGGTCAGAAGACAGTGCCTTTGCACACAGTAAATGCTACTCAATCTTGATTTGAGACTATTTTCTTGGGATAGGGCATAAGATCGGTTGGGGTCCAACACTCAACACCCCAACCAATCAGCTATTTTCAGCAGCTGATACACAGAGAATGGAACAGGAAGCAGGCAGCTCTGTTCTCTTTCCAGTGGCCAGACTACGTTACTGCAGCTCCTATTCTCTTGAATGGGAACCAAGCTGTAATAAGTTGGTCTGACCACTGCTGAGAGAACAGATCTGTTTGCTCCCTATTCCATTTTCTATGTATCAGCTGATGAAAATAGCTGATTGGTGGTGGCGTCAGATGCCAGACCTCCACCAACGATATTGCTAAGCGATCTTTAGGATAGGTCATGAATATTTTTAGCCCGGAAACCCCTTTAACTACTTTTCCATCATAGGTTCACCAGATAGAACCTTTAAATTTTGGATGTTTATAGGATAGCTAGAGTCAATACATTCGCTTAGGGCTTTTGATTATGGGAGTATTGAGAAACAACAGTACAAAGGTACAATTTTTGTAATAAGTAAGAGGAACAGACTTGAGAAAAACTCTGCATTGATCACATGAACATATCTCCATTAAAAAAAAAACAAAAAAAAAACGAAAAACAAAGCTGTGAAATGTAGGACTGAATATGAATTTAGCAATGATTGTTAAAATGAATTGAATTGTAATGTCAGAGCTAGTTCTTATATTGCGGTAGTTTTATATGGAGATCTCACAGGGTAGGGTAAATTTGTTTTTAACACCATGTGCTGACAAGTTGATAAGATACTATAGGATTTTCTAGACTCTTCAGAGTGAAATTGCTTCATTTTCCCATATATTGTTTATACCATTTACATTTAGTAGGATAGTATATTGGCCAACCATAGTAAGCCTGTAATTTCTTATGATTCACATCATCTCAGGTGTTGTCTTGGGTGTGACAAAACAATTTAAGGATTGTCGCGGTCTGAAACTACATGTTCAGTGATCATTCCTTACTTAATGTGTGTATGCTCCCATGTAATACACGCTACATTAAAAGGCATTGTGTTTCATCAGTTAACGTTTACAAATCATCTACAAGATCTACAGTACGCTGAATAAAGGAGGCTACCCAGCTTCATGAAGCTAAATGTTTTACAATCGGTATCAAAACCAACTTAAAATTAGCATCTCTACTACAGACACTCCAAGGTGCTCTGTTATAGGGAAGTTGCGCACTGTCTTTAGGTAGATTACCTATCACCAGATATTTTTGTGAGATATCCAAAAACACAACTATGATTCCAGTCTATGCAAAAATGAGACATTATACAGACTATAAGGGTCATTGATAAAGCTCATATATATTTGGCAGTTTTTTCAGCAGAGCAAATAGACTCTCTAGAAATTAGGTTTTCCCCATCATCTCCCCCAAGAATATTGAACTGTCATCAAACATTAGAGTGATAAACAACACACCTTTGTTATGTATGTCTCCAAATCTACAAAAGTAAAAAACAGAAGTCTTATGCAAATGAGACAAGTAGTGCACTGGGGGTGGGCCTTCAGCTCCCTGGAGCACTGCTCCTGTCTGTGCTACCTTGTGTAGTTAGAGTTGATCCTCCCACTGTTATAACATTGCCCATCCTACTTGAGCAGTAACAGCAGTGCTCCCAGAGCTGGTTACAGTTGACTATGCTTGGCGGAGGTGGGAGGCTCACTTCAAAGAAGGAAATTTTAACTTTTTTATATTACCAGAGACATGGAATGTTACACATGGACTTCTTTTAGAAACAGAACACAAGGACCTTATCTAGCAAGGCAAAGAGGAACCACTCAAAGGCTTAGAGATTTATGATATCAAAACAGCGGTGTTAAGTGCAGGAGATGTTTCCTTTATTTGTTGCACAAATTTGATCACTTAGATTTGACATGAGGTTATATATAAAATACACTACTCTCTACACAGTTTAACACTGAAATTAGTGCTAACTATGGCACCCTGTAGACCCCTTTGATAGTGAATACATTGGGTTTTACTGTACACCTTACCTAGGCGAAATACCAAAGGAATGACGAAACAGTTCTAAGAAAAGATAATACAGCATTGTTTATTTCCTGGGGAATAAAAGTATTTTATTTAAAGGGGTTGACTGGGCTTATCAATTGAGGACTATTTTTTTAGGATAAGTTATCAACTGAAGATTGGGTGAAGGTCTGACACCTGGGACCTCCGCCAGTCAGCTGTTTGAAGAGACAGCAGCATTCAGAAGGATACAGCAGGCTCTTCACATAAAACCAAGCATAGTGCCGTACATTTTACAAAGGCTGTGCTCAATATCACAGCTCAAAGCTATTCATTTGAATGTGACTGAGCTGTGAAGAGGCCATGGATTGGTCATCAACTGATAAGCCTGGAAATCCCCTTTACATAAAAGTTTGGGAAAAATTGGATCCTTTTATGGCGATCTAAAACACCCATATTGGTTCTGATCAAGGTTTTGTAGGCCAAAGCCAGAAGTAACAAAGGGAATGAAAAATACAAATGAAGGAATTATACTTATTACTTCTGGCTTTGGCCTTAAAAACTGCCGCAGTGCTCCCACTGCTGAACAAAATCTGTATGTGTATCCTGTAGCCGTATTTTCTACTGTTCCTGGTTTTGGCTGGATTGCGATATGTCACCTTGATATGCAGCAAAACAGCAGCGAAGATAGCAAGTTCTAACTGGCGACTTTAAAGGGAATCTCCACTGGTAATACATATATGTGTTTAAATAGCATGTAGACTTTCCCAATGTGAAACTAAATAATTATGGAAATCACAATATATATTGCAGATGACCTGTCACTATGTCTAACATCTGTATTTTCTTACCTTGCTGCCTTCTTACTGTTCCACAGATTCTAGAACTTTATTTCTTTTTCTCTCTAACCCCCTTTGGTATTTAGATATGTACCCCATTAATATGCACACACATTGTGTAAGTACACAGTTAGGCTAGGACTTTTGCTGGACTTTTGGACACTCTTGCTAGAAGAGTGAGGAGATCAGGCTACAGGCTACCCTCTAGACTCTGCCCCCAGGAGAACTTAGGTTGCCGCCCAGTTGCGTGATGAACTCTATATTTTCATTCAGCGTCTGCAAATTAACGGTGATGATATCTAAATAACGGAGGGGGTCAGGAGAAAAAAAAGAAAAATGTCCTAGAATGTGTGGAGGTGTGAGAACAAGGCGAGGTAAGAAAATAGAGATGTTAGACCAAGTGACAGATCATCTTTAAGTACTGTACACAATATGATAAAACTCAGTGTTTTATCAAAACCAATGTAATGTGTTAAAAAAAAAAAAAAAAGGATGCAAAGATGAAGATACCATGATCAGAAATACAGGACAAATGTCAATTGCATTACAGTAATGTGTCACTATACATAGACGAAAAGGTGCATGATGTACATTTCCAGTAATGACAGGGTTACTGTGTTATGTAACCCTAAACCAATCTACCGCCCACAAGAGCAATGCAATAACTGGAAACAAATAGGAGTGCCACTTTAACAAAAAAAAAAAATACCAAAGTGATGTGTGGTTTCCAGTATCAGGAATGTAGATCATCTGTATCCTGCTCAATACTGAAACCAGTGGTTTGTGTCACCAAGTACTCAGGTATAAGCAGGCGTTATGCAACCTTTATCCTTATATTTTATATTGTGGCAAGTATTTTGATAGTTATATAGGGGAAGTTGTATGTAACCTTTAGTCACAGTACACAATGATAGATGGTCAATTAAGTTTAGTATAATATGTTTATGACACAACAGAAACCAATTGGTGAGTTCCTGCCCAAAGTATATGGGTCACATCACTGCAGAAAGATACCGATCCTATTTGTGGGTATGTATAACTGTGTTGTTAAAGTACGGAATGTGTATGGCATCTTGTTCTCACTCTGAAGATTATATAGAGCTCCCAAAGTCCACTCTTACCTGGTACAAGAAATCTACATGGCAACTAAAACTCAAAGTAGGCAGAACATAAAGCCAGCAGATTATTTCTCAGTTCTACTTCATGTAACAGACAGTACTGCAATGAAAAAATGCAGCGTGTGTATTATCTATTATTACTAATATTACTATTATACTGTGTATGACTCAGAACATCTGCCTAATATAGCTAACCCATAGTCATGTGCTACAATACTGATAAGAGATTCATTCTTAGCAGCAGAAGCCGATGTTTGTATTCACTGACTAAACCTGTGTTAACCTATAAATGTAAATATAGCATTAAAATATTGGGCTATACTCTTCAGAATGATGATCATATGGCAAACACCATTTAATGCTTATCCAAGTGTACGGTCTTTGAGTTTTACTGCTGAAGTTGAAAGTTTTCATTGATTTAAAGGTAAAATAAGTTGCAGAACAAATGACAAGAAGTTCTCTGGCATAGCACTGCATACGTAGCACTTTGTAACTAATTCCTTAGTGGGGCAAGTACCGCCTCTTTACACAACAGGATACCCAGGTCTCCTAGGCCTAGGTGACCCTATATAAGGTCAGCACATGATAGAGCGGGAAATGCTGAGCTCTGCATATATCATTTTCGAAAATTAGATTTACTTACAGTGAGAAGCTATTTACTTGCTGTCGGACACTAGCTGAACCGTCAGAAATCCATTAAAATTTCCATTCATTTCAATGGGGTTTATATTGTGTCCGTTAGTGTCCTTTTACACCCAATCCATCAGAAGTCCGTTTTTTTTCCGCGGACAAAAAAAATCTTACATGCAGGACTTTGTCCGTTTGGAAAACGGATTCTTGATGGACAGAAAGTGTCTTATTTTTTTAACATTGAAGTCTATGGGTAACGGACAGTAACTGATAGCCATCAGTTACTGTACGTTATTTTATGTCCATTTTTTTCTGCCCATGCTCAGAAAGCAGAAAAAAACAAAAAAACAAAAACAGACAGTGTTAAAAACCAGACACTAACTGATGCTAATGTGTCTGTTTTTTTAACTGATCCATTAACATCAGTTAGTGTCCATTAATGTCTGTTATGATAGGTGTCCGTTTTTTTTTGTTAACGGACACCTTCATAACGGAATCCAACAGTAGTGTGAACCCTTCCTAAACGATCATGTTATGCTGAAACACACACTGCAGGAAAGGCCTTCCCCCCCCCCCCCCCATCCTCCAAAGGTGCTATAAAACTCTATGGTCTATTTTGTTAGTTGGCTTCAGTTGAGATCATGAGGATGCCCAGCAACCTCTGGATGTCATTGAACAACATAAGTGTATATTAGTGCATAACACAACCCCTTCATTTTCATCAAGTGAAACACTTTGCATCATTTGTAATCTGCAACTAAGCATTATCGCTTTTCATTTATTAAACACTTATTTTTCTATATTCTGGTGTGATTATGGTCATAATTTGACCATGTTAGAGTTAACCTGTTATAAAACCCAATTTGCCTACAATGATGCTATGAGGTTCAGAACACTGTGGCTCTACTGTCCTGTACTCACATGACATGTGACTGTCACATTTTCCGGCCCAGACATGGCTGTGTGAATTGGCCTTAATATATGTATGTCTAATAAATATCACATCTCATAACTCGCTTCGCAATGAAGTACTTCACGATGGAACGGTGCACCCAGCTAGTTTTATGGGCAGCAATAATGGCTAACATGAAGTACCGCAAAATTAGTTTCCTTAAAAAAATTACATCAGATTATAGTGTGATATATTATTTTATCATTTACTACAAGCAGATCAAAGTCAAGAATGTCAGCATGCGATCCAGAACCAGGCATAATCCACGGTACACAATATCAGTGCACTCAGATCACAGTTCACATTCTTTTACCTCATATTCTCACACTAGTGCTACAGGTATCAGTTTACACCTAGGGACAAACAACCAACTCAATTTATTCTTCTTCTTCTTCCAGAAAACAAGAGCACAGAGTTGCATAAAGTGCAGATTTCCCAGAGCTCTTTACACTACAGCATGAATGAATTTGCTAATACAAATGCTCAATAGTTGTTCCATAGTAATATATGAGCCTGACATTCCACAATATTCTAACATGATATGGCTGTCACATGAGCTACACAAATACAAAGTAATCTCTGAGATTATTATCAATAAATCAAGGATTGAAGAAGACCCTCTGGTTTACAATAACATTTCACATTAAAGAGGACCTTTCATGTTCTCTAAGATTGGCGATGGGATATACCACTGGAAAGCTGACAGTGCACTGAAGTTTAGCTTTCCATACCGATATCACCGCACTGTCAGAGGGGCTGGACTCGCAGCTCTGCATCATTGCTGGGTGCTGAGGAGCCTTCATAGCCCAGCGATGACACTGAGCTGTGAGGTCGGCCCCTCTGACAGTGCAGCGAAATTGGTGCCGAAAACAACAGCACCAATATCTCTGAAACTGGGGCAGATAGCGGCAAACCTGACAGTGAGCTGAATTCAGTGCACTGTCAGCTTTCCAGTGGAACATAACACCGCCAATGCTAGAGGACATAAAAAGGTCCTCTTTAAATTTACAATCTAAATAACTAATGCCCTTATTTTTATTCTTTATGATTCCTCCAGTTCCCTCTTCACTTGGACAGACCAGCTGAGAACAGGAGGGAGTGTCTCAGATGAAATGAAGAGGTAAATGGGAATTTGAGGAAATGCTCCATAAACATTAAAAGGGAGGGCAGCATGTATTTTACACTATGCTTTATACACAGTGTGAATTATTCAGGGCTGGAGTCAGTACCTTCATAAATAGATGACAGCCAAGGTCAGTCAGAAGCAATAAAGCTCCCCTACTTCATTAAAAAGCCAGGGGCTGAATTCCTACAGAAGTAAATATGCAACAACTATGCATCTAATTATACATTAATAATTGCTTGATATAATTTAAATTAAGTAATTTTATTTTGAAGCCAGAGGTCGGTAACTTATTTCTGACTCATACTCCGAGGCTCCACGTTCATGACTCCACAGGCCGCGATATTTTTATTATTATTCTGAACTAAAGGGTCACTTTGTCAGTAACTTATTTGCCACCTCCATAAATACCATGCTTGTGGATACCTCTATATGAGCAAAAATCAGGCACAGAAACCACCAGTAAAACCCTGATTTTTCTGGCATACCCTAGAGATGATCTAACTCTACATCTCTCCCAATGAGACCATACAAGTCAACCACCTATCCCCTTACAAATCCAAGCAGCCCAGAGCAAGCATAAAAAATGATTATTTTCAGGTGCACCAATAATATGTTCTAACTTCTATGGCTCCTGGGAAAGAGCATAACTATAAGGGGGTGCTGCATGAGTATCGCACCTTGACCTTTAGCAAAAATCACTGGTACAGTGAGGAGTAACACTATTTGTGGACATTATATGACATAGACTTTGCAACTTTAGCAGTTTTCCTTTACACACTCTATCTGTAGTCTGCAGTTCTCTCTCAGCTGGTAGCTGGAGACTAGCAGCCATACACTGCTCACAGTAACTAGAAATCTGCTATATAACTGTCTCTCTTACTCAGAAATAGTCCCATGGTCACGCAGGATATATAAAGAGAAGTACTGACATGTACAGATGTGAATAAAGAGTTTGTTTAGTTCCAGAATGTGATGTTAATAAAGTCTCTATGTAGTTCCAGAATCAGCCTAAGGCCTCCTTCACACGACCGTAGTAGTTTTTAATGCCCACAAATACAAAAAGACTTGCAGGATCCCCTACACTTGTAGCTGCCACAAATACGTGCAAAAATAGAACTTTTTTGGTTATTTATGTTTGATCGTCTTAAACACTATTTTTATGATGATTTATTAAAAGTGAAGTTTTATTTAGTCATTGGTCCTCTGCTTATAATAATAGACTACTGTCAGATCAAGTACGTTTTTGATGACTTAGATATTGTTTAATGCTTTGGTGTTGAGAAGGGGAGCACGTAAACAGTCTGATAAGGGAAGAAAAAATAATTTTTTGACATTAAGCTATATTACAACGTTTCTTATAATCTCCTACACCGTTTCCTTATTTTTGAAAAGTTAATGATTATTTAAATGGAGTCCTGAAGATCTTACTGCCATGTAAAAAGATATCAGTATTGTAAATAGCATTCAGCTGGTACCAGGCCATGGTACTAGGGTCGCTTCTGATTTCACTTGGGCTGCTGGGTAAGCATTAGGGGCCGAAGACTGATCATCAACCAGTATATTTAATAAGTAATAGGTACAGCATATGAAAAAGTTTGGGCACCCCTATTAATCTTAATCATTTTTAGGTCTAAATATTTGGGTGTTTGCAACAGCCATTTCAATTTGATATATCTAATAACTGATGGACACAGTAATATTTCAGGATTGAAATGAGGTTTATTGTACTAACAGAAAATGTGCAATATGCATTAAACCAAAATTTGACCGGTGCAAAAGTATGGGCACCTCAACAGAAAAGTGACATTAATATTTAGTAGATCCTCCTTTTGCAAAAATAACAGCCTCTAGTCGCTTCCTGTAGCTTTTAATCAGTTCCTGGATCCTGGATTAAGGTATTTTTGACCATTTCTCTTTACAAAACATTTCCAGTTCAGTTAAGTTTGATGGTCGCCGAGCATGGACAGCCCGCTTCAAATTATCCCACAGATGTTCAATGATATTCAGGTCTGGGGACTGGGATGGCCATTCCAGAACATTGTAATTGTTCCTCTGCATGAATGCCTGAGTAGATTTGGAGCTGTGTTTTGGATCATTGTCTTGCTGAAATATCCATCCCTGGCGTAACTTCAAATTCGTCACTGATTCTTGTACATTATTCTCAAGAATCTGCTGATACTGAGTTGAATCCATGCGACCCTCAACTTTAACAAGATTTCCGGTGCCGGCATTGGCCACACAGCCCCAAAGCATGATGGAACCTCCACCAAATTTTACAGTGGGTAGCAAGTGTTTTTCTTGGAATGCTGTGTTTTTGACGCCATGCATAACGCCTTTTTGTATGACCAAACAACTCAATCTTTGTTTCATCAGTCCACAGGACCTTCTTCCAAAATGAAGCTGGCTTGTCCAAATGTGCTTTTGCATACCTCAGGCGACTCTGTTTGTGGCGTGCTTTCAGAAACGGCTTCTTTCGCATCACTCTCCCATACAGCTTCTCCTTGTGCAAAGTGTGCTGTATTGTTGACCGATGCACAGTGACACCATCTGCAGCAAGATGATGCTGCAGCTCTTTGGAGGTGGTCTGTGGATTGTCCTTGACTGTTCTCACCATTCTTCTTCTCTGCCTTTCTGATATTTTTCTTGGCCTGCCACTTCTGGGCTTAACAAGAACTGTCCCTGTGGTCTTCCATTTCCTTACTATGTTCCTCACAGTGGAAACTGACAGGTTAAATCTCTGAGACAACTTTTTGTATCCTTCCCCTGAACAACTATGTTGAACAATCTTTGTTTTCAGATCATTTGAGAGTTGTTTTGAGGAGCCCATGATGCCACTCTTCAGAGGAGATTCAAATAGGAGAACAACTTGCAATTGGCCACCTTAAATACCTTTTCTCATGATTGGATACACCTGGCTATGAAGTTCAAAGCTCAGTGAGGTTACAAAACCAATTTTGGCTTCAGTAAGTCAGTAAAAAGTAGTTAGGAGTATTCAAATCAATAAAATGATAAGGGTACCCAAATTTTTGCAGCGGTCAAATTTTGGTTTAATGCATATTGCACATTTTCTGTTAGTACAATAAACCCATTTCAATCCTGAAATATTACTGTGTCCATCAGTTATTAGATATATCAAATTGAAATGGCTGTTGCAAACACCCAAATATTTAGAACTAAAAATGATTAAGATTAATAGGGGTGCCCAAACTTTTTCATATGACTGTATATTTAATAATTAAGTATAATAATATGCCGTCACAGTATTAAGTATGCTCAACACTGTTCCTAACATTGTATGTTCCTCACTATTAATAAAATAAACAACAAGAGACAATACTACATTATGCAGGTTCTGGGATAAATTCTAAAACATTTGCTAAAATGTTATGCACCAACACATGGCACTTCTTAAGATCTCTATCTTGGCTAGTGCCTTATTCAGAAAAACATTGATCATGTCTAATTCATCTTGATGTAAAGAGCAAACATGTAGAAAGGGATGCATACTATGGGAAGGAAACCAGCTATGCTGCAAATAGGTCAGACATCTTCCTGATGGACACATGCATCTGGACTGAAACAATCCTTTGGAGTCATTTCTAAAAGTATCTCGTGTCTAATCTATATTTAGACAGCTCTGCTGTTATTTGTAACCATGCAAACATTAAGGGCATGCTCATGACTGCGACTGTCCAGGGTCCTAATAATTAGTATGACCCTTCTAAAATAAAAAGGTCTTCCTTACCCCAGATCTACAGCAGACACACAACCCTTCCTTCTGACAGCACATGTACAGTATACTATATCACTCATTGACAGGATTACTACAATGAAACAGGCAGGCTGAGACCTTGTGTGCCTTTCCTCCATTCAATGTGCTCTCTGAGAATAAGCACTAGCCATCACTATGCAGGGTCAAAATAGGGCTAGGATAGTAGAAAAGAACCTTTCTCCAATATCAATATGTATTAGTTAATGAAGTTTCACTAGAATTGTTACACAATGACGGGGATCAGAGATTTTTTACAACACAAATTATTTAGTTGCATTCGCTATATTACCTATATGTATTCTAGAAAAAGTGTTATGTGGTAGCGGAAACTGTGCATGTAAATGCTGCTCATTTAGTAGATCTAGTAAGCATGATGGCTTACTCTAAAGCATAATTCTTATAAAAGTAAAACTAATACATAAAATGTTAATTTTCCTCATTAGTTGTAACCAAATTCAATATATTCTGGCTTGGCTGTAGCAACTTGGTAATACTTTGAGAAGTCTTGTGAAGCCAAGGTTGAAACTCCAAATGGCAGTAAAGCTGCAGTACTGGCAGCTATTTAGCGGTTGTTTATTGGGCTTATGACACGCTACGTAGGTATACACTGCAGCCATGGCTCAGCTAAAGTGTAGGTGAAAACAGCACAATGCACCTGTCTGACTAGAAAACCAGGTAACAAACAATGGGCCTAAAAGACAAACCTGCTGCAGTCAGCAATTACTGAAAATATGGGCAATTATACAATTATACATAACACGGGGTGAAGAATTACAGCATTGCTCTAGTTTGGCATAATTATTAAAAGGGAACCTCCCATCAGAAGGAACTATTGAGTTCCCACATGTGACATATACATACAGCATCACGCTACATACATAAGACCCTATTGCTAGGCCACAACTCAAAAGCTACTCTGAAGCCCGTCCTATAAAAAGTCTCAGCTAGTATGGGCAGCCTTGTTCACAGACACCCCTTCTCACTACAGTGCCTGTAAAAAGGGGCTGTTTGCACACAACAGACGCGAGTTCTACAAAAATGAAATGTGCCATCACAATAACAAACGAAAATGTGCATGGAAGTGAGTTACCATACACACCTGGGGAGTTTGTATGTTCTCCCAGTGTCTGTGTGGGTTTAATTCAGGTTCTGTGGTTTCCTCCTACACACTAACAACATGGTAATTGGCTTCCTATCCAGTTGGTCATAGGGTGTGTGTTTGCCTGGTTCAGCTACAGAAAAATATTTGAAGCCCCAAGGGGGGCAGGATTTGATGTACAAATACACAGTTGTACAGTACTAGGAAATATGTTAATGCTATATTAAACACAAATATACAATTCAGTGTTAAGAAATGATGTGCAGCCAAGGAACGCTTAAGGCACACGAGCAGTATAATGGACCGTCAAGTCAAATACCCAGCCATTCCTATACAACCGTAGCCCCTAGTACAATACTACACCCCACATGGAGGGCTACCTAGAGCTGGTAAAGCATTCAGCTTTATCCTTAGCCCGTGTCACTCTTATGCTCATAATTATTTATATTAGAAAACTGTGATAAAATGGAAAAATGAGAGGTATAAAGACTCCTTTAGTATTAGTATTAAACATGTAAGTAAGGGAAAGCAGCCCATGTTGTGATTTTACTAGCAGCCTCTTTTCTATATGGCCTAGTCACAACTACTATAGCTAATACATATTACATAACCTGCCAAAACATGCAGTTCTCATGAGAATTATAATTATAGTCTGCTATAAAAACAGGTAAGGCAGAAGCTTTCTATTTCTAGCTCAGTAAAACATACACAGCTACAGCATGAAGCAAACCCTCATATGCTGTTCCATGCCTCCCCAACAATACTGCAGATCAATATTAGTACCTGTAGTATTTCTAGTAAACTCTTCAGGAATCATATGCAGGGGATAAACATGTTGGCTGCTTGATGGATGCTACATATATACAATTATATTTTTATGTACACATTTGTCTATATGGCAACTTAGAAATGTCTGCATGTCACCAAATAATGTCCCCTTTACATAGACACAGTGCCTGAGATCAGCTCTTGAGACCAAATTTCCATGGCCTCTATATTGAGGAATAAAGCACATATGCATATATAGAACCAATTAAAACAGTATAAATGTAATAGGAAATAAGACAGGCTAAGACTACATATACAAAGCATATTTATTTGTCTGAAGAATTCGTAGCAGAAATCTGTGGCTGACGCTAAGGTTTCTGCCATGGATTTCAAGCTTAATGTACTATGGATCCACACACAGAACAGTCCCATTTGAAGGTAATCTGTAGTGTGAAAACCCATTGGAGTTTCTGATTCAATATGTTACATGCCACTTATTGATACAGATTTCAGATCTGCTCGGACAGTATCTGCAGCAATACACATACACGCTGAAAACAAAGACGCCAAATTCAGCACTGAATAAGCACAAAAATCTGCGAAAATTGTGTGAAAATACCCTTTGACCCCATGCACATTACCATAGTTATCAGTATATTGTCGGCAATTGTGGATAGCATACGGACCCACTTATTTCTATAGAACCATTCACGTTTATTTTTTACAGATCAGTGTCTGGGCTGTAGACACTATACACAAAATATGGAGTAGGTCCTATTCCAGTCTGTTTTTGCAGCACATAGTCGCAAGTACAAATGTATGGGATCATTTCAGTCTTTTTTTGCGAATCCGTGATTGCGGATGATATACTGATACAATGAAAATTCTTTTTTTGTGAAATTTGGATCCATATTTGCATACAGCAAAACCCGCTATGGTTATGTGCATGTGGCCCAAGTGTAGTTAATGTGACAGTACAAGCACAGATTTGCAAATGTGCTGCATCATATGGGGCTTCAATCTCACAATCGTCATGAATTCTCCACAAGACTATACAGGTCTGTACAATTACATAGCAATACCAGTAAAATATAATAGTGTATATTCAGTGTTTAGCATCTAATATATAAAAAGCCGTACATACACAGGTACCAAAGTGATAGTATCGCTTATCACTTCTTCACACTATTTTGTGGTTGCCTAGCTGGAGGCCTAAGGGTATGGCACTAGTACGTCTACTCGTCACCAATTGCTGTCTTTCCCTCTACAATTCCGACCCATGCAAATATTTCTATAGTACTTACATAAAGTGGACAGGTGTGAATCTGTACTGTTCTACTAAGCAGCATGGACTTGCTAAAAATGAGAGCAATACAGGTCAGACTAGCTCCCCTGCTTTACCATATAACTAAACAAATAGAGATGGCTTTAGTATAGCTTACTTGCTCTGCTACTGTCACTTTACAGCTCCCTCTCTGACCAATTATCATTCACTTAGTACTCTGTCACCTTCCAGAGAAGGCAAAGTGATCATAATAGAGAATGAAAAACTTACTTGACAGTCACACGATTTGATAAGTCCTGAAGATCACCAGGGTGAAAAAGTTGAGCTTCTTTTAGTCCAAGTCTCTCGCACGCCCGCAAGAAAACATTAATATTATCCTGAAAAGGCAAGTGGAAAATGATTGCTTAGCTGAACGCTCACAAATCAAAACTGCTTATCCAAGTCCACAACTCCAAAGTCCACAAGAAGCAGCAGAGATAGAGAAAACACCACAAGCCTGGAAGATGTATTGTAATAATATTTCATGAATACCAGGAGGCTGTCTCTAATCTGTGTGCCCGAGTGACGCTGCAAAGATTACCTGCTGCAGTCAGTAATCAGAAAAGTACACTTTGATGTCAGGTCTACAAACAAACGCCCTCTTTCTGTCTTTGCACGGCAACCCTCACCTCTTAGGACTTTAAAAATAACTGCAGCTAATGACATTGACCCACCCAGAAACTACTGCCAGTGCCGGCATAGGAGGGTGAGTAAAAAGAGGAGGGACATGCTGTTTCTATAGAACACACAGTGACTGGGACACTGCACCTGGAATCTAGGTTTGGCCGTCTAACAAGATCTTGACAGAATGTGAACATACGCAGACAGAAGGTAAAAATGTCACAGATATGATCTGGTACAGTACAGATACATGAAAAAATAAGAAGAAAAGAATTCAGGAGTGGTCCATTACTCATTTGGTTGCACCTGTTCGAGGCTACTTGCTTCTGCTAAGTGAAGCCCGTCCTATAAAAAGCTCAACAAAGTGCAACAGCTGAACTGCAAGGACAAGCCTCACAGACCTAAAAATCTTAAAGGGGCTCTCTGGAACAGGGGAAATGTAGCCAATAGTTGAATTAGAGAAGTGAACACATGTACCTTCACACAGTGTGGGCCGCTGCAGCAGTATGGACATGCTTGTGGAAACTAATAGCTGAAATGTTTTTATATACCCAAATTCAGATTTTACCCTGGGCTGCAGTTTTTCTTCAGTTTTTTTGCACAGTTTGAAAACTACTACATTCAGTTACTATATAAATTGCAATAAGATTTATAAAAACTAAAGTAAAACCAAATCTGCTGCTTCTTTTTGTCCTTTGCTTCTTTGTGGTTGTAGGGCAGCTTTGTGTACAAATTAGGACGCACTCACAGTGGATTCATACCAAAGGAATTCAGCAGTCACTACCAGGCCCCAGACCCTAAAAGAGTCTTCGGCCATATAAAATATACAACTATTCTACATGGCTCAAGGTAGGTAGGGGACCCACTACAGATTCTGCAATGGGGCGCAGGAGCTTCAAGTCTCTGCCTGTGTGGTCTCAGCTTTGTTTATCAATTAACATGGCGTATTTGTCAGTAACACACTCAATGATGCCACATCACAAGTAATATAAATTGAGACAAACTCAAACTTGGTATTGAGTCAGATGTTATATGACAGAATGTGGACCAGATGCCTGTATGCTCTGGGACTCCTGAATACATTTTAAGACCACTGACAATGTTACACAACTATATGTAGCATAAGGATCACATTTCCTATAGAAACACTTCCTAGAACTGCACATTTAGGGCAGGTAGAGGACAATACAGCTTTATAAAACAAGGTAACTACGATGTCAGGTTCCAAATATACTGACAGGGAATCCATGATATTGGTTCTAAAACCGTGAGCGCATTTCACATAATGAAATTACACGGTGTCTCCTTGGGTAGAGGTACTGATGTGAGTGAATAAATGATGTATACACCAGTGAAGGATATACTGGAGTGAAATACTGTAACAGTTATAACATAATCTACTGAAAAAAAAGAGTCAGAAACTGCAATCCTAACTGAAAGAGTGAACCAGACAATGGAGAGGAATACTAAAATACAATCAAAACATGGCAACTGAGCACCCGTCTGTCAATACAGGTATACAGGTGCAGTGACTAACAAGTCTGGATTCTGCACACCAGAAAGACTCCACATACATATCTTTTCACAAAGGACAAACACAAAGTGCTGACACCTACCGTAACCCCTAGGCAAATAACATGAATACCACATGGAAGTAAGAAACGGTCCCACCCAGGCCATTTGTTTTACAGGATGTTTAATCTAATTATTTGTCATGCTGCTTTGCCTATGCAAGAAAGCCTGCCGGGATCTGGCAAAGGAGTACAGTACACAAAGCTCCAAACAGCCTGACTGGCAATGTCAACCTCACAGCTAGAAAAGAAAGCAACTAGCTGTCCTGCTATATGCAACAGAAAAACTAAAAGGGAACAGAACTGTCATTTATGCAACAAATAAAAACTGTGAAACGCATTACAAATAGTGCAATCTTTTGGGGGATTTTTTTTTTTTTTTTTTTTTTAGGGTCAGTAATCAGGTATTGTTTCCCTCCTCCCCTATGTTCCCTTCCTGTTCCTTCTCTGCCATTTCTTGTTTTTCCTGCCCTCCCTGCCACTCCCCTGACCTTCCCACCACCTTGTATACCCATTATTGTTGATTTCTTGTTTGATTTGTTCTTTGTATTGTAACAAAAATTTCAATAAACTTCTTAATGTTAAAAAGAAATCATGCCCCAAAGGTGACCAAACAAACAAAAAAAACAAAAAACCCAAAGCCACAAAAACACAATCCATAGTCTAAATAGGGAAGATGCACTGCCGAGGAAATGAACAACACGAATGTCCAATGCAAGTCAATCAATTGTGTAATCTGGTCAACTAGTGCCCAGAGAGAGAGCCTGACTTGGGTTCCAATAAAGTGTACCTAAACTTTCGAACTTTTGATTTTCTAGCAGCATGTGTCAATTTTTGTAATATACTTTAGTAATAGATTTTGGCTCCTTTTCGGCAAACCCTGCTCTTGAAATCAATTTTTAGTCCCCTATGTATTCTTCCCCAGTTACTGGCAGCAGAAATTCTTATTGCTTCTGAATGAGTGTGTGTGTGTATATATATATGTATATATATATATATATATATATATATATATATATATATATATGTGTGTGTGTGTGTGTGTGTGTGTGTGTGTGTGTGTGTGTGTGTGTGTGTGTGTGTGGGGGCTGGAGTTACAGGTTTAATGCAAAGAAGCAGAGTCATTATAAAACATAGAACTATATTCTCATCTTTCATATGACAACAAGGTCGTAGTTCTACCTTTATGGTTTCCGAAGATATCCCCAGTTAAAAAGACAACAAGGATTTGGAGAAGATGCATAGAAATAATGCCAATCCTGATTGTGTTTTCAAATGAAATCTGAAATAAAAAGGTAGAACTGCTACCCTAGTGTTATATGAAAGAGGAGATTCTGATCTTTCATATGACACCAGATGACCATCTGTTTTAACTATATCAGTGAAATGTATAGGGAATAAAGGGATATTCTAGTAATTACACGTTGTTCGGGTCCGTCAGGAGACTTAAACAATGGAGAAGCGGACCACTAAAACAACAGTTACACACAGAGTCCAGAGGACCCCACTGACTGTAATGAAGTCCGTCATTTTTAGACTGAAACCAGTGCAGGAAAAAAAGTCCTTGGTGCAGAACTTTTTCCTCCGACAATTTTCGACAAACACGGCAATACAGATGTGAACGTAGCCTTACCCACTATCCAAAGAATAAAGTGGGAATTATGCCAAGTACCATCATACCTTTTTATAGCCTAATAGATGCTAAAATTGCCAGAACCTCCAAGTTTTCAAGCCGGGAAATGCCAAGCGTGAGTGTGGAAATTCAACCAGCAGCATCACAGCTGTGGGATAGGAAGAGATGTCTGCTAGTCAAGTATACAGGGGCAGCAATTCAAACTGAGGCTCTGGCATACTTCCATTGCACTTGAGCCTCATTTCTAAAAACATTTTCTTTCAAGGAAATTGTGCATCTATTGGACTATCTACAGATACGATGGTGATCCGCATAATGTCCAGAAAAAAAGCACTGTGGATGATTTCATATTGAGTTTCCTGAAAACAGACTGCCTTTAGCTATTTTTTATTCCAAAAAAAAATAAAAAATAGAGGGCTGGTGGGGGGGGGGGGGGCAAGGAATAATTTGACATATGCAAGTATGTGGCAAGATCAAGGTTCAGTGGATAACTGGCTAACTGCCACTTTAATAGCTGAGAGCTTTCACATAGTTTCTGAAAAGTCTTTCACAGCATATGTCACTTTCAATGACAAGTTAAGAAAGCATTTTGTCTGTGATGTATATGGGAAACCAAGGGATGGGATGACTATCTAGAGCAGTAAATCAGAAGGACAGAAAAACAATCCACATACCAAAAAAAAAAAAAAAAGAGATTAGACGAGAAAAGAGGTGTAAAACTAACCTAAATATTTAAAACAGGGAAAATATATTCCTGGAAATTATGGAACAAGCAATTAAAAAAAAAAAAAGTGTTAAAGCTTTTAAAAACTAAGCTATAAAAAATAATTTAACAATAGGATATTTGAAAAAGTCTAAACTACCAAAATATAAGGACAACATCATCAAGGAGTTTGTATGTTCTCTGTGGGATTCCTCTGTGTACTCTGTTTTCCTCCCACACTCCAAAGACATACTGATAGGGAATGTAGATTGTGAGCCCTATATGGGACAGTGACTGTCAATGACTGTAAAGCACTGCGGAACATGATGGTGATATATAAGTATAATAAATAAATATAAATGAATGTTGAAATAGAAAAATAAATAGCTCAAATTGCCTTGCCAAAATAAAGCAAAAAGTAATCAAAAAGTCATTTATACACCACATTATAGCAATAAAAACTATACAGTATACCCTGCAAAAAGTAGACCCTCACACAACTCATCAGATGGCAATTCTCCTTTACACCGAAACTGCAACACCAAAAAGTAAGTCTTGAAATTATGGAAATCAAAGGACCTATAGACTTGTTAATGATAAAAAATGTAAACAAAATATTCAAAACCTCTCTTTATTATTGAGTATGAGCGTCACATGCAAAAATACACACACTTACACGTCATTAATGGTTATTTGTAGAATGTTATGCCAAAATGAATGAATTTGGGCACCCAAATCATCAAGATTTGCTGCTGTCAGCTCCCTTTGCAATTGCCAATGAATGACATCCCAATTGTGCTCACTGGGAGACAAATAGAAGGCACCGCAGGCCGTGGTTACATGTTTAGGCCATGCAGGCTGCTCGCAGTAGCATGAGCACCATTTGGCCTGGCGTTGTACTGTTCCTCAGATAGTGTAAGAAATGGCTGTACCACTGGTTCTACGACTAATGTGGTGTAACGCTGTTTGTCTACCTGCAATAAAGACTCGAGGGGTCAGTCTACTGCACATTTTGCAATCCCACACCATAATCCTGGGAATAGGACAGGTGGCTACCACTGCATCTGAGTCAAAAGTGAGACTTAATCGCTGAATATGATAAACCTCCATTGCTGTCTTGCTATGCACCATGATAGCCTTAGAGCAGTGGCGTGAGGTCAATGGAATAATAACTGTAGATGGACGCCTGGCCAATGTTGTGCAAATGCTTTATGACACTATTTACTACCCTAGGCTTAAGATGTGAAATCCAAATTCACTTGCAGTACAGACTAGATCACTACATGCCATTTTTCCAACCAGACGATCCATCCGTGCAGAGGTTCACCTCTGTGCATCATGTGATATCATTCCAGTTCCTTGTTTTCCCTCCAAACAATAGGACATGGAACATTGAACACTGCCGACATTTCAGAACAAGTACATAGCAATCTGCCAGAGTGATATACCAAGGTCTCTCAGTTCAAGAATTCTTTTCCTCTCCGTTTGCAACAAGTCTTTTCAAATGGGATTTTATGCCCCTCCCACATGCCTAAGACTGGAGCTAGAAGCTTCTTAAATTTGCATAACCTTATGGTGTGTCCTTCTTGGTGTTGCACTTTCAATGCTAAGGAATGTATAAAATAATTATGGTTGTCAAAAAGTGGCGACACATCATTCTTAATGCACAATGAACGCTATAAAAACGAAACCCAAGAACTATTGTGTTTTTCCTCACAGTTAATCCCACAAATAGCTTTCTCTAGTTTATCAATATACTATATGAAACATTATATAGTGGCATTAAAAAATAAAATTTATCCTACAAAAAACAAGCCATCATAGGGCTATGTTGACAGAAAAAAAAAAGCACTGACAGGAATGCGTTAAAGAAAATATTCCGGTAACAAAAAGGAAAACAAACCTGCTTCAGACAGCTGTATATATTGGCATTTTACCCCCACATTATGGCTGTAATAACTACGACTTCCATGGTTTTAGAGAACTTAACTTTAATCACCACAGAACTTGCTAGTCAGTTGTCATAGACTGTCTTGTCAAGTTAGCAGAAGCTGTAAAGAGCTAGTAGGCTGGATCATAACCCGCTGATCCTGAGGATGCTACTAACACAGCAGGAATTAATAACTACTGAAAAAGGGAAAGGGAAATCATATCTTTGAACGTGAGTAGAAACAATCCATGCGCCCCACATAAAGATCACTAGAATGTCTTATTATTCTTACATGCAACTAATACGTACCCATTTCAATTTGCAATATAAAAACTACAGAAGAGACAAAAAAAACAAACCTGTTTTTGAGTTCTAATTGCCATACAGTACTAAAAAGGAACATGTTCGCTCGATTTAACCTCTCACTTACTAATGCCACAGCAAAGCCTGGACTAGGACTGAGGAACATCAATCACAGCAGAGGGGTTGGGTTAGAGCTAATGGAAGAGCTTGACTTCTTCCATTAGCTCTCGCCCCTTGACTTGAAAGAGCTTATTTCAGAGGATGGTAGCACTGCTCCGGGAATATACAGTGCCTTGCGAAAGTATTCGGCCCCCTTTAACTTTTCAACCTTTTGCCACATTTCAGGCTTCAAACATAAGGATATAAAATTTAAATTTTTTTGGTGAAGAACCAACAAGTGGGACACAATTGTGAAGTGGAACGAAATTTATTGGTTATTTTAAACTTCTGTAAAAAAATAAAAAATAAAAAGTGGGGCGTGCAATATTATTCGGCCCCTTTACTTTCAGGGCAGCAAACTCACTCCAGAAGTTCAGTGAGGATCTCTGAATGATCCAATGTTGTCCTAAATGAGTGACGATGATAAATATAATCCACCTGTGTGTAATCAAGTCTCCGTATAAATGCACCTGCTCTGTGATAGTCTCAGGGTTCTGTTTAAAGCGCAGAGAGCATCATGAAGACCAAGGAACACACCAGGCAGGTCCATGATACTGTTGTGGAAAAGTTTAAAGCCAGATTTGGATACAAAAAGATTTCTCAAACTTTAAACATCCCAAGGAGCACTGTGCAAGCGATCATATTGAAATGGAAGGAGTATCAGACCACTGCAAATCTACCAAGACCCGGCCGTCCCTCTAAACTTTCATCTCAAACAAGGAGAAGACTGATCAGAGATGCAGCCAAGAGGCCCATGATCACTCTGGATGAACTGCAGAGATCTACAGCTGAGGTGGGAGAGTTTGTCCATAGGACAACAATCAGTCGTACACTGCACAAATCTGGCCTTTATGGAAGAGTGGCAAGAAGAAAGCCATTTCTCAAAGATATCCATAAAAAGTCTTGTTTAAAGTTTGCCATAAGCCACCTGGGAGACACACCAAACATGTGGAAGAAGGTGCTCTGGTCAGATGAAACCAAAATCAAACTTTTTGGCCACAATGCAAAACGATATGTTTGGCGTAAAAGCAACACAGCTCATCACCCTGAACACACCATCCCCACTGTCAAACATGGTGGTGGCAGCATCATGGTTTGGGCCTGCTTTTCTTCAGCAGGGACAGGGAACATGGTTAAAATTGATGGGAAGATGGATGGAGCCAAATACAGGACCATTCTGGAAGAAAACCTGTTGGAGTCTGCAAAAGACCTGATACTGGGACGGAGATTTATCTTCCAACAAGACAATGATCCCAAACAAAGCAAAATCTACAATGGAATGGGTCACAAATAAACGTATCCAGGTGTTAGAATGGCCAAGTCAAAGTCCAGACCTGAATCCAATCGAGAATCTGTGGAAAGAGCTGAAAACTGCTGTTCACAAACGCTCTCCATCCAACCTCACTGAGCTCGAGCTGTTTTCCAAGGAAGAATGGGCAAGAATTTCAGTCTCTCGATGTGCAAAACTGATAGAGACATAACCCAAACGACTTGCAGCTGTAATCGCAGCAAAAGGTGGCGCTACAAAGTATTAACTTAAGGGGGCCGAATAATTTGGCACACCCCACTTTTCAGTTTTTTTATTTTTTACAAAAGTTTAAAATATCCAATAAATTTTGTTCCACTTCACGATTGTGTTCCACTTGTTGTTGATTCTTCAAAAAATTAAGATTTTATATCCTTATGTTGGAAGTCTGAAATGTGGCAAAAGGTTGAAAAGTTCAAGGGGGTCGAATACTTTCGCAAGGCACTGTAGGAACACCATTGTACAACAGAGGATATGCTCTGTTTGGTTAGCCCTGACAGGTTCCCTTTAAGAAGCAGTAAAGTACAAAATACAGTTGTACTAAAAAGTTTACATACCCCGGCAGAGTATTTGGTTTTTTGGCCTTTTTTCAGAGAATATGAATGATAACACAAAAAGTTTTTCTCCACTCATGGTTAGTGGTTGGTTGAAGCCATTTTATCAAACCTCTGTGTTTTCTCTTTTTAAATCATAATGACAACCAAAAACATCAAAATTACCCTGTTCAAAAGTTCACATACCCCAGTTCTTAATACCGTGTATTGCTCCCTCTAACATCAATGACAGCATGAAGTCTTTTGTGGTAGTTGTGGATGAGGCTCTTTATTTTCTCAGATGGTAAAACTGCCCATTCTTCTTGGCAAAAAGTCTCCAGTTCCTGTAAATTCCTGGGCTGTCTTGCATGTACTGTGCGCTCGAGATCACCCCAAAGTGGCTCAATGATATTGAGGTCAGGAGACTGAGATGGCCACTCCAGAAACTTCACTTTCTTCTGCTGTAGCCAATGACAGGTTGACTTGGCCTTGTGTTTTGGATCGTTGTCATGTTGGAACATCCAAGTACGTCCCATGCGCAGCTTCCTGGCTGATGAGTGCAAATTTGCCTCCAGTATTTGCTGATAACGTGCTGCATTCATATTTCCTTCAACTTTAACCAAGTTTCCTATGCCTTTGAAGCTCACACATCCCCACATCAGTGATCCACCTCCATGCTTTACAGTAGGAATGGTGTTCCTTTCATCATAGGCCTTGACGACACCTCTCCAAATGTAACGTTTTTGGTTGTGACCAAAAAGTTACATTTTTGTCTCATCACTCCAAATTAACTTGTTCCAGAAGTTTTGAGGCTTGTCTCTGTGCTGTTTGGCGTATTGAAGGCGAGATTCTTTTTTGCATTTGTGCAGTAATGGCTTTCTTCTAGCAACTCGACCATGCAGCCCATTTTTCTTTAAGTGGCTCCTTATTGTGCATCTTGAAACAGCCACAATGATAGTTTTCAGAGAGTCCTGTATTTCAGCTGATGTTATATGTGGGTTTTTCTTTGCATTCCAAACAATTTTCCGGACAGTTGTGGCCGAAAGTTTGGTTGGTCTACCTGACCGTGGTTTGCTTTTTACAGAGCCCCTGAGTTTTCATTTGTTAATCACAGTTTGAACACTGCTGACTGGCATTATCAATTCCTTGGATATCTTTTTGTATCCCTTTCCTGTTTTATACAGTTCAACTACCTTTTCCCGTAGATCCGTGGACAATTCTTTTGCTTTCCCCATGACTCACAATCCAGAAACGTCAGTGGCTGGAGGAAAGATGCAACAGTCTGTCTGGATCCCAGAAACTCACTCAGCTTTTATGCACACACTGATTACAAGCAAACAGGTCACAGGTGAGGATGTTACCTTTAGTAGCCATTCAAACCCCTTTGTGTCAACTTCTGGGCATCTTATCAGGCCAAAATCACCAGGGTATGTGAAATTTTGAACAGGGTCATTTTGATGTTTTTGGTTGTCATTATGATTTAAAAAGACAAAACACAGAGGTGTGATAATAAATGGCTTCAACCAACCACTAACCATGAGTGGAGAAAAAGTTTTTGTGTTATCATTCATATTCTCTGAAAAAAGGCCAAAAAAAACAAAAAATCTGCCGGGGTATGTAATCTTTTTAGCACAACTGTATGCCTAATATGGTAGTAAGAGATTTTTTATTTATTTATTTTAAATACATGGCTTTCATTCCACCACAATGTGTAGTTGCTTCTGTTCTTCTGCTCTGATGGAGGTCCAGAAGAACGGAAAAACAGATCCATTCTATGACGGATAGAAATCGACAATCAAAAAAGGTGGGCTTGCGATTTTAGACATCAGGTGAAAACTTAGCCTTACAAGCTGCTCATGCACATTTCATAAAGACTGGCAGCAATGTGTCCAATCCATCATAAATAAGACCATTTGTATTACTCAACAGGTCAGGCTGAAATGGATCAGAAAAAAAAAACAAAAACTGATTCTTCATATAATTTCTGATGGCAAAATGGATGACCCACACAGTAACGAGTTAAATATTCATATAATATTCATAAAATAGTCAAAAGGCAGTCATTTTGCTGATAGTAATCCAACATCTATTATGTGACATTTAAAACAGGGATCAGAAGGGTTGGATGTCTATGGCCAGCCTGTAAAGCTGTGGAAGCCTTCTAGTTAGCAAAGGCAAAAGTGGATCCAAGAAGAAGCCTCACATTATAAATATGTCACATAACACGAACTACATGCAGTGCATAAACACAATTTAACAACAGATAAGGCTGAAGACACACATGGCGTTTTTGTTGCTGCAAATTTTGCTTCGTTATTTTGAGCCAAAGCCAGGAGTGGGTTAACAAGCAATGAGAAACACAGTATAAAGGAATGCTTTATACTGCTGCTGCCTGCTAAATCCACTCCCGACTGTCTCAAAAACACTGCAGCAAATTCTGCATATAAAAAAAAACGGCTGGAATCCAGAAATCCATTAAAAGGGAATGGGGAA
This sequence comes from Leptodactylus fallax, assembly GCA_947044405.1. NCBI lineage: Eukaryota > Metazoa > Chordata > Amphibia > Anura > Leptodactylidae > Leptodactylus > Leptodactylus fallax. Next base: position 2,708,920 of record CAMRHE010000202.1, read on the forward strand.
TATAAAGGAAGGACTTAAAGAAAATCTTTAACCACCTCCACCAATTGAACTTCTTAGCATCTGTGAATAGGTGCCACTCTACTACCAGCACAGTTGGGATTTATTTCTCTAGCCCTCACCATTCCTGAGCAACAGGCACAGGTAGTTTTGATGCCTGATGTGTTATTTAAGCTCAGTAATGTCAGAAGGGCAGTGTCAGGCAGGGGGATGTGATTCAGAGCTCCAGTCAGAGGAAGCCAGTGTCATCAGAGCTCAGAATCAGAGCCTGCTCCTGCGTGACACCGCCTCCTGACAGTACAGAGCATAAATAGCATAGCAGGCAGCAAAACTTACAGCACTGATTGCTCAGGAACAGTGGGGGGCTAGAGAAAAAAAAATAAACTGTGCCTGGATCAATAGAGTATCAGCTATTAATTGATGTAAAGACTGGACTTGTTGGAGGTGGACAAAGGTTCTTTTTAAATGTCTCATTCTTACAGGATCCACTAATGGCTTTTGCTATAAGGACTGACACAAAAACAGCACTGCAAACTACATAAACAGCATGCATGATTCCAAACATGTGAGTTTCACATGCAGTTTATTGAGACTGAAGATTTTTAATGTTAGATTACAGATAATAATTCAACTACTTAAACATAAGTATCTGTGATGCTGAGTACGGTGACTCATGCCAGTATGGATGTAATATGGCACCTGCTGCCATTCAGAAATAACAATTTCAGGGCTTCTTCACATATGTCCTAAAATGCTGAAAATAGGTGCGTGTTTAAAAAAAAAAAAAACAAACACACATGCATTTCAAGGGTTTCCGTTGCCATTGTTTAAGTTCTACTGTATAGGAGCCTGTGGAATCATATACCTAGGCTATAGTAGGTTTATAACACTGGGGAAAGATGATCAAACCCTGCACACAAAAATTCTGACGTCAAAAAAGAGAATAGGGATTTTCATTTTTTGGGTTTTCTGTACCAAAAACATTTTGCATTTTTAGCCCACCCACTCCAATTTTGAAAAGTTTGTGGGAAATTGGGCTCTGGTGGCCTGTTTGAGCTGAAGTACACTAGAATTATCTAATACTATTTTAAGGCTGAGTCCCCACGTTGCTGAAACACAGCTTTTTTTGTTCCAGATCTTGCTGTGTTCTTTTGAGCCAAAGCCAAGAATGACTACAAAAGGAATAGGAAATATATAAGTACTTCTTATACGTATACCTTCTGCATCAGTCCAAGAAGTCAAAAAACCTGTCACATTAACAGCAACATTTCAGGACAAAAATAATTGACTCCAAGATGCACCAAACTTTTTTTAAATGGTGTGTGATTTTTCATAAATTTGATGCAAATTATGGCAAAGACTCCAGCATAACTGACTTTAAAAATTCCACCCATGATAAAACCCCCCCAGTGTGTGTGAATTGAACCTTAAAGGGAACCTGTCATTATCAAGCATGCTGTTCAATCTGTTGGCAGCATATTATATTTAGAGCAGAAGTAGCTGAGCAGATTGATGTATAGTTTTGTGTGAAAAGATTCTGTAGAACCTATTTTTCTATTAAAATATCAGCTCTTTCTATGCTAAAAAGAACATGGAGATGCTAGCATCTCTTCAGACACGTGGGTTTCATATCCTCCACCCAAAGATGGTAAGTTTGAAGGCCAGAAGATGTCCACCTGTACTACTAGCACATATCTACCACTAGTATTCAGAGGCGTAACAAAACCATTGGAGTACTAGTACTTTGGGGTGGGTGATTTATTTATAATACAAAACAGTGACTTGCTAATCCTCTAGGAGGTGTTTGTACTATAGCATTATTGGAAAATACCATATGTAGATTTACTACTTCTATTCCTGTTTACTATCTGCTGTACCTATGTATTCTAGTTAGCTTTTATATAGCTAATGAGAGGTTTCAATAACCACTGTGTTAGATTGCTACCTCTGATAATATATCAAATAGGAGTTTTCCTAGATATTTGTTTTCATTATTGTATTTCACATGTGTGAACTTTGCTTGAATCCCCATTACTACTTTAGCAGCCTGTACTTATGTTTATATTGATAGCTGGTTGGGCTGTCTGCGGTAATAGGGGAGGCTCATGTAACCAATTGTTTTATTTTTATTCCCTGGTGAACCCTAAAGGGAGCAGCGACAAATTTGTTGGATGTGATTTTATATATTTATTTTTGTCTTTTTTTTCATTATTTGGGGTTTTCACCTTTATGTTGGGGTTCTGCTATATTATTTTTGAGTATCATTAGTTTGTGTCTACAGAGGTTTTATATTTACTATATTAAAAGTGAAGTTTTATAAAAGGTAGTTTTTTCTGGTTTTTTGATACCTTTTGGCATTATCATACTTGCTGGCAGGAAATGATCAGCACTATGGTTATATAATGGAGGTGGTCCTATCAGTGAATGACAGCTATGTCTACATCCACAGTGTGATGACAGACGCTATGTAGCATTATGTATATATTAGTGTATGTGTTATTACTTATTCATATCTCTCCATAGTGAATGTTGTGTTTATGTTGTGTTATCAATCTACCTCAGTGGTTTGTGTGTACACAAGGGGGTTCAGATGAACCAGATGTTTTATTGAGAAAGAGGGTGCCCCTGTGCTGACCTCCAGAACCAGCAGAGAGACACAGCTTTCAGAGTTGAGTTGTTCATCCCTCACCTCAGGGAGTAAGAGGAGGGGGCACCCTGGCAGAGAGGGGGTGGCTGAACACAAGCTTAAGAGTCTATGACACCTGAAAACGGTTGTCACATCTGTGGAAGCAGGTAAAAGAGCTTGCTGTGTCCTCTTCACTACAGATCTTTCAAGCCTGGAACCAAATACTTAAGCATTGAAGTATTATTCTGTTTTATCCCATTTATTTTTAAAGCGGTTTGCATTTTGCATCCTTTTGTTATCGTTTCATATATGCACACACATACACACATATAAGCACTGAACCTGTTGGGTATTAAATTTTGAATTCAAGGTTACTCTGTGTTGCTCTATGAACCCATTACCTTTTGAGGGCATGTTTGTGTCTGACTGTTAGAGAGATGCTTGTGTATGTGTGTAATGCTTCCATTGAGCCATATCAGTGGTGATGGTGTGTATTTGGGGTGCGCCTTATTTGTAGCCTGAGTGAAGGGTTAGTGAAGGGTGAGTGCAAGATTGAGTGAGTGGAGTAAGTTGACACCTGACGGCTGCACCCGCGTCACGTGCTAGGATGGCCCGTGCGTGACACGCACTTATTGAGGGGGCTGTCAATCACAGACAGGACTTCCTCCTTCACAGCTCAACATAGAAAAAGCAGAAATTTCAATGGATAAATAACAGGTTATACTGAAACTTTTCCCACAAACCTAAACATCAATCTGTTCAGCTACTTATATTCAATGACATGCTGCCTGCAGACTGAACTGCATTTTTTATGTTACAGGTTCCCTCTACGAGAGGTTAACCACAAGCAGCACAGCCAATCTGAATGAGGAATACTCCATTTACACTGGTCACACCCAGCTGGAGAAGCTGTTAACACAGGCATTCCCCCATTTGGATGCACTGTTTATCAGCAGCACATCCTTGTTAAGACAGGGCAATGTGCTGCCGATAATCTTTTTTAACTTTTCCGCCGCATAGTTGACCGGCCACACAGTTAAGACTCCCATACATGGAGCATCTTGGCCGGATAAGCTATGCTTTAATTGCCAGGATGCACCTGAACTTCTACATTTACAGTAATAGCAATTACAGGTACAGCTGGGACACACCATGTACAGGTCAAATATCAGGAAAGAGTATTCCTAGGAATGCTGTTATGAATTGCATCAGTCTTTGTAAGCCAAAACCATAAATGGAAACTACTAAGAGATAAGTTACAATGGAAAGGGTTTTCGACCGTACCTTAGTTTAGGCTTATGAACACTGATGCAAAACACTGACATGTGAATAAGGCCTAAAATAAATTGTTAGTTTATCAATGGAGTCCAATCTTTTGGACCCCCACAAATCCTGAGAGTAAATGGTCAGTGCCAATTTAGTGCATTGTCCTCTTTAATTTCTTTCTCTGCAAAGGGGCACTACTATATAATATAGTATTTAGACTGAGCATTGTACAATAATTTAATGTCCCACAGCATTATAGGAATTCAGCTAAAATTTGTCAACAAGCTTGTCCACTATTTTAGTGATGAACAGCATGACTGTAATATAGCTTTAGGTCATAAGGCTGGGTATACATGGTGCTTTTCACCACAAAAATGTATATAGAATAGCGTGAATGTTTATAGTAAAAACATATGAAAAAAACATGCATTTTTGTCCAGTGTGTAAGCCCTGTCTAGTGCAAGCTTTTATACTGGACCAGCACAAGATAATGCAACACATTTCCATAAATTGTTCAGCTATTAATATAGATTATAAACTATAAATATTAACTGTTAAAAAGTATTTAAAGAGGACCACCACCTTACAGTACTCTTCCATAGCCAAAAGTAATGTCAAGGGAGGCGTTTTTCACAGCCCAGCGATGATGCTAGGCTGTAAGGCCCGCTCTTCTGACAGTGAAGGGACATTGATGCCGAAACTAACAGCACCAATATCTCTAGCACCCGGGTGCGTAGCGGCAAAGCTGACAGTGCACTGAATTCAGCGCACTGTAAGCTTTCTAGCAGTATATAATACCGCCGATCTGCGAGTACTTGAAAGGTCATTTTTAAAAGGGAGTCTTTCAGCAGGAAACTTGTTATATATCTAAACCACAGTAACTTCTCTGTCATTTTTATGTAAATTGATATTTTATTCATACGCAATGAGTGCAAGTGCTCAGCTCTAGATTCCCAGTCAAAGTACATTTCCTCTCATTTGCATATGCATAAGTATCAATTTGTATGAAAATGAGGCTCAAAAGCTGAGCAACAGTGGCATATTAGGAAACTGTAGAAACACCTCTACAAGGTACTGTGTTTAGGTTTGTAACCAATTTCCTGTTGACAGACTCCCTTCAAGGCATTACAACAAAAATTCAGTGAAAGTGCAGATTTTTTGCAATGGAGACTGAAATTTCATTTCATTCACTTTGTTGGCAATGTAAAACACCGAGTTTTTTCTGCTGCATTTCCACAGCAGCCAAAAACGCTGCATTTAAGCAATGTGTGGCCTCGGTATTGTACAGTAGCAGAAAAGATAAGATCTTTAAAAATCTTATCCACATAAATGCAGTAGAATCTATATACAATGTGACCTGTCCGTGTCAATTTTGGTTGCAGACACGGATTACAAATTTGCCCCTTTGCAATGCAGCAAAGTAACAGCAGCATTTGGTTCTGTCTTTGCCACTGCAGGAATGTTGCTAAAATGCTTAAAATGTCCTTAAAACAGAAAATCTGCAGCATTTCCGTCCTATGTAGACCCTAAAGTTGTCCAGGATTCTTTAAAATTACTATTAATAATTAATATTATTTTTTAATCCCAGACAATACTTTGTAGTCTAGAAGGTGAACCTTTTCATGGTAATAAAAACTCTTGAAAGTCTATAATCAATATTTTCCTTGGCAGGCAAGTTACAATTTACAGTGTATTTCATACTGTCAAAGAATCTTGGCATTTATTAGTGTAGAAGCAGTATACAATCCCTTAGCAACATCAAGATAAATATGTGTACATGTAGAGGGTGTTATGCAATCCCCAGTTCTCACAGCAATCCTTATTAGGGAAAAGATATGACAGTTATGTTGCATGGGTAATACACGCCCAGTACAGCTATGTTGAAAGTGTCCTACCTAGCAGTTTTCTTGCCACACCAGTTACATGTACCATTACATGATTGATTATACATTAACACTACAGTGTACTGCATCTGAGAGCTGATCTTATAAAAAGAAAAAAAGAAAGTTGGGATTGTTTTGTTTTTTTTCTTCTTCTAGAAAATGGCTCCATTTTTGTCCATGTTTTGGTTCTGGAGTTGTATCTCAGGCCTATTCACGTGAATGTAGTAGTGCTGCAATATACAACAGCCCAAGATCAAACTTGACAGTATTTCTAATCTTAGACAAACCCTTTGAACAAAGATTAACGACCTATGCTTGTCTACATACTGGCTTGCATTGGTCCACATACAGTCATGGCCAAAAGTTTTCAGAATGACAAAAATATTCTATTTTCACATGATCTGCTGCCCTCTGGTTTTTATGTGTGTTTGTCAGATGTTTTTATCACATACAGAAATATAATTGCAGTCATATTATGAGTAACAGAAGCTTATATTGACAGAATGAGTTAATGCAGCAAGTCAATATTTGCAGTGTTGACCCTTCTTCTTCAGGACCTCTGCAATTCTCCCTGGCATGCTCTCAATCAACTTCTGGACCAAATCCTGACTGATAGCAGTCCATTCTTGCAGAATCAATGCTTTAATTTTGTCTGAATTTGTTGGTTTTTGTTTGTCCACCCGTCTCTTGATGATTGACCACAAGTTCTCAATGGGATTAAGATCTGGGAAGTTTCCAGGCCATGGACCCAAAATCTCTATGTTTTGTTCCCTGAGCCATTTAGTTATCACCTTTGCTTTATGGCAAGGTGCTCCATCATGCTGGAAAAGGCATTGTTGAGCGCCAAACTGCTCTTGGACGCTTGGGAGAAGTTGCTCTTGGAGGACATTCTGGTACCATTCTTTATTCATGGCTGTGTTTTTAGGCAAGACTGTGAGAGAGCCGATTCCCTTGGCTGAGAAGCAACCCCACACATGAATGGTTTCAGGATGCTTTACAGTTGGCATGAGACAAGACTGGTGGTAGCGCTCACCTCTTCTTCTCCGAAGCAGCTGTTTTCCAGATGTTCCAAACAATCGAAAAGGGGATTCATCAGAGAAAATGACTTTACCCCAGTCCTCAGCAGTCCACTCCCTGTACCTTTTGCAGAATATCAGTCTGTCCCTGATGTTTTTTCTGGAGAGAAGTGGCTTCTTTGCTGCCCTCCTTGAGACCAGGCCTTGCTCCAAGAGTCTCCGCCTCACAGTGCGTGCAGATGCACTCACACCTGCCTGCTGCCATTCCTCAGCAAGCTCTGCACTGCTGGTAGCCCGATCCCGCAGCTGAAACACTTTTAAGAGACGGTCCTGCCGCTTGCTGGTCTTTCTTGGGCGCCCTGGAGCCTTTTTGGCACCAATGGAACCTCTCTCCTTGAAGTTCTTGATGATGCGATAGATTGTTGACTGAGGTGCAATCTTTCTAGCTGCAATACTCTTCCCAGTTAGGCCATTTTTGTGCAGTGCAATGATGACTGCACGTGTTTCTTTAGAGATAACCATGGTTAACAGAAGAGAAACAATGATGGCAAGCACCAGCCTCCTTTTAAAGTGTCCAGTGGTGTCATTCTTACTTAATCATGACAGATTGATCTCCAGCCCTGTCCTCATCAACACCCACACCTGTGTTAATGGAGCAATCACTGAAACGATGTTAGGTGGTCCTTTTAAGGCAGGGCTGCAATGATGTTGAAATGTGTTTTGGGGGATAAAGTTCATTTTCTAGGCAAATATTGACTTTGCAAGTAATTGCTGTTAAGCTGATCACTCTTTATGACATTCTGGAGTATATGCAAATTGCCATTAGAAAAACTGAAGCAGTAGACTTTGTAAAAATTAATATTTGTATCATTCTCAAAACTTTTGGCCATGACTGTACATCACTCATGATGGTGGCCCAGCACTTCCAAACACTACTAAATTTATACACATTGATCAGACTTAAAAAAATAAAACTACCTGCATAATATTGTGTGGGTCCCTAATGTGAGGGTCTCCACCACACCTCTGAAGGCATTCTGTCATATCTGCAACTAATTGGCTATTAGTAGAACCTTTAAGGGTGTTTTCAGACAAAGCATTTTTTGGAAACAGTTTTTTGAGCCAAAGCCAGAAGAGGATTCTGGAGGAACGAGAAATATTAAGTACTCAAAGTACTGCAGTACCAGAAAATTTGTGTGTAAAAAAATCATAAGCCCTGTAAGTTATATGGTTGAGTCTCCATGAATTGGTCTCGATTTAACATCACATGGCACAAATGCTCAATTGGATTGAGATCTGAGAAATTTGATGGCCAAGTCAACACTATGAATTTTGTGTCATGTTACTTAAAATGGGTTTCCCAACTCCCTCTCTCACCAGCTTGCCTGCTCTCTTTTCTTTTCACTTGCTGAATTCTTCAACAAGCTGGTAGGTGGGCTTTGACTGTTTGATGGAGAGGACACTATGAAGTACCTCAGTATATATAGACATTGCCTTTACCATTATAAAAAAAATCTAATATAAATGCAGATCAAATAATATGCACAGTAAATATATATTACATTACACAGGTTTGGAGAGAAAAAAAAAAAAAAAAAAAACTTACATGCTGCCAGGACTGGCAGGGCACTTGCAGTTAACTCAAAGTTATCTTCATAGAGATATAACAGACACTGTCTTTATTGGCAAACTGCAATTAGCAGGAGACAACAGCTCTGAGAGCAAGTGTGATCTGACAAATCAGCCCCCACCCCTCCAAAGAGCAAAGAGTCGCATCTTCAGACCTATAATGCTAGATAAGGAGAGATGCAGACCAGGTTCCTTGACAACATTGTGTAAACAATGGGCGGAATATTTATTTATTTCTTACATAAAAGGCAAACAAAGCAGCTCTGCTATAGCAATGTATTTAGAACTCTTGAATTTACATAAACTAGCCGTTTAGACAGAATCCTTGAGAAGAAAATATCCATTTAAAGGGAGTCTACCATCTCCCCCAAGCACAATCAACTGCCACCATGTAACATTGCACAATTACAGTGATAAACAACATACCTCTATTATACAATCACTTTTGTAGATTTTGAAAAAAAAAATGCTTTAAAGCAGTAAGCGCTCTTACCACTTTGACCCCTCTCCACTCCTGCCTGTGCACACCATGCAGAGGGAATTCATCCCTAGGCAGGAGCTGAAGGAGTGTCATGAGTGCACCAAACTGCCTTCTTTCAACGTTGCTTCAAAGCCATTTTTCTTAAAATCTACAAGAGACATACTTAAAAGGTATGTTGTTTATCACTGTGTTTTGCACTAACACAGTGGTGATCGTAGAGTATGTTTGGGGGAGGTGTTAGACTCCCTTTAACCCCTTCCCGATATCCGCCATACTATTACGGCAGATTTCGGGTATTTAAATATGGTAGCCACTCAGATCCTGCTGCTGTATAGCCTCCAGGTCAGGAGGTCAATGCCCAAGATCAGTACCCTAGGGGGTCTAATGACAGTATAAATAAATATATAAAAAATGTAACCCCCTATGCATTCCTGTAGACAGGAATATTAAAAAGTTACGGGTGTCAGAATATGGCGACTAAGAAAAAAGTTTATTTGCAAAGTTTTGGATTTTTGTTAAGGGGTTAAAATGTAAATAAAAGTATATAAATTTTGTATCTCCGGAATCGTACCAAAACATAGCATACAGTGACTTGCACTGAATCTTCAACTCTGAATTTTTTTCCCGCTTCCCAGTACATTGTACAGAAACATAAATGGTACCATTATGAAGAACAATTTGTCCCGCAGACATTAAGCCCTCATATGGCTCTATGAACGGAAAAAAAAAATATAAAAAAGTTATGGTGTTTGGAAGGCGAGGAGTCAAAAACGAAAATCGAAAAATGCCTCAAGCGGGATGGAGTTAAACCATTTAGCAATCGTTGCTGCAAGCGGCAGAGTAAGGAGGTCACTTCCATGAAGCAGTACAGTCTGCAACAATGTTTTGGTATGTGATATGAGTCAAAGTATCATCAGTATGAAGGCCAAAACTCAAGGTCTAACTTTCTTCCGTGCCATGATGCATCCTGCTGCAGTCACGTTCACAGGTAAGCAACTGGTGCAACTGGTACTAGTCACATAAAAAAAGCCAACTTCTTACACGGCCCCATGGCCTAATTCTGATTATGTAGATGATTTTAGACATTTGGCGGTGGACAGGGGTTAGCATGCTAGTCTGTGACTAAACAGCCATATATGGAGCAACCTGGCATGCACTGCGGTTCTGACACCTTTCTGTCAGAGCCAGCTGTAACTTTTTGTGCTACAGTAGCTCTTCAACGGGATTGGACCAAGCAAGCTGGGCTTCTCTTGCCATGATCATCAATGAACCTTGAGGGCATATCACCCTGTCACAGTTCCACCAGTTGTCCTTCCCTGGACCACTGGTGGTAGGTAAAAGCCAACAAGACCTGCTGTTTTAGTGATGCTCTGAGTCAGTTGTCTAGTATTCACAATTGCCACTTGCTAAAGCTTCTCAAATGTTTACAATTTTTTCCTGTTTCAAACTCATCAATTTCAAGAACTGACCATTCACTTGATACCCAATATCTCTCACCCCTTGACAGATGCCATTGTCCCCAGATGATCAATGTTATTCATTTTACCTGTCAGAAGTTTTAATGTTATGGCTGATCAGTGTACAGTTTTTTTTAAAGTCATGTATGTAAAGCAATAATCCGCTACATTTTTTTTTTACCAAATTGAAAAGCAAATGTATGTACCAAGTGTATCTGTATCTCCCTTACAATGAACATATTGTACTGTACATTTTGGCACAACTGGAAACAAAGAAGGCTTTGGCGTGTCAGTTTTCTGTCCTTTTGTGGGAAAGCCACTGATCATCGACTTTGCTTCCAGCAGGAGTCTAGGATAACATTTTGGCCACCTTACAAGATGGAGAGATAAAATGAACAATCTGAATTTCTGTTTCTTTAGATTATCTTTGGCACTGGGCAGGATCTACTCATGTTTTAAAACCGTAAATTTGCAAAACAAAGAACTTAGTAGCCAAAGCTGGCATTAAAGCACAAGTCTGTTCAGTTTTCTAGAAACAAATTCTTATTTTAATCATCATTCAGTAGTGTAACAACGGAGCAGGAACACCAGATGGACAGTTAACATACTTATCATGTACCCAAAGATCTCATTGCTACCCAGTCATAATAATTACATTATGGCAGAGACATTAGCATTACATTAAAGCATACCTTTTCATATAAGAACAATACAGATGAATATAAGAAACTTTGCAATATATCTTCAAGAAATCAGTTTGCTTCTCCACTTATTAGGCTGCTCTCCTCCTCACTTTCTTCACTCAAACTATTTGTTTACAAAGGAACCCTCTATTCATATTCACCTCACATACAGAAGTCTATGGAGATGGGAAGGGGAGGAGGAGGTTGATGGCTACTTAATTGACGTGTTGCCTCATTCTGTGGAGTGATAAAGCAGTATCTTCAAGATTCAGCAGTGTCACTCACAGTGTAGGAGCTGCAGTAATTGATGTGTTTTCCAGAAGCCTCCCTTCCCTCCCCTCTCCCTAGACTAATATTAGACCAAGTTACATTTTACATAAGTAGAGAAGGAAACATATTTCTCTAACAAGGTATATTACAAAGCTTCTTATATTCACTGTACTATGCATTTATAAAAGTTGTTTTATAAGTTGAGGTACGCTTTAACTCTTGCTTATGTGTAGCTTTACTAGAGAGTTTTTTTGTGTGTTTATTCACAATGCTCAATGACATCAAGACATAAGCTCTTGGGTCAAGTTTTTTGTTTGTTTTTTACAATTTGGATTTTCTATGTTTGGTTATTTAGTTTTTCCCCACAAAAAAGCAGCTCCAAAGAAGCTAGCTCATCAAACTATTTTTTATAGGTATTGGTATGTACATTCAGCCAAGACAAAGGAACATAGAAAGGATGAGCACTGCAGACCTTACAAGGGTTAACAATATATGGTTCTTCCAAACTGATTCAACTTACTGTGTCAAAGCACTTTCAAATTAATGCATTATAATGTACTACTACTAAAGGTATTGCATGTTTGTACCTCAACATGTGTTACAGCAAATAAAATATATGAAGAAAACAAATGTACCTGTCAGGCTGAGGAAATCCTTCCCAGAAAGTGGCAGCATTGAGAAGTAGAAAATAGGAGATCTTTTAGCATTTAATACATAGTGGATGATTTTTTGACATTTGATATTCCTTGCAAAACTTAAAAAAAAAAAAAAAAAAAAAAAAAAAGTCACCAGTAAAAGGTGAAGTTGTCTTCTTCTGGTCAAGTCATTAAAACATGTACCCAACTATATTGGCAAAACACAATTGCCAATTTAATTCAGTATACTATCACTGTAGATCCATCAATATCAAGTCATCTCACTGGAGAACTGCTGCATTGATAATCGGCAGCACAACCCCGTTTGCACAGGGCAATGTGCTGCCAATACTTCAGCATCTTTCATACTGCACAAAAGATGCAACCAACCTACCAATAAGCTTTAGCTCAATGGTTGGCTGATCGGCAACACTATTAATGGAAGAAAAAAAATCCTGCACATAGGGCTTTTTCTTCCATCTGAAAAATAAACATGATAGAAGTAGTAAGTCTGTTGCTCTCATCCCATGATTGATGAGAGTAATGGGCTGTATTAATGGAAATGTGAACTTAGCCTTATACTGAACCTTTCCCCACGAAACTATACTGTCTATCAATCTTCTCAGCTCATTCTGCTCTATAAAAAGTTGCCAGCAGATTGGGTACAATTTTCCTGGTGACTAGTACCCTTCAATTGCCTGAACCCCTAATTAGATTTAAAGGGGTTATCCAGCCTCCACAAATTATCTGAAAATCCATTCACAGCAGTGCTAAATGCTCACTATTTCCTTATGCAGCCTTTTTTTGGCTTTATTTTATTTGCTGCTCCTTATATCACTGTTATTTACACGCAGTGAATTTGAAAAAACTACAGTTCCCATGATTCATCTGTCTGCTCTCAATCTGTGTGTTTGCTGCTCATGGGGGGGGGGGGGGGGAGTGAGCTTCAATGAAACATCTCAAGGAAAATAAAGCCAAGAAAAGGATGCACAAGGGAACAGTGAGCATTTAGCACTGCTGTGGATGTTGCAGATAATGTTTTGAAGCTTGATAACCCTTTCTAAAGTGAATCAATCCCCACACCAGCAAGCATGTTCAACAGCCTCCGCCCATCGCTTTACCTGTGTTATGTATGTCACTTTTGTAGATAAAAAAAACAAACTTTGAAGTATTAGGCAAATGAAGCAGTTGGTGCACTGGGGGACAGGCCTTCAGCTCTCTCGTGCTGCTTATGTAGAATCAACTCTCACTGCTTGAAGTGGCGCAGGCAGAAGATGGTAGGAGTCTAAGTGGCAAAAGCAGTGCTCCATGGAGCTGAAGTCCTGCCCCCAGTGCACCAAGTGCCTTATTTGCATGTCATCTGAAAGTGATTTTTTTTCTCCAAATCTACAGAAGTGACATACATAACAAAAGTATGTTTTTTTTATGTTTAATCAGTTTTTATTGAGGTTTTTGCAAATAAGAACAAAAGGAAACAAAACCAGTACAAAGGCATCAAATAAGGTAGTAGGAGGCATGCAGGCCACCCAATCGTGGAGAAGTCGCTGAGGAACAGTAGTTAGGGTAGAGGGCTGCTGACGCCCGCAACAGAAAAACCAGTAACGGGTGGCACAATAACAACATGGGGAAATGCATCATTGGGGGGATGATGTTAGGGAACACTATAGGACAGAAGGAAAAGCCCGGCTGTGGAGGGCCACCACAGTGCCACTTGCGCACTAGAAGAAAAAGACAAATGCTGGAGGGAAAGGGGAACTTGGGGAAGAAATGGGTGAACAGAAACTCATAAAACCACATACAAGACCGGGATGGGATAGGGCACACTGAGGAGAAAGGGAAAGGGAAGGGGGGAGAGAGGGATTGTACAGAAGGGGACGGCCAGACCCCTTACGGAAAGGGGATCAAGGCGCTCCCAGTTCAGGAAAAGAAAGAAGAAAACTCTGAAGTCTCCTGGAACATCACCCACGGCCGCCAGAGGGACTCAAATTTAGAAGGATCAGGCGAGTCCTCAGCCACCAGGGCCTCCATTCTCTTAATAATGGAAGCTCCTGTAGGAACTCAACCAGGGTCGGCACAGCAGTACTGCGCCAATGCCTGGGAATGACTGTTCTGGCGGCAGTGAGAAAATGTCGCAGGAGATCTCTCAACAGCGGAGACGTTCCCTGGTATAATGGAGAGAAGGGCTAGACGAGGTGAGGGTGTAACAGATTTGCCACTCACTTTAGTGTACAATGCGAAAACAGCATCCCAGAAGGGTCTGAGGACAGCGCACGCCCACCAGATGTGATACAGCGTACCTCTTTCGGAACCACAGCACCAACACCGGTCGGATACACCAAGATAGATCCTGTGCAGGAGGTCAGGACATCGGTACCAGCGGGTCAGTATTTTGTAGTTCTTTTCCTGAGCACTGCAAGGCAGCGGGAGCTTATGCGTATACAGGAAGGACTTATCCCAATCGGCAGGTGAAAGACAAGTACCGAGGTCAGATTCCCAGGGGCTGGTATAGGAAGGGAGCCCAGGTGTAGCATCTTTGAGGGGAATGCCATAGAGAACATAGAGGACAAGTGGGGTGGTGTCAGCACGAGAAAGAGCAGACTCCAAGTCAGTCAAGGGGGATGAGAGCATGGGAAGTAAGGAGAAGTTACGGAGGAAGGCAATGAGCTGACCATATTCCAACCAAGATAACCGGAGGCGCGTAATTGTGTCACGGAGGGGAGAGGTGTACTACCTGCAACTTGGTGCATGCGAACGTCATCCCTACCTAGCCAGCAAAGGAATTTATCTGCAGAACAACCCAGGGGTAACATGTAATTGTTAAAGAGAGGGCTGAGGGGGGCCCGGGACCCTGGCAATGTGACCGCCCACACACACCGCATCCCAGATCCTTAGGAAATAGGATGACAGCACAGAATGCCTAACAGCACTGGAGCGGAAGTGGGACGGGATCCAGGGCAGAGAGGGAAGGTGGGCTGAAAGCAGTTCGGCCTCTATAGAGACCAACGGCTTATCCGCTCCACGATAACGCCAATTGAAAAGGCGCAGCAGCACAGCCGCATGGTAGTACAATCTAGGGTCTGGAAGGCCGGGCGCCTCCATGGCGTTTACAGCATGTCAGCGTCCGAAACCGCAGTCTGCTCCGTGCCGCTCCCCACACAAACTTCCCAAACAGAGTTTGAACGTGAGTGAAGAAAGTACGTGGGAGTGGAATGGGGGAGAGCCTGGAACACGTATAGTAGGCGGGGCACAACGTCCATTTTCAGGGCATTAATATGGCCAAACCAGGGGGAGCTTAAGAGCGCCATATTTCCAGAGGTCCGCCGAAAGCGATTCAAGTAACGGTAGGTAATTAAGGCGATAAAGGAGGAAGGGGTCAGAGGGGATATGGACCCCAAGATACTTAATAGAGGTAGCATGCCATTTAAAGGGGAAGCAATCTGCAAGGAGAGTGGCCTCCGCATGAGGCAGGGTGATATTGAGGGCCTCGCTCTTAGACAGATTCACCTTGAAATTGCTTAAATTGCCAAAGCGACGGAATTCACGCAGAATAGATGGGAAAGAGACACGCGGTTGGGAAACATATAGGAGAAGGTCGTCGGCATATAGGGCTGTTTTGACCTGGCGGCTGCCCATCTGGAGACCATGGATGCTAGGGCAGCTCCGTATTGCCACCGCTAGGTGTTCCATAACCAGTGCGTACAGGAGGGGGTACAAGGGACAACCCTGCCATGTGCCGTTCCAAACTGGAAAAGGATCAGAGAGAAGCCCGTTGACCCGCACCCATGTCGACGCGTCGCCATAGAGAGAACACCTTGCCCAAATACCCCGGACCAACCCCAACTTGTTGGAGTATAGGCCGTAGAAAGCCCCAGTGCACTCAGTCAAACACTTTCTCAGCATCCACAGCAAGCACATGGGGGAGCCATTAGTGTGGGCCGATGAGATTGCCAGGAGAGTCTTGCAGACGTTATCTCTGTCCTCGCGACCTAATATGAAGCCAACCTGGTCAGTGTGGACCAGGCCCGGAATTAGGGGGGACAGGCAATTAGCCAACAATTTGGCCAACAGTTTGATATCAATGTTGAGTAGGGAGATCGGGCGATAACTGGCACAACAGGACGAGTCTTTTCCTGGTTTGGGAAGGACTGTGATAAGGGCCGACAGGGATTGGGAGGCAAACGGAGTGGCCTCGTTGACACTATTGAAGACACGGGCCATAGTAGGAGAAAGGAGGTCCCGAAAAGATTTGTAGAATCAGGCAGTAAACCCGTTGGGGCCAGGAGCTTTGCCCAAAGGGGAGGATTGAATCGCGAGAGACACCTCCTCTTCGCTAAAAGGTTCCTCAAGGAGCGCTCTGTCAGAGGAAGCAACAGTGGGGAAGAGAGGTCTCGGTAACATATTCCCAAATTTTTTCGTGAAGGGAGTCTGGAACAAGATCAGCGTATTGGCCATGAATATTATACAGATCGTGGTAGAAGGAGCGAAACATTGATGCAATGTCCAAGGGGTTATGGACCGCCTGCCCGGATCCGTTGCAAAGCCGAGGCACATATGTGAGGGTATTGCGAGGGTGTAGACGACGAGCGAGGTGTCTACTACATTTATCCGCAAACTCGTAATAATGTTTCCTGACACGATCGCGGTAGAGTGCAGATGTTTCATCTAGGTGAGCTCGAAGCTCCTCTCTGGCATTAAGAAGCTCAGTTAGGTCAGCTTGGGTGCATGTTCGTTTAAGCTTCAGTTCAAGGTAATAGATCTTGGCGAGGCGTATTTTTTTTTTTTTTTATCACTGTAATGTGCTATACAAACATGGTGACGACAGTTGTATATGCTTGGAGAAGTGGTAGACTCCCTTTACATCCCAGAAAGCAGTTAAATCTTCCCAAATAGTTTAGAGAAACTTTCCCTGTATCCCATTGATCTGATACAATTTCTGTTCTTGCCACACACTGACTGATTTTTCCATTCATTGCAAGGTGCACACAGAAATCAAGAGACATCTGATTTCTTGGAACATAAGCGGTAAACCACAGTCAAGCATGCTGGGATAGTTGGTGCGATATAGTCAGAACAAACTAACCTAGTAAGCAGAAGGTGAAAATGTATGGCATAAGCCACTGGTACAGAGCCAAACAACCAGGGCTCTTATCCCACCTCACTTTTACCAATTCCTCAATAGAGGTAAAACCCTAGTATTTGTGAAATACCAAGACTATAGAAAACAGGAAAACATTTAACAATTTACAGCAGCTAAGAATAAACAATAATATGACCTCTGCGTTGTGCGGCTATAAAACATGCTCATTACATATGGAAAACGATTCAAGCACTTTTAATGATATTTTATCACTTACACGTTATTTAGCACATTGAAACAAAAGCTTCCTAACCAACAGCTGCTGATGAGAAAACAAAGGCAGGAAAAAATAAACTGGAAAAAGGAAAGAAAGCCATTAAGCAAATTCATACACCCATATGTCAAGTAACTTTACAGCGAAAATATGGCAAAAGATAGATAAGGAGAAAAAAAAAGCAAACCGTGTCTCATATCAACAACTTGTGAATGTGATAATTTTGCTTCATTCCTAGGAAACACATCTTTCCTTAACTCTTCGACTACATTTTTCATACAAAGACCACAAAAAAGTTTGTGAGGTGTCTGTGAAACACTCTTGTACAATCTTTGCAAAATGCGACAAACCATGGTTTGGTTAAATTACTCTAGACCCATTCTCACATAATATCATGGTTTCTGACTTTTACTTGCATCCCTAAACTACTGTATATGTAGGCTGCCATATAACAACTTGTATACTCTCCACATGTTCTGTCTTAGATCATGTATGGTCATTGCAAACCATTAAAATCTAGTTGACTGAAGTAGCTTAAAGCTCCACTCCAGTAAAGTTCAGAGCACACTAATATAAAGTGAGCAATGTACTTTCTCACCGGGTGCCTCGATCATGTTATTCAGCCTCAGTACGGTCGCCTGGCTGGTCATGTGATCAGCAGACTGACCTGTCAGTTGACATACCATCCTGGCTCTTAAAGACTTACACAGAAAAAGTGAGTTCTAGCTGGTGTGTGAATCAGTTAGACCGCCATCAATCAACAGTTAGAAGGGCGTGAAGCTCGTATGATTGCCACGGCCCCTTCAGTCAGTGCTGCCTGTTCTGTAGTGACTGTGCCTGGTATGCAATTCTGTCTTATTTACTTAAAGGGGGTCTACCTCCTTCCCCAAGCATATTCAACTGCCGCTACATTACAGTGATAATCATACCTTTGTTGTGTAGGTCACCATTTTAGATTTGGAGTACAAACACTTATGCAAATGAGGTAGTTGGTGCACTGGGGGCTGGCCTTCAGCTCCCTGAAGCATTGCCCTCATCAGACACCTACCATCTCCTACCTGTGTCACTCCATGCAATGAGAGTTGATCTGCCCATTCCTATGACATCACCCATCCTATGTGAGCAGCAAGAGCAGTGCTACCAGGGCTGAAGGACAGCCCCCAGTGCACCAACTGCCTCATTTGCATACGGCTTCAAAGTGTTTTTCTCCAAATCTACAAAAGTGACATATATAAACAGAGGTATGTTGTTTATCAATGTAATGTGCTGTATAATGCAGTAGTAGAAGTTGAATATGCTTGGGGGTGGTGGTAAACTCCCTTTAAATAGTACAGAGCTGCAATAAACTGCAGAATCACACACAGAGGTTACAAAATGTATCGTACTGTGCCTGCTAAAACAAGGCGACCAGTGCAGACCTATCAAACAGCTGATCAGTAAGGGAGTTGAGAGTTGAAACCCTACTGAAATGATAATGATGGCCTATCTTGAGGACAGGCCATCAATGTTAAAGTCCATCTATTTAAAGACAGACAGATAGATAAAAAATGAAAAAAGTTCTGTGACAGCATTCAAGATAATAGGGATAAAAACACTCCCTTAGTTGCACGGCAGAACCCCATCTCCCATTTGGGGTTACTTACAAAGAAAAAAAAAACAGTCCAGTGTGCCAGCAATCATATAAAGCATAATAGGAATTTTCAAGTTGATAAAGACCCCTGCGTGCGTCGATATGTGGTGTGTGATGCTATTGTTTGAATAAAGAAAATTCCTATTAAGCTTTATATGGTTGCTGGCGGACTGGACTGTTTTTCTTCTTAGATGGATAGCTAGCTAGCTAGCTCTGGTATCGTGAACTTAGCAGTAGACAACTTTACGGAATGCAATTTACATTTTTTGCATTGCTATTGCAGAATACTTACCAAGCCAGCAATGGGTGTGGACAGTCTGTTAATCTTTTTAATTATTCCCGGCTTGATCTTGTTAACAAGGCTAAATAAAATTAAAACATAAATGTAAAATAGTATAGTATGGAGCCTACCACCATGGCAATATGATGAATTCTATTTGACATTCTGTGCTTTACTGCTTAATATATCAAAACCTAAAGGCAGTGGAGCTTTAGAAAGGTTGTGAAGGTGAACTGAAGATGACAAAATGAAACTGCTAACGGAGATATGTTCTGTATCAAAATAACAAGCTTACAGATTCACACCACCAGTAATATCTATAGAAATGACACTAAAGCAATGGAGCGCACCAACACTATTTTTATTGGTGTGTCTCACAGGATCACACTGCCATCATTTCTACAGGGTGTGCTGGTCCAGGTAAAATTGTCTACATACTTCTTAAGGGCTTGGTGGTAAGCCTACTTACATCACTAAATTTATTACCTGTAGTAGGCACTAAGAATACACACACCCTGCTTTTTATTTCAACGTAGAAGACTTTGATACTTACTCACTCAAGAGCACTCCATTTTCAAGAGCAGAGCGGAAATCCTGTTCCCCAAAACCTTTACCAGTTACCTCCTAAAAAATGTAAACATAAAAGATGTATTTGGCATCATTAAAGGAAGCAACAACATATATCAATATTCACTGGAAATATCCACTTATACTGGTTTATTACCTGGTGGGCAAGTCCCATTTCAAGTCATTTCGTTATAATAAAATGATTATTGCTCAAGTGGTTTCCCAATCCCATGACATGGTAAAAGAATACTACCTTACCAATCCCTTGCTACTCCTTTGCTGACACTTGCCAGTCTCCCACTGATCTGCTTCCTCTGATATCGTGTTGACATGCCGTGGGACTGCTGCATCCAACCACTGGCACCTGCCACAACACTCTGGCACGGGAGTGGCAGGGGATTAGTAAGAATATTACTACTTTTATTATTTTATACTAATGTCAGCTTGGACAACACCTTTAAAAAGGGACAATGTGATGGAAAAGGATATTGATCATGCTACACTGCATGGCCTTATGTACAGAAATATATTACATTTATTTATAGCTTTTACAACAAATTTTGAAAGTACCAACTGAATATCACTGTCTGTTTTGGACAAATCCAAATACGGTTCAGTATCATGCAAGTTGCACATACAGTGTCTTGCAAAAGTATTCACACCACTTGAACTTTTTCACATTTTGTCATCTTACAACCACAAACTTCAATGTATGTTATTGGGATTTTAAGTGATAATTAAGCAGATAATTGTGAAGTGGAACAAAATTTTAATCAAATAAAAATCTGAAAATTGTGACCTGCAAAAGTATTCAGCCCCCCTATATCAATACTTTGAAGAGCCATCTTTCGCTGCAATTACATCTGCAAGTCTTTTGGGGTAGGTTCTCTACCAGCAAAATAGCTCAAGCTCCGCCACATTGCATAGAGCGAGTCTGTGAACAACAATTTTTTTATGTCTTGCCACAGATGCTCAGTGGGATTTAGGTCTGGACTTTGACTGGGCCATTGTAACACATGAATATTCTTTGATCTAAACCATTCCACTGTAGCTCTGGCTGTATGTTTAGGGTCATTGTCTTGCTGGAAGGTGAATCTCCTTCCCAGTCTCAAGTCTTTTGCAGCCTCCAACAGGATTTCTTCCAGGATTGCCAAGTATTTGGCTCCATCCATCTTCCCATCAACTCTGACCAGCTTCCCTGTCCCTGGTGAAGAAAAGCCTCCCCACAGCATGATGCTGCCACCACCATGTTTCACAGTGGGGATGGTGTGTTCAGGGTGATGAGCAGTGTTACTTTTCAGCCACACATAGCGCTTTGCATTTAGGCCAAAAAGTTAAACTTTGGTCTCATCTGACCAGAGCACCTTCTTCCACATGTTTGCTGTGTCCACTATATGGCTCTTATCAAACTGCAAACAGCACTTCTTATGACTTTCTTTAAACAATGGTTTTCTTCTTGCCATTTTTCCATAAAGGCCAAATTTATAGAGTGCATGACTTATAGTTGTCCTGTGGACAGATTCTCCCACCTGAGCTGTGGATTTCTGCAGCATCTCCAGAGTGACCATGGTCCTCTCAGCTGCTTCTCTGACCAGTGCTCTTCTTGCTCGATCTGTTAGTTTAGGTGAACGGCCATGTCTTGGTAGGTTTGCAGTTGTAGAATAATTTTTCCATTTTTGGATAATAGATTGAACAGTGCTCCTTGGGATGCTCAAAGCTTGGGATATGTTTTTATAACCTAACCCTGCTTTAAACTTCTCCACAACTTTATCTCTGACCTGTCTGGTGAGTTCCTTGGTCTTCATGATGCTGTTTGTTCACTAGTGTTCTCTAACAAATCATTGAGGCTTAATAATTTAACTAAATTACACACAGCTGGACTCTATTAACTAGACTTCTGAAGACAATTGATTGCACTGGATTTTATTTAAGGAAATCAGAGTACGGGGGCTGAATACTTTTGTAAGTCACACTTTTCAGATTTTTATTTAATTAAAATTTTGAAAACCACATATTTTCATTCCACTTCACAATTATGTGCTACTTTGTGTTGGTCTAACACTTAAAATCTCAATAAAATACACTGAAGTTTGTGGTTGTAAGGTAAGAAAATGTGAAATAGTTCAAGAGGTATGAATACTTTTGCAAGCCACTGTAAGTAGACATGTCAACAACAGCGAGTAGGACTTGGCTGTCAAGCACCTAGGTAGAGCGTGGCACAATTTTTCTTCTGTGTCAGATTCAAACAGATATAGCAACTCTTTCAATGGGTTTTCAATGGCTTTTGTTATATTCTGTGATAGGATATACAGAAAGTCAAGTTAAACACTGCTGCATCTTCATATTTAAAAAAAAAAAAATTATCTGAAACTGGATTCAGAGTTATAGTAAGACGTCACAGAAGTTTTTGCCATCACATTATGGTTTTATACCACTCAGAAGTTGTATAGAGCCATAATATGCTTATGTGCATGAAGACTATACACGAGTCCTGCCTCACATTATGCTTAACACATCCAATACATTTGGCATGAGATGACCAGATTTTCAAACCAATATGTTTTTATGATAGTCATGAGACGTCTATCTTATAGGTCTGTGTGACCACCCAGGGGCTGCAAGCTGTAGTATGTTACAGGTATTGCTCATACGTCCCAATACTATAATGAATTAGCTTAATAGGAAATTGGCCTCTTTAATTTTGAGCTACAGTAAAGGCCCTATTAGACCAGCAGATTTAACAAAAAATTGTTGAGTACGAACGATCATTCCCCATAATTGGCCTTTCTAATGCAGAAAATCACCCAATGAATGAGAATTTGCTTGTTCATAGGGTGATCAGCTGCTTTCAGCATGTCAGAAAGTCACTGAAACGATTGCAGCACATGGCCCTGTCTAATAAGGGCTCTGCTGCCAATGGACAATGAAAGTATATGCTGGGGAAATGACCGCTTTAGCATGCCTCCTGCATTGGCCTGTGCAATGTGGCTAGTGCCGATCGACATGTTTTGTAGCTGATCAGCACTTGTTCAGATGTATTAACGAGTCTAATAGGACATTAAGGGTGAACATATCTGTAATTTGTCAATGACCGTTCTTATCTTCCATATCTTTGGTTGAATATGAACTAAAATAGTTAGTGTTGAAGTATAACAATAAGCAAAGCAGCCCTAACTAGTGCAGGCCCAAGGAGCATTCAGGGTATGAAATCGGAGCTAAAATGGTCTCATTTTAATTCTTCTTTGTTAATGAAGGTCAAAGTGGATATAACAGGAATAGTGTGGACTTCCTATAGGCTGGACACATTATGTCATAGGCGATCTGCAATATGGTTATTAATATACTTATTAAAATAAAACAGTCAGTCAGTGACAATAACAAATGAAGGTGGGGCACTGAAAGAATCGAAATGAATGTGAATTGTGAAACTATTTACATTGCCTTCTTATCTAATCCTGGAAGGCGTTGTGCTTCTTACCTTCACATGACAGCAAAGAAAAAAAAGCAAGAAAATATGTTTCATCATGACTTTAATATACAGGCGG
The DNA here is from genome assembly GCA_947044405.1 of Leptodactylus fallax. Classification (NCBI taxonomy): domain Eukaryota; kingdom Metazoa; phylum Chordata; class Amphibia; order Anura; family Leptodactylidae; genus Leptodactylus; species Leptodactylus fallax. The sequence goes on from CAMRHE010000202.1 coordinate 2,732,236, forward strand.
GAGGAGGTGTATGGGCACTATTCAAGGTATACTCAAAGTCGAAAAAAAAGAAAAAAAAAGATACGATCAAGTGCTTAAGACAGCGGTACAAAATCACATCAGCCATTCCCCTCTAGTAAAACAATCATCTCTCTTTCTGCCAGGAAGAGGACAACATTGGCATTATAAGTATGATGGAGGCTTAAGTACTCAAAAAACTGCACCATGGCCCACTGCCATACAGACAAATAAGTCAGTAAGACTATGTGATTCACAATGTCTTGTCATCCATTCTTCTTCATTACTTCCTGTAGGGTGTGAATGGCAAAGATATGCTGTCCTGTTAGGCCACATTTCTGCTACACACATACTCACTGGAGCTGTCACTGCTGAGTACAATGTCGAAATAAAAATGAAAAGCCCTTTTATCAACTTAACAAAAAAGAGAAAAAACGTGTTGCACTTTATTTACCATTTAAAAAAAAAAAAAAAAAAAGTAGTAGAAGGAAGGGATCTTGCATTTTTATTGCACTCAAGTATAATGGACACAGAGTGTCTTCCAATTGTATCAGTCATTCTGGTAGTTTTAATGTCTGTTTCTGATGGATCAGAAAAACAGACATAAATCTGTAGTGTGAAACTGGCCTAATTCATATTATGAAAGTTTTGAAAAACTATTTTTTATGCAATTAAAAGGAATGTGACACCATTTTCAAAATGTATTTATTAAAACCAGATATTCAAATATGAAACTTTTTTTCCAATCTATTTTAAATTTTCTGATTGTAGAATTTTCTAGGCAGGCACTGTGGGAAATAGTTGTGTTTTAATCTATGCAATAAAGGGTTTATCTACAGAGGTGTTATCTTCTATTGTAATATTGCTTGTTATGTAAATTAGGTGACTGATGCAAAGAAAACTGCTGAATGTTTCTTTTAAAAAATATAGCTAGTAAGATGGAAAGTTAAACAAAATAAATTTGCAAGCAAAAAAAAAATTGTTTACAATAAAAACTTGGTTGAAAAAAAAAAAAAATCAGTCATTTGGTGATGATGTTACATTGCCTTTAAGTTTAATATAATAAAAAAAAAAAATGACTGACAACAAAGTGGGTTTGTATTATTCATGATTATGGTCCTAAAACCATGTATACTGTGCTTTGGTAGTCTGAGACATTGTCCTTTGCTCTAAGATGCCATAGCAGGGTATAATAGTCAAAGCCAGTTTTATAGAAGGACTTCCGAACTTGAAACCCAATGAATAAAAGTCGACGTAGGAGGGGTTAAGTCTACCACCCAAGTCCCCCACGCCTTAAGACTAAGGCCCCACACAGCATTTTTTGCTGTAGTTTTTTGAGCCAAATTCAGGAGTGGATGTAACATAAGGGAAACATCTAAGAGGTTCCTTTATATTTTTATTGCTTTTCTAGCCACTCCTGACTTTGGCTCAAAAAACCACAGCAAAATCTGTAACAAAAAATGCTGCATTTCCGCAACATGGAGCCTTAGCCTAAAAGAGGACATGCTATGAGGAGACTGTAGAGTAGGGATGGAACGGCCAGGGAAGGTGAGAAGCTGTGCAGCCCAATAGCCCAGTTTAAAGTTGTACTAACCCCTTTAAATGGAAACTGTTACAGAAACAAACCTTGTTAACTTATGACATCTGTTAAAAAAAACAATCCAGTGGGTTCTTTTACGCTACAGCAATACTATAGATAATGCAACCTGGTGCTGCAAAACTCTAGCTCAATACTATCAGGAGTACACGGCTTATAATGCCATATGCATCATAGAAGCACACAGCAATTGCAGCAGCACCCACTATCCTTTTCTTTCCATACATTTGTATGACCAGGGAACAGTTCTGTAGGGGTAGGGTAACCATAGACAAAGTTTAGGTACAATTTGTGATGCTTTTTTTTTTCTGAAATTGGGGAAAGGATTCCCAGCAAAAAAAAAAAAAAAAATAAAGAAGAAAGTGTACCACTAGAGTCAGAGAGTCAGGCTCAGCAGACAGAGCTTCCACCTACATGTACATTAATCTGTATATGGAGAGCCAAGCTGTACATTCAGACACAATGAATAAAGATATAGGATTTATTATTTATAGCCAGAGACTGTGCACTTTGAACATACACAGGATGCAGATATTTGCTTACAATCTTACAAACAATATAGGTATTCCACCCAAACATCTTCACAGAAGACCTAGCTCACAATACTGCATATCTACAACAAATATGGGAATGACCTTTCACATGGAGAGTCATGAAGGTGAAAACAATCAGCCATAAAGCCTACCAGGAACAAGAAAAATACAGACCTGACAAGAGTGAGACACCTTAAAAATACCTCATGTCATAAGGCTGATAATAAAACAAAACTCACTGGAGAAAAAGTCAAAGCCCTGACTGACTGTCATACAGAGTTCTAGTAGCCACGCTCAGTGAGCCCAAAACTAACACTTTCCTGTCAACAGGTACTGGCTGAGGTAGCGGAAGACATTATTTCACCAAAAGCATGTCTAAACTTATTATATGCTGTTGTAGGGGCTGTTGTTGAAATAGTGAACACGACTTAATGGTTTTAAAGTGCAATCTTTGCTTTAAAAAAAAAAAAAAAAAATTGTAACTTTTATTCAGTATACAAATGAGATGTTTGGTGCACCAAGGGCAGGGCCATACTTACTGGAGCATCCATTTTCTTATGTAGTTGCCAAAACAGAAACTGACATGCCATATGGAAAGCAAATTGCAGTAACCACACAAAAAAATAAATAAATAAATAAATGGTGCCCAGAAGGTGTGGCAAGAGTGCACTTTGACATAAAAGTATGTTTACTATGTCACCAACAGACCTGACAACAGCATGTAAGTAGTTAAAATAAAGGCTTTGGTGGTGTCCGACTCCCTTTAAAAACACAGCCATATATAACATATATGAAAGCCAAAGTCATTCCACAATATGAAAAGGTCCCCTAAAAAGGGTTTGCCAGAGGTTCAACATGATTTCTAAACAGCCCAGATGGTCTCTACTTCCTGTCCCCCGTAGCACACAGGAAATGTCTGCTAAGAGTGCGCTTAATTTATGACGAAGCGCAGACCTTAACAAATTAGACGCAGTCCGTGCACCAATACTGGACTCCATGAAGATAAATCTGTCAAGGGTGACTTTTTTATGCCAGAAAACTATGTCAGACACAGGTGAGATCATCACAAATTCAATTTTTCAACCACCACTCACTGTAGATCTCATGGCCCTTCAGTGCTGCCAAGAGATTTTGGTTACTGCCAATACAACAGATATTCTTAGGAGCCTGCCATTGCTTTGTATCTTAGAATGTTAGTTTTCCAGTAGACAGCTTTCAATCTAGAAATCTGAGGAGAAGAGAATAACCGATGCAACTGATGTCATTCTCTTGCTCACTTGTATCTATCACATTTGAAGCAGTACATGGGGGTAGTGATGCAGATTGCTAGACACTGGTATATTTTGTGATGTGAACAAGTCCTGTATTTATTACCATGTAGCCTCTACAGCTATTACAATAGATGACCACCTACACCAATGACTATCCTCAGATAACACTGGGCCACTTGTAGTCTACAAGTAAACTATCCATCTCATAAATGGAATAGTGATCCTACTAGCAGCCAACATTACTACCACAAATGGAGAATAATCACAAGGACAAGTTTCCTGGGCATAGACTACAAGCAATGAAGGTTTATGAAATTGTAGAAACTTGTTAGGCTACCATGCCCTAATAATATGAGAGGATTTAGCTCTAAATAATGACATGGACAATTAAACAGGGCTAATAAGTGAAGCTATACAATTAAAAGATACAATATACGTATGCATTATATGGCAGAATAAATCCTTTGAGTCCCACATTTACCTTCCTGTCGCAGCATGCAACACTTGCTTGGGTGAGGTACGGCATTACCATTCCAGGATACTTAGAGCTGGGAACTTTCTCCACATGATGATGACCCAGCAGTATTTTAGGACAGCCAGGCTTTATGGCATTAGTGGCTGAGAATGAATAGTAAAATAGTCTGTAGGAATTTCTACCATGACCTACTCTCTTCATTAGATAACAGACATCAATAGATGTGCAACGGTCTATTATACTAGTGGCTAGGTTCACTACGAGAGCGCATAGTGGCCTGTATACAAAGTCAATGAGCAGGGTTAAAAGACTGGTGTCCATGTAAGTGCTTCAAGGGTAAGAGCCTAAAACCTTCAACAAGAAAACAGTGGTTCACATCTTTTTTGGACAGTTATGGAGTTGGAAATGGTCAAATGTGCCACAAACGTGCTCATTCAGAAGGCGCTCTGGTATGATGTAGAAAAGCACTTTGGCTATTCCTTATTATATCAATCAGATGAAGGATTAGTCATTGAAGCTAAAAGATGCTGACAGGAAATTAACTTCTATTTCCTTCCTGATCAGTAGGTTTCACCGCTTTCAGGCACTGGAGGCATACCCTAGTGATTCGCCACCAACACCTACCCTAAGACCCTAAAAAGATTACAATGACTTCACATTTGCTTCCTTTTTTAAACTACAGCATGGACTGCTGGGAGTTGTAGTATAACATCTGGAATGCCACAGGGTGGAGACTACTGAAACAGAGAGTCACTTAATGATATAAGTGACAAGCATTAAATCTCCTTGTGGTCAACAATATTAAAGCCTAAGTTTCCACTTCTATATCGAGATATTATCCTGGACAACAGTCGCTTCATTATGGGTTTGCCACCCAGTTTATTCATTGACTTAGTTATTTATGTAACATGCAGAATGCATATCACTAAAAAAGACATTGATACAACCTACCATCTTTGCTAAAATAAACTTTAGCCTAGGCTTCACACATACAAACGTGTGCATTGCCAGTATTGCCAGTATGCTAGCACTTTTTTTTTTTGTTGCTCTCAATAAGAGAAATACAACAGCAGTCTCGCAGTTAAGATACTATACAAGTCTGTGACACTTCTCTGTGATAACATTGACTGGCTAACTGAAATAAAAGATGTTACAAGGCAATCTTTCAAGACTAGTCAATTCGCTTCATTAGGCATGGTAGACTTGAGTAGTCTAAGGCCTCATGCACATGACCGAGTATGCAAATTGAGGGATAGCCAATTTTATATCGGAATGCACTTGGATGACGCTCCAACGACATGATTTCAATGAGGGGGGTTCATTTCGATGAGGCCACAGAGCAGGATAGTGCCTGCTCTATAATCATCGAAAGAGTTTTGGACACCCCATTGGACGAGACACGCTGTGTGCATCTAAAGTAAAACACATGTATATGTTTAGTTTACATCCAAGGACAGAACACTGAGGATAAAACAGCCATGTACACAAGCTGTAAGAGATTAGGATCCAGGACACAGAGCCCCCACAAAATCTAACAGTGGATATGAAATTTGTTTTTCTAAACTAGACAAGTCTGACAGTGCAGCAAAGAAAGAACTACCTACTAGAGTAAACAATGAAGAGAAAACTACAGCATAGGCCTAATGTGTGTTCTACATTTTAAAATAAAAAGCAGAAGATAATAAGTAGAATGTACTTAAAGTGTCAATAATGTCACGCAATATTCTCCAGGGGCTATATGCAAGCTAATTCTAGTGGCTTCACCCTGATAAAGAACATATTATCTGCACTTATGGCCTCCCTCAACAAGATGCCTGAGGCGTGACACCATGACAGTTTCCATGATCACCTGCCTGTTGGAATGTAGAAAAACTTAAGTAGGTTAGACATTCGCCTAGCAACTCTGAATAATAACCTACTACACATATACTAATACAAACAATGATCGGAATTAGGAATTTATGATGATGTCATAACGCAAACACTTGTCACTGTCAGGGTGGAGTGACATAAGCACTGTATGAAGCCACACTGGAGCAAGTGGCTGCAATATTACTCACACCGGAGCCCTTTCTATCATGATGCAGAATCTGCAGCATATTGTAATGGCAGAAACAGACACATCATAATGATTTCCTAATACTTTATAACACAATAATGATAGAGATGAAGATTTAAGAGCTCTAATAATGTCAACTCTACAAATACAATGAAACATGTCTACATTGGCAGACATCATCTTTACTGCCAGCTCTGATACTATATGTAGCACTGGGCTCAATCCTCAATGATATAACCCCACAGCGAGTAATACATTTACTATACAAGCGTTTCTACACACTGTCACACACACAACACAGATGTTCAGCTAAAAGCTGGATTGACACAATTCTGCCAGTAGTCAGTCTTGATTTTTCTCAACGTAAATTTTGTTGGCTTGTTTTTTTTTTCTATAGTAATATTGCATGCAATGTAAACAGTGAAGAGGTTGTGGTGCTCATATAAGCACTACAGTCCCATCAATAAAAAGGACTTGGATAACCTCCTTAAATACTCCACTAGCCCTGCCGCTTTTGCTTTACGTGGCTACATCGATACTGTCCTGTCGACAACACAAGATCCCTGCAGCCAATCACTGCCCTTAGCATTGTACGGAGTGCTAGAGGATTCAACAGGTCAGTTACATTTCCTTTGTTCTTTTGTGTCATTGCTTTACCCCAATTTTAACATCTTTGACAAACCCTTTCCAGAGAATCTACCAGATCCCTAATCACCCCAAAGTAAAAAGTAAAATTGCATTCTCTAGGGAACTTTATAATGGTTATAGATGTAACTTGGTCCCTCTGTTTTTTTTTTTTTGTTTTGCTGGAAAATGACAAGAAGTATCATGCCACATAATGCCGCACCCATACTGCCCTTTCAGATTATTTATTATGCTGTGCAGTACTGTCTTCACACCGTGGCATACAATCCACTACTGCACATGCAGACTTTAATGAGCTAGCAGACAGGATTTTGTGCAAGAAACTGTAATGCTGGCTCTGAACTAGGCAGTGTAACACATCTAAAGCGGTGTAACACATCTAGCCTATACCCCTGGTGTATAGGATAACTTACATAAAGATAATGGAACATGCCACAATTCTTTTTCGCTTGGATTTCATGTGTATCAGTGAGAAAAGAAAAAACTTCATTTGGAGAAATGGTGTCTAATCTTGATAAATTATTTACAACATGCTCTAGAAAGACTGGATCTTGTCATAGGCAGTTTTACGGTTATTTGATTTAGGACATGCGGTACAGTGAAAACTCCACACCTCTTTGAGAAGACTACCTCTTTACCAAAACCACATTTTCTCTGATGGATTTTCAGTTTTCCATACTAGCCATCCTCTATAAGATGACCACCTCTCCAAAAGGATTCACTGTATATACACTGCCGTTCAAAAGTTTAGGGTCACTTAGAAATGTCCTTATTTTTGAAAGAAAAGCACAGTTTTTTTCAATGAAGATAACATTAAATGAATCAGAAATACACTCTATACATTGTTAAAGTGGTAAATGACTATTCTAGCTGGAAACGTCTGATTTTTAATGCAATATCTACATAGGTGTATAGAGGCCCATTTCCAGCAACCATCACTCCAGTGTTCTAATGGTACATTGTGTTTGCTAACTGTGTAAGAAGGCTAATGGATGTTTAGAAAACCCTTGAAAACCCTTGTGCAAGTATATTAGCACAGCTGAAAACAGTTTTGCTGGTTAGAGAAGCTATAAAACTGACCTTCCTTTGAGCTAGTTGAGAATCTGGAGCATTACATTTGTTGGTTCGATTAAACTCTCAAAATGGCCAGAAAAAGAGAACTTTCATGTGAAACTCGACAGTCTATTCTTGTTCTTAGAAATGAAGGCTATTCCATGCGAGAAATTGCCAAGAAACTGAAGATTTCCTACAACGGTGTGTACTACTCCCTTCAGAGGACAGCACAAACAGGCTCTAACCAGAGTAGAAAGAGAAGTGGGAGGCCTCGCTGCACAACTGAGTAACAAAGACAAGTACATTAGAGTCCCTAGTTTGAGGAATGGACACCTCACAGGTCCTCAACTGGCAGCTTCATTAAATAGTACCCGCAAAACGCCAGTGTCAATGTCTACAGTGAAGAGGCGACTCAGGTATGCTGGCCTTCACGGCAGAGTGGCCAAGAAAAAGCTATATCTGAGACTGGCTAATAAAAGGAAAAGATTAATATGGGCAAAAGAACACAGACATTGGACAGAGGAAGATTGGAAAAAAGTGTTATGGACAGACGAATTGAAGATTGAGGTGTTTGGATCACACAGAAGAACATTTCTGAGACACAGAACAACTGAAAAGATGCTGGAAGAGTGCCTGACGCCATCTGTCAAGCATGGTGGAAGTAATGTGATGGTCTGGGGTTGCTTTGGTGCTGGTAAAGTGGGAGATTTCTACAAGGTAAAAGGGATTTTGAGTAAGGAAGACTATCACTCCATTTTGCAATGCCATGCCATACCCTGTGGACAGTGCTTGATTGGAGCCAATTTCATCCTACAACAGGACAATGACCCAAAGCACACCTCCAAATTATGCAAGAACTATTTAGGGAAGAAGCAGGCAGCTGGTATTCTATCTGTAATGGAGTGGCCAGCACAGTCACCAGATCTCAACCCCATTGGGCTGTTGTGGGAGCAGCTTGACCGTATGGTACCAAAAAGTGCTCATCAAGCCAATCTAACTTGTGGGAGGGCTTTCTGGAAGCATGGGGTGAAATTTCTCCAGATTACCTCAGCAAATTAACAGCTAGAATGGCAAAGGTCTGCAATGCTGTAATTGCTGCAAATGGAGCATTATTTGACGAAAGCAAAGTTTGAAGGAGAAAATTATTATTTCAAATAAAAATCATTATTTCTAACCTTGTCAATGTCTTGACTATATTTTCTATTCATTTTGCAACTCATTTGATAAATAAAAGTGTGAGTTTTCATGGAAAACACAAAATTGTCTGGGTGACCCCAAACTTAAATATTAAAAGCACATCTCACTTAAAAAAATAAAGTAAATAATAAAGAACAACAGTGGTTTTCATTACTACTGAACACCATAGAAAGGTTACTTTGCTTGCAAAGTGCTCACTACTCTCTTGGGACTTTGCCACTTTGTGTTTGCTGTGGAATTTTACTTGGCTTCTAAAAACCCTTGAAAACATTCCTTAACAAAGAGTGACATCTGGAACAGTCCGACCATTGTATTTAGTGATGTATACTGCACCCTGCTGGCCTGGCCTGGCAGTTAACTCTGTCAAAGGACTTCACACGTAAGATGGTTGAACTCCAGTTATGGCAATGGATTTGTATACAAGGTTACAAAGAAGGAAGTTATCTTTTAACTGCATATAGTTCACCTAATATGTTATATAATGCTCATGATATTCTCATGAATGTAAATGGTAAAACTGCAATGTTTCAAGAGCTCACCTCCCTTATAATAATAACCATGCAGACAAGGACAGAGCGACAATCTACAATTATCGCCCCAGGGAGGTACAGTTTAGAGTTCTTCCTCCTCGGCTTGAAAAGAGGACAAGTGCAATTTATTATTTGGCGATGGATTACACTGTAATTATTGCTTCATGTTGGTCTTGCTGCATTGTGAACCAGGAGAAGTAACAGCACTCGTGCTTTATCGAGCAAAAGAAAATAGGAGAAATTAGAATCTTACAATTGATCATCTAGAAGAAATTGTATGGAGGGAAGCAGCACTGAAAGTAAAGGCAAATTAAGACTTTCACAAATCCATTCAGCATGGCAGGCTCTTTTAAAGGGGAGGATGTCACTCACATGCACGTGAACCTTTGTAAGACACTGTTAGACTACTACTTAAAGAGGTTCTCCGCTTCAGATAAGTCCCTTTCATATGCTCTAGGACTTATTTAGCTAATACAGTGATGAACTACATGCATTATAAGCTATTCATGTAAAGCACATGCACTATGCAAATGGCGTGTCAGCCCTACTCACTGCAATATAAATGTCCTGTTCTTGACACATTAAATTAGAGCATAAGGTCAAATTCTCACATGGCAGATTTGTTGCACAAATGTATGTGTCCATCCAACTAACCTAAATAGGGCTTGCAGCTATGTTCTTATTGGCAAAACAACCCCACCATATATGTATGGAACAGAGTTCCAGTTTTGGAAAGTTCTTCAATAATTCTGCCACATGTTAATGTAGCCTAACAGAACCCAATGGATGCCATGGACAGCGCAAACCTGATTGAAGGGAAGCCAGCCAATTGTTCTTCCCATTACAACTATGCCATTAACCCTTTAGAACCAAGCCAATTTTCATTTTTAGATTTTCGAATTTCACAACCCTTTTTTCAAAAGACCAAACTTTTGTTTTTTTCACTGACACAGCCATATAAGTGCATGATTTTTTTTTAGGGACTAATATATTTTAGAATGACACCATTATTATTCTGTATGAAGTACTGGGAAGCTGGAAAAAAAAAATCTGATTGGAGTGAAAATGGGAAAAAAAAATAGCAGTAGCGCCATTTTCTTACGGGTTCTGTTTTTACTGCATTCCCCATGTGGAAAAATGGACAGGTTACTTGCATACTGCAGATCAGTATGGTCACAGCATTCCAAATTTATAATGTTTGATAGGGCCATAGAAATGAATGAGTCTGTGAACTGTCTATTACCAAAAAAAAAGGAAAACACTGGGACAATAATTGTAAGGATATTTAGAATATTAGAATATTTAGAAAAGAAAAACTACTGCCTGACTAGACATGATTATTTATTAAATAATGGTATAAAATGATCTATGACTACCCTCATGTTGTCTCACTGGAGGGTTATCAGCTAGTGCGACCTGTCTAGAGGAGAGGATGAAAATATAAATATTCCTGCTCTCTCTAGAAAAGTATTCGTGGGAAGCACTTGCTATGAAGGACTGAACACATGTACACTGGACACTTATGTTGAAGCGTGCCACAGCATTTTCAGTTAGTCTGTGCTCAGTGTATATCACCAGCATAACCAATGTAGAGAGGATTTGAGCTCACGTACAAATTGCTCAATATTCCCTGATTTGTAAGCCCCATCAGAAACTCAAGCAATACTGAGCTGATATGGGCACACTGCTTGCCCTATGCAAAGATCTAGATCTGGTCTTCTTTAGAAGACAGGGTGCATTGAGTCTATACACCACAAATGAAGCCCTAAATGCCTACCACTATCATTATATTGTGACAGGCTCCTCTTTTATTATAATAATAATAATAATAATAATAATAATTAGTCCTTTAATAGTCCCACAATTGGGAAATTCAGTGTGTTACAGCAGCAAAGATAAGATAAGCAGATACAAATACAAATACATGTACAGGATAGTAGACAGACAGATAGGAAGTAGCAGAGGAGGGGGGGGGGGGGATTTAACAGGCAGAGAGATATTTCAGTTCTCTGTATGTAATGATCTCCGCTTAGGTCGGTGTTGGTTGTATAGTCTAACCGCGGTGGGGAGGAAAGACTTCCGATAGCGCTCCTTCTCACACCTAGGGTGGAGCAGTCGGTCACTGACAGTACTGCTCAGCTCGATCACAGTCTCATGCATGGGATGGGACTTCTTCTTCTGCATGGTGCTCACCACGGACAGTATCCTTCTGTCACCCACCACCTGAACTGGGTCCAGTGGGCTCCCCAGGACAGAGCTGGCCCTTCTAATCAGCTTGTCAAGTTTATTTCTGTCCCTGGTTGATATACTGCTCCCCCAGCAGGCCACTCCGAAGAATATGGCTGATGCCACTACCGAGTTGAAGAAAGTCCTAAGGAGTGCCACCCGGATTCCAAAGGCTCTCAGCTTCCTAAGCAGGTAGAGCCTGCTGTGGCCCTTCCTGTACAGGACCTCCATGTGATCTGCCCACTCCAGCTTATTATTAAGGAGCACACCCAGGTACTTATAGGTGTTCACAATCTCGATGCCCGTCCCCAGGATGTCCACTGGTTTTGGAGGGCATCTGCCTTTACGGAAGTCCACCACCATCTCCTTGGTCTTCCCCGCGTTAATCTTCAGGTGGTTCCGGTGGCACCAGTCCACAAAAACCCGGTTCAGTTCTCTGTACTCCCTGTCATCATCGTCTGTGATGAGACCTACTATTGCAGAGTCGTCAGAATACTTCTGTAGGTAGCAGCTAGCTAAGTTGCACCTAAAATCAGCAGTGTACACGTTTTCCCAGCATTAACGTGTATATATTGGTTCATCAGAAGTGTGAAGCATAAGATATTACTGGGAGAAGGATCGGCGTGAAAACAGCATATATCTAGATACCAAACTTCCCAGATGGTTATAGCAGGCTATGAGAGCTGTGTAGACATAATCGGCACTGAACGCCACCACTAAGCTGATGTAACAGATATACTGATATATATGGCAAGAATAGGATGATGGTCAGGGGGCTTCAACAGCCAGGTTCCCATCATTCCAATCCACTAATTGTCTGGTGGGCTATCAGAAGAGGTCTTTGCTGCCCTTTAAACATAAGATGCGTCAACAGAAGCAATTTTTTTTTTTTTTTTTTTTTTTAAGATAAATTAATGAGAAAGTGAATGCTGGAATCATACATGAAGTTTTTGTGGAAGCACATAAGTCTGTAAGATGAAAATGCTCCATGAACTGTTTAAAAAGAAGTTTATATTGGTTATGCTGTGCAAAACTATACTGTTATAATACAAAACGCACATAAAGCAAATATTACAATATAGACTTTATTACAGGTTATTAGTGGGATTAATGTAACGTCATACAAGGTTCATATGTTTAAATGGTCACTAAGTTTTTAGACAACTTAGTCTCATTTAATAGAGCATGTGATTCTGGACCACTTTAAAAATGTTGCTGCTTTCTGCCTGGAAAACCTCTCTAAAGTTCCTGCCACTAGGTGTCTCCCTTCTAGCTAATTTGCAATTCAACCCCTGTTACTAGGGAAGTCTCAGCCATAGCTGCAAGAGGGGTTCAGAATGAGTGGAGGGGGATTATCTGTTTGGTCTTCACATGGTAAATACAGACAGGAGGGGCTGATTCTTCACACAGCTCTGCAAACTGCTTTCTCTGTCCACTGGACTGAATATTCAGCATATTTCACAGCTTAGAATATAACAAAAGTTTACTATGTACTTATATCTACTTCTGGCTGCTTCTTTTATTGCCGTTGGGATGTTAGTCAAGCACCTCACAAATTTCTCTGTGTAATAGTTCTCTTTAGCTTCTACATGCTTGCATGCATTTACCCGATATCTGAAGTCCAATGCTCTTGAATCTCCTATAATATGTTCACTTAGGCTTTCCTCAGCTATTTATTTACCATTATACAGTTACTTCTGGCTGAATTACTTGTAAACAAACCAAATTAGTTATAATGGATGGGGGGCAGACTGCTCCTTATTGTACATGCCACTGTCTCAGAGACAAATGTAAAATGTGCTGCAGCCATAATGTGATTGTTAGCAGCACAAAAACTGATAGGACACCATGTATGAAGACTTATACAGTCATGGAACAGACCGCCCAGCAAGAACCTGCAGATATTTCAACTTTTCATGAAAACTCAGGTACTCTTTAAAAGATTGTCCCCCAACTACAAAAAAAAAAAAAAAAAATTGTACAAAGTTCCTGTGGATAAGATAAAAGTATCAAGGGGAGCCTATGTCTATTTCACATTTTTGTTCCCCTGTCACGTCACATGAACAAGGCAGAGCTTCCTGTGGTAGTGTGATGTCCCATCTTGAAGATTATATTGGTTGCTTTCCAGCAAGTCCTGCCCGTTCACACTGCCCATGAAGAGGGAGTGATCACCTCTGGAAGTGTAGAATGAAGAATAATGAGGGAGTGTGGTCTGCCATATGAGGGGCAGGGTCACATGACAGGTAAAAGGCAGTGGTGTTAAGCATTCCTTTTTGGTTAAAAAAAAATCAAAAACTGCATGTGAGATTCCAACATTAAAAGGGTTGTGCCAAGAAAACAACCTCACTATCCACAAGATTAGTGATAAGCATCTGATCAGTGGGGGTGCCAGTGTTTAAACCCTAGTAGCCCAGTTTTATGAAGCAGAGGTAATGCAGACAAGCTGCTGTGTCCATTTATCTGTTTTATAGCTGAAGAGAAGCAGAGTACAGCATAACTTTATAAAGATTAAAAGGATTCCAAAGTGACACAAAATACAAACTTCCTTGTAATACTTATAAGGCAATAACTAATAACCAGAAACACCAAATTTAATATATGACCTTACATGACGATGTTTCATCCACCTACTAACCATGACCTACTAAATGTGAAACACACAATGAATATAAAGGATGGCATGTGTTGTGTATGAAATGTGTGCACAGGAGCTCTGTGGGGGGCAAGTTTTACATGCTGGAATGGCATTCCTGGAGGTTTTTGAGTCTGAAAGCTGTAAATGATTAGCTTCAATTCTACAAGAAATGTTATGAGACACCCCACATGAATAAAGGAGACAATAAAAATGAAGACTAAACACTTGTTGAAATGCTGATAGAACACCTACTGTCTCCAAACCACATGAAGTGAAATTAGCGTTATATAGGGTACTTCATAACTTCTCCACTTGTTGTTGCCCAGCATTTCATAATTTGCGAGCTGAAAAAATATATATTCATATGCAAATTAACTCCTTGGTGCACCAGGGGTGTTGCCACATCTGCTAGTGGACCTGTTTATGAATGGCTGACCTATTTACTACCCCTTTAGAATGGCTGACACTGAAAGCACGAGCCATGACTCCTTGTATGACATGTGGCACATACGCTGACTGATTTAATATAGGTAGCCATGAATTCATGTCCAAGCGAGTCTTCTCAATCATTATGTAAAGGACACAGCAGGTTGGCACTGGGTAGTATTCACCAGAATAAGAAAAAAAAAAGTGATTTATTTATTTTAAAGAAATGATGACAAGAAGGGAATTTTATGTGTGATTTCAGAGCTGATAGAGTCCTTTAATTACTAAGACTCTCTTAGAAAATGTATTAAATGCCATCAAATTTCATGCTTTTTGGAGTTGTTAATTCATTTTGATACTTTTTTTTTTTTTTAGACAAATTGTTTTCTGGTGTTACAAAGCCCTACAATGAAGCTAATATAAAAAAAAACAAAAAAAAAAACAAAAAAAAAAAAACACTATACCCAGGGTATGTTGTATTTTGAAAATGCTCTCCATGTAGACTTTTCACTATTTTAAAATCTGGTTGAGAAATTTTTTAAATTGTGAAATTTGACAATGAAAATGCCATTAAAACATCTTACAGCACTGCTTGTGAAATTTTAAAGGGGACTGAAACCAAATATAAATTTCCTACCATTTTGCAGAAATGTGTGACCAACACAATCTCTGTTACAATCACTTCCTTACTGGTCCTGATCATGTGCCGTTCATTTTGCATATGACTTCAGGTGTTATTCACACTCACCATGAGTGTGATGTCATCACTGATGAAAGCAACATTTGTTTAAACTTTATTGACTGCCAGAGCAGCCAGGAGGAGGAGGAGTCTGGTCCTGATCACCAGACAAGCCAGCACCTGGTTCACAGCAATTATTAGAGGCATCAACGTAGGCCAGCATATTTTTTTAATTTATTTATTTTAAAAATTCTAGCCTCTCCCCTGACAGGCTTTCTTCAGTGAGTGGTTGGCTTTCTTCAGCGAGTGGTTGGAGGGTTTTATGGACACTGACGGGCTCGCAGCATGGTAGATGTAAAGGAAGACTGAAGGAGATTAGCAACATGTGCAAAAGAAGTGAATGCTTTATCATTAGCATAATGCAGGGAAAACTGCATGCTTTAACCCCTTCTCAACACACTAGGGGGCTAATAAAATATAAAAAAAAAAAATAAAAAAAAAAAAATTCAAATCACTCCCCTTTCCCTAGATTTGAAATAAAAATAAACAAAAAGTAAACATATTATATATCCCTGTGTCCGAAAAATATTTTTCCCATACAGTGAACACCATAGCAGGAAAAATAAATCAAACGAGCCAAACTTGCAGTTTTTTTTCAACGTTTGAATAAAAGTTTGAATAAAAGTTTAAATAAAAAGTCAAAACATCAGACAGTCCTCAAAATGGTATAAATAAAAATATCTGGCCACGCAAAAAAAAAAAAAAAAAAAAAAGACACACTTTATGCATCCCTGTACAAGAAAATATATATAAAAAAAAAAAAGTTACAGGTGTCATAATATGGCAACTCCAAAAATTTTTTTTTTTTTTTTTGCGAAGTTTTGGATTTTTTTTTTAAGGGGTTAAAGAATAAAAAGAAAAAAAAAAAACACTATGTAAATTTGATATCCCTGGAATCGTACCGAGTCATAGAATACAGGTGACATGTCATTTTGGCTGCAGAGTGAACACCGTAAAAACAAAGCGCGTAAGAATTTTGCATAAACGCAGTTTTTCTCCAAATCCTCCCCATTCTGAATTTTTTTTTCAGCTTCCCAGTACATCGTACAGAATATTAAATGGTACCATTATAAAAGTACAATTTGTCCTGCAAAAGCATTAAGCTCTCACATGGTTCTGTGAACAGAAAAATAAAGTTATGTGGTTTGGAAGGCGGGTAGACAAAAACTAAAATCAAAAAATGTCTGTGTGGGTTTCAGAAACATTACTGGGAAGTGTTGTATCATGGGACCAGATTGTGCTTAAGGCTGAGGCCCCACATTCTGGAAACGCAGCTTTTTATGTTGCAGATTTTGTTGCGTTTTTTGAGTCAAAGCCAAGCATGTCTACAAAAGGAATGGGAAATATATAGGAAGCTCTTATACTTCTACCTTCTGCTCAATCCACTCATGGCTTTGGCTAAAAAAAAGCACAACAAAATCTACAACAAAAAAAGCTGTGTTTCCGCAATGTGGGGCTTTAGCCTTACAGACATTCTTTTGTCTTATGTGCATTTTAACCCTCAGGCAATTTATCGCATTTTACCCCAGGTTCACACTAGCCTTTGGCTCTCTGTCATTCGGGTCCGCATAATGGGGTCAGCCAGTTTTATAATGAAACGGGCAGAGAGTAAAGTCCTCCTTGCAGGACTTTTCTCTCCGACGATTTTAGGCAGAGACTCCAACGCGTGAACCTAGCCTTAGCCTTAAGGCCTAAGACGTTAACAGAAAGGTCATGTACACAGAGAACAAACGAGACACGTCCCTGCAGCAGCTTCTATTATACCATGTACCGTGCTCTACAGTATCTAATTTGGTTACATACATTAACATGCTTTATCAGCCTTTAAAACAAATCTTCCATGCAGCCTGCAAGAGAAGCAAATGAGATCAAGGTACATGTTGCAGTTATACTGTATCTACTACCTAAAAAGTTTTGTTTTGTTTTTTTAAATGATGCTGCGTACAAGCATGTACTGTCTGGAACAGCTAGTTCTAACCTTTAGCGCTACTACTAGAACAACTACACTCCTAGCGACAATAAAAATCCTACTTCTAAAGGCCTTAAACTAGTAACATTTTATCCCTCTCCGCATTCCCATTTTCATAACTTTTTTTAATTTTATTTCAATGCTTTACGCAAGCTTGTATTTTGTGGGTAAATATGACTATTTGATTATTATTACTGAAAAATTAGTTCTGCCATCTGAATTTTTTTTTTTGTATTTACGGCATTTATCATTTACAATAAATAATGTAATCATTTTATTTTAAGGGTTATCCGAAGTCACAGGGACAGGAAAATGAGGAGTTATTCTCTCTCTGTAGATGTACGTTCCCCTGCACACTGAAGTAAAAGCTGTGAGTATATGCAGCTCTACTTCATCCAGAGATATCTATGGATCTACTGGGGAAACAGGCATGGTCTTGGCTTAACCCCTTCCCACTCTGTGTCATACTATTATGTTGCACTGAGTGTGTAGTTAATACTCAGTACTCTAATAGTACAGATCTGCAACTCCGCAGGCACAGGAACTGTGGCATTACTGCTGGCACTCGGCTGTGTGACAACAAAAACAAAGCCCGGGACTAGGGATTGGAGTTGGAAGATACTCAGACTCCGGTGGATTAACCCCTCGGATCCCATGAGCAAAGTCACCCACCACCCCTGTCACCCCTCAGATTCCCCTGTGATAAGATTGTGGGGTCCGAGGGGTTGCCATGGCAGCCAGGAGGCTGAGCAACCGCTTCCTGACTGCCTATGCCCGTCACCCATAGTGAGCCTATATGGGATAGGTAAAAAGTTTAAAAAATTTTTTAAGAAGTTAAAAAAAAATAAATAAAAACACCTTTAAATTGCTGTGCTCTTCAAACGGCAACAATTGGGTTAAAAGGCTTTGGTTATGTGTATAGGGTTGGGGCTAATGGTTAGGAGCAGGTTTAGCTGTATGCAGGCCAAGAAATGTAGTAAAAAGAATCAGCTCGTTCACACAACTGAGTTTCATGTGTGAAGCTCGGTCCATGTGTGTGTTAGTGGCGTAATGATCATGGTCGCAGGGGATGCGCCCGGGCCCGGAGGGGTACGGGGCCCGCAGCCAGCTGGAAATGGCCGGGGCCCCGGACCACCACGATAGTGGTCGGGGAACCAGGCTTTCCCCAACCGCTATATATATATTAACGGAAAGGGGTCCCATCGGGCCCCTTTCCAGTTAATGCCAGCCCAGGGTAGGTGAATAAAAAAAAAAATAAAAAATTTATACTCATCTTTCCGGGGCTCTTCCGGCCGGTTTCTGAGGTTTTCCTGCGCTCCAGATGTCACTGCTGGGGCCTGTGATTGGCCCCAGCGGTCACATGGGGTGCGCTAACTAAAATGCCCGGTCTACAAATCTATAAAAATATTTTTCGCGTACGATAAACGCCGTAGCGGGAAAAAAAAATCAAAAGTGCCAAACCGCCATTTTTTCACTGTTTTGCCTCTGATAAAAATTTTAACAAGAAGTGTTCAAAGCAATAACAATTCCCCAAAATGGTATAACCAAAAAGTACATCTGATCCCGCAAAAAAAAAAAAAAAAAAAAAAAAAAGACGCTCTATGCATCCCCGTATGCAAAAATATAAAAAAAAGTTACGGGTGTCAGAATATGGTGACTTTTAGAAAAAAATTTTTTTTTTGCAGTTTTTAATTCTTGTTAAGGGGTTAAAATGTAAATAAAACCATATCAATTTGGCATCCCCGGAGTCGTACCAAAACATAGAATACAGACGACATGTCATTTTGGCTGCACAGCGAACGCTGTAAAAACGAAGCCCGTAAGAAAGCCGCACAAATGCACATTTTCTTCAAATCCACCCCATTCTGAATTTTTTTTCCAGCTTCCCAGTACATAGTACAAAATAACTAATGGTATCATCATGAAGAAAAATTTGTCCCGCAAACATTAAAACCTCATATGGCTCTGAGAACGGAAAAAAAAAAAAAAAAAAGTCATGGGATTTGGAGGGGGGGGGGGGGTCAAAAAAGAAAAACTAAAAATTCCTCCAGTAGGAAGGGGTTAATCACTTCCCCTGGGCCTCTACTTATTATACTCTGGGGTATAATAAGTAGAGGCCCAGGGATATAAGTATAATAATAGCACTGGCTCTAGGAGGGGTGGGGGAGAGGCTCTTGGGAGCTCATAATGCTGTGTGGGGGCCGCTGTGGAGTGCATAATGCTGTCCCAGTATTTTTTACATGTCGGCGCTGCTCACTAACCATATTCTTGATAACTATAGTTGTGGGTACTAAAGCTGTACCTCTTTCAAGTATCAGAGTTATCGCTATAGCACCTGTAACTGCCACTATCGAGAATTCGCTCTAGGGAGGGGGCCCTGCACAAAAGTTTGCACCCGGGACCCAGAAGACTTTAGTTATGCCGCTGGTGTGCGCCATATATACCAGTCTGAACAATATGCTGAGAGATGGATTCCTAGAATTACAGTTATCTATTACACTAGGAGTCCCTGCCTCCCTGTGAAATACTGTTACCTAGTGCTAGGACTTACAGCTCACAAACAGACAGAGTTTCACAGATGAAACTTGGTGTGAATGAGCCGTCAGACCGGAGCTAAGTCCCGTCATTCAACAGAGCAGGCTTATTTGCAAACACATCACTATGACACACACCTAAAAAAAGGAAAACACCAAGCAGCTAATTTCTGTTAGGAAATGACAGAGGATGGTTACAATGTAAAGTTATAAGAAGAAAGGTTCTTTAATTGTTATTTCATGGGATATACAAGTATTTACTAAAACATGTTCGGATTGATAAAAAAAATCCTTCGTTAAAAAATTCCTTTAGCCTCTTTTGAAGCCTAGGGATCATAAGGAAACCCAGCAGAACATGGCCAATTTAGCTTATGTACTTCTTGTGATTTCATGAATCACACAAATTATTTTCCAGCATGGTGACGCATGCTGGCATGGAACAGTCAGTCACCAAGAATGACCGTCATACAGAATAATAAACGTAAAATGAATCATTGCACACACAGGACTTGCCCTTGGGCCCAACCAATATTTTCAACTGTATCACTCAACATAGCTACAAGAGAAAAACAGAAAGTGACACAGAACACCAATTTTACATACCTTGACTTAAAAAAAAAAAAATACTACAATTAAATAGTTAATAGCTTTGAGTACATTGATAATTATAGACAACAGCCAGAAACATCACATATCAAAATCCCACAACAAAAGTACAGTATAACGTTCGTGAATAGGTTTTACAAACCCTCATCCACAATAGATTGTAGTCAAATGCAGACTTCGAAATCCACAGTGTCCCCGATCCATTGCGGAAATTCACCATGTTTAAATTCCACACTAATACCAACAATGAAATCCACATTTAACACATAATAAATTGTATGGTTAATGTTTGTGTGGATTTATAGTCTGGATTCACAAAGTGATGCTTACATACTCCCCCCTGAAGAGGAAGAAGCAGGAGCAGCAACCTCTATAGTGACAACAGGAACTAGGATCCCATTGTCCTCATGATGGATGGGATCCCAACCGATACTTAGGCATGGCTTAAATGGGTTTTCCATCACCCTAAGATGTTAACAGAAAGGTCAGATACACAGTGAACAAATGAGGCACGTTCCCTGCAGCATCTTCTATTGTAACTGCATCCTACATGTACCGTGCCCCCCCCTCTATATTATCTACTTCCCCGCAGCATCTTCTATTGTAACTGCATCCTACATGTACCATGCACTACTGTATCTACTTCCCCGCAGCATCTTCTATTGTAACTGCATCCTACATGTACCGTGCTCTACAATATCTACTTCCCTGCAGCATCTTCTATTATAACTGCATCCTACATGTACCGTGCTCTACAGTATCTACTTCCCTGCAGCATCTTCTATTACAGTCATATGAAAAAGTTTGGGCACCCCTATTAATCTTAATCATTTTTAGTTCTAAATATTTGGGTGTTTGCAACAGCCATTTCAATTTGATATATCTAATAACTGATGGACACAGTAATATTTCAGGATTGAAATGAGGTTTATTGTACTAACAGAAAATGTGCAATATGCATTAAACCAAAATTTGACCAGTGCAAAAATTTGGGTACCCTTATCATTTTATTGATTTGAACACTCCTAACTACTTTTTACTGACTTACTGAAGCACAAAATTGGTTTTGTAACCTCACTGAGCTTTGAACTTCATAGCCAGGTGTATCCAATCATGAGAAAAGGTATTTAAGGTGGCCAATTACAAGTTGTTCTCCTATTTGAATCTCCTCTGAAGAGTGGCATCATGGGCTCCTCAAAACAACTCTCAAATGATCTGAAAACAAAGATTGTTCAACATAGTTGTTCAGGGGAAGGATACAAAAAGTTGTCTCAGAGATTTAACCTGTCAATTTCCACTGTGAGGAACATAGTAAGGAACTGGAAGACCACAGGGACAGTTCTTGTTAAGCCCAGAAGTGGCAGGCCAAGAAAAATATCAGAAAGGCAGAGAAGAAGAATGGTGAGAACAGTCAAGGACAATCCACAGACCACCTCCAAAGAGCTGCAGCATCATCTTGCTGCAGATGGTGTCACTGTGCATCGGTCAACAATACAGCACACTTTGCACAAGGAGAAGCTGTATGGGAGAGTGATGCGAAAGAAGCCGTTTCTGAAAGCACGCCACAAACAGAGTCGCCTGAGGTATGCAAAAGCACATTTAGACAAGCCAGCTTCATTTTGGAAGAAGGTCCTGTGGACTGATGAAACAAAGATTGAGTTGTTTGGTCATACAAAAAGGCGTTATGCATGGCGTCAAAAAAACACAGCATTCCAAGAAAAACACTTGCTACCCACTGTAAAATTTGGTGGAGGTTCCATCATGCTTTGGGGCTGTGTGGCCAATGCCGGCACCGGGAATCTTGTTAAAGTTGAGGGTCGCATGGATTCAACTCAGTATCAGCAGATTCTTGAGAATAATGTACAAGAATCAGTGACGAATTTGAAGTTACGCCGGGGATGGATATTTCAGCAAGACAATGATCCAAAACACAGCTCCAAATCTACTCAGGCATTCATGCAGAGGAACAATTACAATGTTCTGGAATGGCCATCCCAGTCCCCAGACCTGAATATCATTGAACATCTGTGGGATAATTTGAAGCGAGCTGTCCATGCTCGGCGACCATCAAACTTAACTGAACTGGAATTGTTTTGTAAAGAGGAATGGTCAAAAATACCTTCATCCAGGATCCAGGAACTGATTAAAAGCTACAGGAAGCGACTAGAGGCTGTTATTTTTGCAAAAGGAGGATCTACTGAATATTAATGTCACTTTTCTGTTGAGGTGCCCATACTTTTGCACCGGTCAAATTTTGGTTTAATGCATATTGCACATTTTCTGTTAGTACAATAAACCTCATTTCAATCCTGAAATATTACTGTGTCCATCAGTTATTAGATATATCAAATTGAAATGGCTGTTGCAAACACCCAAATATTTAGAACTAAAAATGATTAAGATTAATAGGGGTGCCCAAACTTTTTCATATGACTGTAACTGCATCCGTACATGTACCCCCCCCCCCGTGCTTTTTGCTCTACAGACCGGCACGTATCTACTTCCCCGCAGCATCTTCTATTATAATTGCATCGTACATGTACCGTGCTCTACAGTATCTACTTCCCCGCAGCATCTTCTATTATAATTGCATCCTACATGTACCGTGCTCTACAGTATCTACTTCCCTGTAGCATCTTCTATTATAACTGCATCCTACATGTACCGTGCTCTACAGTATCTAATTCCATAGTCTTTGGTTTCACACATTAACATGCTTTATCAGCCTTTAAAACAAATCTCCCATGCAGCCTGCAAGAGAAGCCAATGAGATCAAGGTACATGTTGCAGGTATACTGTATCTACTACATCTACCTAAAAAGTTTTGTTTTCTTTGTTTTTTAAATGATGCTGCATACAAGCATGTACTGTCTGGAACAGCTAGTTCTAACCTTTAGTGCTACTACTAGAACAACTACACTCCTAGCGAGCAATAAAAATCCTACTTCTATAGGGCAAATACCAAACAACAACAGTAAAATTCTTTACACCTGACAACCGATACTCAACAAATAGAACAGATCGCTGCTTGATAACCTGCTGTCTCGCAACACTTGAAGCAGAACACATCTATCTTAATGGATATAGAAGTCTATTTTGCATTGTATAATATTTTGGTGAGCAAAATGTCATCTGGTTGAAGCTCTGTTCTGATAAACCACTTGTTCTAGGGTTGTTCACTGGCTTAAAAAAATCATTGAGAAAATACTAAAAAACATTAAATAAATCTGTGTACATGTTCCTGTTAGGTTACCCCCCCCCCCCACACACACACAGACACACACACAGTCTGAGCAGAGAGAGTAGAGAACATGCGTTAGAAGTTTATTTAGTTCTATACTTAATGAAAATCACTAGAGTACTATTAGCAGAAAATAACTATACTCCAAGGAGGTTGCTTATACAAAATGGACACCCATGTCATCACTACTGTCTATAGCCTTGACTCATGACTGGTATTTTATAAAATTAAGACTCCATCATGTAAGCATTTCCTCCCATTGAGTTCGGGTTATGACAACACAATACAGTAATATCCCACTAAAAGAAAAACATCCAACAAAGATAATCCAAACAGATGAAGATAGTGGAAAATGTCTTGCTGGTCCAGTCATTTCAGTATAAGCAAAACCAAATAAGCATGGTACCGTAGTGTGTCAAGTTTACAGTGACTAAAGAGGCACTCAAGAAAACCTGGGTAAATGTTATTCACGACACTTTACTTGCTAATCCTGAATAAGAAAGATTTTAACCTGACTTTTGACTCCATGCATCTAACTCTCAGGTTATCATTTGGATAAACTCATGTAGAAAGTCAAGAATCCAGAAAAGCATTAAACTGAATCTATTAGCAGGCATAATAAAAGCCCATGTATAATGATCCTACAATACAAAATAAAACACAAAAAACAAGCCTCTATTCAGTGCACGAAACTCCCTTATAAAGCCTGAATACCTGCAGACTGTTCACACTATTCAGCTGTAAATTGGTTTTCTTTCTCAGCCCCTTCCCACATTTCATTGTCTATAGATAAATTCTTCAGTAGCTGAGTAAACCTGCCAGACATGTAAACTTCCAGTTTCTTTCCTTATTCAGTATAGGATCCTGGAAATTGTTTGCATTTCACGGCTGGGCCTAGAAAGCTAACAGACGCCTTAATTCCAGCTGTATGAAATATGTATAGTTTTATCCATCTGTCATAGCATCGTGTAGCATGCCTTATCCCCTGACACAGAGCAGCACTACATAACCACGCAAAGTCATGCAATGCTATTGTCAGCACAGTCTTACCTCAATCCATCTCTGTGCTTCAGAAAACGCCACATCACAGGACACTTGTGAGTGCTCATTCCATTCCATGGCTATCTAAGAAACAGAGAAATGTCAAAACATGCCACTTTTGGCTTACACTAAAACAAGCTTTATTTATATTGATTATATAAAGACTTTCTGCAACTTTCTAATGTACTTTGGGTTTCAAGACCTCCTTGGGAGAGATTTACAAAGCAAACTATAGAGATAGATTTGTGGCTCAAACTGCACCAAAAAAAAACTAGGGAACAAGCATGCAACATGATTATTTAGATACGTTTTATGTCTTACTAGACAGTTTTGCAGAATGTCTAGAAAGGGGAAGGGGCCAAAACAAGTCACAAAATGTGCCACACTGTGTGCGCAGTTATTTTGGTGCAAAATATAAGTGTTTATCACACAGCATGCACTGTTGTGGCAAATCTGGTACAGTTTCTGCTTATCTAGTTTTAACGTGTCTAAATTTAGGACAGTATTAATAAATCTTCCCCACTCCTCTTTTTATGTTTTATGCAACATTTGCAAACCATTGGTATTTATCACTTCTGACAGTGGAGGGTTTGTGAA
This sequence comes from Leptodactylus fallax, assembly GCA_947044405.1. Classification (NCBI taxonomy): domain Eukaryota; kingdom Metazoa; phylum Chordata; class Amphibia; order Anura; family Leptodactylidae; genus Leptodactylus; species Leptodactylus fallax. The sequence goes on from CAMRHE010000202.1 coordinate 2,757,607, forward strand.
AGCCATCCTCTCATCTCAACTGTCTGGACCCCAGGCTTTTTCATTTTACCTCTACAGAGGTAGCAAATCCTTAGGTTAGTCTAGCTTCAATTCTTGTTTGCCACAAATTCCATGATAAATACGCTACAAATGTGCACGTTTTCAAAAAGATTTCACCCTATTTATTGCAAAGTGTAAAATCTGCACTGAAAATCTGCAATGTAACACACACGAGTTTTAAATAAACAGCATGTTCATATTTCCTCTCCAGAAGACCTCAATATCCAGATCAGGTTTACTGTGATAGTTTCAGTTCCAGTTCATATTATATATCTCCATTGAGAAGATTACCCTGGCAATTTCAGGTGGTTGTCTCAAAGAGGTGTTACTGTCTACCCTAAGACTACGAGTAAAATAAGTGAAGATGCTTCTTAGCTCACAGAGTATTACCTAGACTAAGCCTGAGGCTACACTGCAATTTTGGCTGCAACTCTCATCATGCTAATAAAGTTCACCATTTCACCATGATTATTTCACTAATATACAGGTGCATCTCAATAAATTAGAATATCTTTGAAACATTTATTTCTGTTTATTTTATGTTTTATTTCTGTAAATGTTGATTATGGATTACAGGTAATGAAAATCAAAAGCTAAGAAAATTAGAATATTGTAAAAAAGTTCAGTATTGTAAATTCAGTGTGTCACCTGCCAAGGTTTCCTAAGCATTTAAATGGTCCCTCAGTCTGGTTCAGTAGGACACACTATCATGGAAGACGCTGATTATGAATTGTATTACTGAAATGAATGAACGTTTCAAAGATATTCTAATTTATTGAGATGCACCTGTAAGTGAATGGAGTTACATTACAACTATGACGATGCTGCAATTGCTACTTTTAGTCTCAAAGACATGAGTGCTCAAGCAGGTCCATCCTAATACTTTGTGGCAAACCTTTAGCTGTGAAGTATTAGGTCTTCACAGAGGTCCAGCCTTATATATATATATATATATATATCACTGCCATATTGCTCTGCAGTTTGACTGTATGTATAAATATGGCTTTTAACCTGCACACCACTGTTTTCCATGTACAAGTATGCATATTAGACAGTTGTCTAACCTATTAGTACACAACAATTAAGCTTAGTTAAATAAGACTTGTCAACTGGTCCAGTGTCAATTCTATAGTCACAATAGAGCTACTGTGTACACACATATATGTGTCTAAAGAAAGACAAAGACAATGAAATCAACATAAAGGGCACAAACAAAGAGGCTGATTGTTTAAAGTGTTACACACTAATTACTAAGAATTACACATTAACTAATATTCTCAGGTCCCTGGCAACCTTACCATATGTCCACACAGGTCTGATATTGCTGCAGATTTTCTGCACCAATCTCACTACAGCAAAACCTTTACCAAACTCTGTTTTTTTTTTTCCTTTGTCTCTTTAATATGTTCAGATTGTACAGATTTGCCACAGATCATGCTGGATATTTTTTAGCATCTGTCAGCTCAAAATATCAGTTTGGCATTATCGGCCACTTCTGATCGATCACCACTTTGCGGAGACTTGCAGTTAGTTAGTTGTTAGTGCTGATGCTGGGATCACATGTACGAACAATCCCATCATCAATTGGAAATCCAAAATCTAATGTGTGTGGTCGACCTGAAATGCACACTGCCAGTCAATTTCTGTTGCAGAGTTTTTCTGCAGTGTATGGGTGAGATTTAAGATTTTTCACCTTGCTGGTACGATAATGGGTTGCAGATGTTCTGCAATGGAAACCCTCAGTGTATCCACCTGCAGAGCATGTCACTTTTGCTGCAGAACCACACTGACGATTTTACCCTAATACAGATGGTGAAACCCCCCAAAACAATGCAGATTATCTGCAACAGAAAGTAGTATTTCAGTCCCGTGTGGATATACCCTTAAAATAACCTCCTCACATTGACAATGCAGTATAATCTGCAGGCAGTATGAACAGTGGGAGCAGAGCAGGTTGATATGTAGGTTTATGAGAAAAGATTCAGTATAAACTTGTATTTTATTCATTTATGTCTCTGCTATTCTATGCTTAGAAGTACCTGAACAAAAAAAAAACAGAGGGGGACAGATAACTGGCAAGTTACACGGCAGGTCTAATTCATGTACAGTCATGGTCAAAAGTTTTGAGAATGACACAAATATTATATTTTCACATGATCTGCTGCCCTCTGGTTTTTATGTGTGTTTGTCAGATGTTTTTATCACATACAGAAATAGAATTGCATTCATATTATGAGTAACAGAAGCTTATATTGACAGTTAGAATGAGTTAATGCAGCAAGTCAATATTTGCAGTGTTGACCCTTCTTCTTCAGGACCTCTGCAATTCTCCCTGGCATGCTCTCAATCAACTTCTGGACCAAATCCTGACTGATAGCAGTCCATTCTTGCAGAATCAATGCTTTAATTTTGTCTGAATTTGTTGGTTTTTGTTTGTCCACCCGTCTCTTGATGATTGACCACAAGTTCTCAATGGGATTAAGATCTGGGGAGTTTCCAGGCCATGGACCCAAAATCTCTATGTTTTGTTCCCTGAGCCATTTAGTTATCACCTTTGCTTTATGGCAAGGTGCTCCATCATGCTGGAAAAGGCATTGTTGAGCGCCAAACTGCTCTTGGACGGTTGGGAGAAGTTGCTCTTGGAGGACATTCTGGTACCATTCTTTATTCATGGCTGTGTTTTTAGGCAAGACTGTGAGAGAGCCGATTCCCTTGGCTGAGAAGCAACCCCACACATGAATGGTTTCAGGATGCTTTACAGTTGGCATGAGACAAGACTGGTGGTAGCGCTCACCTCTTCTTCTCCGAATAAGCTGTTTTCCAGATGTTCCAAACAATCGAAAAGGGGATTCCTCAGAGAAAATGACTTTCCCCCAGTCCTCAGCAGTCCACTCCCTGTACCTTTTGCAGAATATCAGTCTGTCCCTGATGTTTTTTCTGGAGAGAAGTGGCTTCTTTGCTGCCCTCCTTGAGACCAGGCCTTGCTCCAAGAGTCTCCGCCTCACAGTGCATGCAGATGCACTCACACCTGCCTGCTGCCATTCCTCAGCAAGCTCTGCACTGCTGGTAGCCCGATCCCGCAGCTGAAACACTTTTAAGAGACGGTCCTGCCGCTTGCTGGTCTTTCTTGGGTGCCCTGGAGCCTTTTTGGCACCAATGGAACCTCTCTCCTTGAAGTTCTTGATGATGCGATAGATTGTTGACTGAGGTGCAATCTTTCTAGCTGCAATACTCTTCCCAGTTAGGCCATTTTTGTGCAGTGCAATGATGACTGCACGTGTTTCTTTAGAGATAACCATGGTTAACAGAAGAGAAACAATGATGGCAAGCACCAGCCTCCTTTTAAAGTGTCCAGTGGTGTCATTCTTACTTAATCATGACAGATTGATCTCCAGCCCTGTCCTCATCAACACCCACACCTGTGTTAATGGAGCAATCACTGAAACGATGTTAGGTGGTCCTTTTAAGGCAGGGCTGCAATGATGTTGAAATGTGTTTTGGGGGATAAAGTTCATTTTCCAGGCAAATATTGACTTTGCAAGTAATTGCTGTTAAGCTGATCACTCTTTATGACATTCTGGAGTATATGCAAATTGCCATTAGAAAAACTGAAGCAGTAGACTTTGTAAAAATTAATATTTGTATCATTCTCAAAACTTTTGGCCATGACTGTATACATTGTGAGATCATGAGAAGGTCAGGGACGGGAGTTCTGATAACACTGCTTGATTTTTTTGCAATTGTAATATTGTGGTGGACACCTGAAATCACATGTATCCAAGCTGACATGATATAACAATGCAACTATCCAGTGACTCAGGAGACATATGTAATTCTCTAGCTGTTGGCAGCTGGAAACACGTGTACACTAACAGGAGCGGGGATGTCAAAACATCACTTAAACATGGAACCGTGGTGAATATTATATCTCAATTTTACATCAGGGTAAGAGCCTTATTCACTACCATTTTGGAAAGTGGCTCCTTTGTTACAAAACGTTGTAGCCCGGCATGATGGGAATACTGGCCCTGATTAACCCTATGCCCTCTTACTTCAAGTACCCATACATGATTGGGTTTTTATTAGGGCAATACCAAGTACATGCCATGGTCATATACTCTTATACAACATATTATTCTACTACATATCCTTTAATCAGACATCACTGGTGGATTAACAGACATACCCAAAAAGTGTGGCATGCCACATGTATGGAGGTATTCTTCCATACAAGCAATGGTGCCCATATGACAGTACAAGGAGGACATGCAGCTTTGTACAGTTCTCCTGGGCAATGCAGTGCAGGCTCTATGTATGCATATGAGCTGATAGCCTATAATAGGAGAATAGAAGGATGTCTGCTCAGTCTTCTGGTTCTGTAGAATTATATTACCTAATGTAGCACTGTACTCTCTCTGGATTTTCTGATGTTGAATCACAAGGGTTGTTGAGCCATGTAATTTTTTTTTTTTTTTTTTGCAAAACTGTTTAGAATATAACAAAAGAAATAAAACTCACCTGACTGATCCCCCACCTCTCCACTTTCACTGATGCCCTGTCAGTCTCTGTAATGACATCCTGACACGTGACTGTGGCCAATTACTGGCTGTGATGGTGACCCATCAACACCATTTAGCCGCAGAGGCCACATGTCTGTGTCAGGATGTCATCGCTGGAGGGCAGGATGCAGAGATCAGCTGGGACCAAGAAGCATTGGGGACTGGTAAGATAAACATTACTACTTTTATTAGTTCATCACATTGAAAGTTCACTAGAACTTTGCTGAGTACTTGTCTGTCATGTGACTATCTACTACCAGGGCATCCCTGGCCCTGCTAGAATATCACCCATCTACACCAGAACACTGACATAGATGGCATAACATATTCCTCCCATCGTCTTGTATCATGTCATACAATGTCATATCACTTCTATGTAGGAAAAGAGACAACCTTCTGGAAAGAAGTAGTGAACATAAATAATAAAAATAGTGTTCACTCCATTATGATCATTTTGACTAATGTGGACAGTACAGTCATGTGATATAACACAAAGTTGTCACCAGCACTAGCTCAAGCAGGGACATCACAATGTGCCCTAAACACAATGGCTATTTGTGTATGTCATGCCAAACACCAGATGCCATGTAGAAATTGTTATAGGATATAACATTAGTGGCCGATCTGACCCCCGGACACCCTAATCATCACCCCTATATCCCTTAACAGTATGGAAAGTGTGGGTAAGACTGTGCAGACAGGAAGGAGAAATAGAAACATTTAGGATCATCTACTATATAACAATTTTCTCACAACCAGTGCCAACATTTTATAGAGACCGCAAAGTAAACTCCCATCTGGCAGAGCACACAGAAGCTCAAACAAAGCATCTCCATGCCATACATCATACCCATAGTAATGTATATGTTACATGCTGGGATCTCCCAAACACCATCCTGAAGAACTGGAAGAGCAAGCTGAAGCCTAGCTCCCACCTGAAGATCATATCCAGCAAGTGTAGGGTCTATGTACTATATAGATGTAGCAGAGCTCACCCTGTTATTAGCACTAATATCATCTTCAGAAGAAAATTTAACTATTGGATGGAAATTGGTTTACACTCATGAATAAAGCTCAGTATAGTAGGTTACATACATACACACAGATATAAGTAGGGTACATTTCCATAGGTGGGGTGGGGGGTGCTGCTGATGTTATATTTGAGGGTTTTTTTACATTTAAGTATTTTGTTTTTTTCAGATGACTCCCTCCCCAGAGTGAATAGCCAACTATTAGATATCAGCAGATACAACAGATGCAGACGTATATGTGTACAGACAGCTTGTAGGTTACTTGCAGTCCCATGTAAAATCAACAGCTTTCAGAGTACGACTTGTAACAAAGTGACATCTCACAAATTCTACTACGTTACCCTGTCTCACAACTCAGCTACATCATGACATATTAATGTATGAGACAGACTACACAACTTCCCATAGCCGGACAGTAGTAGCACAAACACACCCGTTACAGGGCACTTTTCTGTTCAGCCCCCTATGACATGCCCGCCTCGTCCCCTGTCTCCCCGCTCCTCACCTGTGGAGATGGCCGTCAGTCACACGGTGCAGTGTGTACAGTCCCAGGACAAGTAGCGCGTTGTCTCCGCACAAAGTCACTCTGTCCCGGCTGCAGGTGAGTGAGGAAACCGCTCCCCTCCCCCACCGCCTCCCACCGGGCTTCGCCACACCCTCCGTCCCAACCGGCTCCAGCCCCGCCCACTAGCGGGTTTCAACTACTGCAGAAGCCCTTGCTTGGTGCTGTTGCGATAGTACAGCAGAGCAGTGTCCGGGACGTTGTGGTGCTTGTGACTTTATGTGGTGGAGTTGAGAATTGAGTTTGTTACTTGTGCCCTATGGGCTGAATTGTTTGTGTGTTGTGAGAAGTCTGTGCGATTATGGAGCCATGTCCTGCCCCTTCAGGGACTCATGACAGAGTAGCCTCTCCCTGCAGCCCCTCGGTACCGACCCTCCATATGTACAGCTGTATACCTTCCAGACCCCAATGCAAAATCCGTAATATATTGTGGGAGAGTGACCTTTGGGGCCCCCTCAGGAGCCAGGGCCCAGTAGTGATTGTTACTACTGCACCCCTATAAACTACGTCCCTGATACCGGCTGGTTCATACAAAGACTTACAGAAGTTTTTCTTTTGGCTTTGTTATGAATCCAACAGAACCAAAACTTGTGGCGGGCTCCATTATGTGATTTGCAAATGAGCGGTCTGGAGCATCGGGGACATTTCCGTTAATCCAAACTGCTACACCCAACACTGCTGAAACCTCACCTGGCCCTGTGTTCTCACATTTGCGTATTATAGCAATGTGAGATGTAGCAATTTACTGCCCTCACTGCTCTGGACTGCTCATTTGCATATTGTCAAATAAGTAAATATCTATTGTTGATCTCATATAATGGAATGCAACAGCTATTCCTCCCAACACCTCTATACACATGCATGCTAAATTCAGCCAAGCAATCATGTTCTCAATTGACTGAGGAGAGTTAGTGCTCGTTCACACGACAGGGCCATGTGCTTGGCCCCTACTGAGGGATCCATGAAACAGCAAGTTCTATTATTTATTGGATCAGTCACACAGACTGTTAGAAAACAGTCTCTAGATCCAATATTTTCTATGGGGCTGTACGCTGCCAATTTAAAAAATAGCTACAGTAGCACATGGCTGCCAAAGCATGTAGAGTAAATAAGCCCTAACCCTCTCCCAGAAACCTCAGGAGGTGGCTTATCTGCTGTGAGAACAAAGCTGGCTCTAAAATTGTTATATACCAAGTTAGGCTAAGTTTACAACTGTTGGAGACTCCGTCGCAAAAACTGCCGAAAATTGCCGGAGAGAAAAGTCTTGCACGGAGGACTTTTTTCTCCGCCGATTTACAGGGCCCACCTGGTGGACCGCATTATAGTCATGTGTAACCGCTGTTTCAGCAGCCCGGCGCTTAGGTTCAGGTCCCTTGGCGCAGATGTGACGTTAACCTTAGTGTTCAGCAAACAGCCATTCCTCCCACCTCCTCTGTACAGATGCATACTCAATTCAGCCAAGCAATCATGTTCTCAGTGGTCAGAGGAGAATAATCCTCTTCCAGACACCTCTGGGGTGGCTTATCATCTGTGAGAACAAAGGATTGGACATGTTGAAGTCAACATGCCTGATCCCCCTTTTACCTTGGCGTCATCTATCAGGGGAGAGTAGAGACAACCCTATACACATATTGTAAGGTAGTCAGCGGGTCCAAAATCCTTGGGGTGAGTGAACTTCTCTTATGTGTATAGGCACTTTAAATTTGCAGCTCACGCACAAAACCATAATAACTTACGTCCAAGAGCCCGTAGGGTATATTTAGAGGGTGCGGTTGGGTGTGGATAAAACTATCAGAAACAAACGCATGCCATTTTTATGTTTTTACATTTTTTGTAGATGAAACACATTCATTTAACCTGTTTCAGGCTATGTCCAAAATCACCAGGTGAAAAAAATCCCGCAAGTCTGACTTTTTCGTCCGGCGGTTTCTGTTTTAAAGAACGGTAACCCGACGAATCCCATTATAGTTCACCAGAACATCAGAAAGGTGTGAGCCTAGCATCACCTGTAAAAGCATAAAACATCTCAAAACACATAAAAAAAAAAATTTCAGTGTGGTTTTTTATTCAGTTTTCACTGCACCCAACTACACCGTCTGAATATATCTTAGGACCTCATTCACATGGCAGGATTAAGGCTAGGTTCACACTAGCGCTCAGTCTCCACTTGGGGATTCCGTTCCCCATTCCGCTTTAAAAATGCGTAGAGAAAAGTCCTGCAAGCATCCAATCGCTACAGTAATGAATTAATGGCCATTCCGGAGCTCACTGTGTTATAACGGATTATGATGCATTGACTTCTATGCACACGGCCGAGTTCAGTCTAGTTACTATGTCCCTCACAAAGACTGTTTTCCTTGGACGGGACTCTGTTGTGTGCAAGGGCCCTAATGGTCAGTTATTTCAGCAGTTTCCTTGTGTGTCTCTGGAGGGAAGTAGTTGCTTGTCCAGATGGTAGTAATATGTGCTCAAGTCAAATTGCTCTCTCCCCGGAACCTTCTTTTCCTGCTTTGTGTATGAATAGAATGCCCCATATTGAAACAAAAAAATATTGGGGTGTGGGGGCCCACTTTAATAATTTCAATGTCTACAGCATGATTATATGGAAAGTTACTGCTTACTCTCAGGTCAGACACCAGAGAACACTCATTGTTATCCTAGACACTGTTTCATTTGTTCATAGTTAGCAGGAAGCCAAGACTGATAAGACTCTTACAAACCAATTGTTTCCAAGGCTTTTATCATAACAATCAGGAGGTGTAAATAATGTTGTAGACAATCTAAATATACTGTTTAATGAGGCAGTCAGATAAATCTCTGAAAACTATTAGATACAGATTAGGCACTAGTAAGGTTACCTAAACCAAGTTTGGATAATTAATCTAAAGCCAAAAAAAATATCAAGGTCCATACCTTTAGCTATTATATGATATACATTCTGCATTTTAGCATTTTTAGACTCTGCAATCTGCAACTTTGATTTTCAGTTCTTCCTGAACTGTTGGGTGCCATAGACAGCACAAAGAGTTTATTGGAGAATCTGCTTTATAACTCTCTCACACTCAGAAGCATAAGCCAGATCATATAGAGAAATACTAACCTGTATCGATGTGAATAAAGCCTATGGACTGAAATAAAAAAAAAAAAAAGCTTACAGGTATCTGCAGTATCATGCTTACCAACGTCTGGTTTCACAAACCCTATCCCATTTCAGGCCCAGACAGGTTGAATTTGCCAGGATTGTTACAGTAAAATGAGGACAATACCAACAAATATGGGACTGTTGGCAACTATGCAGCAGTCTCTGTCTGTGGATTTCTCTCCTCTCTTACTTGGCTCCATAGACTTCTATTGTGAGTTGTAGCTTGACACGTCAGTGACCTTCTGTTTGTCTTGCTCTACAAAAGTCAGAATTCAGCAGAGATTGCAGAGTGAAAGTCAATTGGGCTGCAGGAAAGTAGTCTACTAAGGAAAATATATTTCAAAGTTTCTTTTATTGGCTTATTCAACTGATTTATTGTAACGTCTCTGCCTGTTCGGGTCTCTGCACCACCCTACGCTCGCACGCTGCGGCGAAGGAGGCGTGTTCAGTTTGATTCCTTGCGTAGGTTTCTTGTTGCTCAGTCTGAACATGGTCCTAGTTCCCTTGCTGTGTAATGGATTTCCAGCCACACCCATGTTCTGAGTATTGTTTCTCTTTGGACTGCTTAGTGTTAATCTTTTCCTTGCCTGTGTGGTTGTCAGCCTGTGTACCTATCAGGTCTGGGCCCAGACTTTCTATATACAGGATGTCACTTTCTCAGCAAGTGGCCGGTTATTGCACTGTCTTTGCCTGCTCTCTTTATTGTATCCCTTGCTACTTTGTTACCTGATTCTCTGACCTTTGGCTTGCCTTTTGACTATTCTCTTGGATTTTGATTTTGTACTGCATTGCTCGTTTGTTACCGTTCCCTTGGCTTGCTCACTCTGCTTCTGTGTTGTTTTGTCTTGTCCTGTTCTGTGTGTCACTTACTCAGTATAGAGCTCGTCTTCAGGTTGTCCTTTTACCGTTTAGGATAACTGAGGCAATAGGAAGGGACAGTGGCTGGGGTGAGATTAGGGCTCACTTGTCTCTGTCCTTCCTCCCAGACCCCTGCAGTAGTGTCAGGGTATTGCTACGTTTGGCAAGACCCTAACATTTATGCTAAGTTTGTTGAAAAGATAGTGACCATTAAAAGGCTATGAACACATTGGACATGAAAAAATTATTTCTACTTGTAATAGTTACATTGAGTTGCACTAATTTTGAGATTGCAGTCTTTATTTCAGTCAGAATTTTTCGGATGTCCTGATACGGAGTTTGCAACCCGCTCCTAGTGTCAGACTTTTGTCATGTGAGTGTAGTTCTCCCAGTAATCCGTGTTGGTTGTGAGGTCTGTCAGCCCAGCTTCATTTCTGTACTGCTTTCTCCTGCAGCCCATGAGAAATTCCTTTTCTAGTGCAGAACCAACCTCCCTTTGCTGATATCTCTAAGGGCCAGTTCACATCTGCATTCGGTTTCCGTATAGGGGAGTCTACAGGGTCCGCAAGTTTCCTTATGTAAACCACTTCTCTCTGCATATAGGTTTCCGTTCGGGGGGTCCCCAAGCGGACTCCCCTGTACGGAAACCGAACGCAGATGTGAACCGGCCCTAAGCCTACATGCATATGACTGTGGGTGCAAACGGCCATGAAAAAATGTCAATTTTTCACTGCCATTTTAAACCCAATGATTACCTGTTTTCACAGATCCCTCATACATTACAGTGTGTGGAGGAATCAGTGAAAATGGACAAAAATAGAGTACGACCTATATTTTGATGGTCTGTTACAATAGACTGTCAAAATATCAGACATTTGAATAGCCCCATTCACAGATTGCGGTCACTTAGATGTTTTCACTGTCATGTGAATATAGGGTTACACTGGGAGAAAGGAGAGGTATAGCAGGGACAGCCAACACAGCTAAGATTATTATGCTGTGAGATTTATATCAGAACTAGCGGGACAGCCAGCTATGTACAGGTGTTGCACATACTTTACAATAGCTAAATGTTTTTTTAAGAAGACCTTTAAGAAAGTTGCTTAATAAAAGTTTAAGTGCAAAGTTACTCATACCCTGAAACTGCGAAGTAGGCATACATTTTTATATATTAAACATATGGGCTGATTTTGCTTTTGGTCCTGATCCATCCCCTCCTGTTGCAGGCCCTTAGTTTACAAAATCCGCTGCCCGTCCATGAGCCATTCTGTGTTTACTGTGCTTCCACCCAGCAACACTAGTCACCCGCAAAAGAGTGTCCTGCTGAAATGAGTGTTAAGACTAGCGCTGTCCCAGTATTGAATAGAAAAATTTGTATGTTAATCTAAGCACCTCTGGGAGGTACTACCAATAAAAAAAGAGCTAAAAATAGCACTTCTGACTGGTAGTGCCGAAGCATGTAGACACATTTAGTTAACATCATGTCAGCACACATTCTCGAGTACGGGAAATATCAAAACATCCGCTACTTGGAGTAAAAGCCTTTGAAGTTATGTGAGTACATGAGTGAAGAGTGTGAACATGCAAACTGTAAAAGCTTCTGTGTGATGTTCTAGGCCAGCCCTCTAATTATGTTATCTTCTGCTATGGATCATTTAGTAGACTGCCATATTATTCCATTGAATGGTTTAGTTGTTAATATTTGTGCTGTTCCCTACAGAGTCTTCAGTCTGGAAGCATAACGTAGCTAACCATAGATGCAAAAAAAATATTGAAAAAAGATCTAACAGAGCAGAAAGAGGGCAGGATCCATAGTGGTTTCATGTACAAGTAAAATCAGAGTACGATCCACATGCACGATATATATGCAGAGGCTGGTTTAAAGGGTTTGTCCTATGACTAATATTTATGGTATGTTAATTTGATATGTTTGATCAGTGAAGTCTGACAGTGGAGACCCTGGCCCTAATAAATATATAATGGAGAGTGACCAAGTATGCATTGCCAACACTCTGCTGTGAATAAGGACTAGACAAATCTGTTCTCAGGGTTAGTGGGGTTTACAGCTTTAACATTATTGATATGCCAATATTAGTACATCATTTATATTTTAGTCTCTGTTCACATTAAATGTCATAGCTTCAGGGGAGCCATAACGCTGTGACAGATCCAAATGGCAACTTACCAGTGACTCTGGTAAAAGGTTTTCCCCAAGGCCCCCAGGGGCCCAAACGGGGCCCCCTTTGGCGGGGGGGGGCGGCGGGGGGAAACCACACCCCCCCCCCCCCCCCTCACTTTATAACACCACCACACTAGCCTCCCACCCTTTTGCTTTTAAAACCCCCCCAAACAAAACATGGGGCCCCGGGGCTCCCCCCGGCTCCCCCCGGCCCTCCCCCCCCTCTTTCTTGCCGGGGACCCGACGGGCGGCCCCGGGGCGACCCGCCCTTGGCCCCCGCCGCTCCCCCCCCCCCCCAACCCCCCCCCCCCACCCAAAAAAAACAAAAAACCCCCCCCCCTTGCCTGTCCGGGCTTTGGCACCATCCTCCCCGGCGCACGCTGCGGCGCAGGAGGCGTGCCCGGTTGTGATTCTTTTCTTTGGGTTTTTCTTGTACTGTCTGAACACTGTCCTATTCCCTCACCTCCTTAATTGATTTTTCCACCACGCCCTTCTCCTTCACCTTGCTCTCCCCCTGCTCCACTAAGAGTTAACTTTGGTCCTGCCTTGGTGATTGACAGCCTATCCTCCTATCAAGTCTGAGGCGGGTTCTTTCTCCCTATTTATTGTTTGCCCACTTTCCTATGGGCGCCTGCTATTGCTTTTTGCTTACTGGCTTTACTTATTGTTATTTGTTACCTGCTCTTCTTATTTTCTGACCACTGGCTTTGACTTTGACTATTCTCTTAGATCTCGATTCTGTGCTGCAATTGCTCGATTGTTACTGACCCCTTGGCTAGCTGACCTCCCTTTGTTGTTGTGCATCTTGTCTGCGTTCTATGTGATCACTTATTATAATGAGGGACTGTCGACGTGGTTGCTGGCTGTCACCTAGGACAGATCGGGCAAGTTAGCCAGGGACAGTGGGGGGATTCAGCTTAGGGTCCACTGTCTTGTTGTGCCCCCTCCCCCCTAGTTCTCCAGCAGCTTCTGGGGAATCACTCCTCTAGTGATTCCCTTACAGAATAGCAGGCCGTAAAAAAAAAAACCTTAACCCTTCTACTCATTACTAGCATGGCTTCTTTTCAGGAACTTGTGACTCGAATGGAGGGTTTGGCAGGTTTGGTGTCTGAGCTGGCCAACCAGGTACACACTCTCACCCAGAATCAAGCTGAGGCCGCTGCTACACCACCTGCTGTCATTTCCCTCCCTAGGGTTAAAATGTTACTCCCGGATAGGTTTTCAGGGGACCGAGGTAAATTTGAGACGTTCAGGGAATCATGTCTATTGTATTTTCGGGTCAACCCCCATGCGTTGCAGTCTCAGATGGTGGGGGTGGTCATTTCCCTCTTACAAGGGGATCCACAGACTTGGGCCCTTAAACTCCCCCTGAGGCAGAGGAGTGGACAGATCTAGAAAAATTTTTTAAGTCTTTGGGGGCCATTTATGCTGAGCCTGATCAAATTGGACTCGCCGAGTCCCAACTTCTTACCCTCCGGCAAGGTAAACTATCCGCTGAAACTTATTGCTCTGAGTTTCGGAAGTTGAGTATAACAGCAGGTTGGTGTGACTCCGCTTTGAAAGCTCTTTTTAAACAGGGCCTGAATGATTCAGTGAAGGATGTCTGGGTAGGTCACCCTGATCCCCCTACCTTAGAAAAGGCCATGACCTTAGCCGTCTGCATTGACAGGAGACTCCAGGACAGACGTAAAGAGAGGGTGGGGATTGGTCCCACTAAGTCTTCTGTCTATCCCTCTCTTTCTGTTAAAAAATCTGTTTCTCCTTCTGTCACCCCTGGAGATGAGCCTATGCAGTTGGGAGCACTGGATACCAAGGCTAGACGAGAATATCGTCTCCGGAATCATCTCTGCCTGTATTGCGGCAAACCGGGTCATCTCATCCGAGACTGTTCCATCAAACCACGTACACCAGCGGAAAACTTCAGGGCCTGAGTGGTATTCAGAAGAACCACTCAGGCAGTCAGGTATCTTCTGAAAAATCTCACAAATTGATGTTACCTGTGTCTCTGTCCTTTGGGGACAGATCTGTTTCTGGGCAGGCCCTAGTAGATTCTGGGGGCTGCCACTAACTTTGTTAAATTTTCGTTTGTTTCTGCCTTATGTATTGAACTTGTATCATTAGATACTCCTCTGTTGGTTACTGGGGCGGATTTTACTCCACTGGCCAGGGGTAAAATCCGTTTTAAAACCCCCTTACTCTCTTTGCAAGTGGGCTCAATACATACGGAGCTCATGAGCTTTTTTGTTATGGAGGATCTCTCGTCTGATATTATTTTAGGGCTTCCCTGGCTAGAGCTCCATAACCCTACCTTTGATTGGCCCAAAAAAGAGTTAGTTAAATGGGGGAATCAGTGCTCCTCCCATTGTATTGCTTTGCATACCTCCGATTGTCTCAGTGAGGAGACACTTCTTCCTGAATTTCTGTCTGATTTTCATGATGTTTTTGATGCTAAAGCTGCTGAAGTTTTACCGCCGCATAGACCTTACGATTGTGCTATTGAACTCCTTCCCGACTCCAAATACCCTAAGGGAAGGATCTTCAATCTTTCTGCTCCAGAACGTGAGGCTATGCGGGATTACACTCAGGATATTCTTCTTAAAGGTCACATCCGTCCGTCTCAGTCTCCCATGGGAGCTGGGTTCTTTTTTGTTAAAAGGAAGGATGGAGGACTGCGACCATGCATTGACTACCGTGAATTAAATAAAATTACGGTTAAAAATCAGTACCCTCTTCCCCTGATCCCTGATCTTTTCAATCAGATTGTGGGTGCCCGCTGGTTTTCTAAAATTGACCTCCGTGGGGCATACAATCTGATCCGGATTAGAGAAGGAGATGAGTGGAAAACTGCGTTCAACACCCCGGAAGGTCACTTTGAATATTTGGTAATGCCTTTCGGGTTATGTAATGCACCCGCAGTATTTCAACACTTTGTTAACGATATCTTTAGAGACTTGCTCGGTCGTTATGTGATTGTCTACCTGGATGGTATTCTAGTGTTCTCTCCTGATTGGGCCACACATATTGAGCATGTTAGGAGTGTTTTGCTACTGTTGCGTCAAAACTCTCTCTTTGCCAAACTGTCCAAATGCCTGTTCGGAGTCCAAAGGGTCACCTTCCTCGGTTACGTTATTACTCCCGATTCTTTTTGTATGGATCCACTGAAGGTCACGGCTATTAATAACTGGGAACGCCCCTCCAACCTTAAAGCCCTACAACGTTTCTTGGGTTTCTCCAACTATTATCGAAAATTTATTAAGAATTTCTCTGCTATAGTGAAGCCATTAACGGATCTCACAAAGAAAGGTGCCGATGTGACCAAATGGACTCCGGAAGCGGAACAGGCTTTTGTACATCTCAAGAAATGTTTTGTTGAGGCTCCTGTATTAGTACCACCAGACTATGATCGCCCATTTATTATTGAGGTTGATGCCTCTGAAGTGGGGGTTGGTGCCGTGTTGTCTCAGGGCTCTTGAAAATTTTACGTGTTTGCAACCTGTAGCCTTCTTCTCGAGGAAATTCTCTCCTACGCAGCGCAACTATGATGTTGGTAATCGAGAACTCCTAGCCATTAAATGGGCATTCGAGGAGTGGAGACATTTCCTCGAGGGGGCCAAACACCAGATCACAGTATTCACTGATCATAAGAACCTACTATATCTGGATAACGCTAAGCGACTGTCTCCTAGGCAGGGCCCGCTGGGCACTATTCTTCACACGTTTTAATTTTGTGGTGACTTATCGTCCAGGCTCTAAAAATGTACGGGCTGATGCCCTATCTCGCAGTTTTGGTCCCAGCGGTGCCCCTAAGGATGTCCCAGATAAAATCTTGTCTCCCGGAGTGGTTCTCGCCATTATTACTCCTGATCTTGCTACTTTAGTGGTTAATTCACAAGATCTTGCTCCCAGTAATACTCCCACTGGGAAACTATTTGTACCTCCAAATCTTCGTCTTCGTGTTTTGGAGGAAATTCATTGTTCTACCTTAACGGGACATCCCGGCTTCGCTGGGACTAAATACCTTCTCTCCCGCTCTTACTGGTGGCCGTCTTGGTCTCGAGACGTATGTGAATTTGTTGCTGCCTGTGAGACATGTGCTAAGATGAAGACTCCTAGGAGATTACCCGAGGGCCTTCTTCATCCTCCTCCTATACCTAAGAGACCATGGTCCCATTTGTCAATGGACTTTATTACTGATTTGCCTTGTTCCCAAGGGAAGACTGTGATTTGGGTTGTTGTGGATAGATTCTCCAAAATGTGCCATTTTGTACCCCTAAAGAAAATTCCTAATGCTCCACGCCTAGCTTCGTTCTTTATTAACCACATACTCCGCTTGCATGGTGTACCAGAAAATATTGTATCTGATCGGGGTGTACAATTTGTCTCTAGATTCTGGAAGGAATTTTGTGGTCGTCTGGGGGTCTCTCTGTCTTTCTCTTCCGCGTTCCACCCGGAGACCAATGGCCAGACTGAGAGATTCAACCAAACTTTGGAACAGTACTTAAGGTGTTTTGTGTCTGATGCTCAAGAAAAATGGAGAACCTTTCTTCCTCTAGCAGAGTTTGCAATAAACAACAGGGTTAACGTCACCACTAAAATGTCTCCGTTTTATTGCAACTATGGTTTTAACCCCAGGTACTCCTCTCTCCGTAGCACCGAGTCTGTTAATCCCACCGCCGAACATACTTATCAGCGACTGTGCACAGTCTGGGCCCAGGCTCGTCTGAGCCTGGTTAAAGCCCAAGAATATCAAAAACGGCAGGCAAATAAAAGACGCTTGCCTGGCCCTGAATACAGAGTGGGAGATCGAGTCTGGCTGTCCACTAGGAATCTGCATCTTAGAGTCCTTCTGGGAAATTTGCACCACGTTACATTGGGCCCTATGTCATTTCTGAACTCATAAACCCAGTATCTTTTAAATTACAACTTCCAAGTTCTTTTCGTATCCACAACGTCTTCCACAAGTCGCTTTTGAAGAAGTATATCTCTCCTGTCCTTACTTCTTCCAGTCCACCTGCACCTGTGATGGTCCAAGGGGAACTGGAATACGAGGTAGAAAAATTCTGGATTCCCGTCGGGTGCAGAATGCTGTTCAGTACCTCGTGCACTGGAAGGGTTATGGCCCGGAAGAGCGAACGTGGGTTTCTGGTAGGGACCTACATGCGCCACGTTTAATTAATCTTTTTCATCGCCAGAACCCTTCAAAACCTGGTCCACCTGGCGAGGGTCCAGAGGCCCCTCGTAAAAGGGGGGGGTACTGTAACGTCCTTGCCTGTCCGGGCTTTGGCACCGTCCTCCGGGCGCACGCTGCGGCGCAGGAGGCGTGCCCGGTTGTGATTCTTTTCTTTGGGTTTTTCTTGTACTGTCTGAACACTGTCCTATTCCCTCACCTCCTTAATTGATTTTCCACCACGCCCTTCTCCTTCACCTTGCTCTCCCCCTGCTCCACTAAGAGTTAACTTTGGTCCTGCCTTGGTGATTGACAGCCTATCCTCCTATCAAGTCTGAGGCGGGTTCTTTCTCCCTATTTATTGTTTGCCCACTTTCCTATGGGTGCCTGCTATTGCTTTTTGCTTACTGGCTTTACTTATTGTTATTTGTTACCTGCTCTTCTTATTTTCTGACCACTGGCTTTGACTTTGACTATTCTCTTGGATCTCGATTCTGTGCTGCAATTGCTCGATTGTTACTGACCCCTTGGGTAGCTGACCTCCCTTTGTTGTTGTGCGTCTTGTCTGCGTTCTATGTGATCACTTATTATAAGGAGGGACTGTCGACGTGGTTGCTGGCTGTCACCTAGGACAGATTGGGCAAGTTAGCCAGGGACAGTGGGGGGATTCAGCTTAGGGTCCACTGTCTCGTTGTGCCCCTCCCCCCTAGTTCTCCAGCCGCGTCTGGGGGGACGCCCCCTGGGGAGCCCCCTTAACAGCGGGGCACAGGGGAAAGAAACAGCCCCAACCCAAAACATAATAATATTGCAACCTCGTACTTCATCGTCCCGTCCCCGCCCTGCGGGGCTCGACTCAATTTTACTAACCCGTGCTCCTTGTATGGATTGACAATTTTTATTTGAATATTTGATATTTGTTACTCATGTAGAATTTGAAGAGGTGTGCTTTTTTTAAAATTAAAAAAGGGGTTTAATAGGGGGTTGGGGTGTGGTGGTGGTGTGGTGTTGTTGGTTTGAAAGGAAAAAATAAAAAATTATACTTGTCTGGGATTGAAGAGGAAGCGCCGGCCAATTAAATAAAAAAAATATTCAACTCTTTTAAAAAAAAAAAAAAATGTCTAGTTTTTTTAAATAAAAAAAAAAAATTAAATTTAAATAAAACAACAGAGAAGAGAGGGAGAGAAAGAAAAAAAAAAAAAAAAAAAAGGTTGATGGGGGGGGGGGGGGGGGGGGGGGGGGGGGAGGAGGGGAGGAAGAAGAAGGTGGGGGGGTGGGGGGGAGGGGGGGGAGGGGGGAGAGGGGGAAGGGAGGAGGGGGCGGGGAGAAAAAGGGAAAAAGGGGAAAAAAAAGGGGAAAACAACTGTTGTTTGTTTTAAAAAAAGAAAGGAGAGAGAAAGAGGGGGAGGAAAGGAAAGAAAAAGAGGAGGAGGGGGAGGGGGGGGGGGAGGAGAAGGGAGGGGAAAGAAGAGGGACAGGAGCTTCTGTTGAATCGCTCCTCGTCGTGATTTGCAGTTCTGCGAGCAGGCTTTCCATGCTCCGTATGCATAAGATCTCCTGTAGCCAAGAGAGCAGAGAGGGGGGCCAAGGGGATTTCCACAGTCTAGGGATAACGGATCTAGCTGCTACCAACAGAAAACCTAATAACTTGCGGGTGTGCTTCTTAAACTTACGCGGGAAGATAGAGGGGCGCAGGGTTGTCTTTCAAATCAATGCCAGTGACCGTCTGAATAATACGACAGACATCCGACCAAAAGGGACGCAGGAGCGTACATCCCCACCAGATGTGTGTCATCATGCAGTGCTCGATGTTACATCTCTTACATCGGTCTGAAGTGGAGGGGTAAATCTCATGAAGGACAGAGGGAACTCTGTACCATCTGGATAGGATCTTATAGTTCGTCTCTTGTGCTTTGCAAGAAATATAGAACTTGTGACACGCTTGGAAAGCCGAAGACCACGTGTCTGGTGAGAACGAGACCCCCAATTCCCTTTTCCAACTACCCATGAACGCTGGTAGACTGTTGGCAGAATCCTCTATGAGCATGCCATAGATAAGCGAGATAGTATGGGCCGGAGCACTAGGTGAGAGGCACAAACACTCAAAAGGTAACAATGCACATCATGAGATGTCTTCAGGTGGGTTCACACTTGTGGCGACACTCCGTCCACCGCAAATCCGACCTAAATGTTGGAAAACTGGATAGGGAAAGGTTTGCGACGCTTTGCTTAAAAACCCATTCACTTGAATGGGTTTTTAAAGCAATGCGCGGGTGTGTGCTTACACCCTCTGCGCCGCAAGGCCGTTTTTTTTTTTTTGCCGGACACAAAGTCCTGCATGTCCGACTTTGTTTCCGATGAAAAAAACTGTCTTTGTGGCGCAGAGGGTGTAAGCACACACCCGCGCATTGCTTTAAAAACCCATTCAAGTGAATGGGTTTTTAAGCAAAGCGTCGCAAACCTTTCCCTATCCAGTTTTCCAACATTTAGGTTGGATTCGTGGTGGACGGAGCGCCGCCGCAAGTGTGAACCCACCCTTAAGAGTATTATAAAAATGGGTAAGCTTGGCGTACTGCTAGTGGGAGGCGATGGAATCAGGATTTGGGATCGTAGCGAGAAGCTCAGATCGGGAGAGGAGGGAGGATTGCCCTACTGTATGGAAGAGGAAATAGGAGTGAAGTGCGATAGGGAACTCTGGGTTGCCCGAGATTGGGATCATAGAGCCATCATTTTGGAAGATTCTCTGCACAGCACCATAGAGTTGGCAAGATCCGAGTATCTGGCGAGTGACAAAAGGGAGCACATGAGCCTTACTGTCTGACCAAAAATGCTTATGAAGCCATGGGAGAGGGCTCAGGGACCCCTCCAGGGCAAAGCAACAGTTTAAAGTGTGCTGAGTGGTGCCAGTCAAGAATGTGAGCCGTGACTGCAGCCAGAAAGTAGCTAGAGCAATCTGGGACTGCCAAACCCCCTCCCCATTTAGGCCAAACAAGAGTACTTTTCGCTATTCGCGGGGGCTTCGACGCCCAGATAAAAAAAGTTGTTTTTTTTGTGTGTGTGCATTTGCTTACAAAAAATATATCAGTTTCTTTTTTTTGGAAAGATAGTTGACAACCAATATAGCACCATAAAGATTTTTACTTGAGTTGTCATCTACTTTTTCACATATTATATAGCAGTGCAGGGATATATCACTTTTGAACTAGGCAGAAAAACGTGCGCATGACAGACCACGCTGTATATATATGGTAATGAGGGCAGTGGGGTGAAGACAGATGACAGTTGTCAAACTTTTATGGCTAACTTAACAGTCACACCCAAACACACAGACTCCTAAACACTTTACACTGTACTTACCAGAATGTACAGTCGGATCACGATATTCCCCAAAATGTATGTCTAATGTAGCTGCACTGTTTTTGTGCTTTACTCCATGTTATTTCACATTCAGTAAATTGCTCCTCTGTTTTGGATAACAAATTGTCATTTGGATGAAGAAAATAATAAATTCAATGCTACGTTTTGTTAGTCTGTCCTGAGTCTGACTATCCCACAGTTTTCTGGAGTAGAGCATGTTCTATGTACTTTATAAATATGAAGCATGCGTGTGATACATTAAACCACCGCCCCGGATTAAAACCTGTGCCATGTGGAACATATGTGAAAGATGGTGGCCAGATGCTATATAAATGGGCTTTCTACAGAAGGCTCCTCTGGAATCATTTATAAAAGAATGCTTTTGCAAATACTGTTGTCAATCCAGTCACCATCCTTACTGTATATGGCATGCTGATTTTAATCAAATGATAATAGCCTACATGTTTCCTGAGAACACCAATAGCACATATCTATAGCGTTACATACTGGTTTGGCAAATGTGTGCATCTAATTATCAAGGCTATGTTTGTCACTAGTGAGCTCCACA
This sequence comes from Leptodactylus fallax, assembly GCA_947044405.1. Lineage (NCBI taxonomy): Eukaryota > Metazoa > Chordata > Amphibia > Anura > Leptodactylidae > Leptodactylus > Leptodactylus fallax. The sequence goes on from CAMRHE010000202.1 coordinate 2,779,066, forward strand.
GGCTCTACGTAGTCATTTGTTATACCAAGTGCCTCTTAACATAAACATATCTTTACAGAAAATAGGTTCCTTGTAACATACTAAACATAAATTTAGAAAGGGCTAAAAACAAATTTCCTGTGAGAGGATACCTGGAAAGAATGCAGCGCTCAGCACATAGGATACCAGTACATCTGTAGAGGAACAGTACTGTTGTGATCACTGTGCTCTGAAATAAAGTGCACAAAGATATTACATCCAAGTTCATGAAAATGGACAATTTCAACTTTAACCCCTTAAGGACACAGCCCAAAAGTGTGTAGGGAACTGCCATTTCTACTAGTATATAATGTATCTGGCTTCTTTGCCCCTGCAGTTTGGCTTCAGAGACCCCAGGCATTCAGTGCAAGTTTTGTTTTGTAAATACAGTGAGTCAGACACATGTTCCTCTTTACTTCACAGTATATAGTTAGGTATGTGTTACCCCCTATATACTCACAGGACCTAGCTAGTAACCGTAGTTAGGGATCCATATATATATATATATATATATATATATATATATAGTTCAGGGCAGTGATAGGTTAGGCTTCCGAAGGCCAACTAGCTAGTTAGAGGCCCGGTGGCACTAGTAGTTTAGCTGGCAGGTTAAGGACTCAGTGTTAGGGTAGTCAGGCCTGCATCTACTGCCGTCACCGTCGCCCTGTTTGCTGCCTGTGAAGAATCTCACCATCATCATCATCTCCTGATCGGCTGTCTGTCATCTCCTGGAAGAATCCGAGGATCCACAGTCATCCACAGGGGCCCCTGCATCTCTTCTGTTGCCTGGAGGTATTGTGCACTGGACTCTTGCTATATATCTATATATATACCCGGGTATATAACCTAAGACGGTTGAGGACTTGCTGGTTGTTGTAGTATTGCTGTGTTCTGAGTATATTTTATGTATGTATTATTACCCTGTTGATTCTTATAAAGCTACTGTTATAACCTTATGTGGTATCTGTATGTATTCTTCAGACTGTGAGATTAGTACAGTGATCCTTGTTAAGGCTACTAACTGTGCTTCATGGGTAAGTCCCAGGAAGAGATTCTCCCTGTAATACAGAAGCTCTATCCTGGGTGGAGGCACTGATATATTTCATATATGTTCCCACTCTTCCCTTCAGCGAAGGCTTCAGGTCCCATTATACACACAGGTCAGCGCCAGAGTCTGTTGCGGGAGGGATAATACTCATACCCCCCCCCCCCCCCCCAAATAGGGCTACAAGTGCATTAAGGACCAGGCCTTGTTTTTCAAAACTGACATGTGTCACTTTATGTGGCAAGAACTTTGAGACGCTTTAACTTACACAAGTGATTTTGAGACTGTTTTCTCGTGACACATTGTACTTCATGTTAGTGGTAAACACTAATCAATATTTTTGTATTTATTTATAAAAAAAAAAAGGATATTTGATTTTCCAGATTTACAAGAAAATTTCCCAAACTAATTTTTTAGGGACCACTTCAGTTCTGAAGGGGATTATAAAGGCCTATATATTAGAAACCCCCCATAAATCACCCCATTTTCAAAACTGCACCCCTGAAAATAATTCAAAACAGCATTTGGGAAGTTTGTTAACCCTTTAAGCATTTCACAAGAATTAAAACGATATCGAGGTGAAATTTAGACATTTCATTTTTTTCCACTAATCCCTTTATTTAGCCCTAAATTTAACACATTCACAAAGGGTTAAATGAGAAAATGCATCTCCTAGTTTACTATTACAATTTCTCCTGAGCACAGAAATACCCCACATGTGGGTGTAAACTGATGTTTGGGCACACGGCAGCGCACAGAATGGAAGGAGCGACACTGGACGTTTGAAAAGCAGATTTTGGTGGAATTGTTTTCAGGTGCCATGTCTCATTTACTGAGCCCCTAGAGTACAAAAACAATGGAAACCCCCTAAAAGTGACCGCATTTTGAAAACTACACCCCTCACAGAATTCATCAAGGTGTATAGTGAGCATTTTGACCCCACAGCTGTTTCACAGATTTTACTAACATTGGGATGTATAAATGTAAAATTACTAAAACGTCACTTTATCCCCAAAGTTTTCATTTTCACAAGGGGTTAAAGGAGAAAAAGGACCCCATATTTTGTTAAACAATTTCTCCTGAACACAGCAATACCCCATATGTGGTCGTAAACTGCTGCATGGGTAAATGGTGGGGCTCGGAATGGAAAGAGCGCTATTTTGCTTTTGTAGGGCAGATTTTGCTTGAATATTTTTCAGGTGCCATGTTGCATTTGCAGAGCCCTCAAAGTACCAATACAGTGGAAACCCCCTAAAAGTGACCCCATTTTGGAAACCACACCCCTCACAGAACATGTCAAGGGGTATAGTGAGCATTTTGTCCCTACAGCTGTTTCACAGATTTTATTAACATTGGGACATGAAAATGAAAAATTACTTTTTTTTTCCAATAAACCGTCAATTTAGCCCCAAATTTTTCATTTTCACAAGAGGACAAAGGAGAAAAATCTCCCCAAAGTTCGTTACACAATTTCTCCTGAACACAGAAATGCCCCTTATGTGGTTGTAATCTGCTGTTTGGGTACATGGTGGAGCTCAGAATGGAAAGAGCGCTATTTAGCTTTTGGAGGGCAGATTTTGCTGGAATAGTTTTCGGGTGCAATGTCGCATTTGCTGAGCCCCTAAAGTACCAATACAATGGAAACTCCCAAAAGTGACCCCATTTTGGAAACTACACCCCTCATAGAATTTATCTAGGGGTATGGTGAGCATTTTGACCTTACAGCTGTTTCACAAATTTTATTGACTTTGGGACGTAAAAATGAAAAATTACTTTTTTCCCATAAACCATCCATTTAGCGACATATTTAAAATTTTTGCAAGTGGTTAAAGAAGAAAAAACACCCCACAGTTTGTTACACAATTTCTTCTGAACACAGAAATGCCCCATGTGTGATTATAATCTGCTGTTTGGGTACATGGTAGGGCTCAGAATGGAAAGAGTGCTATTTGGCTTTAGGAGGGCAGATGTGGCTGGAATAGTTTTTGAGTGCCATGTCGCATTTGCAGAGCCCCTAAAGTACCAATACAATGGAAACCCCTCAAAAGTGACCCCATTTTAGAAACTACACCCCTAAAGGAATGTATCAAGGGGTATTATCATTTTGAGCCTAAAAATGCTTCCTAAAAATTAATGTACAAAGTGAAAATTGAAGTTTTTGAAGAAATATCCAATCTCAGAATACGTTGCGGCCACTTTGTGGCATCAGAGACATGAACTCCTAAAACTATTAAGTGGGCTATCCCGGGGTGGAAAAAATTATATATGTGGGTGTAAACTGCTGCTTGGGAACACAGCAGGGCTCAGAAGGGAAGGAGCACTGTGTTTTTTAGCTTTTGGAGTACAGATTTAGAGGGACTTTCTGGTTGCCATGTTATTTTTGCAGAGCCCTGGAGGTGCCAGTAAACTGGAACTCCCTAAAAAGTGACCCCATTTTGTAGGGGCAATTTTAGGGTCTCTGCAAATGTGACATGGCGTCCAAAAACCAACAATCTAAATCTGCGCTCCAAAAGTACATAGTACTCCTTCACATCTGCACCTTCCTGTGTACCCAAACGGCAGTTTACGCCCCCATGTATGACACTGGTGTACCCAGGATAGTGTACTTAGCAACACCATATGTGGGTATAAACTGCTGTTTGGGAACAACCGGGCACAGAAGGGAAGGAGCGCTATTTTTCTTTTTAGAACACAGTTTGGTTTTTGGACACCATGCCACTTTTGCAGAGCCCAAGAATTGCCAGTAAAGTGGAATCCGCAGACATGTGACCCCATTTTGGAAACTACACCCTTCAAGGGATTTATCAAGTGGGGTAGCGAGCATTATTAACCCTTAAGTGTGACATTATGTATTAAGTACGTTACCCTGGGTACACCAGTGTCATACATGTGGGTATAAACTGCAGTTTGGGCACACAGCAGGGTACAGAAGGGAAGGAGCGCTATGTGGCTTTTGGAGTGCAGATTCAGATGTTTGGGATCTGGACGCCATGTCATGTTTGCAGAGCCTGTAAGGTACCATAACAGTGGATTCCCCAAAGGAGTGACCCCATTTTGAAAACTGCACCCCTCAAAGAATTTATCAAGGGGTGTAGTGAGCATTAGTATCCCAGACGTGAATACACAGCGGATGGGGAAAAGTGAATAGGTAAGCTGTGCGGAGTACATTGGGAACACCAAATTCCCTACTATTTCCCCAGTAGTTCCTATTATTGGGGAGGTCACTCTGGGGGTCACTTCTGGTTTATTTTCCCTCATAAGCTCTAAATCTGGTTTGTCCCCTGATATACGCTCGCACAGCTTATACATTCCCTTCCTGCAGCAGCCAGTTTTGTTCTAATGATTTGGCGATTTTTGAGGTTTTTTTCTTCACATTGTACAAGCTATATTTTCTTTATTTCTCTGGTGATGTAGCCATATGAGGGCTTGTTGTTTGCGGGGTGAGATGTATTTTGTAATGACATCATCTTTGGGCGCCTATAACTTATTGAATAAATTTTATTAACTTTTTCTTGGTGGATTAAAAAAAAAAAACATCAATTCTGGCACTGCGTTTTACCTTTTAAATTTTTCGCCATGCAGCGTAGAGCGTAAGTAACATGTTACCTTTATTCTGTGGGTCAGTACGATTACGGCGATACCTCATTTATATTGTTTTTATATGCAATACTAATTTTGCAGAACAAAAACCCATTTGGGGACATAAATTAATTGTTTTTGCATCGCCATCTTCTGAGATGCGTAACATTTTTATTTTGCGGTTTACAGAGTTGGTTGAGGGCTTATTTTTTGCGGGACAACCTGTGCTTTTTATTGGTACTGTTTTGGGGTACATATGACTTTTTGATCACTTTTTATGGCATATTTTGTAAGGTGAGATGGCAAAAAATCATTACTTTTGGCGGGTTTTCTCAGTTTTTTTTTCCCCGACGTTAAATATTGTTTCAGTTTTATTGTACAGGTTGTTACAGACGCGGCAATACCAAATATGCATTGTTTTTATTAATTTTTAGTTTTTTTTTTTTATATAATTCATTTTATATAGGAAAAGGGCATTTTTGGAGCTTTATTCTTTTATTAATTTTTTTCAAACACTTTATTTTATTTTTTTCACTTTTTTTTTATTTTTTCATGTGTCCCATTAGCACACCTGAGCCAGCAATTCTTTGAATGCTGGCTCTGTACTATAGACTACAAGACACGAGCATACAAGTTTCTTGCAGTCTATACAGGAAGTGAGGCTATGCAGACACATAGCGCTGACTTCCGGAGGTCTCGGCAGGATCAACCAGGTACAGGGGGCTCCAGGCAGCCTGGGGTCACTGGGCAGACCCCGGGCTGCAGATTATAGATATCGGCACCCCCGATCTCGCCGCGGGGGGGTGCCGAGGGGAGCGGCAACAAGGCAGAACTCCTTGGAAGCCGCAGTCATGTTTGACCGCGGCATCCAAGGGGTTAATACCTCCGATCGGAACTCAGTTCCGACTGGGGGATATGGCGCAGGGTGTTAGCGCACAGGATGTAATAGTACGTCCAATGTCATTAAGGGGTTAACAAACGTTTGTTAGGGGGCGTTCACACTACTGTTAATAGTGTCCGTTGCTAGCATCTGTTACAAAATGTTATCAACGGACACTAACAGAACCATCATAAATCTGTTAAAAATCCCTTTGATTTTAATAGGATATTATCTGTTGTCTGTTAGTGTCCATTTACACCAAATCCGTCACATGTCCGCTTTTTTTCGGGGACATAATAATGCGGGGTGCAGGACTTTTGGGTCTGTTCAAAATAGTGGACTTATGTCAGACAGCAAGTGTCCATTATTTTTTAATATTTATGTCTATGGCTAACGGACAGTAATAGATGGACGTTCATTATACTGTCCGTTATTATTGTCCGTATTTTACACTGACAGTATAAAAACGGACACTAATGGATCAGTGAAAAAAAACAAACGGACACATTAACATCAGTTAGTGTCTGTTAATGTCTGTTATGATAGGCGTCTGTTTTTTTTTTTTTTAACTGCCACAAGTACCTGGTTGGACCCAGACCTAATGTGTAAGATGGCTTTTCGAAGAGTTGTTCCCTGCAGAACTTCAGTTTGAAGGACCTTAGCTGAAGTTTACTCAACAGATATAATGCATCATTGTACAGACCTGGTTGTTAGCAGATGGATTAAAGATACTCTATAGATAACAATATTTCAGCATGAGTTGACTCTTTCACAGCTTCTTATCCAGGTGTGCTTGGTATATGGATTACAGTCAAATGTTAAAGGGGTTTTTCCAAGACATCCTTAGAATAGATAATTAATATCAGATCTTTGGGTGTCTGAAACCCAGCCCCTCACTGATTTGCTGAGACTAATAATATGGAGTGCTGCAGTCTTTTCAGCGCTCACCAAGCACAGCGTAATATATTGCATAGTAGTTGTGCTTCGTATTACAGTACAGGGATTGAGCTGTACACAGGCCATATGACAAAGCAATGTAAAGTCACTGGCTTGTGAAGCGGAAGCATTTCCCACTAAAGCACTGCTTCAATTAGTTGATCTGTGGGGTTCCTGGGTGTCAGACTCCCCTGATCAGATATTAATGACCTATCATAATGCAAAGTTATTGACAATAAGGTCTTACGAGCAGGGCCCTCACTTCTTTTGTTTGATATGTTTATTTCTTTGTCACATCGTAATGTCTCATATTGTCTGTTCATGTGTCCTCTGATTTGTAAAGTGCTATGAAATATGTTGGCACTATATAAATAAAGTTATAATAATAATTATTATTATTATTAATTGAAAAAAAAAAACTATAATTGATTCAGCTTTTTTTTTTAATTTCTGTTCTGCTCCGATAACACGGATAAGAATAGGACCTGTTCTATTTTCATCAGAATAGACCATCAAATGCCCCTTCGGATGGCACACTCTGATGTGAGCAAGGAGCCTTAAGGTTTTAAAAAAAAAAAGCATAAGTGTTAAGGAATTGCCTGTTGCAATTCCCCAGTAGCTGATGTTGAAACCTGGGAGGAACGGAATTACAGAGACAGTGAGTCCTAAACTCGACCCAGCCCCTGTCCCTACCTACTTGCCTCACTGTCCTAATGACAGTGTAAGTGTAAACACAAAACGCGGACAAGACAACACACAACAGAAGAGGAGTCAGCAAGCCAAGGGTCAAAGTCAGACAAAACAGTACCAAATCGGAAACCAAAAGAGTAGTCACAAGAAAAGCCAAAGGTCAGAAGTCAGTAAATACAATATATAAACGCTTAGCAAGGACAGAGACAATAGTCAGCAAGCATGTGTGGGCAGATGACCTTTTTAAGGAAGTCCAGAACCCGCTCCAGGCTTGATTGGCAGATAGGCTGTCAATCCCAAAGCAAGGCTGAGATTAACTATTAGAGGAGCAGATAAAGGTGTAAGAGATGGGTGTGGTGGAAAATCAATTACAGAGGTGAGGAAATAGAACAGTATTCAGACAGGGTACTACAAGAACTTAAAGCAAGGAATCATAGCCGGAGATGCCTCTTGTGTCGTAGCATGCAGCCGGTGGATGGCGCCGAAGTCCGAACGGGCGCAGACGTTACACTAAGAAGCTAGATCAGCAGTTTTTAAAACTCCCATACCCTATGGATATGGCCTCAATTTCTGAGATGGGAAAACAAGATTTATGATAATAATTAATAATATATTTTATATATAAACATCATAGACACAATATAGTGTTTGTTCAGCCAAATACTATGTGGCTTTTGTTACGCAAATTAGAACAAGGCATCTTCTTTACGTTAGAGTATAGCAATATTGTGCAACAAAGTGTAGGTACTCCCAGAGAAAAAGGAGAGCAGTCTAATAGAGACCTGTATACTCCAATATAATTCATCTTCAGCATGCAGTCACAAAGGAGGAAATAAGCAAGTGGTTGCCGAGGAGTGTTTTGTACACAAACTGACCTCATAAAATTACAGACACTGGACAAAAAGCCTTGGCTACTCAGCATTCCTGCAGAGTTACTCAACCGTTTAATAGCTGAAACAAGAAATATAGGTCAACAGGTAGATGAGCTATGATTGCCTCTAGGGTAAACTAGATAGGGAGGATTGTATGTCAAGCATCAAACAAAGAGGGTTAAGTACTAAATAAGATGAGACACATTCTTTTGGTGTATGAGCCTTGATGTCTGCAATAAACATCCACACGTAGAGGAGCTTATTCAGTGAAGGCATATTTACTTCTCCTCCCAAAAGATAATTACTATTGCAGAACCATGATGGCTGTACCTTTGCTTTGGAAGCATGTTGCTGACAATACCTATAATAGTAGGGAATTGCCATGACAGCAAGTCCTAAAATTATAGTTAGAAATTTCATTTAATGCTGAATGTCCAAATTTTGACTTGAATGCAGCAATTGTCAGTAAAAGCAGAGTTGCTCATCTGTAGGGTGAGTGCTAAGCACATTAAATTGTAAACATGTCTCAGAAAAGTCACTAAATCAGATAAGATGATTAATATAATAATTAGCTGATTAGATGTCTCCTATTGTTCACAAATGCTTGAGATGCAGCACAGAATAAACTTAACTTGATAAAATATTCTAGAAGATGCCAAGGACTGAGGCCAGGTTTCACAATGTTTGAAAACAAAATGTTCTAAGCCAGTGGTTCATAAAAGAAGCATGATGCCTGCAGTACAGATCTCCATATGAAGGTTAAAATGTCAGCAACTCTTGTGTCTTGTCCCTTCAGGCCGGCAGTATTTCTAACTTCTAGCTGTGTGCATTTCATTTTCTGTATACTACTTATCACTGTTTGCCAAAACGACACAATTTATTTTACCTCTCTTCTCAAAACCCTAAAAATGTAACATTTTAAAGGAACAAAATGAAGTATATAATACAATGTTCAGGTTGGCATCCAACATAGTTCTAAAACCTGAGTAAAAGATACAAAGTAGCCTGTATAACAGCCATAAATAGCAAATTGTTTAGTATTTATAAAATTTATTGGAAACTCGCTTAAAATACAGTTTGGCCTCTTGTTGTTTCGGTAGTTTTTGACAGAAAATAAGTGATCATTGCAAATGTTGTTTCCATGCATAAATAATAATGTCACATTGTACCAAATTGTGTGACAATACAGTGTGATATCTTATTGCTATATCTTCACATAATTCAAAATACTCCCATAGAGTGACTAAATATTCTCACTATACAATTCTTAAAGGCAGTCTACCACAACCCCCAAGTATATTCAACTGCTACCTCATCATTACAGAGCACATTACAGTAACAAACAACATACCATTGCTATATATATCACTTTTGTAGATTTGGAGAAAAACATTAACTTTAAAGTTGCAAAAACAAAAAGTGGCACAGCACTCTGCTAGCACCAAGTGCATTACTGCAAATACCTACTGTATATAAGGATACATGAAAATAAGGTACTTGGTGTTTACATTTTGATCAAACTGTAATCGTAAGCCCTTTGTTAGGTGGGTCCCTAGAAGTTTGGGGGGTAGGGCGTTGCTGACCTCCATTTTGGTATGTGCACACCACCCATCTGTCCAAGGCTGATATTAATTAGAGCATAATATGGGTAACTACACTCCCCAATTCCTTCAGAGGCCACACGTCCAAAGAGAGGAGGCTGTTTGTGATATATGCAGGACATGATATAGTTGAAAAACGCATTTGCCCCTAATTCATGGGAGACCAAGGTCCTAAGAGAGGTGAGTCATTTAGTGTAGGGACTCACCTAACAGAGGGCGCCTTGACAGTGCAGGTGGGCTTACAATTACAGTTTGATCAAAATGTAAACACCAAGTACCTCATATTCATCTATCTTAATATACAGTAAGTATTTGCAGCAATGCACTTGGTGCTAACAGAGTGCTGTTGCAACGTTTTGTTTTTGCAATTGTATTGCAGCCACAGCAATGTACACCTCCAGTTCTTGTTCTTATTGCTTGGCAGTGCTGACCAACTTGTTTGTTTATAACTTTAAAGTGATATATAAATTAGGCCATGACCACTGCTTTTGCCGCTCAAGTAGTTTGGGTGATATCATAGCAGTGAGAGAATTCCCACTGCGAGGGGTGGTGCAAGCTGGAGATGGTAGGGGTCTGAATGGCAAGAGCAGTGCTCCAGGGAGCTGAAGACCTGCCCCCAGTGCACCAACTGCCTCATTTGTATATCAATTTAAAGATGTTTTTCTCCAAATCTACAAAAGTGACATCCATAAGAGAGGTAATGTGCTCTGTAACACAATGGTGAATATGCTAGGGGTAGGTGATAGACTCTCTTTAACCCTGCTGTTCTGTTCGGTTCTACTATACACATATAATGTTCCGGTCATTTTTGACCGGGCCTATTAAAGTCTGGATTTTTAACTAATTTAAGTGTTTTATTTGAATTTCTTTTGCATTATTATACTGTATGTGAACATGGTTGTTCATAAACAAATGAAAAATGAAATCAAAAACTTAATTTTTATTTTTTTTTTGTCAAAAAATGTTACATGGCCTTATTGCATTATTCATATATATTTTACATTTGCACAAAAAAAAAATCTTTATAAAACTGTAAACTATAACTAATAACATCAAACTGTATGTAAATATATTTTTTTCAAAAAAAAAAAACAAACAAAAAAATAAAAAGTCTAGTTTTTTTCTATATAAAATGTGAAATAAGGTTCAAGGTGCTAAATTTACTGTTTGCATTCGTCACAAGTATAATTTACATGTCTTTTGCATAAGTACTTTGCACATTTGCAACATATCACATTTGATTTGTGATTACTTGATGTTGGACAGAAGGCGCATCGTTTCCGTTTTAGGCTGGTAGTACTGCTGGTGGAGGCCTTAGGTATCGTCGCAGTTCTAGCGGAAGCCATTGGTTCACTTTCTTCAGCATGCTGTTGGATCCTGTGGACAATGGCTGCAGCCCCATCATCTCTGGGTGTTACTTTTCTTTGTTCAATATTTGGTCTAACCAGTGATTTTCCCAACTCCTCTAAAAAAAAATTCTTCTTTTATATAGTTTATTTTAGTTCCAATTTGGGTCTATTTCACGCCATAACACAAATGCATTGTACGCTGACACATCAAGAATGTTGTAAAAAAACAACCATTGGCCACCGATTAGTTTTGCGTTTACAGGTGTTAGTGCCTATGAGTATGTATGTATGTGTAACTCTGCATGGACCAAAAGGACCTAGATAAATTGATAAATAGTAGTAGATGAACTATATAGACCAAAATGAGATTATAACTCCTTTATTTAAAAAAAAAAAATGGCTGGAGATTAGTATAAAATCATTTTTATATTTATATTAGTATAAATCATTTTTGACCGAACAGTACAAGTGTAAAAAAGACGTGGAGCAAAAAGTAAACAAAAAATAAATAAATAAAAACTGCTATTAGTAAGAACCCCTCAAATGAGGAAAAGTCAATGAACCACAAGTTTCAGAACCGCATAATGAATATTTTAAAAAATATCAAATTTCAAATTCGGTCATTTTTGACCGAACAGAACAGCAAGGTTAAATTAAACAGTGCTATACACAGAACTCAAATAATACAGTTAGTGTAATGTTTTTTCCTAATTGGATTCCCTTGTCAAATTCTATATTCTGTTGATTTTGTAACTGAGAAGATGTTAACACAACCTGTACAGTGACGGTACTTAAATGTAACACCTCTCACATATTAATGTGGATTTGTCATATTAGAGAAAAAACTTTGCATGACTAAATGCTTGGACATTCGGTCATACAGTATTTTTTGTAGCTAGCTAACTGGATTTGTATTTTTGCTTCAGGTGTCCTACTCTGTTTTTTTCTCTGTTTGAGATCTACCACAGATTTTGAATAGTATTCAAATCTGGAAATGGAAAAGGTCGTTTTAATATTTTATTTAATGAATTAGTTTTAGCCTGATTTGATGGGTGTTTTAGACAATTGTCTTATTTTTCAGCCTCCATTTCTTCACTGATTTCGATTTGATTCCAGAATTTGCTTATATTTTCTGAAATCTGTTCACTCTGCACAATCCAATGTTTAGTTTCTGCAGCAGAAATCTTAGGATGACCTTCTGATTTCTGCAGCAGATTTGCTGTTAACACTTACCATACAAGGTATGTCCCATTGTCATACAGTGGGGATGATCCTTATATTTTCATTACAACATAATGGACAGGTCCATTATTTCCAAGTTGGATTTTCTCTGGGGAGGCAAAAAACTGCCGCAAAAATTTCCAGAGCTTGTGAAGATGTTGCAGAAACCCCAGCATTTCACCTTGAGTATTTTGACACGGAATGTACACCGAAAACTATATGACAGTATTCATTTCTGGTTTAGAAACCAGTCTTGTGGTAGATGAGAAGCGCATCAGGGTTTCAGCTGTAGGGGGTCCATCCACACGTCTTTTTATCATGTCTATGGGTAAGTTGGTGTTACCTATTGGGTTGCTTATTTGCATTAGTGTTATCTACTGATATGTAACCTCGTGCATCTATTTTTGCAGACATCGGTAGTTATATTACTGCGGCTCTGCTTTACGCAGCACTAAGTGACATTGTGTTGCTGTGTGTTGATATACTTTGTACATGCACTGGAGATATTTACTGTATAGTTGGTTGTTGTCACCTACTCCCCCACATTATATTATTTATATTTTATATTATTATCATACACTTAGCAGATTTGTTATAACTGGTATAATTTGCAGTGTGACGTTTGAGGTGTGGTATTGCTCCTCCCATTGCTCTTTGTTGTCTTCCCGTGCTCTCCATTGCCTTTGGAGGTGGGATATATTTTATACCCTTTTCCATTGTCCATGTTTGTGCTGTGTCTTTTTTATGTATTACTATGAATTTTGTGATTTAATAAATATTTATTGCTTATTACTATTTGCTCCTGGTGCTTTATTCGCAGTTGATGATTATTATGCAGGAAGTTTTTGGATGTATCTTTGAGGTATTAGTTGTCTAATATTAGAAATGGTGTTTCCAAGGAAGCCGGCATGAAGAGAGCTTATTTAGAGAGGTCCTTTACACTTCTGAAGAACAGGTTTAATAATCAGAAGGGGGAAACACTACTACTGGTTACTGTGGCACCGCTTCTAATCGCTATTGAAGACACTTCCATCCCAAATTTTATTGATGATACTATCTTAAAGTTTTATAGTGTTGACCTTGAAAACATAGACTAATTCTAAAGTGAAGAGGAAACAAAAATTTCCTGAAATAAGGCCCTGCATATCCCAATAAAAGTGTAAATAGCAGAAGAATTTGCAAATATTAAATGGCTCTACCAAAAAATATCGAAGTGGATCCACTGTTATGAGTTGGCGGTAACTATGGCTTTTGTTTTTACAAAGATGGCCAAAATTCTTGGCAGAAACTGTGTATTGTTGCATCACAAGAAAGTTAGGTGAAGTACTTGTTGGTAGACAGATGTTTGTCATTGTCCTACAACATATACTATGACCTGAGTCTTTCGTGAAGTGGGAAGATGAAATAGGTGGAAGGTTGGAGGCTATGCACTTGCAAATAATATTTTCTTGCGTTGTTCCCCTATTGCCTTGTCTTGAGTCCTAGGTTCAAATCCGACCTAGAACAACATGTACAAAGAGTTTGTATGTTCTCTCCATGTTTGTGTGGGTTTCCTCCCATACTCCAAACACATACTGATAGGTAATTTAGATTGTGAGCGTTGTGGTATGTGTTGATGCTATACAATTAAGAGAAATAAAGAACATGCAGCTAAAGGATATACTAAACAAGGTTACTAGATGTGGTAATGAGGACCTAAGACAGGATACTCAGAAGGAAATTAAGGAAAAGGAAGTACCAGAGCGCAATCTGAAATGTTTTTACACAAATGCGCAAAGCTTGGGAAATAAACAGGGAGAATTAGAACTGATAATACAGAAGGAAAAATATGATGTCATTGGTATTACAGAAACTTGGTGGAACGATAAGCATGATTGGAATATACAGATGGAAGGATACAACTTATTCAAAAAAAATAGAACTAATAAAAGAGGGGGAGGAGTTGCATTGTATGTTAAAAAAGATCACATTTCCACGGAAATCACAGTTTTACAAAATGATAACTTATTGGAAAATATTTGGGTAACAATTCAGGGGAAAAACAATGATAAGGACATCATAATAGGTGTTTATTATAGACCACCAGGACAGACAGAAGACAGGGATGAGATTTTTTCACAGCAAATGACCACGCTTTCGAAGAAATTTGAAATTGTTATCATGGGAGACTTTAATTACCCAGATATTCTTTGGGAAACTCACACAGCTACGAGTAAAAGCTCTATCAAATTTTTATCCTCTCTAGCAGACAATTTCATTGCCCAGTTAGTAGAAGAAAACACAAGAGGAACATCCATTCTGGACCTAGTTTTAACTAATAAGGAGGACATGGTTAAGGAATTAAGGGTAGCAGGGACATTGGGATTCAGCGACCATGCTATACTCGAGTTTGGGGTTGTAAGAAGAAGAAGACCTGAGAAGACAAAGACTAGAAGACTCAATTTTAGTAGGGCAGATTTTAGGGGCCTAAAGGTAAGGGTTAGTAGAATTCCATGGTGAAAATTACTTAAGCACAAAAATGCACATGAGGGGTGGGAAATTTTCCGTAGGGAAATCATTAATGCACAGGAATTAACAATACCTAGAAGCAAGAAAAATGGGAATCACCTAAAAACTCCAGGATGGATGACCAAAAAATTACATAACCTACTAAAAAAGAAAAAGGAAACTTACAACAAGTGGAAGATGGGAGCTATATCTAAGGGAGAGTATACAGCAGTTTGCAGACTCTGCAAGATAAGCATTAAAAAAGCCAAGGCTGAATACGAATTGAAGCTTGCAAAAGAAGTTAAGAGTAATGTAAAAGGTTTTTGGGGATATGTTAAGAGCAAAAGAAAAGTGAAGGAAACCATTGGAGTCCTAAAGAACGAAAAGGGTGAAAAAGTTAACATGGTGGATCAGCAAGTGGAGTTACTAAATTCATATTTTGTATCCGTCTTCTCCCAAGAAATGGATGGAAATATCAACATTAATGGTGATAGTGATGAGGGGAATGAGGACTCCAAGCTGATTATAAGTGAAGGTTTGGTAAGAGAACATTTAGCTAAGATTAAGGAAACCAAGTCCCCAGGACCGGATGATTTACACCCTAGAGTTTTAAAAGAATTAGCAGAGGAAATAACAGAACCCCTTGCAATAATCTTTAATAAGTCATGGGAGACAGGAGTGGTCCCTCTAGATTGGAAAAGGGCAAATGTGGTTCCCATCTACAAAAAGGGGAATAGGGACGACCCAGGAAATTATAGGCCGGTAAGTCTGACCTCGATAGTAGGAAAAATCTTTGAACAAATCGTTAAAGAACATTTAATTAGGTACCTGGATGGGAAGGCTTTAATTAATCAAAGCCAGCACGGCTTTATGCCTAATAAATCTTGCCAGACTAATCTTATTTCCTTCTATAATAAAGTCACTGAATGGTTGGACCAGGGGAATGCAGTGGACATAGTATATCTTGACTTTAGTAAGGCCTTTGATAAAGTATCACATAACATTCTTATTGAAAAAATGATCAAGTATGGCTTTGATAAAATATCAGTGAGGTGGGTTCACAATTGGCTTAATGATCGGGCACAACGAGTAATTCTAAATGGCTATACATCAAACTGGAAGAAAGTAAAAAGCGGGGTGCCGCAGGGCTCTGTCCTGGGCCCAGTACTTTTTAATATTTTTATAAATGATCTGGATGATGGGGCTAATGGGGAACTAATAAAATTTGCAGATGATACAAAGATAGGAGGAATGGCCAACACTAGAGAGGAGAGAGAGTGCATCCAAAAGGACTTGGACACACTGGAACAATGGGCTGAGGTGAACAAAATGGTATTCAACAGGGACAAATGCAAAGTTCTACATCTGGGTAACAGAAATGCAAGAAGCATATATAGTATGGGAGGAGTAGTACTAAGTGAGAGTACAGGGGAAAAGGATCTGGGCATAATAATAGATCGCAAACTCAACATGAGTCAACAGTGCGGTGCGGTGGCTAAAAAGGCTAACCAAATTCTAGGATGTATCAAGACGAGCATTGTAGCTAGATCAAGAGAGGTAATTATTCCACTGTACTCTGCCCTGGTCAGACCCCACCTGGAATACTGTGTACAGTTCTGGGCGCCCCAGTTTAAGAAAGACATCGATTCATTGGAGCAGGTCCAGAGAAGAGCAACCAAAATGGTGGAAGGTCTACAAACCATGTCCTACGAGGAGAGGCTAAAAGAATTGGGACTGCTTAGTTTGCAGAAGAGAAGGCTAAGGGGAGACTTAATAGCGGTATTTAAATATCTGAAAGGTTGTCACAGTGCAGAGGGATCTACCCTATTCTCATTAGCAGAAGGAAGCACGAGAAGTAATGGGATGAAACTAAGGGGAAGGAGATTCAGATTAGACATTAGGAAAAACTTTCTAACAGTAAGGGTAGTGAGAGAGTGGAATAGGCTGCCACGGGAGGTGGTGAGTTCTTCATCAATTGAAATCTTCAAGCGGAAACTGGATAGGTATATAGCTGGGATGTTTTAGGAATTCCTGCTTTTGCAGGGGGTTGGACTCGATGGCCCTTGAGGTCCCTTCCAACTCAAACAAAAAATAAATAAATAAATAAATAAATAAATATTTATACTGTATATTTACTTATACTGTATATTTACTTATACAGGAGTATGCTCTCTGCATTGTGCACTCTAAACCAGTGATACCCAACTAATTCTTATTATGTTCCTGATATGTGGCTTCTACAGCAGAGGTCCCCAATGACCAGGCCGCGGATCAGTACCGGGCTGTGGATCTCTTGGTACAGTGCTGCGGAATATGTTGGCGCTATATAAATAAAATTTATTATTATTATTATTATTATTATTATTCTGTAGGCTACTAGGTGTTGGCTGATGCTCTTATGCTGCATGTAATCCGGAGCATAGAAGCATTAGCTGACAACTGGTAAGTGTCCACAGGACCCATTTTTGAGAGTGGCCTACACCAGCAGATCACTTTCCACTTACTTGATTACTAATGTAGCTCCCAGGATCTTTCTGACACACAGGATGCGTGCATCCTCTATTCTTCTCCTGGAACCTTCACTATGGTGCTGCTGGGGCCAGGGAGCAGAATAGAAGATGCACACATCTTGTGTACAAGAACAGGTCCCAGGATCAGCATTAGTAACTAGGTAAGTATAATGTAATTGTAATTATAGCAAGAGTATGTGGGGGGAGGGGGACTATTACGGTAATAGTGCCCCCCACAGTTAATAACATTACCTGTGGGAGTAGACACTATTAGGGCACTATTACAGTTATAGTGCCCCACACACACAGGTACTGTTATGAACTGGTGGGGCAATATTACTGTAATAGTGCCTTAGTGCCCCCCAGGTAATAGTCCCCCTCCACACACACAGGTAATATTACCTGTGGGGGGCACTACTAGGGCACTATTGCAGTAATAGTGCATCCCCCAGTAAATAACATTGCCTCTGTGGGGGGACTATTACCTTGAGAGAGGGCACTACAGTTATAGTGCCCCCCTACAGTTAATAACAGACCCTCCCCCCCCCCCACACACAGGTAATGTTATTAACTGGGGGGCGCTATTACTGTAATAGTGCCCTAGTAGTGGCCCCCACAGGTAATAGTACCCCCATACACAGGTAATATTACCTGTGGGGGGAACTATTACAGTTCTAGTGCCCCATGAGTGATGGTCCGCTCTGCCCTAACTATACTTTATTAAGGAGCTCTCTCCATATCACCACTAATTGAGTGAGGGCCCCTGCCCTACCCATACTTTTATTAAGGGATCTGTCCATACCACCAATATGTTGTCCATAATATGGAGAGAGATCTCCCTTAATAAAGTATAGGGAAATGTATAAATGTAATAATTAAATATGCACCTTATTGTGTTTTCTTATGAGCCGCTCAATTGCCCAATCTCGCCCCACCGCCAAAAACCCCGCTCCCAGCTGGGCCACGGGGAAAATTAGCCTACATGTAAGTAGTACAAAAAAGGTTGGGGACCGCTGCTCTATGGTAAGGGGGATTCATATGGGACAGACAGCTGCTTCCCTCAGAGTAATGATCAGTCATGAGTACCGAAACACTGTACATTGAGTGCTCAACCAAACCAAGAAGAAAAGAGCTCCTTCCATCTCAAAAGATATGTCTGTGTCTCTATATGAGTTAACGAGTTTTTTTTATATGGTTGTATAGTTTTTGCCACAAATGTAGCTGTGTGAATAAAAGACTATATCTTTGCGTGCCTACTGCAAAATGCGGTGTGTGGCGATTTGATGGAGTCATGGGCTGCATTGGAGACTTCAAAAATATGTTGGGCAACCTACTACTCATCTGCACCAATAGGTACGATGGTTTTACTCGGTAGTAATGTAAATTGAAGCGATTGACCCTTGTAGACTGCATTGTGCAAGCAAATGAAACATATTAAATGTCAATAAGCTTTTCTGTTGAAATGATGTTTACCTCTTTTATAATATTTTCAGCAGATATAGCAGGAAGTATCAAGGGAATGTCAGGCTGACATATAATTCTTAAAATCCCAGCACACAGTTTGCTGTCCCTGAGACAATCATAAGACACCACATCCCTTCCATCCTCATAATTTCTACATCACTTGATCTTTTATCTCATCTTTTTGTTTTCAGCATGGTTCTGGTCATGGTTATAGTAGATGCTTTATTCCATCGGAATCACAACTATGCAGTATAAATTTAGCTGTCAGGGCAGGATATTTTTAAGGCCACCATCTACCATTCCAAGCAGCTAGACTAAAGAGCCAAACATGGGATCTATCCCTGCAGGCTTAGTCTCTGATTTCCATTTATGGAGTAGGAGCAAAGCAAGAATTTTGGATCTTGAGCTTTTCATTTTAAGCAAATTCTTGCTTTTGTTAAGGATTTATAAGGGTTTTATTACAAATATCATTGTTGTCAAACCCTGTACTTTAGGCTTGAAGAAAGGACAGGTTACAGTAAACAAGTACATGACACATACCCTGGATTAGACTTTCAATGATAACTATGTACATGGCACATGTAATAGGTATGTCAGTAAAAGTGTAGCCATTTATTATACCAGGTCATCTCACATTCCACAGTCAAACAGGAATTTTGCTGTTGTGCTGTGAATTTACAGTAAAAATATAGCCTGTAAAATATTATTATTGCTTATGTTTTTCCAGCTAACAAGGATTCCATGAAATCATTACAGGAAGGTCATTTTTTTAACTTTTCTTATAGGTCATGCATTAAATCAAACTGATGTCACTTTTCCTGGATGCAAATAATATGATCATGTCATTTTGGATGTTAGATCTCATATGGCGTGCCTGTCATAGAGGCTACCTGCAGCTGCTACAATGGAGAGATCACTGTTAGGGTGGGTTCACACCTGCGTTTGAGTCCGTCCGCTGCCAATCCGAGTGAAAATCTCGGGAAACAGGATAGGCATCGGATACCGACAGATTAGCGACGCATTGCTTAAAAACCCATTCATCTGAATGGGTTTTTAAAGCAATGCGCGGGTGTGCGCTTACACCCTCTGCGCTGCGAATCCTTTTTTTTCGATGGAAACAAAGTTGGACATGCAGGACTTTGTGTCCGACGAAAAAAAACGGCTTCGCAGCGCAGAGGGTGTAAGTGCACACTCCTGCATTGCTTTAAAAACCCATTCAAATAAATGGGTTTTTAACCAATGCGTCGCTAACCTGTCGGTATCCGATGCTTATCCTGTTTCCCGAGATTTTCACTCGGATTGGCAGTGGATGGGCTCAAAAGCAGGTGTGAACCCACCCTTACCCTAATGTAGATAGTGTATATCTCACAAGATCACAATATAGGAGCAATTCTGACAGCTTCCATTTCTGATTGGACAGTATCATAGATCACAGAATCATGCCTCTGTGTCTGCTATGACTGGGGATTACCCACTTGACAGTACAGAACCTAATAAGTATACCAGACAACAAAACTACCTGATTGCTATGGAACGGTGGGAGCTAGAGGAAAAATTCCAAGTACGCTTAAAATAGTGGTGAGGCACCTACTGAAGGATAGACTTCACTGAAGGGAGTAAATAGATTAAGTAAAATATAACTTTTATTTATAAAAAGGACTCCAAATCAAAAGATAAAAAGATGTGACCCAATATGCTCAAATACATGGCATGCAATAAGTCACTCCCCCGATTTTGACATATACTAATGGGAATAAATATAAAAATTCCCTGATTCCTCTTATAAATTAAGCAATCCTAGATTACGCAACCTCAATGCGTTTCGCCTGGTTAAGGCATATCAGGAAGTATAAAAGTTCTTGGGGATAGATGAGTTCTTGATAAACCAGCAAACAAATATGAGTCTCCACACAGTTTATGACTCCCTTTTATACCTCCCCACACAGTATATGACCCCTTTTTTAAAGCCCACCCGCAGTATGTGACCCCCATTTATCCCGCCACCGCACACAGAGTAGTGGGCGATACTTTTTCTCACCTGTCCATGCTCCAGTCCAGGTCAGGTCACGTTCCGCTGCTGCATCCAGGGTGATCTGTTGCTGACACTGAAGAAAGCTAGGACGCTGTACGTAGCGTTCCGGTGTTCTTCAGCGATGTGATGTCAGCGTAGCGCCGCCTAGAGGAGGCCACGGAGGGCGACCAGGACAGAAGCTTGGACAGGTGATTAAAAATATTATCGACAGCAATATTTGCAATAACACAATAAGTAGTGTCACCAAAAGGGGCCCCTGCCGATGTGTGTCACCTAAAATGTCTTGATGTTTCACCTGTGATACGCGTGTCATAGGTTAACATCACTGACTTAGTCTCATTTAATATAGCACGTAGTGGACAAAAATGTAAGGCACTTTATTTAATAATGTTGCTGTTTTTAGCCTGAAAAACCTAAATATCTTGCCATTGACATCCCTTTTAGCTGTTCACTCACTGTTTCTGGGGAACTTTCATCCTTAGTTATCACTGTGAAAGAAGATGTCTTCACAGTGAGAGGAGAGGGAAGGTCTGTTGTCTCTTCACACAGTGAATGGAGAGGAAAGGGGCCGATTTTTCTCACAGCCTCCACACGTCTGTGCACTGGACTGAACATTCTGCACCTCTTGCAGCTTACAATGTAAGAAAAGTTAACGTA
This sequence comes from Leptodactylus fallax, assembly GCA_947044405.1. Lineage (NCBI taxonomy): Eukaryota > Metazoa > Chordata > Amphibia > Anura > Leptodactylidae > Leptodactylus > Leptodactylus fallax. Next base: position 2,800,407 of record CAMRHE010000202.1, read on the forward strand.
TGTGTTATTTACTCCAGAGATACTATCATATCAGAAATTGCAGGAAATGATTGACAACAGAGCGCAGTAGAACAAACTGTTTAAATCTCACACAGCGCTGAGAGATAAATCACAGCACCCAGATGTCTTCACCAGCATCAGAAGCAAAGCCAGATGGACTTATGCTGAATTTGGAGTCCAAGTTATCACCACAGAAAGTGGTATAAGAAATAAAAGCTACAAACTGAAGTCTAACCAGAACCCACGATAAACTCACAAGGCAGATCAAAACCAGAGGGATGAATCAGATGATTGACTGTGTCCAAGCCAAGAGTCAGTCCGAGACAAATGGATTACCAGTAACAACCCAAAGGTTGATATTAGAGCAGTCCAGCGCAAACAATCAGGATATGGAAGCCTCACTAAAGTACAACCAAATAGCAGGCACCTGGATATCCTTCCTCAGCAGCTAATTGGATCAGCATAGGAGAGACCTGAAAACTGCAAGCTTCACAGGAAGGCACGGTAACCTTGAAGCAATAGCAGCTAAAGCTGCTATTTCTTACATTATGTGCTTGCATCTACTTCTGGCTGCTACTTTGTTATTGCTGATGGGATGTTAGTCATAGACAGTAAGCAGCTTTCCTGACTGTGCCCATAGATTTCCCTTTCTGTGTCATAGATCTGTTTAGCTGCATTATGTCCTGTATTTGTAGTCCAGTGTCTCTGGATTTCCTATATGATGTTCATTTGAGCTACTATTAGCTATTGTACAGTAACTCCTAGCAGAATTGCATGTAAAACTAGTAGTAGTAGTAATGGATAGGGGAGGGGGCAGATTGCTCCTTATTGAACATGCTCTCAGCCTGACAGAGAAATGTAAAATTTGCTGCAGCCATAATGGGGATATTAACAGAAAAAAAAAACATATTGGACACCACATATGAAGGCTTATACATCCAGAGAACAGACAGCCCATAAAGACCCTGCACATATTTCAACTTTTCATGAAAACCCATGTACCCTTTAACACTTCTAGTTTTCAGAGCATTCTTATGTTGTAGTATTTTATTACACCTGCCTAAAACTTTTTCACAGTACTGTATATCTGGTTTTATATCTAGCAGGGACTAATTATTTCTGTTAATAGGCCTCCTAGCTACCACAGCAATCCCTTGGACCTAGGGAGTGAGAGAAGAGGCTACCTCCTCTGTAATCACCTAGATCAGGGGTCGGCAACCCCCGGCACGTGTGCCAAGAGTGGCCCGCGAGGCTTATTCCCCTGGCACGGCAGCGGAGTCCTCGCCCAGCAGCTTCGATCGGACTAAACATGGCCGAAACGAAACTGCTATTATTATACTGTGGGGTCTCTCCAGACCCCCGAGTATAATAAGCGAAGACTTAGGAGAAGTGATGAAACATAAAAAACAACGATACTCACCTTGTTCCCTGCGCTACGCGGCGGCTGTGTGATCTGCAGGCGCCGAGACCCAATCAGCGGTCGCTGACGTCAGGCAGAAGTGCCGAAGAGAACAGGGTGGCAGCGGAGCGCAGAAAAAGGTGAGTAGCATTGTTTTTTTATGTTTGTCACTTCTCTTGGTCCTGCACTTATTATACTCGGGGGTCTGAAGAGAGCTATGGAACATAATACCGTGTGCAGGGACCGCTATGGAACATAATACCGTGTGCAGGGACCACTATGGGACCTAATACCGTGTGCAGGGACCACTATGTGACCTAATACCGTGTGCAGGGGCCGCTATGGGACCTAATACCGTGTGCGGGGACCGCTATGGGACCTAATACCGTGTGCGGGGACCACTATGGGACCTAATACCGTGTGCTGGGGCCACTATGTGACATAATACGGTGTGCAGAGGCTGTTATGGGATATAATACCGTGTGCAGAGGCCGCTATGGGACATTATTCTGTATAACGGTGTGTTTTCTGCATTAAGGATGTGTTTTTGCACAGAAAACACAGGCATTTTTTTTTGTGCAAAAATGCACCATGTGAACGTAGTTTTACATTGAAGTAAAAGTTCCAGTGGCCTAAGACTATATCTGCAAACAGATACACAGTGTGTTTACACCATAAGGATGCTGCCATACGGTGCTCCTGGACACTTACATTTACCACTAATTGGGGGCTGTACATGGACTTCCATTGCTTCTAAACGGAAAGTACAGGAGCGTCCCAGGAAATAGCAGTAAATGCATGCGTCCTAAAGCATCTTGTGGCAGCACTTCTGTGTTATGGTTTGTGGTATATGACTTTAGTTTAGGGGTCGTCAGACTTACAATTATTGACCGGCACTCCGAGTACCTCATCTTTGATTTTTTTAATTAAAATTGGCACGCCGAACAAAAAAGGTTGCCTGCCCCTGACCTAGATGCATAGTCGCTGTAGGAACTGGAGTTTTCTCCAACTCTGAAAGAGAAAGTGACAGTTCCTGGCTGTATAATACAACAGGAATCCAGTAGATATGTAGCAGGCACTGTGTAAGGCCTAATTTGGATGACAATATTCTGGTCAGTATTTTGTATCAGTATTTCTAAGCCAAAGCCAGCAGTGAAACCTAAACATCTAAGAAGTGCAATTCTTTCCATATACTTTTTCTTTGGTTTTAGCTTACAAATAGTGATGCAAAATCTCAGAATGCTACTGTGTGAATAAGGCTTTAACTATATTGTCAATGCAACGTAATAGCACGGTGGTAGGTGGGATGGGGTTAAAGATTTAGAAAGATTTTTTTTTTACACTTACAAAGCAGCTATATGCCATGACTTTATGAGATGGGAAGACCCTTTTAAATATTAGAAAACTGTATTTTCTAAAGCAGCTTGCAGAGACTGAGAAAGTTGTAATTAAAACTTCAGATCGCTGTATCATAAGAAAATTACATGTTCTGCTTTACAGGCTAATTATTCATGAGCAGCGACTATGCACAATAAAACAAATAAACCCATGCTCTTCAAATGCCGCAGTCGTTCAGGGATTTTAGCCTTTGGGAACCAAAAAATAAGAAAGATGGCAAATTATTGTAAGATAATAAAGTATAATTTTCAGCTGTTCTAGTAATGTGACAATTACTGTACTTATCCATATTCACATAATTCAATATTTTGGTTCACAACGTTCCCTGCTTTGTAATTGCAATGATTAATTTTCATTCAGTAGAATACATCCCGCCCTAATGATTCCTTTTAAAACTATAGTGTAATAATTTATTGTAGAAAAACAATGGCCGTAAATAGCACACAGGTATTACTTTTATACTCGTCATCATATAATACGACAAAAATTGGAAGAAACATATAAAATACATATTTCAACCCCTTATAGGGCTTGTGCCAAGTTTGCAGCTGGTCACCTAGGCACAGAAAACTTCACTGATCACGAGAATTAGGGTCCCTTGTATCCTTTATGGAATGGTGGTCCCACTGCCGCTCCTTACAACTCTATGGACTGTCAAATACAGCCAAACATAATATGGGGCAGAAAGAACATGGCCGAAGGGAAGGGAAGTGATGAGAGAAACAAGATTTCTATACATTTGCATAGTCAATGTTATTTTTCTGTAAGAAGGCATGTAAGCATTTTTGAAGCTGTCAGCAGACCCTGCTGTGACCAACTTCTGAGGAAGGCTATTCCACGGATTCACAGTTCCTGGTGTTTTTGGCAGTCCCATGAAGATGAAAGGAGAGGCAGCATGCCTGTGTATCTGTTACTTTATTCCTATGAGGTGAGAAGAGACCCTAGTTTTCGTAATTGGTGGGGTCCCAGTAGTCAGACCCCCTATCAGATCCTGAGACAGATATCTTGTCGATTGCTGATATGTTGTGAACTTGGCACAGTGGCTATAATTATTGGCCATTGTCACAAAAATAACCTCAGGGTGTGAATCCTGCGGCTATGAGATTTCTCTGAAAATGGATGACGATAACTACAGGGAACAAGAAGGGCTTAAACAGCCAGGTGAGGCAGTCAATATCCCTTACACCTCTATGTGTGTACGCGACAGCCATTAGGTAGATTCATTAGAGAGTGCAGCTTCTTTCATTCCATAAGAAGGAAATAAAGTTATTACCCTCTGATTTGTAAAGTGATGCGGAATATGTTGGCGCTATATAAATAAAGTTATTATTAGACACTTCTAACTCCTTTTACCAGTTATATCTTCTCATTTCTTACTCATTAAACATTATGTACCACTCAGTGCTGGCAAAGCCTCTCTCTATACTTGTCTCAGCCATCAGTTAACAAGTCAGGTCACAAGACCCAGCAAAGCTCTTATGGTGACTGCTTTTCAAAGTATCTTTCTTAATGGATTTGGATAGCACCCCCAGTCGGTGCAGAGTAGGGTCCAACCCTTAACTTGTCAAAGATAGTAGACAAGTAGATCACTGTTAAGTTCTCCCATGCACTCGGATCCAATGGAAATTGATTTCTACTTTCACATTATATTACAAGGGAGTCTACTATCTTTGCTTTTCAAAGTATAGCATTGTTTTTACTTGAAAATCACTAGCTATGACAACTACAGTTAAAACATAGAGAAAAATAATACAGCCCCTCTCCTATCTAAAGCTATTACTTTCTTTTGGTGGTAATTCTACAAAAAAGTAAATGGAATAAAATAAAGACAATAACTCTCCAACTCTCTAACTCATGGGGATTTATTATTATGTCTAAAAAAAGAACTGTCTTTGCAGCTAAAATAGCTCCCACTCTTTTGGGAAGACTTTCTACAAGATTTTGAAATGCATCTACGGGAATCTTTGCCCATTCAACCAGAAAAATATTTGTGGGGTCAGATGCTGATGTTGGATGAGAGTACCTGGCATGCATTCTCCATTCTAGTTCAACCCAATGGTGCTGAATGGGGTGGAGGTCAGGGCTCTGCGTGGGTCAAATTCTTCCACATCATACTCACCCAACCATGCCTTTATGATCCTTGATTTATGCACTGGGATACAGTCATGCTGGAATAGAAAAGGGCCTTTCCACAAAGTTGGAGGGATACAGTTGTCCAAAATTTCCCTTCACTGCAACTAATGGGTCTAGTTCAGTATCTGATAAACAACCCCATATCATTATCTTTCTTCCACCAAACTTTACAGTCGACACAATGCAGTCAGGAAAATAATGTTCTCCTGGCATTTGCCAAACCCAGATTTGTCCATCAGACTGCCAGTCAGAGAAGAACACAGAACACATTTCCAGAGTCCAGTGGTGACATACTATACACCACCATATTCGATGTTTCACATTTTACTTTGTGATGTAATGCTTGCATGCTATGGAAACCCAAGCCTCCATGAAATAAACATTTTTTTGTACAGATGGAAATGCCAAAGGGGGTTTTGAACTCTGCAGTTACTGTTGATAACACCAGCCTTCATAACCCTATTGCCAGTGGAGTGTGCACCTCATGTATGATGCAGTGCACCCTCTGCTGAGCTGTGCACCTGGAGATAAATATTTGCCAGCCCTTTTGTAGGAAAGCAGTGAGGATGGAGCATAATTTGCCATTTTTTTTGCACAAAAACCCAATATGCACAAAAAATTGTTACAGAAAACTGGTGTACAAGGCATAGTAAATGTGCCCCATTGAGTCAGCAGAGCATTGACAACTTTTGTGCATTACGTGGCTCAGCACTCTGTGATCCTTCTCTGTAACTTTATGTGGTTTGCCAATTTGTGGCTGAGTTGCTGTGGTTTCTAAACACTTCCACTTTTCAATAATACCAGTTCATCATGGATCATCTAGGAGGGAAGAAGCTTCACAAACTGGCTTGCTGCAACAGTGACATTCTATTACAGTACCACGCTGGCATTCAGTGAGCTCTTTAGAACAACTCATTCTTTCACAAATGTTTGGAAAGGCAGGCTGCATAGCTAAGTCCTGGATTCAATGATTAAGAGGTATGTGCAAATACAATTCCTATTTTAGTAAATAATTGTATTCTTCATGAAATACCGATTCTAGAATATTATTTCTCAGATGTTTGTGTTGTGCTGTTCCTTGGTTATTCCATTTAGAAATTTAGAAATAGACAATTGGGTGTTACTAGTTGTGGGTGCATACCTACATACTCTGACACTGTCCAATCAATGCTGAATGTCAGTGTATGTACACAGCCATTTGATAAGCAGAATGGTAATTCCCAATTGTCAATTTATTAATACTAATAATAGAGGAACGGACATAGAAGAGTCATGGAGAATACAAATATTTATTAAAAAATAAAAAAATGTCAGGAATTGTGACAGGTCCATAGGGGCCATTATATCAGCATCCAAAATACTTAGCTCCTTAGTTACAGCCTCTTTTTAAAAAGAAGCGGTTGCGAAGACCGGGCTGATCAGTCCCTGTATGAGATCACTTGAGCAATGGTTAAGGCCTGCAACAGGAGAGCCAGAAAAAAATGTACGTAAATACACAGTTGTTCAAGCATTATCAGCAGAGAAATAATAATAAAAAAAAAACAGGAAAAAATTGATAAGAATTAAGGGGGGAAGGGGGAACACTGACCAAGAACCACAAGAAAAAGAAGTGGGAGGGAGGGACCATAATGTCACACTATAGTGAGCTTTGAAAAGAGAAAGGTAACACAAGACCAGTTTCCATAACCTAAATATCATGAAGCACTCAGAAAGTATCCTAGGGCTTCTAGACCTTATCAAACTTCTTTTCCTCATTATCAGACTTTCAAGAGTTCTGGTCTCTTGAATTCTTGCATATAGCTCCTCTAAAGGAAGGAGGAGGGGATCTCCGCCAATGTTTAGCAATGAGACATCTACAGGTGCATCTCAATAAATTAGAATATCTTTCAAACGTTCATTCATTTCAGTAATACAATTCATAATCTGCGTCTTCCATGATTGTGTGTCCTACTGAACCAGACTGAGGGACCATTTAAAGGCTTAGGAAACCTTGGCAGGTGACACACTGAATTTACAATACTGAACTTTTTTACAATATTCTAATTTTCTTAGATTTTTGTTTTCATTACCTGTAATCCATAATCAACATTTACAGAAATAAAACACTTGAAATAGAACACTCTGTGTGTAAAGAATCTAGAAAATATAGGAGGTCACTTTTTTAATTTAATTACTGAAATAAGTGTTTCAAAGATATTCTAATTTATTGAGATGCACCTGTAGGTGTGGAATAGAGACAAAAGGGAAAAAGGGAAGACAACAGGACACAAAACAAAACAAAAAAACACAACATCAAGTAAGTAATTATTGGATCCAGGGAGCAATACTCCTGGCAAAGGCAACAAGGAGAACTATGGCAATGAATTAAACTATAGGATTAAGCCATAAAAAATGTAAAACAGCCCGGCTAACCGCCCGCAAATAGTGGGAAGTGATGTCGTGGGAGCCCAGCATAGGGGAGATAGAACAGACCAGCTCCAGCAAAGATACACTCCCAACGGCCTCTCCTAAATGTAGCATATGATAGCAGGGCAAGAGAAAATAACAGAGTAGTAAGCATGCATAAACAGTTGTGGAAAGCTATAAGAATCCTTGCAAATTGAAACAGTTCCCTGGTACCAGAGTAAGGAACACCCATGAAGTGGAGAACAGGGACATAGTAAGGGTCCCCCATGGAATCAGATGAGCTCAACATTGAACTTCTCGATGTGGTGGACAGAAAGACCCGGCTGAAGAAGCAGAGTCAGTGAAACGATGACTGTGTTTCTTCTGGGTAACCTTGTTCCAGACAGGAGATGGGGTGTTCTGCTCCCTATCCTATAAAGGCGGCTGAGCAACACCCAGAGAGGCACAAAAATCTGGCAGATCTCAGGGTAGCAAACTGTCCATCTCTGTGGGCCGTCAGAGCAAAAGGGAAAATTGGGACTGCTTAGTTTGCAGAAGAGAAGGCTAAGGGGAGACTTAATAGCGGTATTTAAATATCTGAAAGGTTGTCACAGTGCAGAGGGATCTAACCTTTTCTCATTAGCAGAAGGAAGCACGAGAAGTAATGGGATGAAACTAAGGGGAAGGAGATTCAGATTAGACATTAGGAAAAACTTTCTAACAGTAAGGGTAGTGAGGGAGTGGAATAGGCTGCCACGGGAGGTGGTGAGTTCTTCATCGATTGAAATTTTCAAGTGGAAACTGGATAGATATATAGCTGGGATGATTTAGGGAATCCTGCTTTTGCAGGGGGTTGGACTTGATGGCCCTTGAGGTCCCTTCCAACTCAAACAAACAAACATTTAGGATGTGGGGCTTGGTAAGGGAGAGAGAATATTGGGCGCCCTGGCTCTGTGCAAAGATGTCATCTCAAACATCCAATGCATCTATATAATTATAAACTGGGTAGCTTATTCAATAAGTAACCAGTATATTAAATGGATGGTTTTAAAGCTGAGTGTAGCATAGCGAGTGAAGTGTGTTGTCCACTGCTCATGCAGGGGGCGGGGTGGGGGGTCCACCAGGCAATGCACCTGTGGTCTACACTAAGCCTGAATACTCCAGACTAACTGCAAAAAGCAGAACTAGACACAGATCATAACCCATTCAGTGTTAACATGAATAATATTTGGTCAAAGTGTTGATTGAGGTTTATGCATTCTTGAGTTATTTACACAGCATTAGAGGTGTAAAATGAGAAAGTTAATAAAAATATTTTCTGACAACCATGCTAATATTTTCCTACAAATATATTTTCCTGACTTATCAGGAGGAATTCTGTTTCTCATGTCCATGTACACATTTGTTGCAGTTAAGCAATTCTTTGAGAAATTCCCCTTTGGGTACATGGTTATGCTTGCTGCAGCACGAGAGGAATCTAAGGTCACGAAATGCCAGCGCTCCAAATAACAGCATTTGTGTTTTTACGAGGGTCTAAATTATTTCAGGTTTTAACATTTACCCACTCTGGACTGTAGCGCCTAAGTTGTGTCAACAATTTTAAAGTATAGAATATACTTTTCTAAGCTTTCTACTAAAAGGAAGTAAAATAGGTTAATAAATTGCCAGTGAGTACCTTAGAGTCTAAGCATAGTTAGGGAGAACTGTTCCTTATTTACTGTATTTTGATAGTGGGTTCACTGCCAAATGGAGGGGAGTCACTTCAAATAGCTGCAAGTCTGTTTTTATACCAACTAGAAAAGTGCTTCTGGTGTTGTATGAAAGTCTCAGCTTTCATACACTATCAAGAGGACCTCTAGCTATAACAAGAAAAATGGAGAAATCAGTAGTTAAAAACAGTCAGGAATGTGAGCTTCATATACTGCTGTGTTTTTAACTAGTGATTTCTTAGTTTCTGTTACAGCTACAGTTGCTGAGACTCCATTTTCATAGGGCACCTAAGTGGTATGAAACAGTTAGATACAGCTATTTGAGAACTGCTGTTGTATACGTACAGTACAGACCAAAATTTGGACACACCTTCTCATTCCAAGAGTTTTCTGTATTTTCATGACTATAAAAATTGTAGATTCACACTAAAGGCATCAAAACTATGAATTAACACATGTGGAATTATATACTTAACAAAAAAGTGTGAAACAACTGAAAATATGTCTTATATTCTAGGTTCTTCAAAGTAGCCACCTTTTGCTTTGATTACTGCTTTGCACACTCTTGGCATTCTCTTGATGAGCTTCAAGAGGTAGTCACCTGAAATGGTCTTCCAACAGTCTTGAAGGAGTTCTCAGAGATGCTTAGCACTTGTTGGCCCTTTTGCCTTCACCTCACTCCAAACCATCTCGATTGGGTTCAGGTCTGGTGACTGTGGAGGCCAGGTCATCTGGCGTAGCACCCCATCACTCTCCTTCTTGGTCAAATAGCCCTTACACAGTCTGGAGGTGTGTTTGGGGTCATTGTCCTGTTGAAAAATAAATGATGGTCCAACTAAATGCAAACCGGATGGAATAGCATGCCACTGCAAGATGCTGTGGTAACCATGCTGGTTCAGTATTCCTTCAATTTTGAATAAATCCCCAACAGTGTCACCAGCAAAGCACCCCCACACCATCACACCTCCTCCTCCATGCTTCACGGTGGGAACCAGGCATGTAGAGTCCATTCGTTCACCTTTTCTGCGTCGCACAAAGACACGGTGGTTGGAACCAAAGATCTCAAATTTGGACTCATCAGACCAAAGCACAGATTTCCACAGGTCTAATGTCCATTCCTTGTGTTCTTTAGCCCAAAAAAGTCTCTTCTTGTTGCCTGTCCTTAGCAGTGATTTCCTAGCAGCTATTTTACCATGAAGGCCTGCTGCACACAGTCTCCTAACAGTTGTTGTAGAGATGTGTCTGCTGCTAGAACTCTGTGTGGCATTGACCTGGTCTCTAATCTGAGCTGCTGTTAACCTGCGATTTCTGAGGCTGGTGACTCGGATGAACTTATCCTCCGCAGCAGAGGTGACTCTTGGTCTTCCTTTCCTGGGGTGGTCCTCATGCGAGCCAGTATCTTTGTAGCGCTTGATGATTTTGACCACTGCACTTGGGGACACTTTCAAAGTTTTCCCAATTTTTCGGACTGACTGACCTTCATTTCTTAAAGTAATGATGGCCACTCGTTTTTCTTTACTTAGCTGCTTTTTTCTTGCCATAATACAAATTCTAACACTCCATTCAGTAGGACTATCAGCTATTTATCCACTAGACTTCTGAACACCACAACTGATGGTCCCAACCCCATTTATAAGGCAAGAAATCCCACTTATTAAACCTGACAGGGCACACCTGTGAAGTGAAAACCATTTCAGGTGACTACCTCTTGAAGCTCATCAAGAGAATGCCAAGAGTGTGCAAAGCAGTAATCAAAGCAAAAGGTGGCTACTTTGAAGAACCTAGAATATAAGACATATTTTCAGTTGTTTCACACTTTTTTGTTAAGTATATAATTCCACATGTGTTAATTCATAGTTTTGATGCCTTCAGTGTGAATCTACAATTTTTATAGTCATGAAAATACAGAAAACTCTTGGAATGAGAAGGTGTGTCCAAACTTTTGGTCTGTACTGTACATACTGACAATACACAGTGAATATAGGAGGGATATCCATAACAATGCTTAAAGGGTTGCTAGGAAGAACTTTAGTGCACATTTTCTACTAAAAGGAAGCAAAAAAAGTATAAATCACAAGAATGTTCACCAAATCCTACTACACAATAGTAGTAGGATTTGGTGAACATTTCCATTCTGCTCAGGGCACTGAGTGCTGACACTACAGGAGAGAAAAAGCATGGAACAGAGTGGTGATGAATGCAGCTCACCACTTGCTCCTTAAACATCACTGGATGGGGGGGGGGGAATTGAGGAGGCCATTATACTACATGTGGGGGTAATGTGGAGGCACTTAAGGGGCCATTATACACAGAGGGGATCATTTTTACTACATGTGGGGCACTGAGGGGTCAATAAAAGAGACCATTATACTTCACAGAGAGAGCTACTAATTTACTACATGTGGAGGCACTGAGGAGGCCCATTTTATAACTGTTGATAGCGGCTCCAAACAAAGCATTATTTCTCACTAGGGGGTACTTCACATGAATAGGTTGAGAATCCCTGTTAGTGCATAAATAAATAAACTATTGTGTACTGGAATATCCCTTAACGGCTTTTACCTGTAAAATTCCTAAGGTATTGTATTCCCTAAAAGTCACTATCTTAGGACAAATAAAACAGTTTACCCTATTGCTCACAATGCCACAGCCCATATAAATCTCCCTTTGTGCCAGGAGAAGAGTGCGAGGAGAATTGGGGAACTTGGTTCTGAAGGAATATCCCAAGCAGCACTTAATTTGCATATTTAGATAAAATCTTTATTTCTGAGCCTTGGAGCACAACTGATAAAGCTAATATTGGAATCAGACTGAAAAGGTCTACAGTACTAGGTGTTTAGATTATACCCAATGAGCCTGCTGACAGATTCCCTAACATAACCTGTTCACTTAGCTTGGTTACAAGTGCATGAAAAACCATGGGCAGCAATGAATTGTGTCCTGTAATGCAATCTGTCCTTTCCTTTCCATATTGTACTTATTTAACAAGGCTTGACTGTATTCACTTTTGTCAGATTTATTGGTACATCACAACGAACATTTCACAAACTCGGTAAAAATGAGAAAGAACTGAAGACAAGCTGCAGGAGGCAGTCACCACAGTATGTCAGAATTGGTAAACCTTGTCTTTTTATTATTATTAATGTACAGTACTCTGAGATTTGCTCACAAAGATATAAAACTCATTTTCATCCTGTGGCTTTCTTTCCAGGTCTTCTTGGGTATTTTAGTGTGTCACCGCATTCTGGATTTTATTATGCTTTAGAGAAAGCCACCACAGTAAACCTCAGTTCATCTGGATCACGCTGCATAAACTTTCTGCAAACTTCAATGGCATCCTGGAAGGTGAGAGGAAGAAGAAAGAGATTCAAGCACATTTAATATCAAAGGAGATTAGCGTACTCGCTGCACAATTCAAGACTTGAGAAAAACATGCATCTCTTATGAGATCAACAGGAAGGTTTCTTATACACAAGGCTAAAACATCAGGGAAAGGTCCAAGAAGAGATGGTGGACAAATTGGCTTTGCTTTCTTTAATCCTCTATCACTTGTGAACACACATTACATTGCTGGCAAGAGTTTATATCTTCCTATTGTATGCACTGATAGAATATGGATGAAGTAACTAAACACAGGAATGGCTTGCAGGAATCTAACCTCCACAGTTATATTGTGTATAATGAGGGGGTGCATTATGTAACCACAACACTTAAAAGTAAAGCTCCTTCCCATTGAGAGCACTGTGAAAAAAACCCTAAAGGATCATCAGCAGAACAGCAGCACCATGTACAACAGCCTGTATTCTGTAATAGACTGCAGCTGTCAATGGTCATTGGCCTATGAATCAGGTTGTAGTAAACTGCCTACATTCATGCTAAGCCTGCAGGACAGAGAGGGGGAAACTGCAATGTCTTGCATTTGTTATAACATTAACATTATAATCCTTTTTCATCCTTTATACTAAAGCTATTTTAAATGTAAAATGTTTCACCATGTCTATTAGTTGTGTTGCCCCTAAAAAAATAAGAGTACTACTTATACATTAAAGGGGTTCTCTGAGACTTGCACCACCCATACATCTTCAATAGTTGTTAGAGTTACTCCTTCAAACTTCCCCATACACGCTCCGTTCAGCCTAGTGTGCAGTGTTGTCATTGGGTAGAGGGGAGTAAGGCACTAACAGCCATGTCTGGTGGCGTCTTTTCTCTTGAAAACAGAAGGACTGGTGTTGAAACCAAATGCACCTTATTCTTTCCCCCAACATCATCTGTCCCCATACACATATTTTTCTATCAACTTTCTATAACTGTTTTGTATGGGGGCCCCATTAAACAATGATAGCTTATCCCTAGGATCCTGGCAGTGTCACATCCCCTTCATTGTTTAATACAGACAACAGCAGAGAAACAGAATTTATAGAAGTAGAACAGAAGTAGATTTGTGGCTCTGCACCAGAAAAAGTATAAACTGCTAAACAGATCACCTATAAAAGTGATGTGGTATTGAAAGGTGAAGGTTCACTTTAAGCATTACCGTTTAAGCTAGTCATACACACAATGGATTTTTTTTTGGAAGATCCCAATTGTACTATCATGTAAATTGGACTATATCTTGAGGAGGACTAAGGAACTGCTTTCTGAATGCAGGCATGCTAGTGGATTTACGGCATCTATGAGATGATACGGCCAAACATAGCACTCCCCATACTGTAATAGAGGTCTTGGAATAAAATAATCTCTCTTTCTTTTATGAAGCAGTGTTATAATGTTTCTTCATACAAGTGAACTGTACAAGGCTAAACCTATACAGAAACTTAGGAATGATTTCCCTACAGGAGAACAATGCAAGTAACTAAAGCTTATTGCTGAAATTTCTGACATATGCCTGTCCTCCATAGGGAATAATAGAAGCCATTTTTGTTGTGAAGTCAAGTATAAGTTGCCATCTAGGTTAGGCCATGTAAAAGAAAACATAATCCTTCCGAAAAACACTGAAACCAGGGAATTTGCTGAATTTTTGGAAGGGCACACAGATCTTATCATCTTAGGGTAAAGGATTACTTATTGTTAGTGTTTCCATATATCCCATGTGGATTCTCAAGGTTCTTTGCACAGTGACAGCGCTGGAGACTTAAAGAAACAACATCATTTCTCCAGGGAGGAAATGCCTGCTGCTAACTAACCCAGTAGCTGAGGAACAGCCAGGAAACACATGAAAATGAAGGAGCAGAAGTTGTTTCCTTCCTCTAAACATTATGGTGAGCAGAAATTCTACCCCAATACCAGGCAAGCATTTTTTTTTTTGGATGGGAGAAACCTGAACATACGGTTTATCATATACCTATTACTAACCCGAACCTCTGACAATCATACTGCTAAAGAGTTATTGCAATCTCAAAGTGATGGCACATTGTTACAATGACTTGTGGCGGTCCAACCTGTGGGAACCAAGACTATTTTGTGAATGAAAGGGCCACAGCACCAATCCAGCACTGGACTTTTCTTCCGGTTTTAGACTGAACATTGGTGTACCGCCACTCACTGTGCAGGGATACTAAAGCACAGCTCTATTCAACTGAACAGGCCACAGTCCAAAATAAAATAGTGGTATGCTATCACTTTATTTGAATGGAATGCCCCTTTAACATTAGGGTCCTGCCATAACTAATAAGTCAGGTAGCTTGGCAGCACAGGAAACAAAGATTACAAAATGAAAGGGCAGTCCAAGTGGCCTACGGTCATGTCAAGAAATGTGGCAGACCAGGAACCTGCTTGGTATGGCTAATGGGGAGTCTTGGTCTGCCAGTCTACATTGCCATTTTCCTATACTGATTCCTTTATATCATAACCAATTGTGAAACTGTATATCAAAAGTATACCAATAAGCTTTTCTGAACGAACATTTGTGTACAAAATAAACCATTATTCAGTTTTGTATTGTATAATTTCCGACAGGTGTTCCACTATTTTTGACAGTATGAAGATCATAGTATGTGGTGCTGCTCTTGCAGTTAAAATAGCTAGAACCTTGACAGACCAAAGAAGTCCAAGAGGTCTTTCAGGATTTGTCAATATCTATTTGAAACCTGCTCCATCACAGTTATATTATCAACAGAAGCTGATGCTGGTGTGAACAGAGGGTTATATGAAAAAGAACTGTGTGTCATAATGTGGTGCACTTACTTCTAACAATGTGTCGTCACAAGTTTTCCCATGATTTATTGGAAAAGGCTTCCTTCCATCTGTAGAGGCAAAATAAAAAATTAATTTTCCAGCTTGCAGCTTATGTAGGATTTAAAGGGATTTCCCCACTATAGAGAGTAATTCTCTTGCAAAGTGGAGTTCCCAGCCAACCACCAGTGTGCAGGAAAATACATCGCCTTACTCACATGAATGGCACTGTACTGCCGATTCCTGCTCAGCAGGAGGACAGGACTAATCAGGGAAGAAGCCAAAAGGGACCTCATTCACTTTACTGTCAGAATGAGCTGGGGTCCTATAGGTTACACCCCAGTGATGAGAATGTACTGGAATATCATTAGAGAATGCAAACATCCCTTTAACACTGTAGCTCAATGCTCTGTAGTTGTAAAAATATGATAACTAAAGCTCTACTACCCCAAATAACCATATTTATAGTGGAGTTAGGGATATAGCTGTTTATACTTGAGATCACTTCTTCTATAACCATCCTACACACAAAAAAGGAGGGGGGGATTCAAATTCCAATTCTGTTGATATTTTAAAAGATAAGAAAGCAAAAACATTTTGTACATGTAGAAATATGGTGGGTTACTGATAAAGCATACAGTTTAGAGTAATGTCATTACATTATAGTAAACCATAGTAGAAAAACAGCACATACATCGAAAATAAGCCAGAAAAAAAAAAAAAAAAAAAAAAAAAGTTCAGATTACACGGTTACTAGTTAAACTATAGGCAAGTATAGCAAAATGTTTTGGCATGAAAGGCAAACTAGGTAACTGGAAGGAAGCTAAACTATACCGCATCTTAAAGAGGTTTCCTAAGCTAAAAATATTGTTGAGCTATTTTAAAGATAGCTTAGGGTGGGTTCACACTTGCATCGGAGTCTGTCCGCTGCGAATGCACCTAAAAATCTCGGGAACCTGTATAGGGACTGGATAGCGACAGGTTATCGACACATTGCTTAAAAACATAATAATAATAATAATAATAATAATAATAATAATAATAATTATTATTATTATTTAATTTATATAGCGCAATCCATTCATTTGAATGGGTTTTTAAAGCAATGCGCGGGTGTGCTCTTACACCCTCTGCACCGTGAATCCAGTTTTTTTCACTGGAAACAAAGTCCTGTATGTCCGACTTTGTTTCCAGCGAAAAAACTGGATTCGAGGCGCAGAGGGTGTAAGTGCACACCCGCGCATTGCTTTAAAAACCCATTCACATGAATGGGTTTTTAAGCAATGCGTCGCTAACCTGTCGCTATCCAGCCTGTGAAGAATATCGCCTCGCCCAGCCGCCTGCGATCAAACTTCTTTCTTAACCTCCCACTCACACACCGTGAGCAGACCGGGTCATAGGATAAAACGAAGCGAGCGATATAAATTTTATATGTTTAATAACCCAAGTGGGTCGGTATGGATTAATAGCATATACAGAAATATACAATATTAATATGATCAAGCATAAACATACAAGCAAAGGAGCGATGATACAATACAAAACAAAATAAAAGGGAAATAAAAGGTTAGAAAAGATACCTGAGCACACAGCCCTGTCCTAGCTGTCTCTCTTCCATGCTCCACAAAAAGACTCGTAGTCCGTTTCTCTAGGCCACAGCAGAGTTTTGGGCCTAGGGCGCAAGCTTAAGCAAGTTGCATAAAACAATCCTTCTACATGCTGTCCAGAACAAAGGGAAAGGTTTCAGGCCTCACTGCTAGGCCCTCACTGCATTCCTCAGTAGGGCAGGCCCTCTCATCTTCTCCCAGATCAAAGCTCCTTACTGCCTCTTTGCTGAATCACCCCAGAATCCAGGTCTGCCCACAGCATATGGCTAGTGCTCCACCCACCCCTTGCACCCAGGCAGCTCCCCTTCTCCCTCCTTTGCAGAACCCTCGGAGAGATGGGTGAAGTTAAGGTCACTGGCTTGCTATCCCCCATCCCATCTGGCCAGGGATAATAAAAGTGCCTGGCTATAGCAAGCCATCTCCAATGAACACACATAAAACCAGTGAAGCCTATCGTCCAGCAATGTGGACTCAACTAAAGCACCGCATTCCAAGTGGGGGAAGGACTGACCTAAGCAAGTAAAACACACTTCCAAGAAAGATATAAAACTGAGGGTCGGTTCATCACACAGCCCCTATACAGTTTCCCGAGATTTTCAGGCGGATTTGCGGCGAACGGACTCCGGCGCAAGTGTGAACCCAACCTTACTAATATTAAGTCTGTGACTCCTGGCACCCCCATGGATTAGCTGTTCTCAGCATCTGATACACAGAGAATGGAGCAGGAAGCAAATACCTCTGTTCTTTGTTTAGAGGTGAAACTGAGCCACTGCAGCTTAGCTTCCAATCAAGTGAATAGGAGCTGATCTGCAGTACCTCATCTGGCCACTACAGAGAACAGAGATGTCTGCTTCCTGCTCCAGTGGGAGGCTGTGAGTTAGTCAGAGGCTAACCTTGAGCCCTGGCCCTGATCCTTTGCCCCAGTACAACCCTATGTAAGGCCCAAGTAAGCAAACATACTGTAAAAGATAAATTGTCCAAATTACAAATAGTAATAATCATAAGAATAGGCAGAAGAAATAATTTCAAAGGGAAGGAATGCACGTCTTGCCTGTCCTTAAGCCAGAAGCTGAAATCTACAACTGCTGTAAGCAAGTGTAAATTTGTATCATTTTTGCATTATTTTCTGACTTAAATTATATAAAATTTGCAGCAAACTTGATTCCTCCACCCACACCTTCTAAACCACACATACTTTCATGCAAATTACTGTTTAATACTTTACATGCAATAATACATGAATGTATATAAATATTTACCAAGCTCATAGAGATGACCTTGTAGATGGACAAAAGCAACAAAGTGTAAATCTACTTTATCATCTATACTGGGTGCCTGTGAGGGAATAAGAAAAGAAACAGTTAACAGAGCAGCTATACAACACACTCTTCACAATGCACGAGAAGATATACACTTGGAGAACATATAAGTCAATAATGCATTGAGCTTCTGGTGGGAGTAGCAATTCTATGCCTTGTGGTTTTGGGATGGTACTGCTTATTGACATACAGCTCATCTCTAGAACAATATTGATTTAGCTCTTGTTAAAAGTAACAATGGAAACACATGATGACATCATCCCCCATCAGTGCTGGTGACTGCCGTCCTTTTGGGCTGTCTGATATTGTGGCAAGACTTAATAAAATTATCCAAAAATTGACATTTACAGTATTTTACATGTCAAACGTATGACCACCCAGGGTAAAACCCACCATTTTCAAGAACAAATGTATCCTTTTCAAAGTTTTTAATAGATAGGTGGCTGTGTAGAAACGGTCCCTTCTCCATTGAAGTGATAAGTAATTGTAGAAATGTGAAAATGACCGAACTTACAATGAACAAAGACCCCAAATACATACAGTAGGAATTTATTGACTGAGAAGCCAAGTCAATTTGATATTCATGAAATCTCAACTCTAGAGTGATGCATGAATGAATGGACGTGAACTGAGTCTTCATACACCATCTAGGAATTATCTGTTTGCTTGGAACTCTTAACAGACTCTTGGATGTCAGTTTGCTAATAACCAGCAGTCTGTCACTCCAGCCGCGGAATCTGCAGTTAGATCGAGCAGGTCGCTGATTATTTTCACGTCCTGCTACAATCTCTGCCTCCCATTGAAAGCTATGGAAGGCAGATTCGGGACGGAATCTGCCACAGATTCGGGGGCAGAATCCGCTGCCAAATTCATGGCAGATTCCTACGTGTGAAACTAACCTTAGACCATGTTCACACGCAGGAATTTGGTGCCAATTGTGAAGCACATTCTGCCTTAAAATCAAGGCTAAATTCTGCCCTGAATCTGTCACCAGAGGGACGAAAAATGGAGAGGAATCCGAGCCACCTCCAATTTCTACCATCTGCAGGGGTCTAACCTGAAAGAAGACAAACTACTGGGAAGTAACCAAGAAGAACTAACCAGCAAACATAATTTTTATCAATTGGTAAAGCTGGGCCTAAATGTGATCGTGGGAACAACCTTTAAAGGGTACCTGAGTTTTCATGAAAAGTTGAAATATGTGCAGGGTCTTGCTGGGCAGTCTGTTTTATGACTGATGCAGCTAAAAAGATCTGACACCGAAAAATATCAATCTATGTTCACAGTTAGGAAAGTGGCTTGCTGTCTGTGAATAATACCCCTTCTGTAATCACACAAGCAACCAGAAGTAAATACAAATACAGACTTTTTGCTACATTGTAAGCTGCGAGATGTGCAGAATGTTCAGCCTAGTGCACAGAGAAATTAGTTTGCAGATGTGGTGAGGAAAAGCAACCCCTCCCCTCTCCATTCTATGTGTGACGAGACCAGCCCCTCCTCCTTCCATTCACTGTGAAAGTCTTGCTTTTTAATGGAATCTATGGACAGAACTTCCCTAGTAACAGAAAGTGAACAAATTAGCTAGAATGAGACACCTAGTGGCAGGAACTTTAGAGAGGTTTGTCAGGCAGAAAGCAGCAACATTTTTAATTTAAGAACATTACATTTTAGTCCAGAACCACATGCTCTATTAAATGATGCCAAATTGTCTGAAAAGTTAGTGACTGTTTAAAGATTAGCAGTGGTTACCTGTCCTTTCAATATTATATATACACTGAAATTATACATAAATGTAAAACTATAACAACATTTTATCAGATATCGTGACCAATAGATGTAGAGTGATCAAATTTGACTTGGAAATATGGCTGTTTTGTAAGGCTCTTTACTCCCCAGTACCATAACAATCATATATTCTTGGTTCTCCAAATCTAATCTCTGAATGTAGAGAGTGATGCAGGATTATATACATTCAGGTGGCTGCTGAAGAGCATGGAAATGAAAGTGCTGTATTATAGGGACATTGTACCAGCAATCTTTATAAGAGCAGTAACTACTTTGGGGACTTTGTGAGCATTTTATGGTCATTGCTTTTTGGCTGGTACAGTTTGGTTAAATAGGTAAGAGTTACTAATGTGGGTGAACAGTGGCAAAAGGGTTACTATGTGTTGTATACTATTCTAAAGAGGCAAGTCTTCGGCTTACGTTTGAAAGTTTACAATTGTGAGCAACAATCTTATGAATCATAGTAGCGAGTTTCAGAGTATGGGGGATGCACGGAAGAACTCTTTGAGGCAATTGATGGAAGAGCAAATCAGAGCAGAGCGAAGAAAGTCTTGTGGGGATCAAAGATTACATGAGGTGGAGGTAGCCTGAGATTAGGTCAGAGATGTATTAAGGGGGCAGGTTGTAGATGGCTTTGTATGTCTTAACTAAGAACTTGAATTGAAATAGTAGGGAAATGGGTAGCCAGTTAAGGGATTGGTGAAGCAGATGACAAACAAAAGGAGAGGGAGATTAACCGAGCAACAGATTTAAGCTAGGTTCACGCTAGCATTCGAGTTTCCATCCTTTGGGTCTGCTTGGAAATCCAAAAAACGGAAACTCTATCAGCTTAAAAAAGCGGTTACATGTGGAAACCCACGGACCCCATAGACTATGATGGGGTGCACTGGGTTTCCACTGAAAACGTCGGGGAGATAAATCCTCCTTGCAAGACTTTTCTCTCTGCCAATTTTAAGCGGAATGGGGGACGGAGTCTTGTACTGAGACTCAAAGGCTAGTGGAAACCAAGAGTTAGCTGGAAGGCCAGAGAGAAGGATGTTGTAGTAATCTAGGCAGTTGATAAAAGCCATGGATTAGAATTTTTTTTAAACTCTGGGTTGAGGAAAGAGCAAATATGAGTGAGGTTTCTGAAGGGAAGGTGGCAGTAAATAGTAAAAGTTTGGATGTGAGGATTGAAACACATGACAGAATCAAAAAGTTATCCATCGGACCTTTAAGTTGTGAGAGAGTGGCACCATCAACTGTGACAGATAGGTTAGGCAGGGCGGCTGAGTGAGAGGGGGAAAAGATGATTAATTCTGTTTTATCAAGGTTGAGTTTTAGGAAGCAGGAGGACAAGAAAGAGGCTACAGCTGATAGGCACTCTGGCTAGCAGAGCAGTAATGTCTGGGCCAAAGAGATATACTTGAGTGTCATCAACATAACAGTGGTATTAAAAAAGGTAGAGACTGAGAAGAGAAGTGGTCCTAAGACAAAGCCTTGGGAGACTATGACAGAGAATGGGCCAGGTGAAGAGGTGAACTGTGAGTGAGTGATGGACACAAAGTGGGATTAGAGAGGTGTAAGGAGATCCAGGAGAGGGTCAAGACTGAGATGCTCAGGGATGAGAGAGTTTCTAGCAGGAGAGTGTGAGGACAATAACATGGATAATTCCATATATCACAAGGCATTATGGGAAAGGAGCTGGGAGCTCATGCGCCCTCTGTTGGATGTAACAGATCCACAATTTGCTTTTGACTCACCGAGTCTTGAGACAGCAAAAGGGATTATCCCTTTTGCTGTCTCAAGACTCGGTGAGTCAAAAGCAAATTGAGGATCTGTTACATCCAACAGAGGGCGCATGAGCTCCCAGCTCCTTTCCCATAATGCCTTGTGATATGTAGATGCTTAGTAGAGGGCGAAAGGCAATTTAAAACTCTACACACCTTCACTGGTGCTCTCCTCAAGGAGAGATGTCTCTATGGATAATTCCATGTTAATGTAACTACTACGATGTACAGTGCACATCATTTATAGGAGGACAATGGAAAGGTAGCACCTGTATGTGCGAAGGCCATCTTTCTGACTATACTGGCAGCACAAGCTGTAGAAACAGTGACATCTGCAGGCTAATGGCAGTAAAAGTGTTAAACAGACGGAAGATTCACTCCTATTCATGTGATAAAAAGATCAGTTCA
This sequence comes from Leptodactylus fallax, assembly GCA_947044405.1. Lineage (NCBI taxonomy): Eukaryota > Metazoa > Chordata > Amphibia > Anura > Leptodactylidae > Leptodactylus > Leptodactylus fallax. The sequence continues at coordinate 2,822,490 of CAMRHE010000202.1, forward strand.
TTATTCATGTAGAAAATAGATAAGAAACATTAGAGTTGTTGCAAATTCCTAGTGGATTAAAGGAATGTGTCATAGCACCATTCACACTGCCTTAAAGGGATTGTCCTGTCAGGCGTTTGTGGCATTGCATGGCTCATAAACCCCTTATATCTCAACTGTGCATTCTGTGGCTTTATAATGTGCTTTTCAAATGGCAAAGAGGCAAGAACAGAATAGGCAGTGTAGTGACTGACTGACTGACTGGACTATGCGGCACAAACCGTACAAGGTGTATGTGAACTAACATGTATGCATTACTTAAGAGATCCCAGTGTGTCACCGATGGGTACAACTGCTAAAAACCTTAAGAGGAGGAAAACTGAGTACAAGAAAAATATGTATAACAATGATCTAGACATATACAGCTTTATATACAAATGGATTACATTCTTACATATATTCCTACCGCAAGATTGTATGTTTGAAGGGCTAACCATGTATTGGTATTATTCTTATATATACACTGTAAGGAATGACTGTACACAGGAATATCTCACAGGTCAGGACACACTGTGGGAGTGAAATACATTGCCAAAGTCACTGGAGTAAGAGGTTTATAAATGACTAGAGGAGGAATTTCAGGTCAGTGACATCCAGTTATATACAGCAAACTCCCACTACACTGAAGGATTCTGTAACATTTCTGCAATACAAGCCACTTCTCAACTAATATATATATAATATATATATATATATATACATACACACACACACACACACACACACACACACACACACACACACACACACACACACACACAAACACACAGTGGGGGAAAAAAAAAAAAAGTATTTAGTCAGCCACCAATTGTGCAAGTTCTCCCACTTAAAAAGATGAGGCCGGCCTGTAATTCACATCATAAATAGACCTCAACTAAGAGAAAAAAATAAGAAAACAAATCCAGAAAATCACATTGTCTGATTTTTAAAGAATTTATTTGCAAATTATGGTGGAAAATAAGTATTTGGTCAATAACAAAAGTTCATCTCAATACTTTGTTATATATCCTTTGTTGGCAATGACAGAGGTCAAACGTTTTCTGTAAGTCTTCACAAGGTTGGCACACACTGTTGCTGGTATGTTGGCCCATTCCTCCATGCAGATCTCCTCTAGAGCAGTGATGTTTTGGGGCTGTCGCTGGGCAACATGGACTTTCAACTCCCTCCAAAGGTTTTCTATGGGGTTGAGATCTGGAGACTGGCTAGGCCACTCCAGGACCTTGAAATGCTTCTTACGAAGCTACTCCTTCGTTGCCCTGGCGGTGTGCTTGGGATCATTGTCATGCTGAAAGACCCAGCCACGTTTCCCTTGCTGATGGAAGGAGGTTTGCACTCAAAATCTCACGACACATGGCCCCATTCATTCTTTCATGTACACGGATCAGTCGTCCTGGTCCCTTTGCAGAGAAACAGCCCAAAAGCATGATGTTGCCACCCCCATGCTTCACAGTAGGTATGGTGTTCCTTGGATGCAACTCAGCTTTCACTCTCATGCAAACACGACGAGTTGTGTTTCTACCAAACAGTTCTACTTTGGTTTCATCTTACCATATGACATTCTCCCAATACTCTTTTGGAACATCCAAATGCTCTCTAGCAAACTTCAGACAGGCCCGGATATGTACTGGCTTAAGCAGGGGGACACGTCTGGCACTGCAGGATCTGAGTCCCTGGCGGCGTAGTGTGTTACTGACGGTAGCCTTTGTTACGTTAGTCCCAGCTTTCTGCAGGTCATTCACTAGGTCCCCCCGTGTGGTTCTGGGATTTTTGTTCACCGTTCTTGTGATCATTTTGACCCCACGGGGTAAGATCTTGCGTGGAGCCCCTGATCGAGGGAGATTATCAGTTGTCTTGTATGTCTTCCATTTTCTAATTATTGCTCCCACAGTTGATTTCTTCACACCAAGCTGCTTGCCTATTGCAGATTCAGTCTTCCCAGCCTGGTGCAGGTCTACAATTTTGTTTCTGGTGTCCTTCCACAGCTCTTTGGTCTTCACCATAGTGGAGTTTGGAGTGTGACTGTTTGAGGTTGTGGATAGGTGTCTTTTATACTGATAACGTCAAACAGGTGCCATTACTACAGTAATGAGTGGAGGACAGAGGAGCCTCTTAAAGAAGAAGTTACAGGTCTGTGAGAGTCAGAAATCTTGCTTGTTTGTAGGTGACCAAATACTTATTTTCCACCATAATTTGCAAATAAATTCTTAAAATAAAAATCAGACAATGTGATTTTCTAGATATGTTTTCTCATTTTGTCTCTCATAGTTGAGGTCTACCTATGATGTCAATTACAGGCCCCTCTCATCTTTTTAAGTGGGAGAACTTGCACAATTGGGAAAAAAAAAAAAGTATTTAGTCAGCCACCAATTGTGCAAGTTCTCCCACTTAAAAAGATGAGAGAGGCCTGTAATTGACATCATAGGTAGACCTAGACAAAATGAGAAAACATATCTAGAAAATCACATTGTCTGATTTTTTAAGAATTTATTTGCAAATTATGGTGGAAAATAAGTATTCTGTCAATAACAAAAGTTCATCTCAATACTCTGTTATATATCCTTTGTTGGCAATGACAGAGGTCAAACGTTTTCTGTAAGTCTTCACTTACAGTGGACCAAATACTTTTCTTCTCCACTGTATACATATATACACATACACAAACTCAGGTTAACAAAATTACACATCTATAAATCACAAAGAGAATTACTATGGCACCTCACACGTGTAGTGCCCCCATGCTCTCCCCATGATAGTAGGCTAGTTGAAAAACAATGAAGGCCTTTGTGGGGGGTGCAGCTCTGAGGTTACCAAAGGCAAAGGGGTTCTATGGAAGATTTCCTTTTATTGCTGATAAATAACAGGTGTCATATGGTTCTATTTATCACACACAGACAGAAACTGTCTGAAAAACCACTTTGTGCCCTGTGAGGGATTTCATTGTTGTTTCTCTTCAAGTTCAGCTGGTGTCAGGTCCAGTCAGGAGTCAACAGATGCGAGCTTCTATACCAATCTCTTGAAGGCACCAGAGGTTATTGCACACTGAGCATGTTACACATCATAAGCTTCTCAGTGGGTTTCTTTTACTCTCATCCCAATATCTTTTGGGCTGGCATGCAAGTTTAGGTTTCCTTTAACTCTTCAACTGAAGGAAAGCTAAACATGCCTGTCAGCAGGTTTACGCTGCCTGTGGTTATATTTGGGAGAGACCCCGTCAAGCAATCTTAACTGGGTGTGGTAAAGGTGGAGGATAGCTGACCAGTGGCCACTTGGGCTGCCACGCATGATGTGTCATTTGTCATGAGGATTGTGGGATCATTAGATGCGATTTCACAATGTGACATCAATAAGATCATGTTGCAAACTGCTATCATAAGTGACAACAGTTTCAAGTTCTGGATGCCTGATCACAAGTGGCAAGTTGCATTTGACTTTGCAATAATGGCCAACAATACAAGACTCATTTTTTTCCAAACATTTCTTGGTGCTGTTCACTTGAATGGGACAATACTGCAAATCCCAGAACAAATGACAGATGCTGTGAAAAGCACAAAGTTTTAAAGAGGACTTTTACCATGTCCACCAAATGAAACTCTTTGCATTTGTTTTTTTTTTTTTAATAGGCGATGCCCAACTTGATGGAAATACTCATGATCATGTTATTACCAGGGTACGCAGCCAAGGCTTGCACAGGTGGCCAATTCAGCTCATGGTGTAATGCAGCATGGTGGAGCTCATAAAGAGTCGGTTCTGAGCAAGGGACCACTTTGTATGATGCTCATAGGCTTAACAGGAATAATAATTTTAATCCCCCCAGCCTACATCATGCTTTCTGGACACCTGTTAAAAGGTGTTTTCCCATGAAAGCAAGTTAGTCACTATTCAAAGGCTAGGGGATGACTTGGAAGTGGTTTGACCACTCAGACTCCCACTGATCACGAACAGTATGTGCATCGTTCAATGAATTTCAATGGGTGTGCCAGAGGTAGCTGAGCCCGATGAGCCCTTTGAAATGAATGGAGCAGTGCACGCACTGCACAATTACAGATCCATTCCTGCATTCTCCTGACCAGTGGGGGTATGAGCGGTTGGACCCCTACTGATCTGTAAGTTATCTCCTATCCTACGGATAGTTGGAAAACCCTTTTAATGTAACCTGGGGGAGGGAGATTTGGGTTAACTGCACTGAAAATTGCATTTTCAGATTGGACTGTGGGACTACTTTAAAGCGTAACTAAGCTTTTGAACAACTTTTGATTTTCTGGCTCTAGCTGCTTCCCAGTCCGTAATGTATGACCACCCCGGCCTCAGCTTCCTTTCAAGAGTCCATCCTTCTGTATATCTAGTGAAAGCAGTGTACAGTATTTAGCTCTTAATAGCAAAACAAGGGAAAGAATAAAAAAAAAAAAAGTGGATTTTACAGAAGGCCAAAAAATTTTAATAAAATATATTACAAAATGTATTGGTGACACAAATACTGCCAGAAAGTCAGAGTTGTCTGAGAGTTTAGTTATGCTTTAATGGCTAATTCATACACTGTATGAGAAAGAATGACAAGAACATGGCTGAAAGACATCACTAGCAAACATAACAATTACAGATCAGTTTCCAGACAAAACAATTAGTATATAAAGCATGCTGCGACCTGTGAGTATATGTGAAGTATAATTCTCTGTTGGCAAAGAAGGTCAATTTCTTATTCATTTTAGGAGGATACCTATAACTACCACTACTAATCCTGTAAACAGACAAGTAATTCTAACAAAAATTTAGTTTTTTTATACATTAAATAGATTATATATTAAACAGTCAATTACCTAGACTAAAAAGTTTTTAAAAATACTGGTAAATCTCACACACAAAAGGTTTGTATGAGCACTGCAGCCTCTTCACTGCATACCAGACACACAGATGTACACTGTATAGCGGCTGCGCTCAGTATTGCAGCTCAAGCCCATCCCTCCACATATTTTTTTCCTTCTAACTACTAGCAAAGTTCCCTATAAAAACAAAAGGTGAAAGACTCCTGCAGGGACATGGGAATAAAGATCCTCAACCGTTACATTGGTATGTATATTACACACATCAAAATTTAGGGTACATGGGCTATGTTTGTTCCATGAAGGACTGTTTTTCATGGGCAAACTGTTATAAATTCAAAGCCCAAAAGTCTAGCAGTGCAGGTACTCTTCATAATGAAAATTCTGATATTAAATGTTTATGTATGACCAGAGTGTATGGTTTGTTTGTTTTTTTTAAAGACATTTTTTGGACTCCACACTATGGGGAGAATTTACTATGGTGGCAGTGCCTGAAAGGGGTTTCAACACAAGGCTGGGGGGGGGGGGGGGGGGCCGGGCCCCCCTTGGGGTCCCCCCCTTCCTCCCCCCCCCCCCCCCCCCCCCCCCCCCCAGGGGGGGGCCCTAGGCGCATTTTAGACACACAGTCACATTTAGTTTTAGGCCAGGGGATGTGGCTTATGTGACAATATGTGCCTCAATTGCGCCAAAGTTTTTGTGTAAAATTCTGACAAAAAGTAAGCCATCTGAAATGAGGTGTAAAATTAGACTAGACAGTAGCTGATACCGGATGACAAATCTGGTGCTGTCACATTTCCAGCCTACCTGTCTACGTTTACACAGCCTATTAATAAGTGTGGGTCTGTGTGTTTTAGAGGTTCTTTCGCAGATACATATTCTATGCTATAAGCAGCCTGCAGTGGTGGTTTGCACAGGTGAGTGCTGTCTATCAGTGCATCAGTCCTTGCCGGCAGGATGTACTAGTTGTATTATGTCCTCTGAACTAATAAATCAGAGCGGGCAGGAGAGCCAAGCAGTGACAGGAGCACAGCAGCTGGTATCTCGCTGTCCTCACTCTTCTTGACACATACCAGCTGTCTGCTCATAACAGAAGAAGAAAGCTGAATTCCTCCAGTTTATCTACTTGGCCCAAGGAATTGTCACTCTGGGTTCACAGACACACAGATCTATTCTGGGAGCTTCCTGCGGTTGCTGCCTTTTGAAAACTAGATGCATTCTGAAATATTCAGCAAAATACTAGAATAAGCAATGATGCTGCCAACAATACAGTACAGCCAGCTGGCATCCAGGCCCTGAACTGGCGTCCAAATCCAAGACCCACAAACATTCAGGCATTTCAAAGAAATGTATGCTGTATGCCTATGACACTTCATTTTATACTGTGTTGCAAGCAGTTGCACATACTTCACCTTAATCTCGAGAGTTTCGATATATAGTTGTAAGATTTACAAATGACATGTAGTATATACATTGAGTAGTTTAGAATACTCTATTGATCCCAGGGAAATGTGTACATGATACAGGGAAAGAAGTGGATATATAGAATATATGATTTAGAGCAGGATTTCTGAGTAAAAACAAAGTAAATCCTGACAGGACTCTTAGGAGTGACGGAAGGCCCCATTATCCCAGTGACTGCCTTCTGTATATATAATACAGGAAAAGATGTCAAACACTGTCTCTCCTATGAGTCCTATCAGGATTTTCTCTGCTTTTTACTCAAATACTGCTCCAAATCATATACTGTAAACCCATATATCAAGCTCAGCTTTTTTACTCTATGCTGAGATATGGCAGCACAAGTCGCCATAAAAATGCACTGTAACATTGGTCTCTCCTTATAGCCAGAGATCTTTTCTGCATGGTCAATTGTGTGTATATGTATGTATGTATGTATGTATGCATGCATGCATGCATGCACTGAGATATAATTAAATCTCCTGCCCCTTTTGTCAAGTCCTTACACACTAGATTGTGAAATCCCATGGTATTTATTGAGGAAAGGGTCTAAATCCCAGAAGGCAGCAAAGCTAGAAGGATGTTCTCAGTGAACACCATTACACAACAGCTGTCAGTCAGACATGCACTTATAACATCTCAGTCAACTATGTATCAATAACACTCAATACGCCCAGCTATTATGTGGGTACGTCACAGAGAAAAGCTAACCATGACTGGAATACTATGGGTTGTAAGGATAGTGAGAATGCCACATACCACCGATATAAGTGTTTTAATACGAGAAGAAAAAGCAAGCAAGTAGTAGAAGACCATAAAAAAGAAGCAATCCCGTACAATTATAAGGAACCCATTAATCATGCTGGCAGACACCCCAAGACACACAGATGATAGGAATCAAGCAGACACTATGAACCCATTCCAATACAATGAGAAGCATACACTTTACACAGGACATGGCCCTAAGCTTTGCAGGCACAGACTCAACTGGGCAAATCTCTGCAAAGAGCAAGAAATGATCAGAGATGCATGGTAGGGAGCTAACATGGCTGACAGGAGGTAGTATCTTCTGGTTTCAAAAGGCAGGAAAAGTCCTTAGTGTACAAGAAAAAGACTATACCCCGACTGTAGAAGAGCAAAAAACTTTAAACGTTGCTGTCCAGGATTAGAAATTACAAATACTCTCGAGTAAAGGTACCAAACAAAGCAATAGCCTTCAATGTATTTTCTTTGCCTACTTTCATCACATATTATTGTAACAGCGAGACAAATTTACTCACAGTTATCTCGGACATGTTGCACAAGAAGAAAGTGCAGTAAAAGATTGTTGTACGAAAGGAGAAAGGTCTATACTGAATCTATTAGAGCTCATTTAGTGTTATTCAAGGAATAAAATGCCAGTGTACCCAGCATTACCTGTAGCCCAGTGTGTATACCATCTAATAGTAGAACAGGTCATAGGCCAAAGGCATCCAGCAGCCATTCCTTACATCCCTTAAACTGGGAAAATCTACGTCACCTTTTCCTTCACTGGGTGGGTCTTGCCTGTATAAAACTGTATATGGCTTCTACTGATCTGTTTAAGAGCCCTGTACAACTAAAGAGTTTTTCCAATACTAAAAGAGTGCAAGGTCCAGCAGTCAGTCAGCTACTAAGGCTATGTTCACACGGTGGAAAATGAAGTGGAATTCCTTTTCATTTTCCGCTGCCATTTTCTATTGCTATTGCTATTGACTCCCATTGCAATTAATGTGAGGCGTTTTTTTGAGGTGGATTCTGCCTCAAAATCAGCCTCCAAAAAACTGTGTGTGAACATATCCTTAGAGAGCGCAAGGCCCGGCAGTCAGTCAGCTGCTAAGAGAGCGCAAGGCCCGGCAGTCAGTCAGCTGCTAAGAGAGCGCAAGGCCCGGCAGTCAGTCAGCTGCTAAGAGAGCGCATATGACTAAATGTAAGCTGTTGGTTGTTTTAGATAAGCACTGGTATCAATGATGGAAACAGATGATTGGGAAGAGTGTCATCTTCTCCATGGTACATAATTAAAACCATGAAAAACAGAAGTACATAACATAATATTTATAAGTATACAACATGTAAAGCAGTGTGACTGAAATGGTAAATGTTTCATCTGCCAAGTCTTCTTTCTGCCCACATCTCCATTAAAGGGATGCAACAATAATGAGGGGATTACACACATTCCAACACATTATATTTTGTTATTTAGAGTGTGCGCTCCACAGGAATGTACTGCGTGTGTGAAGTCTTCACTGCACTATATATCCTCTGCCTGCTAACCTGACAGAAATAAGAGTGTTCCCAAGAAAAGCAACTCCTACACATGTCCTGTTCTGCAGGAAAGTATATTCATAGCTGTACTATTTAGGATATGCAAGTCCCTTAGTTCGCTGCCTTAAGACCTCCCTCCTATGACATAAGAGACTGCAGGTGTCGCAGCGCTGAGGGCATCATGGTTTTACCTTGTTTTAACAAGAATCACGCATCATTTAACCCATACACTGGAGAAGAAAAATCCCAAGCTTTATACTAAGTTGACTATTATGTGACTGTGACAGAAGTACAAAAGCATCTACACATGTGCGAGTGTGAAAAATATATTTATTTGGATAACAAATCCAAATCAATGGCAGAAGTTCTGGGCATGGAAAACCCATGTCATGCTGATACTTGTGCACCATAAAGTTAACCCATACATTGCTGAAGACAGAGATTACAAGCACAAAAGACTAGCAGACAATATTATTTCCATCCTCAGATGGCCACAAAGCATTTTAATGAATTCCATTCACACAGTATGCTGGCAAACATTGCACCACTGAAACCTTTAGGCTAAGGCCCCACGTAGCAAAACACGGCAAAAAAATAGAGCAGAAACGCATCGCAGTTTTCCCCACAGCGTTTTTACAGCATTTTCCTCTGACAACTTTCTGCCCTTATTATAATGCAGGCATAATGGACATGCTGTGATTTTCAAAAATGTGTTTTTTTTTGCGTTTTTTCGCTACGTGGGACCTTTCATAGCCTTCACCAATTCAAGCTCTTAATATCTGTTAATAGCTTTCACTCCACTGATTCCAGCGCAGTTAGAATTTTTTCTCTAGCCCTCACCATTCCCGAGAAACAAGTGAAGGTCATTTGGATACTCAATGTGGTATTTAAGCTCTGTAATGTCAGAAGGGCAGTGTCAGGCAGGGGGTCACGATTCAGAGCTCCAATCAGAGGCAGCCAATGTCAAAGCTCAGAATCACATCTCTTGACTACTCCAGCCTGATGCTGCCTTCCTGACAGTACAGAGAATAAATAGCATATCAGGCACCAAAACTAACAGCATTGATTGCTCAGGAATGGTGGGGACTAGAGAAAAAAATTCCAACTGTGCCAGAACCAGTGCAGCTGCACATATTAACAGATGCTAAGAACTGGAGTTGGTGGAGGCAGTGAAAAGTCCTCTTTAACTACAATATTGGAAAAATGAACTCACAAATCGTTGGGGGGGTCACCTGATGGATCCACCACAGTTGTGATTTGTGCAGCTAATTCTGAGATTTAACACATGCATTTTTTCCATAGATTTACTGTGGAACAGCAGCAAAATCCACAACAGATTTTTTTTACATCCTGTGTGGACATACCCTAATACTTCTATCCTCCCCAGCTGTACAAGTAAAGCAGCCATGTCAGCAATAATGAAGAGGGCCGCCTGGATTTTGAGACTTATCCTTTTGACCTAAGAACGCAAACATTTGTGGCTCAATTTCCTTTAAAAGGCTAACATGTGCCAAAAAAAAAAAAAATCTTATGACATCCCTCAGCTGAAAATCTTCACATGGGCATTAAATCTTTTTCATCAGTCGACATGTTTGTTTTGTCACTAGTCTCCGGCTTTTTGCCACTGAGGGTCACTCACTTTTAATTCCTTTAATAACTTGACATTTCTTGGTGAAACTCCCTCACTTCCTCTGAAAGCATTTTTTGTTTACAGCCAAAATACAGAACACTTCAGAGAATAAACAGGACCATTAGAGGGTTCAGGCAAAAGGAGTCTTACACAAAGTCTAGATTCATGCCTAAATGGGAATTTCCAGCAGTCTGATCACTGGTCAGCAAAGCTGAGACAGAAGAGCTGCTGTTTTCTAGAAGCACTGGCATCAACAGCAAATGAGCAGATTTCACATCAAATCCAAAGTGGTCTCATAGAAGAGGTGGCAAGATGCTGGGTGTGAAAGGTATGCAGCCTATGTAAAGAAAAATTAAGCTCTGCAAGTCATTGTGGTGGGATACAGAAGCACTAATGACCCTTGTGCAATGACATGTCTATTTTCTATGTTCCTCTGTTATTTCTCCTGAATAAATTGGGTGTTACCACTCTGTTTGAAAGGAGTGTGCCCCTAAACAGCCTAACCGTCAGCAATGATTAGAAACTACCCCCCCCCCCCAATTAATACAATAACACACAGTTGTCAATCTATTTATACATTTCTAGTAGGAGGAACAGAGGAGCAGTACAATGTCGAGTTCTAAGAAAAGATGATCCGTAATTATCAAGTATACAATAGTTTACTATAATAGACATGCTCAGAGAAACGACAGCTCTTATGTCGTACTGCACATACATTCTGTGCCCACGTGTAAAACATATCTCCTTTACATCAGAAAAAGACAATACAATCCATATTGGTTTTAGAACTTACAGTATATAGCTGAACAACAATGCAACACATAAGTACACAGGATTAACTTATAGCCATCAATAAAAGAGAACACAACAGCTAGACACCGGTAGCTGAACATTTGCCACCTGGCGTCCAGTCTCTCTGTAAGGAATATTTGTGCAACTTTCTAATTTTATAAAGGAAAATGCCAGCAACTCTGTACAGTATGACTTATGTAGTGCATTTACATATTACAACCTTACTAAATGCATTTCCTAAATTCCCATCATCTGGAAAGCAGGACTCCCTGCCCAGGACCATCAATAAGTGCCCCACCAGGTAATCGCCAGCCCATAACTTAGGCATGTGAACTGTTAAATAAAGTAGGCAGCAAACAGCATGGAGGAGACAAGTGCCTTTACATCTACGACCTGACCCTGAAATAACACTTGCATTTTTCTTCCTATGCAACGCTTGCAGACTACTTCCTGGCTGTGAGAAAGCAGCAAGTCTCAGGAGTTCCTGCTCCTAGTTCTCAGGCCAGTATGACAAAAATGTCACACAATAGCGTAGAAAGCAATGGTCCTATGGGAAATCAGAGGAACTTCATCAGGAAACATCCACACGGACTGCAATGAAACAAACTCTGGGGTGCAGCCACATTAAAGGATTATACTATGGGCTTGTGTTCTGAAAACACAATATAATACAGTTATTATCTGAATCCCATTCAAGATGGGCTATTCCAGTAAAAAGCTGTAAGAAAGTCAGATCCCTGCCCTTCTGTTCTTAGTAATTTCTGCATCCAATTTCGCAGTTTGTATATTATGGAATATATTTAAAACAATGTTGTCGCCATCAGGTACAGTACATGGAAGGTTTTTAGAGGATTTATTAATGCCAATCATAGTATGTAATAGGAATCTAAACAACCAAAAATACTGTGTCATTATTAGGACTGGCAACACCTAAAACAGGGGTAGGCAACCTTTTTTGTTCGGCGTGCCGATTTTAATAAAAAAAAAATCAAAGATGAGGTACTCGGAGTGCTGGTCAATAATTGTAAGTCTGACAACCCCTAAACTAACGTCATATACCACAAACCATAACACAGAAGTGCTGCCACCAGATGCTTTAGGACGCATGCATTTACTGCTATTTCCTGGGACGCTCCTGTACTTTCTGATTAGAAGCAATGAAAGTCCATGTGCAGCCCCCAATTAGTGGTAAATGTGTCCAGGAGCATCGTATGGCAGCAGTCTTATGGTGAAAACACACTATGTATCTGGATGCAGATATAGTCTTAGGCCACTGGAACTTTTACTTCAATGTAAAACTGCGTTCACATGGTGCATTTTTGCACAAAAAAAAAAATGCCTGTGTTTTCTGTGCAAAAACACATCCTTAATGCAGAAAACACACCGTTATACAGAATACTGTCCCATAGCGGCCCCTGCACACGGTATTAGGTCCCATAGCGGCCCCTGCACACGGTATTAGGTCCCATAGCGGCCCCTGCACACGGTATTAGGTCCCATAGCGGCCCCTGCACACGGTATTAGGTCCCATAGCGGCCCCTGCACACGGTATTAGGTCCCATAGCGGACCCTGCACACGGTATTAGGTCCCATAGCGGACCCTGCACACGGTATTAGGTCCCATAGCGGACCCTGCACACGGTATTAGGTCCCATAGCGGACCCTGCACACGGTATTAGGTCCCATAGCGGACCCTGCACACGGTATTAGGTCCCATAGCGGACCCTGCACACGGTATTAGGTCCCATAGAGAACCCTGCACACGGTATTAGGTCCCATAGCGGACCCTGCACACGGTATTAGGTCCCATAGCGGCCCCTGCACACGGTATTAGGTCCCATAGCGGACCCTGCACACGGTATTAGGTCCCATAGCGGACCCTGCACACGGTATTAGGTCCCATAGCGGACCCTGCACACGGTATTAGGTCCCATAGCGGACCCTGCACACGGTATTAGGTCCCATAGCGGACCCTGCACACGGTATTAGGTCCCATAGCGGACCCTGCACACGGTATTAGGTCCCATAGCGGACCCTGCACACGGTATTAGGTCCCATAGCGGACCCTGCACACGGTATTAGGTCCCATAGTTCTCTTCAGACCCCCGAGTATAATAAGTGCAGGACCAAGAGAGGTGACAAACAAAAAAAACAATGCACTCACCATTCCACGCTCCGCAGCCGCTGTGTTCTCTTCGGCGCTTCTGCCTGTAGTCAGCGACCGCAGATTGAGTATCTGGTATCATTTGCGTCATTATGCTTAATGACGTCAGACACAGACGTGACCTCTGAGGCCCTGTCCGCTGTCGGAAGCGCCTGCAGATCGCACAGCCACCGCGTAGTGCAGGGAGCAAGGTGAGCATCATTGTTTTTTTATGTTTCATCACTTCTCCTGAGTCTCCGCTTATTATACTCTGGGGTCTGAAGAGACCCCACAGTATAATAATAGCAGTTTCGTTTCGGCTGTGTTTGGTCCGATCGAATCTGCTGGGTGAGGACTCGGGCTGCCGTGCCAGGGAAATAAGCCTCGCGTGCCACTCTTGGCACGCATGCCAGGGGTTGCCGACCCCTGACCTAAAATAATGTATAGGTTTACATCATACATAGTAAACCCCTGTATTCCATAACATTCTACTGAGTGGCACAGGACACACAATGGTGTTGCAGAAAAAAAAATAACCAATAGACACTGGGGCAGTTTTCTGTCATTTCTGCAATTTTTTTTGTACAAAATCTGGGTTTGCACTATAAAATTGCATACATTTCTCCTTATTTATGGAGTTGTGTCCACCCTTCGCCAGCTTCAGGGCTATGAAGAATGGCTTAAGTAACACCAGTCTTGATAAATATGCCCCACTGTACCTCAGCAACGTCAGCAAAGTAATGGAGGAAACTGATAAAGATCACCTTGCTGAAATTGTATCTGAGGGCAGAATAACATTGCCTAAATTGGCAATTTCCTCTATACATGCATAACATGCATTGTTTTGATCACCATCTACAATCTAAATTCATCAAGGGCTTGTGGATCTTTCTTTTTGTTTGTCTAGTATATGCCACAATCTGGTTTATCACATTATACAAAGGTTAGATGGCAGACATCAGAGATCATTAAGGCATGACCAATGCAGTCTATTACAGACACAGCCCTACTCCTGATCACGCAGGGACAGTGACAGATCAGATCACACTGCCATAAGAGAGAAAGATAGAAAAAGAGAGGGGTGTACAAGTAAAAGCAATAATAGTCTGTTACTACCATTTCTCCACCTGATCAGCATTCTAAGGACTTCAAGGGTCTGACACATATTTTTGTTAAGGCCATTCAAAGACTGACTCAGGAAGGGATGGGTAGTTTCTCCCTGTGTTTTGGTCACTGGGACTAAGGGCAGGTCTGTGGAGTCAGAGTTGAGGCCAGTTTTTGGTGGAATAAAGAAAAAAAAACAAAAAACTTTTAAATAAAATTATTTTTAATTGCATCATGCAGATATTAATATTTTATAATTAGATAGATAGTTTGAATTTGTATGAAAGCAAATCTATATAACAATCACTGCCTTTTTTTGTGAATTGGGGAAGCTCTGCTGCTTCTGTCTGACAATGACTGTCAGTCACTTAGGCAGGGTTCACATTACCGTTGGAGTCCGTTATGAAGGTGTCCGTTAAAAAAAACGGACACCTATCATAACGGACACTAACTGATGTTAATGTGTCCTTTTTTAACTGATCTAATTAATGGTTCAGCTAAAAAAAAAAAAAAAAAAAAAAAAAAAAGACACATTAGCATCAGTGTCCATTTAACACTGTCCGTTTTTTTTTGTTTGTTTCTCCTTTCTGAGCATGCGCAGGAAAAAAAACGGACAGTAACTGATGGCTATCAGTTACTGTCCGTTATAAGTCCATTACCCATAGAGTTCAGTGTTAAAAAAAAAAAAATAACGGACACTTGCTGTCCATCAAGAATCCTTTTTTTTTCAAACGGACAAAAAGTCCTGCATGTAGGATTTTTTTGTCTGCGAAAAAAACGGACTTCTGACGGATTTGGTGTAAACGGACACAATATAAAAACCCATTGAAATGAATGGAAATTTTAACGGATTTCTGACGGATCAGCTAGTGTCCCATGCTAAAATCTTGTAACAGACAACAGCAACGGACACTACTGATGGTCACCAACGGTAGTGTGAACGCACCCTTATGAAGGAGTCAGAGCACGACTCAAATTAGCTTAGATTTCAAAGCACACCCTTTGAGCAGGCCTTTCAACAAGGAAACTATTCAAAGCAGTTTTCTCCATAAAGAAATTATACATTTGGGAGTCATTTCCCTATTTTCTCAGAAATTTATGGCATATAAACAGGAACATGACTGAATGACATTTACGGCATTGAGGCTAAATCAAGACTACTATATGACTATGTTATCTCCAAAAATGTATGAACAAACACAAAAACATTTACAGTTCAAACACTGTCGGTGGGAACAGATATAGGGGTGTTTTATGAGGTACTATAGCAGTGGTGGCAAACCTATGGCACGCGTGTCATAGTGGGCATGCGCACAGTCGCCCCAGCCAGGCTCCTAAATCGCTCGTTATTGGGGAATTCGGGACAACTGTTCCAGATCCCCGGCGATAAATCCAGCACTTCTTTCAGTTGTATGTGCAAACCCTGTCCGTGTACGCCGCAGGACCGCAGCTTTCATTGACAGTATATTATGACCTATGCCCCGACGCAGGTGCGATATCATTTATCTCACTTCCTTTGCGGTGGAAAAAGGTCTTCCTTCCTGCTGCTCTTTGTGGGAGTGTAGGTAAGTGCAGGAGCATATTATACTGCGTGGGGGCCACCGTGGAGCACACTGGACTGCGTGGGGGCCCTACAATAAATCACACAGTATCTGTTTTATAGCAGACGTGATATTATTACAGGCCGTAATAACGTAGCACGGTCACTATAAAACAGATCCCATGCGATGTAAATAGTGAACATTAATTGTTCAAAAGTATACCAAATGCAAACTTCTAGCTTTCAGTACAAAGTTGTTTTGTATCATTGAAAGCTCTGTAAAGCCCCATTCACATGAGCGTATTTTGCGGGTCTGTAACTGTCTGCAATTGTGGATCCGCACAGTATTAAGGTTAAATTGCCGTGTTGGCACTTTGCTCTAAATTAGTGGGTTTTGGGTTGCAGTTTGGGCACTCTGATAAAACTATTGCTATCAGAGACCAACATAGCACATCATTAGAAAGTTCTCAAGACATAACCACAATACATAGCTATGGAGTGTAAAATGTCTTTAGGTTGGTTGCATATTGGGTAGGAAAGTTCGGTAATTGACTGTACATCAACCATGAATCAGTAATTAAAAAGGAAGGTAGGTCGAGACTTTCACGATATGACCCATCCACGGATTTCGTGGTAAATATAAACCACATCATCTCTGAAATGTCCCTAACACCAGGATACAGTACAATTTATAGCTTACATGTCTGTGTGCTCATACCTTTCCTACATTTCTGAATCCTTACATGCATGTCAGCAATGGTTTGTGAACAAGTTATAAACTGATATTTTAGATCTTGTTCTTCTGCAGGATGATTATTATACAAGAGATTCCTATATGCCAATATTTTCCCAGACAGAGGTTTCAATTACATGTGAATGAGCAGTATCAGTGTCAAGTCTGTTCCCTGAAAATTGGCAAGACAGAACTGGGCACAAAACACAAAATAAATCACAAAATAAAGGAGTCTTACCTCAGACTGTCCCTCTTGAGCGCTGCTCTCATGTGTAACCCGAATACTCTGAAATTGGATAACAGCGTAATAATCTTGTTAATAGCTACAGAAATACTTGTCTAAGCCACACTGCAATAAAACTGGACCACAGGAATACTAGCTATGTACACAAAGCCAAACAAGATTTTCCAAGAATAAAAAAACAAAACAAAAAAAAACCCCACATAAATCTAACCAGTAACTAGCTATGTATAGCAAGCTACAATATATGTGTGAGACATGTCACATATTTTAACTCCGCACCATATACACACACTTATAGGTTTATTGCACAACAATATACGGAATTGTGCAAAAGGTTTAGGCAAGTGGGGTAAAAATGCTGTAAAGTAAGAATGCTTTCAATAATAGAAGTCTTAATTTTGTTAATTGACAAAAATAAACTATTAAGTGAATGAACAAAAGAGAAATCTAGATCAAATCAATATTTGGTGTGACCACCTTTGGCCTTCAATACAGCATCAATTCTTCTAGGTACACTTATTGAACTCGGCAGGGAGGTTGTTCCAAACATCCTGGAGAACTAACCACAGATCTTCTGTGGATGTAGGCTTGTTCAAATCCTTCTGTCTCTTCATGTAATCCCAGACAGACTTGATGATTTTGAGATCAGGGCTCTATGGAGACCATATCATCGCTTCCAGGCCTCCTCCTCCAGAGGATGGGGGTGGGGGGTCACATCAGATATTGATACAATTTAGACTTGTCTTTTGTTCATTCACCTAGGACTTTGTTAATTCATTTTGAAAAGCACTCTTACTTTGCAGCAGTTTTCCACACCTACCTAAAGCTTTTGCACAGTACTGTACATTGTGGTAATCAAAGCCATACAGATTTACTAAAGAAGTGTAATACTAAGATAAACAGCGCATGCTGAAAAGTGTCAAAATATTAAAGAAGTTTAACAACTGTAGTGTGCTGGACGCTTCAGCCAAATTTAAGTGCAGCTGCGGTATGCATTCATGTCCAGCACTACATTTACTTCTATTGGATATCTGGGGCAGTAATCTCCAGAGTCCCACAGAAATGAATAGAACATTGGCAATATATCTGTGCCACCATCTCATTCACAGGGGACACTCAAGTGTGTGTAAGTCCCATGACTTCTGGGGGTCCATGGGGTCAGACCTCCAAGCATCAGACATTTATCCTCTAACCTGTGGACAGGGGATAGATGTAGTTAGTGGGAAAACCTTTAATATAATATAGATTCTATTAAAATTCTGCCACTGCCTGGGAGCAAAGAGATGTCAGAGTGGCTGTAGGTTTATTTTTGTGAGTTAATGTATGGACAAGGCTAGTTCTATTGAGTTCTTTTAAAGCCAACCTGTTTGTGCAGCAGCTGACAAGGACAAAGCTGTGGTCCCAATGACTGCTCCCGGCTTCCCTGCACATGTTGTATTTGCTAACAGAGGTAAAATGTTAACACAATGTACTGTATATTACATAGTGCTAGCACTTGATGTTCTGACACTGTGCAACATATAATTATATTAGTACAGCGCCCCTTCAAAGGGAATTTCAGAAACATTTCTTATTGCTGTATAGATCAAGCTAAGGGAAAAAAAGGAAAAGGAACATTGCCTAAGTAAAATGTATCAGTCCAGAGTACTGCAAGCAGTACTTTTCTCTCTGCATTTTTTTGGGTGGAAACCTTGGAGAAACCTGGAGGACCCCATTATAGTCTATGGAACTATACTCAACTATCGTTGAGTTTTTGTAAATCACAGCACGTCAATTATACCTACGGAATCACTGCAGTTTTCCCTATAGATATAACTAAAGCAGAAAGTCCATAGAGGAAAACTCTGCGATGCATTTCCGTTGTGGTTTGTGGCTAGCTACGTGGGGGCCTTAGCCTTTAACTCTTTTGCTGCCAGGGGTTTCTGGCATTTTTCACCAATGGTAGTCAGAGTAATTTTCACGATTTTGCTATGCACAAATAAAACATAAAAACAATAATACTAAGGCTAGGTTCACAACTGCGCCTGGATTCCGTTCAGGGTTTCCATCCCAAAATCCGCTTGAAAAATGCGGAGAGAAAAGTCCTGCAAGCAGGGCTTTTCTCTCTGCCTTTTCCGGCGGAAACCCAGCGCATTATAGTCTATGGAGTCTGCGGGTAACCACTTTTTGAGCGGATTGGGTTTTCGTTTTTCAGGTACCCAAGCAGACTGGAAGAACGGAAAACTGAACACAAGTGTGAACCTATCGTAAATTGTCCATACTTGTATATTTTTTGAAAGTAGACCAAATTGGCCTAATTGATTTTAAGTGGAGAGTGACATTTTGACAAAGTATTGTGAAGTTGCCCTTGTTTATAGAGTGTAATTTTGTAAAAATTCAAGTTTGCAACTGAAGTGCATGCTCAAAGTAAAACCTTCATGCAAACTAAGTGAACTTCCAGAAAAGTAAAAAGCGAGGAGTTCATACATATTAGGTGCATCTCAATAAATTAGAATATCTTTGAAAAGTTTATTTCTTTCAGTAATTAAATTAACAACGCACAGAGTGTTCTATTTCAAGTGTTTTATTTCTGTAAATGTTGATTATGGATTACAGCTAATGAAAACCCAAATCTAAGAAAATTAGAATATTGTGAAAAAGTTCAGTATTGTAAATTCAGTGTCACCTGCCAAGGTTTCCTAAGCCTTTAAATGGTCCCTCAGTCTAGTTCAGTAGGACACACTATCATGGAAGACGCTGGTTATGAATTGTATTACTGAAATGAATGAACGTTTCAAAGATATTCTAATTTATTGAGATGCACCTGTATCACACATCTAGAGAAATGTTTAAAAAAATTATATATATATATATATTATTATTATTATTATTATTATTATTATTATTAATAATAATAATATAGAAATGCTCCAACCAATTATTGTATCAAATTATAGGGCGTAATATGGTTGCAACCTCTAAAGCTCCTACACTTCCTCAATACAGCATATAGAGTGCCATTTAATGAACAGTTGGAGATCCAAGTGTTGTGGTAAGAATATACAGTACCTTGCAAAAGTATTCATACACCTTGAACTTTTTCACATTTTATCACCTTGCAACCACAAACAAATGTATTTTATTGAGATTTTAAGTGATAGACCAACATTAAAGTATCAGAAAATTGTGAAGTGGAAGGAAAATGATACATGGTTTTCAAAATTTTAATTATATAAAAACCTGAAAAGTGTGACGTGCAAACGTATTCAGCCCCCCCATATCAATACTTTGTACAGCCACCTTTTGCTGCAATTACAGCTGCAAGTCTTTTGAGGTATGTCTCTACCAGATTTGCACATCTAGAGACTGAGATTTTTGCCCATTCTTCATTGCAAAACAGCTCAAGCTCAGCCAGATTGGATGGAGAGCGTCTGTGAACAGCAATTTTCATGTCTTGCCACAGATGCACAATGGGATTTAGGTCTGAACTTTGACTGGGCCATTCTAACACATGAATATTCTTTGATCTAAACCATTCCACTGTAGCTCTGGCTGTATGTTTAGGATCATTGTCTTGCTGGAAGGTGAATCTCCTTCCCAGTCTCAAGTCTTTTGCAGGTTTGCAAGTCTTTTACAGGTTTTCGTCCAGGATTGCCCTGTATTTAGCTCGATCCATCTTCACATCAATTCTGAGCAGCTTCCCTGTCCCTACTGAAGAAAAGCCTCCCCACAGCATGATGCTGCCATCACCATGTTTCACAGTGGGGATGGTGTTTTCAGAGTGATGAGCAGTGTTACTTTTCTGGCACACATAGCCCTTTGCATTTAGGCCAAAAAGTTCAACTTTGGTCTCATCTGACCAGAGCACCTTCTTCCACATGTTTGCTGTGTCCCCTATATGGCTTGTGGTAAACTGCAAACGGCACTTCTTATGTCTTTCTTTCAACAATGGTTTTCTTCTTGCCACTCTTCCATAAAGGCCAGATTTGTGGAGTGCATGACTTATAGTGGTCCTGTGGACAAATTCTCCCACCTGAACTGTATATTTCTGCAGCTCCTCCAGAGTGACCATGGGCCTCTTGGCTGCTTCTCTGAGCAGTGTTCTCCTTGCTTGATCTGTCAGTTTAGATGGACAGTCATGTCTTGGTAGGTTTGCAGTTGTATAATACTTTTTCCATTTTTGGCTGATGGATTGAACAATACTTCTTGGGATGCTCAAAGCTTGGGATATGTTTTTATAATCTAAACTTCTCCACAACTTTATCTCTGACCTTACTGGTGGGTTCCTTGGTCTTCATGATGCTGTTTGTTCACTAGTGTTCTCTAACAAACAACTGAGGCCTTCACAGAACAGGTGCATTTATACTGGGACTAAATTACACACAGCTGGACTCTGTTGATTAATTAAGTGACTTCTGAAGGCAATTGATTGTGCGATTTTATTTAGGGGTATCAGAATACATGGGGCTGAATACTTTTGCATGTCACACTTTTTAGATTTTTGTTTGATTAAAATTTTGAAAATCATGTATCATTTTTGTTCCACTTCACAATTATCTGCTACTTTGTGTTGGTCCATCACTTAAAATCTCAAGAAAATACATTTAAGTTTGTGGTTGTAAGGTGACAAAATGTGAAAAAGTTCAAGGGGTATGAATACTTTTGCAAGGCACTGTATGTACAAAAAAAAACAAAAAAAAAAAAAACACCACACACACACACGACACCCATTATGATGCTAATCCAAAAGAGGCCTTGGTTATTACATTTGTTAGGTTTTGCAACTGTCTCTAGTGATTATCCATTGTAATCTATGACAACAATAATCACTAGAGAAGCAGTCTGCACATTTTATTCTATTAGTTACTATAGAAGTTCAGGTACAAACAGGATAAGGAAAGTGTCAAATGTAAAGTTTATTGATGTTTATGTGTGTATTGGGTGTAAGTGCTTGGAGCAACTCTTTTGGAGCTGCAGTCTGAACACTGGTAAATGTTTGTGCCGTAATAGCTCAGAGGGGTTATTAGATAAGAAAGTCTCTGATAGGAGTCAGTTATAGATTATACAGAAAGCCTCTCTGAAGCATGTGAGCACGTCCCAATCTCCTCCTCCATGCTGTCTGGAGGGTGGGGGGGTATGTTTAATTGTCCATAATTCAGGATCTATAAACAGATTGACTCATGAGATTTTATTTTAAAGGTGAGAAATTCATCTTAAAAACAATGCTAAGATCATGATACTATCTGTTTTAGATCCAGAGTTATAAGCAGTTAAATACAATTTCAGAAAGTCAAATCCGCAAGTTTATGAAGGTCTCACTTTAACTGCTCATAAATTCAGATCTGTAGCAGATAGTATTGCGACAGTGGCATCAATTTAAAAAAGAAATTCTAATCTCCCATGTTATAGATTCTGAGATATTGGTATTAGTAGCTAGAATGTATCAAAACCGTCCTTGGCTACTGAAGAACCGCCCTGTTAGGATGTAAGACATACATTCATGGCATGGAAAAGGTTAAAGAGAATATCAAGAATCTACCCCCACAAAAATTACATAGCAAACATTCAAAGCATAACTTTGATTTCACTAAACTCAGGTTCATTGTGGAACAATATGCAAATAAAGGCTAGAAGTGTAATGGGGGCACCACCAAAGCTCTGCAACTCGCCAACTCCCCAGCACCAATCCCACTCAAGGCAGTGCTCATCTGACCTCAGTTCACCAGCTATGATCGCTACAGTGCAGGCATGAAATTTCAGACAGGAGAGAAGTTATGGAATTTGGAGGGGAGGGGGGGGGTTTAAACCCAGGATAGATGGGCATAGCAGAATAAGTGCTTGGCTGGGAATTGGAGACACGCAGGGCTCCGGAGACACTCTCATTGCACTTTCAGCCTCATTTGGGGGGGGGGGGTAAATTCTTTATGATAGATTTACTATAAACCAAGCAATTTACTTACAGTAGAATGCATTTAGCCACATAGGCCTAGACTAGATTTTAAAGGGTCCCCTTCTTTAAATATGGCTGCACCAGTCATCACCATTCTGAATGATCACTCTGCTTCTGTTACGCCCAGTGCAGATGCACTTGTACATACCTCGTCTTTTTCTAGAAATGTGGCTCTTTCTTCAGGACTAAACGCACTGGACTCATCCAGGAACTTTTTCAAAGCAGAGTCATTTTCTGAAGAAAAAAAAAAAAAAAAAAAAAAAAACACTCAGAAGAAAAGCAGCTCCATCAGGGACATATTGGGACTTTTACTGACTAAGAAACATATTTTTAGCACTTGCTGATATACTCCTTGAGCCTAGCGTGTCAGATAAGGAAATTAAATAGTGAGCCTACAGTGACAATTTGTGCTGCCACAGACCATTTGCAATCACAGTGATTAAGATTCCAATTTTCCACCAAAATTTGGTGCAGTTTTTACTGATTCATGTGGACATTACATAATAGTATCTTTTTTTAACTGCATGAAAAGCTCTGTCTCAAGCCTCCATTGCAGATTCTGTCAAGTTTTTGCTATTTTTCCCCTTTATAACAGAAGATACAGGATGTTTATAATGGAAACCATAATACAGATGTGTACAGAGACTTAAGACAAAGCTTTCTAAGGTTCCTATAGCTCAATGCCAGTATGTATGTTCCTGAAACTTGTTGAGCCTGTTGCCAGGTTTGGGGCCCTTACACCAGCAGCATGTCCTGATGCTGCTGGGATTTAGGACCCCAAACCTGGAGATCCAAGTTCCGTCCGTGACAAAGTTTGGCAACTTTTTAAGTTTTAATCTGTCCTAGACTTTATCTCTGGCATTACATGTGGAGTTTTTGCCAGGAAGTTGCAGCCAGTCACACATTTCCCCTGCAGAAGCTTGCTTACGTTAGGTTCACAGCTGTTTTGGGGTTTCCGTTCTTTGGGTCCACTTGGGGACCAGAAAAACAGAAACCAAATCCACTTAAAAAGCTGTTACCCGCAGACCCCATAGACTATAATGGGGTCTACTGGATTTCCGCCCAAAAAATGCAGAGAGAAAAGTCCTGCTTGCAGGACTTTTCTCTCCACATTTTTCAAGAGGAATGGAGGACGGAATTCCCAAACATTCACCGAACGCAGTTGTGACCGTAGCCTTAGTAATCTGGATTTTCATAGCAGATAAAAACACTGACAAAAATCACCAAATTGATTATTTTGGGCGCATTAATTTGACACACACACCATATTACTACTCGGCTATGGCTGCCATTCACATTAGGCTGAAATCGGAGGACAAAAATGTTCTGCACACACAGCTTTATCGTCCACTGGTTTCAGTTTCAAAACAATGGACACTAGCGAACCCCATTTTGGGGTTTTTGGGCTCCATGTGTAACCACTATTTTAGCAGTCCATCTATCTGTTGTTCTGGTCCTCTGATGGACCAGAACAATGGATAGTGAACACTAATGTTAACGTAACGTGAGGAACAGGTGAGAGGGAATAGCAGATTAGTCTCTAAACTGGACAAGGTTATTAAAGAGGACCTTTCACTTCCTCATGTATATACTGTTTTACATAACGCTAGAAAGCCCACAGTGCGCTGAATTCAGAGCACTGCCGGCTTTCCCGCTATGTGCACCGGGGCTGGAGATATCGGCGGTCGTAGTTTCACGATTCACCGTCAGAAGGGCGTTCCTGACAGTCTAGCTGCACTGTGAGGAAAGCCCTCTCCCTGACAGTACTCATCCATAGACTTGTACTGAGGGGGCGTTGCTCACAGCTGAGCGTCATCGCTGGCCTGTAAGGAACGCCCTCTCTGATAGTCCAGCGCTATGGGCGAGTACAGAGAGAGGGGGCGTTCCTTACAGCCCAGCGATGATGCTGAGCTGTGAGGAAACACCCCCCAGTACAGTGCTATGGAGCAATACTGTCAGGGAGGGTGTTCCTCACAGCGCAGCTAGACTGTCAGGAACGCCCTTCGGATTGTGAAACTACGACCGCTGATATCTCCAGCCCCAGGCACATACCGTGAAAGCTGGCAGTGCGCTGAATTCAGCGCATTGTCGGCTTTCTAGCGGTATGCAAAACAGCATATACATGAGGACGTGAAAGGTCCTCTTTAAGGTGACTCTGTTCATGAAGTCTTCTTGCACCACCTGCTGGACAAATTGTGTTATGAAGAAACAAAGACATTTACCAAAGCCAAGCTTGTCCCTGTTGTTTGCCACTGCATGAATGAGGCCAATTGTTCCACAGGCGTTGCTTATTGTCTGCTTCATGAAGTAAACAGAGGAATCCACATCTTGACCGTGGGATTTAATTTTTTCTTCCTCCTCTGCCCTAAAGCGCTCATACTGATTGGAAGCAAAAATAAAAGGATTCAGTCGTTTAATGTTATTCATGACATTTTCACATCCACAGCTTTTAATATGTCATGGCTGTAACAGAATGGCATTTTCTTACATGTACTGAGCCAATGCAAGCCCACTCTAATGATACAGGCCTTAATAAATCGCTGAAATATCCTTATCTACAAATTCAGCACAATTATTAAAGGGGATGTGCACTTTATAACCAGGCCTCAGGAATATTCAGATAATGTGGTTATTCTGTAATTTTACTGCAAATTGGTACAGTTATGCTTTTAGCATAGGGAATGCTCACGAAAACTCAATTTGCAGTAAAAGTGCATGTGTTTTCTGCCTCACCACTCTTGGCTGTGTTGTGAAGACAGCCGAACAACCGCACTATCTGAATATATTAACTAGAGAAAAGAAGGGTCCATCATCTGTCATTTATGCTGTAAAGGAAACTAAGGGTCTTCCAGGATCTTATCACCTGAATGGGAGACAAGCTGAAGTAACCTGGCATGGCCACTGCTACTACATCAGAGGTCCCCAAACTTTTTTTGTGCCAAGAACCACTGCAACCATCATACAAGCCAATTTTCCCTTGGCCCAGCCGGATGGGGTTGGGGTAATTGGGTGGCTCATAAGAAAACACACAGTGCATATTTATACATTTACTTTATTAAAGGGAGATCTCTCTCCATATTATGCATAACACATTGGATGGTATGGACAGCTCACTTAACAAAAGTATGGGAAGGGCATTACTCAGTTATAGGCCATAGCTGCATTAACTATACTTTATAAAAGGGAGCTCTCGCCATATATAAAACCGACTTTATGGAAATTGAAAAAGCTCCTGTGTATTTATTACATACAGGGCCAATTCTATCTTATCTTATTAAAATCTTTTCATATTCCACCATGTGAACAGGCCCTAATAGTACTCCCACTGGTAACAAGGGCACTATAACCTATGTGTAGGGACTATTACCGGTGGAGGGGACACAATTACATTAATAATCTTCCCACTACACAGATAATGTTATTTACTGCGGAGGAGGGTGGCACTATTACAGTAATAGTGTCCTAATAGTGACCCCCCCCACATAAATAATGTTACTATCTGTGTGGGGACACTATTATTGTAATTGTGGCCTAATAGTCCCCCCTGGCCCCATATACTGTTATTATTACATTATACTTACAGATCACTAATACAGCTTCAGGGAAATGTTCTTGCACACAGGATGTGTACATCTTCTATTTGGCTCCAGGACCCAGCCAGCACCATTGCAAAGGTTCCAGGAGCAGAACAGAAGATACACATCCTGTGTTCACGAACAGGCCCGGGAGCTGCATTAGTAACCTGGAAAGTGTCCACAGGAACAATTTTGGTGAGTGATCTGGTGGTGTAGGCTACAGATATCCCCAATGTGGTACCAAGTGATCCACAGCCCGGCCATTCGGGACCTCTGTACTACATAGTGTACAGAGTTGTCCACTTCTGGTTCTGTACACTGCCATGTCCACTTTTACAGCAAAAATGAGAAGCATAAAAAGTCATAAAACATCATGAAAATAGGCACTTAAAAAAAAATAAATAAAAAATTCCTGTGCACACACCATAACAAATGGCACAAAATATGTGGGAAAAAAAAAGCACAAGGGGGGGGGGGATGATAAATTCCCCCATTTTATCTTGGAACACCTTACACATGATGATACAATAGAGGAAGAATAAAGAAAACTTCCATGTACAGAATACCATAGTCTGCATCTAATGAGCATTTGTGTGACACAAGTAGTGTCTCTATGAGAAACTTACCTTTTCTGTTACAGGGAAGAGAAGTAGCAGAGCACATACAGGCTGAGGGACTAAACTGAGAAGCTCAGGGTCAAGTCCATAGACATCTACAAATTGCCAACTATAGCCAACACCCAACTGCCTGAGAAACTACAAAAAAATAAAATAAAAAAAAATGTTAGCAAAAAAAAAAAAAAAAAAATAATAATAATAATAATATCCATTAAAATAGTAGCTTGCCATTGAATAGTAGAACTAAGTTTATTACAGTAACAGTACTACAGGGGATTGACCTTTTATTTTTTGCTAAAAACTAAGCAAATCTAGGATTTTATATTGACGCCTACACAGTTGGATCATGTAGCAAAACAGCTGCTCATAAATTGTATAGGCTATTACACACAATCTATAAATAAACAGCACCACACTGTGGTCATTTTACATACTGCAGATTGCTTTACTCAATCCCTAAACGCAAACGTTTTTTTTTTTCCTTTCAACAAGAGGATAGCTGCTCACCAACAAATATTTGGCACAGTACATATTGCCTGCATATTATCTTTATCTCTCGAAAAGCATACCAATGACATAGAATAAATAAATCCAGACAGATCCAAGAATGAAGTAACAATGAGCCAGCTGCAGATATTGAAATGCATGAAGCCGGGCACCTTAGACTGACCTACTCACCAACTGCATAAACTGTTCTCTCCCCCAGGCCTGCAATGGGGACCTTGGCACAGAGAAATGAGAACATCCAATTCTGATCTGGTCTGAGTTATTATACTTTATATGCCACTTTTTGTGTCATATAGAACATGAAAAAAAGTTGCAATTTTTGGCTCCCATGAGATTCTTTTTCCCGCAAAAATGGCAACATTCTACATTTTGATATCCATTCAGCAGAATGGAGTGAGGCTAGATCTAGGTTAGCCAGGATTGCTGGCACGGTTTATAGCTATAATCTATGCCAGGGGCTGGTGTAGATTTCAGTTCTGGCACAACGAACCTTCTAAAATGTGGCAGAATTATTAGAAAGCTAGAGTCTGTTAACCTGGTGAATCCTCGTGCCAGTGCAGGAAGGTATTAACACCACGGCATGAAGCGTCAGTCTTAATAAATAGGCCCCAGTTTTTTGTTTTCAGTCGAAGTTGCACTTTAACTATGAAGTCAAATGCTTGTGCT
This sequence comes from Leptodactylus fallax, assembly GCA_947044405.1. Lineage (NCBI taxonomy): Eukaryota > Metazoa > Chordata > Amphibia > Anura > Leptodactylidae > Leptodactylus > Leptodactylus fallax. The sequence continues at coordinate 2,850,567 of CAMRHE010000202.1, forward strand.
ATATTACCATAAGAACAAGTAAGGTTAACATGAAGTACACCATTGTTTTTCTGGTAAAATTCTCTACCTGATGAGACACACACCTACCTTCCCATTCGAGAAACTGAAGTTAACTCCATTCAAGATAGGCGCCACATTGGTGACACAGCCTTTTACAGTCTTCATTCTATATGTGGGCTTGCTTACTTTTGAGACACGCTGTATAGATTTCCATTCTTACGGTTATGCAGAATGACAAATGCTAGGAGTTCTACATGTCACTGTGGCTGACTGGTAGTGCTTGGGTTACTGGAATTTTGCCAATGTCTAAAAGGGAGCTCTCAGGTAATATCTAGCTTAGACAATCTTTTTAACCTTCATAAATCTTAGGTCATATTGTTAAGTGATAGCTCCAGCAACAATATTAGGCATCAGTGGCCATCAGAAAATTGTCTTTTAGTGACATGGGTATTAAAGGTTCTGCTGAGAGTATAGAAGCATGCCCTACCAACAGCGCACACGAAGTCTGCGTTAATCCCATTCACGTTCTCCACTGTAGAATTTCCAAGGCCATTGGTAATCAATATGTGTGTATAACTTATCCATATAATGACGCATATCAGGGCCAGTCACTACATTGCTTTGATAAGTGCCAACCACCTTGTGCCAGGGTATCCCAAACAACATCAGCCAGAAATTCCCACAAACAGTGCTCAAGACTAAAGGCCTCATGCACACAACTGTAGTTGTTTTTCATATATTGTCCGCAATTGCGCATAGTATTCATTTCTATGGCCCTGTACACATGTCCATAGTTTTTACTGATCAGTGTCTGGGTCATAGAAACTATCCACAAATTATGTAGCAGGTCCTATTCTTGTCTGTACTTGCTATACAGACTCAAAGAAACAAGTACAGGGGGATCATACAAGTCTTTTTGCGGATGATATACTGATGCAATGCGGGCACATGTTTTGGCACAATGCAGATCAGTAAAAACCACTACAGTCGTGTGCCATCTCCCTATACTGTAATCTATTCAAACCCATATCATTGTAATATCATATCCAGGTGATCAATTAAAATATTTTATTGGCTTCATGTAAAGATAGCGGGGTGGAATTCATCAAGCCCGGCATATCGTACACGCATTTGTGATAGCCGCAAATCTACATCAGCCCTAGTGAGGTCATAGATTTTACCATCATTTGATATGGATATGGAACATGTGATAGCCCCGTCCATACCCACTTTTGGGGAAAAGGCAAGATAAACGCAAAGACACCACTTGTGACACTGATTTGCAACTATTTTACAACACTTTTGGGGGGTGACCACAATAATGAATCCCCCAACAAATTAATTTTCTAATGAAAAGTTGTGCAGCTGTCTAATATAAGCTCTCCTTATACATAAGAGCTGAAGCCCATCCTGAGCTAGTTCTGTTTAAAGCTGAGAAGACAACTTAAGACTAAGGCTCCACATAGCGAGCCACAGCAAAAAAGTGCTGTGGGAAAAACCGCAGCAGAAACACATTGCATTTTCTCCCCACAGAGCTTTTCACAGAAAGTCCACATAGGCTGTGCGTATTTTTCTGCAATGTGTGGATGGGATTCGCTAGAAAACGGTCAGCAGTTAACAGGGCTAGGTTAGGACGAGTTTTCATTTTCTGGGTGTACAAAAGAAGGTTTTCATTCTTTGACAGATAACAGGGTCTTGTGTTCTGTGCACAATTATAATATAAAAGTGGTAGATTTATTAAAGTTACATAAATGAAAATCAGATTCAAGCACTCATTTTCCATCGGATGATATGTGTTTGTGATTTATATCAGCGGTTTATATCTGCAGCCACTCAACTTTCATTTGGACTAGTTTTTAGAAATAATAAACAATAAAGCTGCATAAACTTTTATTATGCAATGAAATATTCCTATTAAATCCTTTTGAAGGGAAACCTAAATTAGTAAGAAAAATTAAAAAAAAAAAAAAAAAAAAAGTGTGTGTACCACAGAAAAACAGGAGGGTTTTCTTGAATTTCCAAGATGCTTACAACAGTTCATAGTATTAGCACAGAAGTGCCAGTCAGAAGCACCAAAACCCCTGCAAGGGTAAGTTCCCACAAAGCTTTTTGCAAGTGGATTTTTGAGGCAGAATTCCAGAACCTCAAAAATCGCCTGCCAATTGTCGCCTTTATTTTAATGGGAGTCACACATTTTTTCCCCCCTAACTGATTTTTTTCACCTAGATGGACAAAAAAGCATCATGGTCTATCTTCAGGCAGATTCCACCTTGCAAAACTCATTGAAATAAATGGGAGAAATAAAAAAAAAAAAAATGCTAAGAATGCTATCAATCCGTCAGAATATGCATCACTTTACCAATTTACTGTATTTATTATACTTACTTATACAGTGCCAATATATTCAGCAGCACTTTACCTATATTGTCATTAATGTCCCATATAGGGCTCCCAATCTAAATTCCATATCAGTCTTTGGAGTGTGTGAGAAAACTGGAGTACCGAGAGTAAACCCACATAAAATATGGGGGGAACATACAAACTCCATGAAGATGTTGTTTCTGGCTGGATTCCAACCCAGGACCCCAACACTGCAAGGCAACAGTGCTAACCACCTACTGTACATACACAGATATACGGTATGCCTTGAATACAAACAATGCATCACATATATGAACCCCCCTACAGTACTGGGATCCTCTAAAGGTTCATGGCCATATAACGTATCTGTGTTCTATGGGTCTGTAAAACAAGGCTCACAGACAGCTACAGCCCACAATGTACCTCCAGGTGTCTTAGAATTTAATTGAAATGTGTATTTTTCATTTATGTATACCCACTTATTTATGACATAATATTTGCTACTCAAATAACTACTTCTGGAGAAAACTACAATGGGGAGATTAAATACAGGGATACTGGAGTGAAAGCACCAGTTTTATTTTAATACATTTAGTGTATCTTCGGGCTGTCCATGAGCAGAACAGCAAGGCGACATCAGCTGTGAGCTGGTGTAGAATTATGCTGTAACGTCCACCAAATTCTGGCATATATTATAAAAAAACTTGTCAGGCTGCAGAGGCCTGTGCCCCTCCTTCTCAGCCCCATGTCTCATTCATTTTTTGGAAAAGTGGCATGCAGTGTGCAAAATAGCAAGAAGTCGCAAAGTTTTGCTCATCAATTATCTACTTTTTTTTATGCCAGAAAACTGGAGTAAATAGTTTAATAAAGTTACCCCCAACTCTAATACAGAGGCACTAAATGTTAGATCACAGATTTCCTACAAATCTGCAGTAAGGTAGGGAACAGGCAGTGCAGAGGTCCTGCCACAGGGAAAAGGAGAGGCGCAGCTAAGGAGGTGCAGCAGTAGCAGTCGCTATCGGGCCCTGGATACTGAGGGGACTGGAAAGGCCCCTCTGCTGAATAAAATATACCATAGTTTAAATGGCAGAGTGGAGGAGGGGACCCCATTACAGCTTTCAGGGCCCCGCAGTGGGAAGCAGGCAGTGCAGGGCCCTGAGCACATGAGTCTTCCATACAAATAATGTGTCTGTTTGAAATGTCATTTTCCAGAGGGCACCGGTGGATCCTCAGAGATGAGTAATCACATCCACTACACCCATAGCTGCTACACCCAATGATTATCAAGTCCACCTGTGCTGAGATGTGGTGCATGACATAGAAAAGTCTGTCAGTTGCTCCTCAGCACGAGGAGTGCCATACAATCCTGTGTACTGATTTTGGGATAAAACAAGGCTATACATAGGCAGCCATACTTACCTGACTTCACTTGCTAGTATTCTTCAGCCACAGCTACTAGTTACACTATAGAAGTAAGGAGTATTCCCAGTGACTCACCTGGTTCATAACCTGTGAGGAAACAGATGGAGAGTGTCAGGTACATACAGGCAGTGAGAGGGCAGCGGCGCACACATCACTGTCACTTACATCTGGATTGGCCTCCAGCGGCAGCCAGCGCATAGACTGCATGATGCCTCCACCTATTACTCTCTATGGATGCTCGTCTGACAGCACACTAGTCACAGGCTTCCTTCTCCCAAACTTCACCCATGGCTCACTTTATCTTTCACATGTAGGGGGGTTACCAATTGTCTCCTTTAATCAGACACAAGGCAAAATGATGTACACAAAAACACTAAGAAGAAAACGAAATTATTATCAATTAAACAGAAACTTTCACATTTGATTTATTAAAGCTTTAATCAGTGTTATTGTAGCGCAAAGAAAAGACAACGCCCTCCCCCATAGCCGGCTACAAATGGACTCTTCCCTAATCAGGGAGCGGGCTGTGAAACGCAGACTGGCCAATAGATTTGCGCGCTGGTACGCATGGCATCACGGGGCGTGGTATGAAAGCACTTTTTTTTCTTTGCGTTTCAAACCTCCATATGGCTTTGCTGCGTTTTTCCTTGTATTCTAGTTCTGTAGACCCCTTTGTTTACAAGTTACCTGAGACGCTAGTTCCTAACCAATGTGGAACATTTACATGTGTCTGGGTGCTGGAGAACTCCGTTATCAAGACAGAGTGTTGAAAATAGAAGTTGGAATTTGATGCCCGGTTTAAAAATGGAGGCTTACTAGGTTGGTCGCAGGTCACATGATTCACATGAATGCACGTGACTTTTGCAGGGTGTGCCCAGTTATATGGCTACCAGGGAGATGTATGAGCTGTCAGGAGCTGGTATGTGTGTTATGATGAATTATGTATTGCTCTTACTCCTGAACTCTCATCATAGAAGCACTAACACTATTATGTACATTAGCAAAGCCGTGTAGTAGAAAGAGGGTGTTGTTTGCAGCAGTTTTAGGTTGGTGACCTGTATAGTTCTTCTAAGGAATTACTAACAGGAAGTCAAGAGGATGTGTGCCCTCCTGCTCACTGTGTCACATGCCTGGCATCTCTGTATATGACTGGCTCCATGTATAGGCTTTATATACCGTATTAGTACTACAAGTCCCACCTTGCCTTGTCAGCGTGGCCAGTCTCCATGGTGACAATATCATTGTATGATGTGGAGCAGGTGACTTTGCATGTGTATGTGTCTACCATTTCACAACTGCAAAAAAATCACAGTTTAATTTCCTCCCCTATTGTGGTTCCTATTCTAGTTGCAGGTGACGTATCCCCTGCTTGTGTGTGCAACAGTCACGTGTGAGGTTGTATTGCTAGCATCACCAGTGATATGTCAGGGCCAAGCCTACGCTTAGTAGCAATAAGTTGATTTTTATTTATTTTTTTACATCTTTACTGCAGGATTTGAGAAATCAAGTGATCTGATGAAATCTTTGCCTCCTGACCTGTTTGCTGAACTGGTAAGCTTGTAAAAACAGCATGAGAACAACCACAGTAGTTCACACTTATGTTTTTCTGTTCTGGCATAAAATCCCAGAGAAACATTTCTGATATTTATGCCATTGTTCCCTGTTATATGGATACTGTGACTGTGAATGGAGAGGTGGCTCCCTCTATTCATTTGTATAGAAGGGGGACACAAAAGTGAAGGTGGGGCACACACATCCTGTGCCAGAAATGTCCAAGGTGGTATTATCTCTTTAATGATTTAAATGGGATATATCAATTTATTTTTTGCTGGCTCTCTTAAAGAGAACCTTTCACCACTCCCAAAAAGTCCAGCTCTTTACATCATTTAATAAGTGCCACTTCACTGATTCCAGCACAGTTGGAATTTTTTCTTTAGCCCCAACTGTTTCCAAGCAATCCGTGTTATTAGTTTTGGTGCCTGATATACTATTTAAACTCTATACCAGGGGTAGGCAACCTTTTTTGTTTGGCGTGCTGATTTCGATTTAAAAAATCAAAGTTGAGGTACTCGGAGTGACGGTCAATAATTGTAAGTCTGACGACCCCTGCACACGGTATTATGTCCCATAGCGGCCCCTGCACACGGTATTATGTCCCATAGCGGCCCCTGCACACGGTATTATGTCCCATAGCGGCCCCTGCACACGGTATTATGTCCCATAGTGGCCCCTGCACACGGTATTATGTCCCATAACGGCCCCTGCACACGGTATTATGTCCCATAACGGCCCCTGCACACGGTATTATGTCCCATAGCGGCCCCTGCACACGGTATTATGTCCCATAGCGGCCCCTGCACACGGTATTATCCTCCATAGCGGCCCCTGCACACGGTATTATCCTCCATAGCGGCCCCTGCACACGGTATTATCCTCCATAGCGGCCCCGCACAGGTTATCCTGCACACGGCCTGCACACGGTATTATCCTCCATAGCGGCCCCTGCACACGGTATTATCCTCCATAGCGGCCCCTGCACACGGTATTATCCTCCATAGCGGCCCCTGCACACGGTGTAATATTCTAACTTTTATAATATTCCAATTGTCACCATTCACTAGCTATTATTATTCTGTGGGGTCTCTTCAGACCCCAGAGTATAATAAGCGGAGGGCCAAGAGAGGTGACAAACATAAAAAAAAACGTTAGGGTAAATTCACATATGTCAGTTGCATCAGCATCAGTTTTTTTGTCCCTTAGTCATTACAACTGATGACAACTGATGCATTTTCGCATCAGTTTTGGCATTAGGATTTTTTATAAATTTCTACTCCAAAACCATCAGTTGTCATCAGTTTTTACCAAGATGGTCCACAAGGCATGATGGGCTTCCGAGGCCAATAGAGTAAGGGTACTCAACTACTTTTAGTAAATTTCCATTAACCAGGATCCGCCATCAAGTAAAGGTCCAAGCCGAACATGTCCACTATTTACGGTATTTTTTGGACAAAAAGACACGTCTGACTATAAGATGCACCCCAGGTTTAAACAAGAAATATAAGGATTAGATCGGGGGCGACTAATGTAGCATTACACTGTGTGGGGTGACTAACATAGCATTATACTGTGCAAGGGGCACTAACGTGGCATTATACTGTGTAGGGGGCACTAACATGACATTACTAATGTGGCATTATACTGTAGGGGGGCATTAAGGAACATTATATTGTGGGTACTGACATTAGTGCTCCCATTATTGTTCCTCCTCAGTATGCTCCTTAGGGCTGTTTTAACACATTGGTGGGTTCAGTGCAATGGTTTCATAGGTGGCCCCCCCCCATCGCCACCACTTAGGAATACCCAACTTGCATAAATTATAATGTCCCATTAGAGGCCCTAACGCAGTATAATGCCTCCCTAGTGGTGCCTTACACTATAATGTCCCCCTCCAGCTATCCCCACAGTTAATTTCCCCATCCATCTGTCCCCAGTTTAACCCTGTGCATGCAAATTAAATAGGAGCTTACATAAGAATAGAATTTTCTATCCCCCTATAAAAATTGTAACTCTAATGAATAATTATAATCCCTACACCTAACTAATGTGATAACTAGGGCCAGCTTCAGATTGGTGTAACACGACCACTTTATTGCTCACGTATTATGGACACAACCTCTGAAGTTCCTGCGGTTCATCATTACTGGTATTAGAGAGTCTGATGACCTACTGGAGGTGCAGGGGTTTCGTTTGTACTGTGGGTGCAAAAAAAAAAAAAAAAAAAAAAAAAAGCACCCATCTGAAAACTGCCAAAACCTAGGATTTTATATGGTGACATTTAATGGGTAAAAATGTATTATCTCTGGAGGGCGGAGCCTGACCGCGGAGAGAGATGGCAGCTTGATCTGAGAGGTCTGTCATCAGGGAACCCACAATAGCCTTCAATAGCAGTTACACATCCCAAAATGGTTAAAATTGGCAGAGACAGACCCTCTGAACATGCAGAGACCGTCAAAAGCTCACACTTGCAGGCGGACATGCAGAAATTCCTGAGGAAAAAGACGTCTCTCTCCCCTGCTAAGCAACCTAAGATGGCGCTGGATGATTGCAGTAGCGCGGTGGAAGCGGCGGCAGACTCAGATGATGACGGCGGGCAGGAAGACAAAACCGCTTCAGTGATCACCAAGGGATTCCTTAGGAAAGCCCTCTCACAAGCTGTGGCTCCGGTTTTGGCTGAACTAGCGAACCTCCGAGCTGACATCAGGACGACAGGACAAAGGGTAACCGTTTTGGAGCAAAGACAGGAAGAAGCTTTGCAGATCTCACACGCAATGGCCGACAGGTTAGAAACTCACACTGACCAGCTCAATAAAGCTCACCTACTCCTAGAAGATCTAGAGAATAGGAGCAGAAGGCGTAATGTAAGAATCAGAGGCCTCCCAGAGAAATACACTGCTGACGCACTTATGAATATTACTATGGCCATCTTCACAGCCCTGGTAGGGGGAGAACGCGCGAAATCCATGCAGGTTGAAAGGGTGCACAGAGCAGTAAGGCCTAAACCTTCAGAGTCTGAGCCTCCAAGGGACATTATTTGCGCGCTGTTATCCTCGGCACACACCGCTGAGCTTTTACGTGCGGCAAAAGATCACGTAGCTCTTACTTATGAAGAAAACCCAGTCCAAATATACCAGGACCTAGCTCCATCGACGCTACAGAAACGTCGTACAATGCGACCGTTGCTGGACAAATTAAAGGAGAAAGGTCTATCCTACGCATGGCTCTACCCATTCGGCCTTTCAGTCCTTCAGGAATGGTCGGAGGATCAACATTTGCTCACCAGCGGACCTGGAATCAGCCTGGCCGGTGTTGGGAATCACACCAATGCATATCCCTTCCTGGATGCCGATCCCCGCTGAATCTTTACCCACATCACCACCGACGATCCAGGAGGAGAACCTTCCGCATACTTCGGGGAGCTCCAATTCACCAAGAGGGAAGAAGAAGCCGCAGAAATACCAGAATATCCACTCGGGGACGACTGCACCTATGGCTGGATCACTGTGCCAATAGAGGTTGGACTGCCCTGAAAGGAGCTTACGAGAGGAGTCCGTGAGTGAAGCTGGCGGAGACATATATTATTATTTTTATTATTTTTGCATAAGCAAACATTTATAGCATAATATTCTTAGCTCAACACTGGTCTCTGCACTGACCTCGGGTCACCATCACTATCACCGCTAATGGGAAGAGAAACTGTTTGTATCGCATATGCTTGTTCTATTATGTACTCAGGAAGGGCCTCTTTGAAGCACTCAGTTATAATAGTTTTTAGAGTTGAGTATTTGTTGCTAAGCATTGAAATAGGTATAATAGTCCAGTCTCATCAAGACGCAGATTAGCCTACTCAGCAGGTTGAGTTCTGAGGAATTCACGTACTAGTAAGGAATGTATGGTTATACTTAAGTATATTGTTGTGACTGTTCTGAGCTTGCATATGACTGAGTAAGGCCCTTGAAGCAGAGCACTCTAACTCATTAGCGTGAATAGATACTAACTGACCATTTGGGGCGGAAGGCTGATATCTCATAGGTGACGGTGGGTTCCAGACAGATCAGGAATTCCTCCATCCCCCACATAACTGCCAACACCTCGACAAGTTAGGCTCGGGTGTGCAGTTATCCAACCACTATACCCAGCGGCACACAGACTCACCGCTGAGTTTGTAGAGTCTTCGAGACAATTTTCTATAGCGTACTAACCACTAACCAACCTTTAATAATAACCAACTACTAACAACTGACCACCACCTACATACTACTAAACGCAACTACTAACAACAACTAACCACAACCACTACCACCACTGCTCCCCTCTAACATCCCCCCCCCCCTTTTTTTCTTCTAACACTTCACATACACGTTCTTCTTGTCTCTTCTCAACCCTTCTATTCTCTGTACCCAACCCCTCTCTCCTATTCCTGAGGGCACGGAGGTGACTAGGATCCATGGCTCCAATTGGCAAAGATGCTGGTATTCAGCAAGCACCCAAAGCGGCGATTCTTACTTGTTCCACCTTCAACGTGAAAGGATTTAATTCACCAAACAAGCGACACCACATCCTACTTCTCCTCCGGAAAATGAAAACAGGAGTAGCCTTCTTACAAGAGACGCACTTCAAAGGGGACAGGATCCCTGAGCTACCAGTCAGAGACTTTTCCCAGTGGTTCCATTGCACTAATCCGGATTCGGCCATGAGAGGAGTCTCCATCCTTATCCACAACAGAATCCCGTTCATAGAGCACCAACGATATGCAGACGCGGAAGGCAGAATACTCTTTGTGAAAGGCACAATAGCCTCAGTAAAATACACCCTGGCCAATCTTTACGCACCAAACAAAGGACAAGCTACGTGGCTCATAAACGCTCTTCAGACTCTGCGACTATTCACAGAAGGACATCTGATCCTGGGAGGCGACTTCAATATAGCTCTCAACCACTCAAAAGACTCTACTGCTCCGACCAACCCTATCTCGCAAAGAATGATAAGCAAAGTCATGAGCGCCCTACAGGACTTAAAGATCATTGATGTGTGGAGAACCCATCACCCCACCACAAAAGATTACACCTTTTATTCGCACCCTGGTCGCTCCCACCACAGACTAGATTATATTTTTATTTCGCAAGAACTGCTGCCGCTCACTAGCGTCTCAAGAATTGAAGCCATCACAGTTTCGGATCATGCACCTGTATTAGTATCCATGACGATGCAACAGATTCCCCAAGCACAATGGACCTGGCGGTTGAATGAATCTCTCTTTGATGCAGTTGAAAACGTGGAAGCCCTGTCCAAACACCTGGTTGAGTTCTTCTCCATTAACTCCACCCAAGACATGTGCCCAACGATAATCTGGGAATCACACAAGGCATACATGAGAGGCGTTCTTATATCCATGGCATCCAGGATAAAGAAAGACAAACAAAGGAAACTGGATCTCACCATGGCACGTATTGCTGAACTGGAGAAAATCCACAAAAGAACAAGGGCATTAAGTGCTCAAGAAGAGCTGACCACCCTGAGGGAATCGTTACTGGATCTTCTGAATGCCAGGTCGGCAAAGCAACACCTACATTTCAAGAAACTCTTATATGCCCACGGTAATAAGGGAAGCCGCCTCATGACGTCCTTGATTCGGAAGGCAAAGGCCCGATCCTTCATCTCCTCGATAAGAAATGACTCAGGTCAATTAAAAACGACCACAACAGAAATATCAACAGAATTCGTAAGTTTTTATACCAAGCTTTACAACTTAAGAAACGAGTCCCCAGCCCCAACGGATACAGAAAGAGGCACCCTCATAGCAGACTTCCTAGCACGCCTCTCTTTACCAAAAGTCTCCTCAGAACAAGCATTGGAACTGGTAAAGCCCATTACCTTATCAGAAGTGATTGAAGCATTAAATAGTTTCCCGATGGGGAAGAGCCCGGGACCTGACGGATATCCGCTGGCTTACTACAGAAAGCTCCAACAAATCCTGGCCCCGCAGCTCACATTGCTATGTAACGCCTTGCTACAGGGGAAAGAACTACCTACACAAGCACTAGAAGCGCACATAGCGCTAATACCCAAAGAAGGCAAAGACCCTTGTGAGTGCGGAAGCTACAGACCAATCTCACTACTGAATTTTGACCTAAAGCTTTGGGCAAAGATCCTAGCACTCCGTATGAAGTCCCTGATTCCCACATTGGTACATATGGAACAATCGGGTTTTGTGGGTGGAAGAGAGGGAAGAGACAACACGGCGAGACTACTCCCCCCTGATACAGAAAGCGCGAAATACCAGCCAATCCTTAATCTTGTTGGGAGTAGATGCAGAGAAAGCATTTGACAGAGTCGACTGGGACTTCCTACGAGCCACTCTACAAAAATTTGGATTCCCGTCTTCATTTGTCACAGCGATTTTCACTCTCTACGCCAAGCCACATGCCAAACTAAGAATTAACGGAACTCTATCTGACACTTTTTACATCTCCAATGGCACAAGACAGGGATGCCCGCTGTCTCCCACGCTATTCATCTTGGTACTAGAAACGCTATTACAGCGAGTTAGGCAAGATCCCAGGGTTAGAGGGGCTACAGTGGGAGAGTCTACCCTGCAGGCCGCAGCTTTTGCAGACGATGTACTTTTCATCATCTCAAATCCAGAAGAAGGACTACCGGCGATCATGGTACTCCTGCTTCACTTTGGCACAGTATCTAGATACAAGGCGAATTTTTCCAAGTCGGAGGTGCTGAACATAAATCTATCGAGCGCAAGAGTTAATAAATTGCAAAAGAGCACTCCGTTTCAATGGACTAAAGGGTCGATAAAATATCTAGGAGTCAAGCTAACTCCTGATTTGAATGATCTATATGCTAGCAACTTCCTACCCCTTTTAGGTGAACTGAAACGAGATCTTATCGCATATGAAAAGCTGCCACTCTCTTGGTTTGGCAGGAAGAATCTGATTCAAACTTATTTAATCCCGAAGGTGCTCTATAAAATGACTATGTTGCCAATCTATATCCCCAAAGCGTTCTTTGCATCTCTTCGTAGCATTTTCACGAGGTTTATATGGAGGAAACGTGCCCCTAGAATCGCTTGGTCACTACTTATCAAGCACAAGTCTGCGGGAGGAGTGGGCCTGCCCGACATCTGGCAGTACTATCAGGCAGTCCAACTGGGATGGTGGACATCACTGGCAAGACCCTTGGACAAAAGGGCTTTGGAGAAATCAGGGCCAGCACTCGTGGAGCTTTGGCTACCTTCTGTGACACAGAAAACAACCCGAGCAACCTGTCCCTTGACACGGGGAGCATTGGAGATCTGGAAGGAACTAGGCCCTAGATTAGCTCCTTCACCTTCGCCTCTCCTACCAGTGGGCCTAATACCGCACTTATTACATGACGCTTCAGAGTTATACCCATCAGTTTGGAATGCTCTTAGTCACCTCTCCCTAAAAGACATCTCAGATGGCGGCTTGTTGAAGCCATGGGAGAATTGCGCCACCATGTTCCCGCAACTCAAGCTGACCTTCCTTCATAAGGAACACTTAAAGCACTATTTTAACCGCTTCATTGCAACTTTTCGCATAAGGAAAGAACTAACACCCTTTGAAAAATTACTGCTCTCTAACACTAAACTGCTGAGGAAAACATCAAACTTTTTGCACAATTATATAGCTCCAGCAACACCTTACAAACCAGCCTTTATCACCAGCTGGGAAAAGGAACTAAAAATTTCTTTGGATGATAGCGAGGTGAAAGCGGTCTTGCGTTCGTCTCATGGCTTCTCAACCTGTATACGGATGAAGGAAAATCACTACAAGCTCCTCTCAAGGTGGTATAGAACGCCAGAGTGGCTATTTAACAAACATCTCTCCACGGTAGACACATGCTGGTGATGTTCCGCTCACATTGGAACGTACTTACATATATGGTGGACCTGTCCTGTCATTAAACAATATTGGTCAGAAATACAAGAGTGTATGCGAAGAGCTCTGAAATCCGCAATAACCCTCAAGCCAACAATCATATTCTTAGCTCTCCCAGAGAAAAGTTATAAACCCAAAAGAGACCTCCTAGCCACTCATCTTATTTCGGTAGCAAAACTATTAATACCTCAATTTTGGCTCCAGACCAACGGACCACCTATCACACTGTGGAAGTCTAAGGTCCAAGAAATTATGAGGTTCGAAGAACTCATGAGCTGGAAGAACAGGACCCATGACCACTTCTCAAAAGTATGGGCCCCTTGGATATGCTACACTAAAGCTATAAAAGCACAAGATACCCGGCTACCACGGAAGTAATCCCTGTACACGCCTGTGAAGCCAGGACCGGGCCTCCATGGTGCCCTCACCCTCCCCCCTCCCCTTCTACCCTCCCCCTCTCCCTTTCCTCTCTTCTCATCCTCAGCATCTCAACATTATTTACACTTCTTAGCAAACAATTATCCGCATACACACTCACATCGCATCGTCCTCATACATTCCACTCCAACACTAGGTCCCTCAAATCACTCCTCTACTAGCTAAATCCTACTAACCACCCCGAATCCCAAACTTCATACACGTTCAGCTACTCAAGAGTTAGGAGCAGCAACAGGAACAGCTACTCCTAAGCAACATCACCCAGAATAAACGGGAAGCAAGAATACGCACTCCTAATTATGTGCGCACTCACCTGTAAACAGTGTTTATCTTGCAATATGGTGATAGAGATCTAACACTGCCTGTAATTGAATGTATTGGATGGAATGTTTACTTATACTGTTAATATGAAAACCAATAAAAAACTTTGAATTAAAAAAAAAAAAAAGTATTATCTGACTGACGGAACTGCCGTTTGTCAGAAACGTTTTATACGTTTCTTCGCTAGTGATAATCGCTATTGTTATTATTTTAGCGTGTAACGGATATCACTAGAGGCGGTCAGCGTATTTTACTCTATAAAGATCAGGTATGGACAGGACAGGGACAGTGAAAAAATGTAAACTTTATTGGTGACTTTGTGCATGTGTTGTGTAAGTGTTTGGTGCGACACTTTTGGTGCTGCGACCTGGAGGATGGTCACAGCGCCAATACACTTCCTGGTTATGTGATTAGGCTCAGAGGGGGTGTTACATTATCCCTCTATGTGACAATCAAAGAGCAGAAGTATAGTATGCTCTGTGATTGATAGGAGAGGGGATAACATGGACAGGAGTCCATGCTACCCCCCTGGGGTCATCTGTAGCTTATGCAAAGACAATGAGGAGTTATCATTGACTCTGCAGCCTCCTTCCTTAGCTCTAAGACGCTGCCTGAGGCAGGAGGGGGGGGACACTTTTAGAACCCAATTTCTAAGGATCTGTTAGGGCCACAAAGATGCAACTGGATTCGTTTTAAAGATGAGAATCTCATCTTTAAAAAGATACAAAGATCGCCATGATAGACCTTACAGATTCAGAGCAATTCACTGTTAAAACGATGTCGGGAATTGAGATCTGCATTGGGATTTCAATGCCGAACATCGTTTTCAGTAGTATAATGTTGTACCGTGTTAGCCATTGAAAGTAGTGGAAGAGTGAAGAAATCAGGTGATACCTTTTAGAGGCTAACTGAGTATATTTATAAGTAAGCTTTCAAGAGTACTGGCTCTCTTCTTCAGACATAGTGTTATACAAGAACTGAAAATTCACAGATTATTTATACTCTATACACATGATCTTCAAAGGATTTTAGAGTCCTTAAAAAACCAAAACAAAATGCAATCTAAGTAGAGAAGTTATTTACAACCGGTCAAAAAACAATCTGGAAAGTTGTGGTGCGTGACAGAGGGATCTGTTATCTGTTTGCTATCAGGAGGTGATTTGTGACCCTCACAGGTCATACATAGTGTGACATGAAGCTGGCATGAATATTAAGTCCAAATTGCAGAGTTTGAAATTTTTCCATAAACTTGTATTCCGATTCTTTCCTTTCCTCCTGCGTCTTAAAATGTCCCATTAAAACCACAACCCGCAAATCTTCAATAGAGTGGTTTTCTCCGGAGAAATGTGCGGCCACTGGGAGATCTGTTCTGCTGTTATTAATATTGGATCTATGTGAGTTCATTCGTTGACTAAGTCTCTGCCCTGTTTCCCCCACATAGAGGCCTGTGGTGGGACATTGCACACACATTATGAGGTACACCACATTGGAAGACCTGCAGGAAAATGTCCCCCTAATTCTGTGCACCTGTTGTGACTGTGGGACAGGTACACTGTCAGCGGTGTGGATGTGCTTGCAGGTCATGCATCTTTTATGTAGGCAAGGTGAGGTGCCATTTTCAGTTAGGGCCTTCAGGGCACTCCGGACAATAATACGCCTCAGGTTTGGTGGTTGTCGAAAGGAAAGGAGAGGGGGGACTGGAAATATGTCCTTGAGTCTGTTGTCCCTATGTAGCACAGGTTGGAGCTTCTTGGGAATCCTTCGTAGGATTTCCAGCTGTGGGTTGTAGGTGACTACTAGGGGTACTTGGGCATCTTTCTGGGTCTCTCTATATGTGAGCAGACTGTCACTGTTAATGGCTGCCGCTTTGTTTAATTGGTTGTCTGTCACTTTTGGTTTGTATCCCAATCGGAGAAATTTCATCCTCAGATCCAGGAGGTGCTTGTCCAGGTCTGCTTTGTCGGAGCAAATATGATTGTATCGTATAGCCTGGCTGTAGATAATTGATTGTCTTGTGTTCTTGGGATGGAAGCTGTCGTTTCTCAGGTAGGCCGTTCTGTCTGTGTGTTTGTGGTATATTGATGTGAGTAGCCGGTGGTCTTTGATGTATATTGTGGTATCCAGAAAGTGAATTTCACTCCCTGAATAGCTAAGTTTAAGGTTGATGGTAGGGTGAAACTCATTGAAGTCATTATGGAATTGAAGTAGGGCCTCCTCACCTGCAGTCCAGATGACAAGGATATCATCGATATAACGAAGGTAAATCATAGGTTTGGTGGTGCATGTTGATAAATATGCTCCTTCCAGTTCTGCCATAAAGAGATTTGCATACTGGGGTGCACATCTGGTCCCCATTGAAGTTCCCATTCGCTGTAGATATAGATCCTCTCCAAAGGTAAAATGGTTGTGGCTAAGGATAAATTGTATGAGCTGCGTTACTGGTTCTGTTGGGAGGTTTTGTTTTGCCAGATGTACCCAACATGCTGCAACTCCATCCTTGTGGGGAATGTTGGTATACAGGGATTCCACATCCATGGTGGCCAAAATGGTACCCTCAGGTAGTGGGCCCAGGGCATTCAGTTTGTTAAGAAGGTCAGTGGTGTCCTGGATATAGCTTGGAGTATCCCTGACAAGGGGTTTTAGGAGATTTTCCACCCAACCTGAGATGTTTTCTGTCAGTGTCCCAATGCCAGAAATGATAGGCCTCCCAGGGTTGCCCTCTCTGTGTATCTTTGGGAGCATATAGAAGCAGCCCGGCCTGGGATCTTGTGGGATAAGTCCTTTTACCTGATTCTGGATCTGGATTGGAAACTTCTTGATCATACTCTTTAGTTCTTTCATATAGGCCTTTGTGGGATCACTCCCAAGTTTGGAGTAATGGATGGGATTTGACAGTTGCCTGTTTGCTTCCTGGATATAATCTGAGGTGTTCATTATGACTATTGCGCCCCCTTTGTCAGCTGGTTTTATTATTATATCCTGATTTCCTTTTAGTGAAGTAATAGCCTTCTGTTCCTGCAGGGTTAGGTTATGCACCTGTTTCTTTTGTTTCTCCAGGATTTCTGATTTTACTTTGCTTCTGAAACAGTCAATATATTTATCCAGTGCTGTGTTGGTTCCAGGGCGTGGGGTCCAGGTAGATTTTTTGGTAGAATTCCTTATGGGCTGTTCCATCTCAGAGTTGCTGCTGTATGGAAGGTCTTTGTCATAAAAATATTCCCTCTGTCTCATTTTTCTGAAAAACTCCTCCATATCATTGCAGAGTTTGATATGGTCAGTGTGTGCTGAGGGGCAGAAGGAGAGACCTTTGGAGAGAACTGACATTTCGTGTTTGTTTGGCGCATAGGAGGAAAGATTCACAACACAGCTTTGCTGAGCTGGGCTGGTATTTGCGGTTGTAGTAATGAGGTCTTTTTGTCTCAGTCTGTGGAGCTTTTTCTTTTTGTTGTTAATAACCATGTCCTGAAGTTTCCAGTAGTATGTGTGGAGTTTGGCCTTCATTTCCTCTGTGTCATTATCCAATGATGATTTCAGGGCCTGTATCTCCTCCTGTATTCTTCTTTACTGTATTCTTCTCTACTTAGATTGCATTTTGTTTTGGTTTTTTAAGGACTCTAAAATCCTTTGAAGATCATGTGTATAGAGTATAAATAATCTGTGAATTTTCAGTTCTTGTATAACACCATGTCTGAAGAAGAGAGCCAGTACTCTTGAAAGCTTACTTATAAATATACTCAGTTAGCCTCTAAAAGGTATCACCTGATTTCTTCACTCTTCCAGAACATCGTTTTCACCAGCGAATCGCTCAGGATGTTTAAGGACGATCATGGTGATCTTGGTATCATTTTAAAGATGAGATTCTCAACTTTAAAACGAATCCAAGTGTTTTTTTTATAGCTTTAACAATCCTGAGCAATTCACTCAGGTACAGTAGTGAAGCCGGCAATTACCGGCTTCACTACTGTACATAGACTGTGCAGAAGCCGGGTGCTGCCGCATCCATCTTCAGGCAGCACCCGGCGCTAAAGAAATTTTAAGGAAGCCGGATGGAAAAAAGCTGCAGGTAGCCTTTTTCCATCCGGCTGAGGCACAGATATGGCGCTAGAACCGATCCCATAGAAAACTATGGGATCCGTCCTGGCATCAGTTTCCCTCCGGCTTGTGTGCACCACACCCGAGGGAAACAGATAGCTGCGCCGGACATATGTGAACGCACCCTTACTCACAGCCGCTGTGTGGGTGTGTCTCCCTGACGTCGGACCCCTGTCAGCAGTCTCTTACGTCAGGCAGAAGCGTCCGAAGAGCACAGGGTGGCTGCGGATCCAGGGAAGGTGAGTTAACGTTGTTTTTTTATGTCTGATCACCTCCTGCTTATTATACTCGGGGGTCTGAAGAGACCCCACAGTATAATAATAATAGCAGTTTCGTTTCAGCCGTGTTTAGTCTGATCGAAACTGCTGGGTGAGGACTCGGGCTGCCGTGCCAGGGAAATAAGCCTCGCGTGCCACTCTTGGCACGCGTGCCGGGGGCTGCCGACCCCTGCTCTATACTGTCAAGAGGGTGGTGTCAGGCAGAAGCAGACAAGGGGTGTGATTCTGATCCCTGCCTGCCTCTGATTGGAGCTCTGAATTACACCCCCTGCCTGACACTGCTCTTCTGACATACCTGATGTATTATTTAGATTCTGTTCAAAACAATCTGTGCTTGTAGCTCAGGACTGGTGAGGGCTAGAGAGAAAATTCCAACAGCGCTGTAATCAGTGAAGTGGCGCCTATTAACAGATGTTAAGAACTAGAATTGGTAAGGGTGGTGAAAGGTCCTTTTTGACAGATTTCTGTTTGTCTTTAGTGTCTTGTCTAGTCAGTTGAAGGAAGAAAGACAAAGAATTCTATGGGTCTATACTATGCCTTTGATTTTCGCCAGGTTTACGATTTTTTTAATGTATAAACACTTCTGGTTGAAAAAAAAAAGCTGCATTTTTCATAGTGGTCTTGCAAGCAAATTTGGTTACTTTTTTGGTGCATTTTTTGGTATTTAAAAAATTTATGGGAAGAACATTAAAACCTCACTAATTGTATAAAAAAATAAATAAATAAATAAAATTACCAAAACACTTTTTTGATGATTCATGAAGACCGACATATTATATGGTGGTCAAGATGATCCCTGTAATAGCAGAGGGTTCAGCAGATTTGTGACAAGCCTTATCATGAATCGGACTCATCCTCCGCCAGGCCTTATGCCTTTGCAGAAAATTTCTCACAATTTTTACGCCACAAAAGTGGAATAAATATTAGTGAATTTGGTGTGGTTCCATCACCAAACCTTTTCCAAAAGTGGAAAGCTATGCAGTTCTATGCATAATTTGCAGAACAAACCTGCTGGTTTGTATTAGTATTACTCTATGGCAAATTCTGCAGCATTTATGTTCTGTGTAGCCCTAGTCAGGTTCATAATTTTTATGATCTGTCTTTAGGATAGAACATAAATATCAGATTAGTGGGGTCTAACTTACAACACCCCTACTGATCAGCCAGTTGAAGGAACCATGGCAGAGGTAAGCTTATTCATTGCTTACACTGCTCCGTACACCTGCATACCATCAAGTTAATGGCGGATATTCTGTGCAATTAAGAATAACAGGTGGCCTAGCACGATAAAAGAAATGGAGCCCTTCATATAAACTTTGCCCTAAATGTTTTAATGTTCTTTTTTTTTTTTAGTGCCAACAAAGTATTCGAAATCTACAATGTGAGAACTGTGGAGTAGACCAAACACTTCTCTGTCAGGTAAGAACTAATATATGTACACATAAGAACTATTATTATTATGTGTTGACTTTTAATATCTTACATAAAGTGAATGCAACCAGTGATAAAATTTTCATTAGAGAGATATTTTCATATAACAGTATAATATGGACCCCATGTATCAAAGCTGCCTAATGGATGAACTGACCTTGTTATCCATCACTACCAATCGCAATATATTTACATCTTTCCAAAACAGTTTAGAATGTGAAAGCTGAGCTCTGGTTGGTTGCTATGGGTAGCAATGCCACATTTTGTATTAGAAATGATTGATAATTCAGATGCCGTATATAAGACCTTATTCTCCGTTAAGGGCATGTTCACACAATGTAAATGGAGGCAAAAAAAAATGTTGTACAACTTTTAAAGGGATTCTATCATTAGAAAATCAATTTTTCACTAACAGCACATCGGAATAGCCTTTAGAAAGGCTACTCTTCTACTACCTTTATTTTTCTGGTCCGCACCGCCATTTTTGAGTTTTATCTTATTTCTTCATGCTAATTAGTCTTCAGAAAGCACAGGGGCGTTCCCTGTGCTCAAAGTGAAGGCTCGTCATAGGATCCAGCGCCGCCTCTCTCTTCTTGTGCTGACGCGTCACCGCAACGTCAACACCCGCCGAGCGTGTCTTCGGGATTCAAATCCTTCGCATGCTCAGTCGGCTCTGCCACTTCGCGTTGGACGGAGCCGACGTCCCATGTCCAGTTGGGCGTTTGGACGTCAAAATGGTCGACTGGACATGCGCAGTTGGCTCTGTCCAACACAAAGGTAAGAGAAGAATAGCCTTTCTAAAGGCTATTCCGACGTGCTGTTAGTGAAAAATCGATTTTCTAATGACAGAATCCCTTTATGGTAAACCCTTGTCACAAGTCTGTGTGTATATTGTGGATGTTTAATGCATATTTCACTGCTAAATGTGAAAGCTTGTGAAAATGTCCTAACTCTTTTCAGTACTTCTAGGAGGAATATGCAAGGTATGGCATAGAGTGTGCATTTTGCACCATATTGGCCTAAGTTCAGAAAATGGCGGAAAACGAATTTGAAGCAACATCTGGCTCTGATTCCTCTTCATTTTCCATTTCCCCTCCCCAGCTCTCCAGTGCAGATTAAGCTCAGATGAATAAGTCATTCACATTAGTGTGTGTGTGTGTGTGTGTGTGTGTGTGTGTGTGTGTGTATAAATAATATATAATACGTATATACACATCATATGAAAATCGTCAGAAGAAAAAGTCCTGCATGGAGGACTTTTTCCTCTGCTGCTATCAGTTTAATAATGAGTATAGTCAATGGGGTCTGCTGGGCTCAGTGTGTAACTGCTGTTTTAGCAGTCCACCTCTTTGTTTTTTAGGTCCCCTGACAGAGCCCCGAACAACAGAGAAGCGGCGCTATTGTGAACCTAGCTTAAGGCCCATAGCAAATAATCACAGCAGAGCATTCAAATTTCAAGAGAAAAATACTAAATAAAAGCTGTGCTGTGGGTGCTATGGGCAACAAAGACAGTTTCCTATATCTTCCCCATTCATGATTCTATTTTTTTCCCAAAACTTTAGTTTTCTGTTTCCAGAGGGCAGTGTGTTTTTTGGTGCTCAGATATGTGCTACATTGTTTTGTTGTAAGGGGTAACTTTGTTTTAACAGAGATTTCAAGCAGCAGGAGCGGACACAAATGTGGATGATGTGAGAAATGTTCTAAATGCAGTGGACTATCTCTTCAGGTATATTTCTACTATTCTACTTCATAGGTATATGTGATATTGTTGTACACCGTGTGATACATGGTAGATGATTTTATACAAAATAATGTAAGGATGAAAGAGTGTGTTTCACTTATATATTCAGAGCTGCTATATTCATTGGGGCAAATTTATTAAGACTGACGTATTGTATGCTAGTCTTAATAAACGGACCAACTGGCGCAGGAAACCGCAGATTTATGAAGAGGCTGCAGGTAACACTTTTTTCCTGATAAAAAATTGTGCCTCTCTTGCTTCATTAGTTTCACAATATGCAAATGAGCAGTCTGGAGCACCAAGGGCAGCTCCGTTGCCCCAAACTGATATGCTCCACACTGATCTAATATGCTGGTGTGAGTGTGAGAACACAGTTCCAGGTAAGATTTCAGCTCACTGGCCTTGTCACCCAAAGAAGGTAGGTAACGTGTTTCTCCAAAAATAAGCCCTAGCTAGATTTTTCAGGTTTTTTGGAGTAGGCTTGAAATATAAGACCGGCTACCATAACTACTGTACCGGGTCTCCGCGGAGACCTGCAGTTAATGCCTGTGATCAGTGCCTACCCTGATCGCGGGCATTGTTGAGCGTGACCCCCCCCCCCCCCTCCTTCCCACCAAAGTAGCACAATCGCCGGAATTAATGCCCGCGATCTGATCGCGGGCATTGTTAAATGTGACCTCCCCCCCGCCCACAGTCCCTAGGGCCGGTCCCAATCCCCTATAGCTACTATACCGGGTCTCCGTTGTACAGTGGAGACCCGCAGGTAATGCCCATGATCAGAGTCCATTCTGATCACGGGCATTGTTGACTGTGCCAGTCTGTGACCCCCCCCCTCCCCCAAAGCAGAGCAACTATCCGAGGGGCCCGTTCCCCCCAGCCCCATACCTTTCACGTTGCAGGTCGGCTCCTGCACGGTGAGATCGCGGGAGCCGACCTGTTCCTTTGACAGCCAGGAGCCTTATGAAGGCTCCCAGGCCTGTCATAGGAATATTACTATTAAGGCTGGTCTATGACCAGCTTCAATAGTAATGTAGATAATCTCCCATAGATTGCAATACGTTGTATTGCAGTCTATGGGATGATTGCAGGTTCAAGCCCCCTATGAGGGGTTAATAGTAAAAGAAAAAACTAGGATACATATAAAACTAAAATATTACTGTGAAACACATACACATTAGGTATCCTTGTGTCCGAAAATGCCCGGTCTTCAAACTTATAAAAATATTTTACCTCTATGGTAAATGCCGTAGTGGAAAAAAAATAAATAAAAAGTGCCAAACTGCTGTTTTTTCGCTGTTTCACCTTTGATAAAAATGTAAATAAAAAGCGATCAAATGTGTGATTGTTGTTCACGGAAAAAATTATGACCTACCCCGAAAATAAGTCCTAGCCCTTTTTTCGGAGAAAAAAATAATAAAAGACCCTGCCTTATTTTTGGAGAAACACGGTAGGAAGGAGGGCATATTAGAACATTGTGGGGCATAGAAGTTAGGAGCATTGCAGTTGCCCTTGCTGCTCCAGATTTCTCGATTGCATATTGCAAAATAAATGGCAACAGCACAAATTTACGTGGGGAATAAAGGCGTTAGATTCAGATGAGTCTGACCTTTCTAACTGTGCTGCTGTTTTAATATGCTTCACCCTTGTGAAAGACTCGCTTTAAATTTTCTCAGCACTTTTCTACTACTATCTTTTCTTTTTTCTTTACAGCACTGCTGCAAAGCACAAACTGTCCACTGATGCATTTCTGAACACTGTTGCAAGTCATTACAAGCTTCCAAAGCAAACACTACAGGTCATTCGCCATGTGTGGAATGAAGAGGGTAAAAAGCTGTCTGACATTAAATGTTCCAGAGACCTATTGCCAGCTGCACAGGTGAAATATTGTTTTATATTATAGCTGTACCCTGTACAAAGTGTTACTGATGCTGGCTTTTTGACTTGTGACTCATCCAGTGAGTGTATATATGTGGGAGTCTATGCATGGATTTGTGTTCATTTATACAGTATAGTGGGCTTGCTGTTGTGTACTTTCTTCAATGTTACTGTACTCTGGGGGGGGCTTTTTATATATATCAGATACTGTTCAAGGGATTATCTGGTTATAAGAAATTCTAAAGTTAGCCCCTTATCCACAGGATGGGAGGTAAATTGCTAATGGGTGGGGCTCCGACCACTTATGAGAAATGTTGTGTTTTGCACCCCTGTTCCAAAGGAGCTGCTACTGTCCTATTTATTTTAATGGGACGACTGAAGATAGCCAAGAGCTGTACTTGGACTGTTTCTGGGGGTCCAATTGATATTAATGTAGTGTGCATTTCTGACCAGCTCCTCCATTTAAATTAAGGTGCAAGACTATGGTGTCATATGGCATTCTTAATCAAAAGTGCATGGTGTAAATTGTGAGATTTATTAAGAAGTGCTAAAGACAGAAAATAAAATCTACACCTGCTTTCACCAGACATAGACTTGTGCTCACATTTCTGAAAATCATTCCCAATACAAAATGTCAGAAGGCTTGAAATGTTCAGGAACATGGGACCACACAAAACCTCTGCCCTGTGTCCACTTATATATTATGATGGTCCTGGGTCATCTAACAGACTCTCTGGTTTAAAGATATATATCTGATGACCATTTTTTATCTTTGGTTTTTGCATATGACTTATATTTTGGTCAGTCATTTATGATCCATTGCCTAATATTGCTGTAACAGCCATTTCCGTTCAGTGAAGGCATTTTTCGAAGTTCTTAGAGTGAAACCTACTAGAAGTGTCAAACTGGTTTGGGTCCAGCAACCCACTATTCTTTATTGCTGTACTCTTACAATGTACTATTGCCCCCACTGATGTCGGCAGCAATGCTCTCCACATGCAAGGTAATCTCTCTTGTGAAAGTAAGGCATGCGACCTGGTTTTAAGGTTTAGTGAGATTGGCTGAATGACCATTTGTGTCACTTAAGATGACAGTCCGCAAGACATTCGTTAGTATGGGCACTTCCAACATTTTGGCCATTATTTGTAAGACAAAACTATGTATGAAGCACAAACACAAAAAAAAAACACAATGGAAAATTTGTATATCAATTCTGGTTTAATTTTCAAATACTGATGCAAATACGGCCTAATCCTATAAAATTACACAAACTGTATGATGCTGTTATTTTGATTAACTGTAGTTTACAGATTTATTTGCTGACATTTTTTATTACTTTCAATTGCAGCTTCTTGATTTTCAGTGGAAAATTGGGATGGCAGTCAGTTCAGACAGCTGCAAATCCCTAAATCATCCTTATGTCACTGTGGAGTTAAAAGTAGCAGAGCATTCTGGACAGGTCCAACACAAAGTCTTTGAGATGACAATTCCAGAGTTTCAGGTTTGTATGGATTTTTCTCATTAAAATGGGGCTTAAATGGGCTTTCCCACAGCATTTACCACTTATCCATAAAATAGACAGCAAGTGTTAAATGACTGCAGACCACAACAGTGAGCAAAGGTATTAGGGACTCAGATCTCCTGGTTAATCTTATTTAGATGTCCAGATGATGCTCCATACACCTCCTCCTCGCGAGGATGTGTGGGTCACCTATACCACAGATCATTGAGTGCCCGGTGTTCTAATATTTGAGAACTATCTTGTGGCCATTTTATTCATCATGCAAGAGGAATGAAAGGTGAGTTTATGCATGACTGGCAACCCCTCTCTTCACCTTTACTGCTGCCATACTGGTTCACTTTTTCCCCATACACAGGGCCACTAGACAGCTGGCTAGCAAAACTCTCATTCTTTTTCTGTGAATTTGTTTCCTGGCATATGTTTAATACACATTTATACTACTTGTCTTAAAGTATTGTCTTGTCTTTTTACAGAATTTCTCCAAACAGTTTAAAGAGATGTCAGCAGCTCTTGAGAATGTTTGACGCAGCAGTCATCGGGGTGTAGTATGATGAGAGAAATGGCCATAGTATACATGGAAACCCAAGAAAAGATGACTGAAGTTACAAGCAGTTTATTCCATGTGGAGATATAACAATTGTTTATGAGTTGACACCTTTTTTTTTTTTTTTTATATTTTTTCACTGTATATTTCATGTAAATGTTAACATTTCTTTGCTTATGAATAACTTTTGACTTAAAGGGAACCCGTAGCTAGGTTTGAGGGCCCCCTAAACCAGCAGCATGTCTTTATGCTGCTGGCGTTGAGAACTTAGTTCCTTTTTTCACTGCGTTCAGAAATTTGCTTACTTTCAAGCTTCATCTCTGGCTTCTACCTGTGCGTGTTCATTGCAACACTGAAGCTGAGGGCAGTTCTCTTTGCTTCCTTGTACATATGCAGTGAAGTGAGGTGTACTCTTTTCTGCTTCAACTACGCAATGTGCCTGCACCAGGAGCTGCTGGGGATTAGTTTGCACTTATGTACAGCAGAATTCCTGAATAGAGTGAGAATAGTCATGGTATCAATATAACTTATGTGGGGCCCTAAACATCAGCAGCATACGGACAAGCTGCTGGTATAGAGGCCTCAAACCTAACGACAGATTCCCTTTGAAAGTGATTCTGTCATATGTAAATGAAATGTACTATAGCACGTGGTGAACTCTGTCCCAAACAGGCGTTCTGGATAACACAAAAATGCCATTGTTTTAGTTATAGAGGTGAAGTATACAAGGACTATTTTTCTGCTGTGCAGTATCTCAATACTCTACTTCTCAGTATTTTAATCAGTAAAACATGTGCATTTACCAAGTGTTTTTATTTTTGTCATTTCTTTATTAATTCTTGGTAAGGCCTCATTCACATTTGAGTATTTGATAAAGATTTTGCATCCAAAAAAGAATTCTCCCACTGTATTTAGGGTTGCCTTAGAATAATAATGCTCAAATACATAATTGTGAATGAGGGCTTAATGTTACCAAGGCTCGGTTCACATCTGCGTTGGAGTCTATGTAGTTTACGCTGAAAATCGTCAGAGAGAAAATTCCTGCACGGAGGCTTATTATAGTCTATGGGGTCTGCGGGTCACCACTGTTTTAGCAGACGGGATCTCCAGTGGACCGAAACGATTGAGAGTCCAGCACTAGTGTGAACCTAGCCTTAGCTGATGTAGCCAATGTACCAACAATGCTGGTAATACATTATTATAGTAAATTAGTTAAGCACAGATAAGCTAAACAAATCAAACATGAACAAGGCTGCAGATCAGATGGATTACACTCACGAGTACTGAAAGCGTACCTCCAATTATAAAGCAACTTTTCATAAGTGAATAGTACAGGTGAATATAAGAAACTTTGTAGCATAGCTTATTAAAGAAATCTGTTTCCTTCTCCACTTATTAGGCTGCTCTCTTCCTTCTTATCAGCCTGTTTGTTTATAGAGTTATTAGAGTGTATATATAGCGTATTAGAGTTTTATATAGCCATTTCATGCCTTGTGCAATGGAAAGCACAGATCTAAGTCTCTTCTGATGTATCCAGAGGACATGGATCAGCCATCAGTGTGCAGTACAGCATTGGAAGCTTAAAATGCTTACAGTGGCTTGCAAAAGTATTCATACCCCTTGAACTTTTTCACATTTTGTCACCTTACAACCACAAACTTCAATGTATTTTATTGAGATTTTAAGTGATAGACCAACACAAAGTAGCACACAATTGTGAAGTGAAACGAAAATGATACATGGTTTTCAAAATTGTATTCAAATAAAAATCTGAAAAGTGTGACGTGCAAAAGTATTCAACCCCCTGTACTCTGATACCCCTAAATGAAATCCAGTGTGCACAATTGCCTTCAGAAGTCACTTAATTAGTTAAGAGTCCAGCTGTGTGTAATTTAGTCTCAGTATAAATACACCTGTTCTGTGCAGGCCTCAGTGGTTTGTTAGAGAACACTAGTGAACAAATAACATCATGAAGACCAAGGAACCACCAGACAGGTAGAGATAAAGTTGTGGAGAAGTTTAAAGCAGGGTTAGGTTATAAAAACACATCCCAAGCTTTGCGCATCCCAAGGAGCACTGTTCAATCTATTATTCAAAAATTAAAAAAGTGGAAAAAGTATTCTACAACTGAAAACCTACCAAGACATGGCCGTCCACCTAAACTAACAGATCGACAAGAAGAGCACTGGTCAGAGAAGCAGCCAAGAGGCCCATGGTCTCTCTGGAGATGCTGCAGAAATCCACAGCTCAGATGGGAGAATCTGTCCACAGGACAACTATAAGTCGCACAATTCACAAATCCGGCCTTTATAGAAGAGTGTCAAGAAGAAAACCATTGTTGAAAGAAAGACATAAGAAGTGCCGTTTGCAATTTGCCACAACCAATATAGGGCACACAGCAAACATGTGGAAGAAGCTCCCTCATTGCGCCTGCCATAATTTACTCATGCCGTGAGGGGTGCGAGACACCGGGAGTATCCACGACCTCTCATTTTGGAGTGTATCCTTGTTGTTACCCTTGACTTATTGACTGCATGTTTTGTACATGATAACTGATGTATACAGTATTACGCATGTCCTGATTATATTCTTTCTGTACCGAGCACGTATATGGTCCGGATGGGACGAGGACCTGGCGAGGTGGGATGTGGTGCGTTGAGTGAATTTACATTGAAATTCTCGTTTTTTGGTGCGCAACATGTTATGTATTTGTTTTGATTTCTTTTCCTTTGTCTGATACGCAATTTTCAATAAAACGAGTTTAAAAAAAAAAAAAAAAACGTGGAAGAAGGTGCTGTGGTCAGATGACACCAAAGTTGAACTTTTTGGCTTAAACGCAAAACACTATGTGTGGCGGAAAAGTAACACTACTCATCACCCTGAACACACCATCCCCATTGTGAAACATGGTGGTGGCAGCATCATGCTGTGGGGAGGCTTTTCTTCAGCAGGGACAGGGAAGCTGGTCAGAATTGATGGGAAGATGGATGGAGCTAAATACAGGGCAATCCTGGAAGAAAACCTGTTGGAGGCTGCAAAAGACTTGAAACTGGGAAGGGGATTCTCCTTCCAGCAAGACAATGACCCTAAACATACAGCCAGAGCTACAGTGTAATGGTTTAGATCAAAGAATATCATGTGTTAGAATGGCCCAGTCTGTGGCAAGACATGAAAATTGCTCTTCATCCAATCTGGCTGAGCTTGATCTATTTTGCAAAAAAGAATGGGCATAAATCTCAATCTCTAGATGCGCAAAGCTGGTAGAGACAGACCCCAAAAGACTTGCAGCTGTAATTGCAGCGAAAGGTGGCTCTACAAAGTATTGATATAGGGGACTGAATAGTTTTGCACGTCACACTTTTCAGATTTTTATTTGATTAAAATTTTGAAAACCATTTTCGTTCCACTTCACAATTATGTGCTACTTTGTGTTGGTCTATCACTTAAAATCTCAATAAAAAAATACATTTAGGTTTGCGGTTGTAATGTGACAAAATGTGGAAAAGTCTACGGGAAAATACAGCTACTATTCTAGGAGGCTGAGGACGTAACATGGTGGCATAATCAGGACATAAGAATACATATGAATTTTTAATGCAGGCATATGTTGAATATGAATTATAGATACATAATGTAGCACTATGGTAATGTGCTACCTTTGGAGAACTAAACTTATTTTTTAACTTTTGATGCTGGCAATTTTCACAGTTTTTGCATAAGCTAATAAAACCTGTATTGTAAAATACACATTATGAGACCCATTAGCTTACATTTACTTTTGTGACAGTGCCTTAATTCTGGCACATTGTTTGGCAAAATCAAACACCTTTTGGCACAAAATATCATATCCTGTTTTGGACATATTTATAAAATATTTGCATTGAAAAGAAAATTTTTCTGACACTGTTTTCAAATGTGTCTAGGCAAATGGGAGTGGTTTAAAATGTGACTTTCTCCTTCCCATTGCACCAAAGTTTTTTGGTGTATAATTTCGGTGCAAACAAAACTCAACGATAGTATAAATAAACTTAGACAAAAATGTCTAAAGACGTGACAGACTTGACATACCACATGAGCTAATGTGATTGCAGTATATAAAGTCATGATACACTATATGGACAAAAGTATTAGGATGCTACACATGACACCTACAGGAGTTTTATGACATCCCATTTTAAATACATAAGCATTAATATGGGCCTGGCTTACAGTCTCTGTTTTAATTTCTCCCAAGGTGTTTGATGAAGTTGAGGTCAGGAGTTTGTATGGGCCGGTCAAATTCTTTCACACAAACATCACTCAGTCATGTATACGTGTTTTTATGACCTTGCTATGTGTTCTGAGGCAAAGTTATGCTAGAACAAGAAAGGGCCTTTCCTAAACTGTTCCTACAAAATTGGAAGCATACAATTGTTCAAAATGTCTTGGTATGCCACAGCATTTAAGGGGTTTTCACCATCTGCAGAAGTTATCCCCTATCGATAAGTTAAGGGGTAACTAACAGATCGGTGGGGGTCTGACTACTCAGACCACCACTGATGATGAAAATGGATATTTCTATCTCCCTGGAGTGGTGGTCAGGCAGCACACGCACCACTCCATTCATTTCAGTGAGAGTGCCAGAGACAGCCAATTGCTTGAATGGAGCAATGTGTGCATTGCCATGTACCACTCCATTCAGTAAAGGGAAAAGCCCTCCATTCTCCTGAGCGATTGAACCGACAACAATCTGCAAGTTATTCCCTATCCTATGGATAGGAGATAAAGGAGATTTTATATCTGGGAAGTTAAGATTTCCCTTATATGGTATTAAGGGGCCTAGGCCAACTCCTGAATAGTCCTATAGCATTATTACAGTTGTCACAATGCAGTCAGTTCTCATGGTATTTGCCAAACCCAGACTCATGCATCAGGCTGTCAAGCAAAGGAGTGAAATTCATGACTCCACAGAACATGTTTCCACTGCTCCAAAGTCCAATGGCAGTATGCTTTACACCACACTTGAACCAGCAGAACGTTAGCAACTTTTATGTATGCGGTGCCTCAGAACTCAGTGACCCCACTCTTTACATGGTTTGCCATTTCACAGTTGAGTTGCTGTGGGTCTTAAATACTTTCACTTTTTAATAATACCACTCATAGTTGATGGTGAAATATATAGGAGGGAAGAAAGTGTGTCCTTAGCCTAAGTTGCTATTACATATTTGCATTTTTTGAAACCACAAGTTTTGCATTTAATATTCAGTGTTAGTCATTTTCATTGGTATAGAAAAAACCCCACATACATTAATGCAGAGTTACAGTTAGATCTGACCATCTGGGGCTTAAGACTAAGGCCACATATTGCAGAGAAGGTGTGGGTTTTTTTGCTGTTCAGTAGTTAATATCAATTAGTAGCGCTACAAAAAGTCACAGTGTGGCCCTGGACTTAGTCCAAAGTATGCAACCAGGGTTTATTTTGTGAGGTGCTATTACACATGTGCATTTTTACTTGCGTTAACATGTATTTTTTTTGTTTGTTTTTTAAACCCACACGATTGCATTGCAGTTTTGATCAGTGTTAGTCATTTTCATTGATATAGAAAACAAGCACACATAACGGCACCCCAATAGTAAAAATGTGCTACTCATCATTGCAGTTTATAAAAAAAAACAAAAAAAAAACACTGTCTGAACCCAACCTTAATCTTACACTGTCAATCTGTCACTCATTGTCCCCTCGTTTATATGAATAAAAATATAAAGTGAAAAAAAACATTGTATTTTCATTATTATTTATTTGACATGTAGGGGAACATACTTTTTTATTGTAGGAAAACACCCTAGATTTTTTTTGTTTATTTTCCACCACTTCTCAGTAGAAAAGTGGCAAAAACCTATAGTAAAACCTGATGTTACTGAGAAGGACACATCATCAGAAGTGAGTGATATACTCTGCTCTGCAATGGAGCTAGCTGACTATAGTAAAGGCCGCTCCCATAGCACAGGTAATTACGTGTGAGATCAGGGGAGGGGCGGAGTGACCTGGGGGCCGGGAGGCTGGTTCCAATCATGTGACTCTGGGGTTTGAACTACGGCGGAACCATCATCAAAAATCTGTAATTTTAACTACTTGGACATCCCCTTTTAAAGCGGTATTCCGTTTTCATTCCTCTATTTGTGTAGAGAACAGGATATCACATTTTGATTTGTTTTTTTTTTCCAGTTAAGTTTATTAACAACATGGCTACATTTCCTAGAAAGGGGAGGGCTTTGCTTGTATGTAAAATTTTGCCTTAATCCATTCCTACGTGATGACCTCTGGGAGGAAGATGAACATGTGGAGTCCCTATGGGTGTAAATAAGGGGAGCGATAAAGAATAATAAAATATTGGTAGGGATTTGTTACAAGTCCCCAAATATAACAGAAGAAGCGGAAAATTTACTAATAAGACAAGGTCGCAAAACATAATGAAGTCAATAATTATGGGGGATTTCAACTACCCAGATGTAAATTGGGAGGCAGAAACCTGCAGGTCCAACAAAGTTAACAGATTTTTGTCGGTAATAAAAGACAATTAATTTCACAACATTTGCAGGAAATCTGTTTTCACTGAACACAGGCTGCAGTACATATGACAAGAATGAATGAGAAGCAGACCTACTGGAGCATATTACATTAAGATATCTCACTCACTAGAGCTTTATTCACATCTATGCAATTCAGTCCTGCTAAGACATGCTGAAAAACTGTCATTAAACAGTGATATAAAGGAAAGAAATTTTACTGTCCTCCAGCAGCTTGCTCCTCTCTGCTAACTTCTGCCTCACTGGGCTCCTCCTCCTAACCCCTCCCTTTCCCATAGACTGCAATGTAATCTGATCAGTGAGTGAGCTAAACTGTATTCACTGTGTAGACATCACTCAGTCAAATGAGCTGTTTGCCAGGCAGGAGAGCAGCTAATAACAGGAGATAAGAGCATTTTTCTCAACATTTCATATATTGATTTGCACTTAAACTGTTCAAAAATTTGAAAAGGCATTTACTCTTTAAATGTGGTACCAATATTCAAAAATGGGTCTAAAAGTGACACAAGAAATTATAGGCTGGTAAGAATATCTTCTTGTGGGAAAATTATTTGAAGGTTTTCTAAGAGCTGCTACCCTAGAGTATCTCAAAGATAAATGTATAACACAGTGCCAGCATAAATTCATGAGGGATCGGTCCTGTCAGACTAATCTGATCAGGTTTCATGAGGAGGTAAGTTCTAGATTGGACCTGGGAAATGCCGTAGATGTAGTATATCTGGACATTTCAAAGACGTTTGATACTGTATCACATAAAAAGTTAGTGCATAAAATGAGAATACTGGGATTAGGGGAAAACATTTGTAACTGGGTTAATAACTGGTGGTTATTAAAAGGACTGTTCAGGAGTAAAAAAATTTTTTGTCCCACAGCTTTCTGTTCACTTCAGTAAACCCCCCCCATACCTCATATGTCATTTCCTATTGCTGTACAGCATCCCCACACAATATTGGTTTGTTTATAGCCACTGCGCCCTGTCGTTTGCATTTCTGGCTGCAACTATCCCCATCTTCTTTCCCCCTCTCTCTCTCAGTAGCATTCTGTCCCCCTGTCTGACAACCCTCCCACTATTTGCCTGCACACTGTTCACCTGTTCATTTACTCTGCTGAGTCCCAGTCCGCTTCTGCCAATCCAATGCTCTATTCTGTGCAGGTGGTGGGAAGCAACTGGCACCAGAGGTGGAGTTCCACAGAGCCCCGAAGCATCTGCTCAGCCCCCTGTTTGCCAACATTGCTCATGACATGCCATGCCCTGCCTGGTCCAGAAGTGCCTTCTTATTGTAGCATGCAAGATGTCAGCAGAAGTCCCCAAATCAGCTCCTTACTTTAAAGTAAGTGATTCACAATTTCACTTATAGGGGTATGTTAGTTCCTGGAAACCCCTTTAATGGTACATGGGGTGCCACAGGGGTCAGTATTGGGTACTCTTCTTTTTAATACTTTTATTAATGACCTGGCAGAGGGTTTACAGAGTAGAGTCTCAATATTTGCATATGATTCTAAGCTCTGTAAAGTTGTCAATACAGAAGAGGATAGTGTAATATTACAGAGGGTTTTGTGGAAGCAGGAAGCTTGGGCAGAGAAATAACATGAATTGTGATGTGGATAAATGTAAAGTTATGAACATGGACCATGGAAACAAGTCTTACAATTATTTATTAAATAATAAAACACTGGGTAAGGCTAAGTTCACATCTGTGCCAGAGTCTTGGAGACTCCGCCACTGAAACTGCCAGAAATCGGTGGAGAGAAAAGTTGTGCACAAAGGACTTTTCTCTTCACAGGTTTCAGTATAAAAATGGAAGACACTTGATGGACACTCAGTAGACCCCATTTTAGTTTATAGGGTCCGCCAGTGTCCACAGGTAACCACTGTTTTTGCAGTTGGGCTCTCCATCATTCGGGTTCCCTGGCGGACCTGAAAGACAGAGAGCCAAGCACAGATGTGAACCTAGCGTAAGACTACTGCTAAGAAAGACTTGGGGATATTGGTGGACAGTAAACAATATTAGCAACCAGTGCCAGGTAGCTGCTGACAAAGAATCACTGGTAATACCATATGTAGAATACTGTGCACAATTTTGGGCACCAGATTCTATGGAAAATATAGCTGAACTGGAGTGGTTGTAGAGGAAGGTGACCAAAATGATTAAGGGAATGGGTGGATTACAGTATAAAGACAGATTATTAAACTTGGGATTGTTCAGTTTGGAAAAAAGATGGCTTGAACGGACAGTACAGAAATCTTTACATGTAGAGGAAAAAAGGTTTTACCATAGTCATAGGTGGGGCTTCGTTACAGGAAGGCCCGGTTCACATCTGTGTTTACGCATAAAAAGCGGTTTACCTGGGAAACCCGTGGACTCCATAGACTATAATGGGGTCCGTGTGGTTTCCTCTCGGTTTCTGCACGAAACCTACGGAGAGGAAAGTGCTGCTCACTTTGCTTTCCCCAAAAAAATAACAATTAAAAAGTCATACATACCAAACATTGGTACCCATAGAAAGTACAACTTTCCTTGCAAACAAAGAGCCCTGACATATCTCAGTCAACAATACAGTAAAAAAGTTATAGGCGTCAGAATAAGGTGACTCCAGGAAAATCGTTCGTTTTATTTGTAACAGCGGTAGAACGTAATAAAAACCAATATAAATATGGTACCACCGTAATCGTAATGACCCGCCGGACAAAGTTGCCATGTAATTTTTAATATAGAGTGAAAATACAAAATGCAAAAAATTATAATAGAATTGTGTGTTATTTCTCATGGACCCCTAATACACGTAAATAAAAGCTAATTAAAATATTATATGTACTCCAAAATGGTGGCAAATGAAAGTACAACTCGTCAAGCAAAGAATAAGCCCTCACATAGCTGGGTCGAGAGAAAAATAAAAAAAATTATGAATTTTGGAAGGCGTGGGGGGGGGGGGGGTATGAAAAAAAGTCACCAAACATAAACATACAAACTACGCTGCGTCCTTAACCTTCCTCTAGTGTTAGCTTTCTGTTACTCTTTCTTATGTTAATGGGTCGGTTTTGACCCGTGTCTTAAATCACCCCTAGGATACCCTAAAAACAGTTATTTATGATCCAATTTGTTTCTTACCTCTTAGTTACCTTGTTAGGGTTTCTCATCCATGGAAGGATTGATTTTAATATTTTTGTTGTGGCCCCCTGGGCCTTTCATTTGAGAGCGTACCCTTCATTTTCAATATAAAAATATTGTCAAATGAACCTCAAGAGAATAATATAAACTTAAAAAAGTTTGTTATATTACCTGACTATTACTGAAGGGTTTTAGAACACATTTCTTAAATGTAAAAAAAATATACATATATATATTTTATATTATTAACTCTAGTAACATCTATGGTGTTACGGGTCAATTTTGACCCATATCTAGCTACTTTATGAAAAAGGCAAAAAACAGATTTTTTTTTTTTATAGAACTTTAATACAAATAAAAGATGAAAATTATATTAACATTAATAGCAATAATAATAAAAAGGAGCTTTTCTAGGTCATACAAACAAACAACAATCAATCAAGCAAATCAAATCAACAGAAATCAAGTACTAGTTTTTAGATGCATTAGTATTTAGATGCATGTGTGGCAAAAAGTGACACTTTTTGTGTGTTCTTTGCAGAGGTATTTTTTGCAGGCGAAGCACGATGTGTTTGTCTTTCTGTCCTTATTGCTAGGGCAGACCTGACACCTCTTTCTTTTAGAATCAGGTGGTCTCACTGGGGTTGTGGCTGTTGTGGTTGATGTTGAGGCAGGACTGGTTGAGGAGGATGCTGGTGATGATGCTCTTTGTGTTGCTGTGGGTGTGGGCGAAGCACTTGTTGAGCTCTGGAGTTGTCGGACCAAGGCTGCAGCGGCTGAGTCTCGGGGCACCCGTTCCCTTTGGTCAATGTGCGCCTTGACAAGGGATCTTCCTAGTTCCTCAAGAAACATCCTCCGCTTGTTTTTTTTCTTTGAATTCCATCCTTGGTAAATGTGGGTCCACAACACAAATGCATTGTATGCTGACACATCAAGGATATTGGAAAATACAACCATTGGCCATCTCCTAGTCATTCGCTGGCAAGTGTACTGTAGGTGGCAGTCAGCTTGTCCAGGTTGTCCACTCCTCCTTTGTTTTTGTTATAGTCCAGGATGATTGTGGGCTTTTTGTCACTTCCTGATGACACAGCTGCATCTTTGTGAAGTGTGGACATCAGTACCACATTCCGTCGTTTTTTGGGGCAGTATGAAACAGCAGTGGTGGTGTCTGTAAAAACAAACTTTGAGGAAAGTGGAGCCCTGTCCTTCATCTGCAACAATTCAACGGGCAGCTCAGGTTTGTTTTTTTTCACTGTGCCCACCATGGTGATTTTCCTCCTGAGAAGTTCTTGTCCAAGGTCATAGCTGGTAAAAAAATTGTCACAAGTAATGTTGTGACCCTGCAGTCCAGTAGTCATATCGAGGACTACACGTTTTCCTTGGTTTTTTTCAGGGATGCCGCTTGCAGACTTGCCTGTGTAAATCTGTAGATTCCATGCATAGCTAGTTTTTGCATCACAGGCTGCCCAGATTTTTATGCCGTATTTGCCTGGCTTACTTGGCATGTATTGCCGGAAGGGGCATTTTCTGCGGAAAGGGAGAAAACGTTCGTCTACTGTTACCTCTGGCCCTGGGTTGAACATCAGTGGAAGGAGCTGCACCCATTTCTCCCAAACATCCCTGATGGGAGCAAGTTTGTCAGATTTTGTTCTGGTGTCTCTGTTGTCAAATCTGAGGACTCTTGATATCATTTGAAACTTTTGAAATGACATTGTTGCCCGGAAAATATTCCTGCCTGTCGATGCGTCCCAGAGACTATCAGTGGCCTCATTGCAGGATTTGTACACTCCAGCAAGGAGAAGAACACCAATGTAGGCATCCAGGTCATCATCATGAAGGTCATTCCACATGTTGCCGTGGACTTTTTTTTCCTTCAAGGTTTGTCATAGCAATAATGACTTTTTTATTGACAATGGCATAAACAGATCAAAACATGTCTTGATGTCACTTACTCTTGTCACAGCAAACCTTGTGATCCCAGGGGTCATTTTTATGACATTTGCAGCATCTGCCCTGCCATGTACATCTGGAGGTACTGAGCTCCAAATGATCTTGCCACTTTTGGATTTGAATCTTTCAGCGGGAGCAGCTTCAGCACCGGTGACCTCCTCATCAGACTGATCAGAACTGTCTGTGTCTTCCGGTTGATACTCCACATCATCTTCCTCCTCAGAAACCTGTTCATCTGTATCAGTTTGCTGCTGTGTGTCCTCTGATTCATTATCATCCAAGATATAATCCAGAATTTGGCTTGCATCTAATCTTCTCCTCATTGTTGCATGGTGTAAACTGAAGATGTATACTCTGCAAAGTACCAACTGTAAGCTGATTTGGCCATACATGCCTGGACATGTCCCTAACTCAAGTTGTTGGAGGTAGAGCTGGCTGTGGGCTGTTGGTTTATATTGTGTTTATGAGTTCAGTTTTGGGACTTATTATTGTTTTTTTACTCTTATATTAGACCTGGGTCGAAATTGACCCCAACAACACAAATGTTATAATTTTAATAAGAGCATTTTACAATTTAGTAAAATAGTTTTATTTTATTGTATTTTGTTTAAAAATAAGTTCCTGAAAAAGTCAAAAAGTCTTGATGCAATAAACAAATGTATGTAGAATTTGTATGCATTTAAAACCTAAAACGGGTCGGTCACGACCCTAACACTAGAGGAAGGGTAAACAGACCATAAAAAACATAGACTATGAGGCATCTGCGAAAACAGCTGCCCCACATATACAAAATGACTGGGAAAAATGGACTGTTTAAAACCTTTTCCATGGCCATATTTAATTATAATCATGTGAATAAGGCCTTACTTTCTTACTGTCATGAATCCTGTTTTGTTCAGCCATTATCTTATATGGTATCTTGCTAAGGCTAGGTTCACATCTGCGTTGGAGTCTATCTCAGATATGTTGACATTTTAGTAGTAGTAGTTGATTTTGACAGGCTGGACATGGCAGAGATTCCCTGCATTCCAAGGTCTTCTCAGTTTGGAGATAATGGTTTTCAACAACTTTTTTTCCCCTCCTTTCCATTGATTCTGGTATAGTGTTACTGTGTAAACTATCTCAAGTCAAAGTGTAATGTTTTCTCTGTGACATTAGTTTGAACCTGGACTCATTTAAATCCGATTTTTATTATAAAAATTGTGCTGTTGTTTTTTTTTACCTTTTAATGTGACCATCCATATAAAAATAAAAACTAAAATATTACAGTTCTTATGTACTTATACAGCAAAGATAGCTGCATATAAAAGGCTAAGGTCCCACATTGCGGAAACGCAGCTTTTGCAGATTTTGATTTTTTTTGATTTTTTGAGCGAAAGCCAAGAATGGCTGCTAAAGGAATGGGAAATAGAAAGTTCTTATACTTCTCCCTTCTGCTCAATCCACTCCTGGTTTTGGCTCATAAAACCACAGCAAAATCTGCAACAAAAAAGGTGCGTTTCTGCAATGTGGAGCCTTAGCTTAAAGGGAGTCTATCATTAGAAAAACACATTTTTAACTAATGGCACGCTGGAATAGCCTTTAAAAAGGCTATTCTGCTCCTACCTTCCATTTTAAGCTTCTCCCCGCTGTTTCTGATAAAATTGGTTTCTTCTGTTATGCAAATTAGGATCACGGAGCACCGGGGGCGTTCCCCTTGCGCTCCGAGCACCCTCCGTGTCATAACTCTCCACCGCCCCTTAACTGCTTATGTTCACTCCCCTCCTCCTCTTCGCCGGAACTTCTGCCTTTCGCAGGCATCGAACTGCACATCGGGTTTTCATTTTCCGGTGGTCTGCTACATGAGCGTACTGCGCCACAGTACGCTCATGTACCACACCACCGGAAAATGGCCACCTGGACATGCTTATGTACTGCGCCGCAGTACGCTCGTGTAGCAGACCATCAGAAAATGGCCGCCCGGACATGCTTATGTACTGCGCCGCAGTATGCTCGTGTAGAAGACCACCAGAAAATGGCCAACCGGACATGCTTATGTACTGAGCTGCAGTACGCTTGTGTAGCAGACTACCGGAAAATGGCTGCCTGATGTACAGTCCGACGCCTGTGAAAGGCAGAAGTTCCGGCGAAGAGGAGGAGGGGAGTGAACATAAGCAGCTAAGGTGTGGAAGAGATTTATGATGTGGAGGGTGCGATTTTATCAGAAACGGCGGGGAGAAGCTTAGAATGGAAGGTAGGATTAGAATAGCCTTTTGAAAGGCTATTCCAACGTGCCATTAGTTAAAAATGTGTTTTTCTAATGATAGACTCCCTTTAATTCAGCAAATATCATTAGATGAGGGATCAGTGCAGATAGCATGTCACTGTTGTGCCCAGTAAATGACAAAGGTGAGTGCACCTCCTTTATTAAAGAGGAACTTTCATGTCCTCATGTAACATAGCTCCCAACCGTCCTGCATCTGGCGGGACAGTTCCGATTTTACACTGTTGTCCTGCGGTCCCACATAGCTTACAGTTTGTCCCGCTATGCCCCTGAAGTGTTTTGCTGTTAACAAACTTTATTAGGGTAGGGTAAAGGCTAAATGGTAGATGCTAAATCCTAGTGGCTAAAGGACCTTTGATGACATCATGAACATGTGATCAGACTCTTGTGTGGGCGGAGCTATTCTGGATACTGTGGGACAAACTGTGATGTTAGACAGAAAGCTGGGAACAGAGAGCGATCGAAGATAAGTAGGAGAGAAGAGGGCATGTGTGAGCAAGAGGGGGGAACTGGGGGCAATTAAACTGAAGGCAGATTAAGGGGTCAATTAAACTGGTGGGAAATCAAGGGTGTCATTGAGCTGGTGCAAATAAAGGGGGACATTAAATTGGTGGTAGATGGAGGGGACAATTAAACTGGGGGCAGATGAAGGGGGCATTAAGCTGGTGACATGAAGGGGGGACATTAAATTAGTGGCAAATAAAGGGGAACATTAAGATGGTGGCAGATAAAGGGGGACATTAAACTGGGGGCAGATCAAGGGGGCATTAAGCTGGTGGCAGATGAAGGGGGACATTAAACTGGGGGCAGATGGAGGAGGACATTAAACCATGGAGGGTAGCTGGAGGGGGACATATCTGCATCTAGTTGCCCCCAGTTTAATGTCCCCCTCCAACTACCCCCACTGTTTAATGTCACCCTCCAGCTGCCCTATAGTTTAATGTCCCCCTCCAACTACCCCCACTGTTTAATGTCAACCTCCAGCTGCCCAAGTTTAATGTCCCCCTCTAGTTTCCGCCAGTTTAAACTGGGGCACGAGGAGAGAGACTTAATACTGTGGGTCAATTGGAGAGGACTATTATAATGTGGGGGCATATAATATTAGGGTGACTGTAGGAGCATTATACTGTGTGGGGGCACATGGAAAAATAGATGATAATGGGCGGAGTCAACGTAGAAGTGGGTGGAGCTGAATTTGCCACGACGCGCATATTGCGTCGCATATTTTGTCCCTCTTTCTGCCCTTTGAAAGTTGGGAGGTATGTGTATATGCTGTTTTACATACCGCTAGAAAGCCGACAGTGCGCTGAATTCAGCACACTGCCGGCTTTCCCGGTATGTGCCCCGGACCTGGAGATATCGGGGGTCGTAGTTTCACGGTTCACCGTCAGAAGGGCGTTCCTGACAGTCTAGCTGGTTTGTGAGGAATTCCCTCCCTGACAGTACTATCCATAGATTTGTACTGGGTGGGGGCGTTCCTCACAGCTCAGTGTCATCACTGATCATTCAATCTTTCATGTACACGGATCAGTTGTCCTGGTCCCTTTGTAGAGTAACAGCCCCAAAGCATGATATTGCCTCCCCCATGCTTCACAGTAGGTATGGTGTTCTTTGGATACAACTCAGCATTCACTCTCCTCCAAACAAAAGGAGTTGTGTTTCTACCAAACAGTTCTACTTTGGTTTCATCTGACCATATGAAATTCTCCCAATACTCTTCTGGAACATCCAAATGCTCTCTAGCAAACTTCAGATGGGCCCGGATATGTACTGGCTTAAGCAGGGGGACACGTCTGGCACTGCAGGATCTGAGTCCCTGGCGGCGTAGTGTGTTACTGACGGTAGCCTTTGTTACGTTAGTCCCAGCTTTCTGCAGGTCATTCACTAGGTCCCCCCGTTTGGTTCTGGGATTTTTGCTCACCATTCTTGTGATCATTTTGACCCCACGGGGTGAAATCTTGCGTGGAGCCCCTGATCGAGGGAGATTATCGGTGGTCTTGTATGTCTTCCATTTTGAGATCTACCTATGATGTCAATTACAGGCCGGCCTCATCTTTTTAAGTGGGAGAACTTGCACAATTGGTGGCTGACTAAATACTTTTTTTCCCCACTGTACCTTCCACTGAAGCCGCTGATTGGCCATAGCAGTCTCAGGAAGAGACCCCGGGACGTCACAGGTAGTGATGTCATGTGCCCTTCGCTGAGGCCGCTGATTGGCCTCAGCGGTTAAGTGTGGCGGGTACTTCCGCCGGAAGACAATAAAGGACTGACAGGACCGGACTGTGCTGGGAGGCACCAGAGCATCGGGGAAAGCTAAGTATGATTTTTTTTTTTTCCCCCTGGCCTATTTAAAAGATAACATTTTTTCGTGGACAACCCCTTTAACGTTTTAATATCATTTCTTTTTTTGGGGTGTAAAAACACACTGCAATTGTCACCACTTTCTCCATTTTTTTTACACTAGAAATCATGTGATATAAATAATTTAGTAACAGGGAGTGAAAAGCAAATTAGCTAGAAGGGAGACACCTAGTGGCAAGAACTTTAGCGAGTTTTTTTTTTTTTTTTGCCTAGAATCACATGCTCTATTAAATGAGATTAAGTTGTCTGAAAAGTTAGTGACCATTTAACTTTATTTTTAAGTTGAAATAAATACGGCAATAACAATTTGTGTTGGGGGGGGGCGATTTATATATCATTTATTCTTCGAATCTTATTAAATTACTTTGTCCATTATTTATGTATTTTTTTTACGCCATATTCAGTGTGATTTAAATAGCATGTTATTCATCTCTGACAGGCTGCTATGATTGCAATGGTAGCATTTTTTATTTACTTTTTGGGATTGGAAGGGGTGCTTCTAGTGAATTTACGTCCTGTCTGCCTAAGGACCAGAAACTATAATAATTTGGTTGCTTGCATAATGCTTTGGAAAATATTATACTTCCAAGCATTATAATCTCAATGTAAAATTGACATTAAACGTTTAGGCTGCGCCTCTGCCATAGTCTAACAGGCAGATGACCATGGCAGACCTAAGAGCTACAGTAAAGCATCGCCCCGCCACAGTTGTCTAATGGAGTTCCAATGGATAAGAGAAGGAGCTCCCTCGCTGTGTCAAGCTCCTTAGATGGTGGGATCTAAAGAGCTAACTGACCCCATCATATACATACAGTGGGGAAAAAAGTATTTAGTCAGCCACCAATTGTGCAAGTTCTCCCACTTAAAAAGATGAGGCCGGCCTGTAATTGTCATCATAGGTAGACCTCAACTATGAGAGACAAAATGAGAAAACATATCTAAAAAATCACATTGTCTGATTTTTTAAGAATTTATTTGAAAATTATAATGGAAAATAAGTATCTGGTCACCTACAAACAAGCAAGATTTCTGGCTCTCACAGCCCTGTAACTTCTTCTTTAAGAGGCTCCTCTGTCCTCCACTCATTACCTGTAGTAATGGCTCCTGTTTGACATTGTTATCAGCATAAAAGACGCCTGTCCACAACCTCAAACAGTCACACTCCAAACTCCACTATGGTGAAGACCAAAGAGCTGTGGAAGGACACCAAAAATAAAATGGTAGCCCTGCACCAGGCTGGGAAGACTGAATCTGCAATAGGCAAGCAGCTTGGTGTGAGGAAATCACCTGTGGGAGCAATAATTAGAAAATGGAAGACATACAAGACCACTGATAATCTCCCTCCATCAGGGGCTCCACGCAAGATCTCACTTCGTGGGGTCAAAATGATCACAAGAATGGTGAGCAAAAATCCCAGAACCACACGGGGGGACCTAGTGAGTGACCTGCAGAAAGCTGGGACTAACGTAACAAAGGCTACTGTCAGTAACACACTACGCCGCCAGAGACTCAGATCCTGCAGTGCCAGACGTGTCCCCCTGCTTAAGCCAGTACATATCCGGGCCCGTCTGAAGTTTGCTAGAGAGCATTTGGATGTTCCAGAAGAGTATTAGGAGAATGTCATATGGTCAGATGAAACCAAAGTAGAACTGTTTGGTAGAAACACAACTCCTTTTGTTTGGAGGAGAGTGAATGCTGAGTTGTATCCAAAGAACACCATACCTACTGTGAAGCATGGGGGAGGCAATATCATGCTTTGGGGCTGTTACTCTACAAAGGGTCCAGGACAACTGATCCGTGTACATGAAAGATTGTGAGATTTTGAGTGCAAACCTCCTTTCATCAGCAAAGCCATTGAAGTTCAAACGTGGCTGGGTCTTTCAGCATGACAATGATCCCAAGCACACCGCCAGGGCAACGAAGGAGTGGCTTCATGAGAAGCATTTCAAGGTCCTGGAGTGGCCTAGCCAGTCTCCAGATCTCAACCCCATAGAAAACCTTTGGAGGGAGTTGAAAGTCCGTGTTGCCCAGCGACAGCCCCAAAACATCCCTGCTCTAGAGGAGATCTGCATGGAGGAATGGGCCAACATACCAGCAACAGTGTGTGTGAAGACTTACAGAAAACGTTTGACCTCTGTCATTGCCAACAAAGGATATATAACAAAGTATTGAGATGAACTTTTGTTATTGACCAAATACTTATTTTCCACCATAATGTGCAAATAAATTCTTTAAAAATCAGACAATGTGATTTTCTGGATTTGTTTTCTCATTTTGTCTCTCATAGTTGAGGTCTACCTATGATGACAATTACAGGCTGGCCTCATCTTTAAAAGTGGGAGAACTTGCACAATTGGTGGCTGACTAAATACTTTTTTTCCCCACTGTACGTCCACTGCCCTCAGTCCATGTCACTATGTCTGTATTTATGGCAGGGAAAGAGCATGTTGGATAAGGGGAATTCCTGGCAGATGG
Organism: Leptodactylus fallax; assembly: GCA_947044405.1. Taxonomy (NCBI): domain Eukaryota; kingdom Metazoa; phylum Chordata; class Amphibia; order Anura; family Leptodactylidae; genus Leptodactylus; species Leptodactylus fallax. The sequence continues at coordinate 2,894,788 of CAMRHE010000202.1, forward strand.
TGAAGATGGTAGCACTAAATAGTATATTTGCTGCTTCCTAGTGTTTTATCCTTGATACTGTTTTAAACAATGGACACTTTACTGTCCATTAAATGGGTTTTCCGGGATAAAATTATATTTCTACACTAAGTTAAACACCCTCCCCGCCTACCTTCTAACTTACTTAATTTACAAAAAATCCATATTTACCTGGATCACCGGGGTGGTCATGTGGTGACCGCCTACACCTGTACAATAGAGCCGGAGTGCTCCAGCTGTATTGCGCAGGAGCCAGCAGACATCAAGAAGAGGAGGAGACGGCCCCACAAAAGGAAGTGATGTCCCGTGCCCAGAAGATCCAGACAGGAAGAAAGGTAAGTATGATGGGGTGGTGGGGTGAGCTGAGTTAGTTATTTGGGAAGGGCTAGTAGTGGGCAGGCTAGCTAGGGAAACAGGGAGGGGGGTGTGAGAGAGGGAGGGGGAGGGAGTGAGTGAGATAGGGAGGTAGTGTGAGTCAGCTCTGACTGAAGTGCAATGCATCATGGTAGTTGTAGTAGAAGAGAACAGGAAGCTACATCATGTAAACAAATGCCAGGAGCTCACAGAGAAACCCAGAAATCACTCAAAACACTGCTAAAGGTATTTGGTTGCACTTATTAACTTATTAATAGCACTAACAGACCTTTTTTGAAAAATGTTTTTTTTTTTGCCCGGAAAACCCCTTTAAGTCCCAATAAATATAGCTGCCATAAAGCACAGATAATTTGATTCACTGTTTGTAGTGACAATACAAGAAGAAAGGATTTGTCTCCAATATGTCTGCCCCCAGGAATGTTTGAACAAAATATCTACAATATAAAAAAAATATTATTATTTTTCATAAATTAATTAATGAATCTAAGGCTAGGTTCACACTTGCCCCGGGCTCTCCATTTTTCAGGTCCTGAAATAAAACAATGGTTACCTGCTGATCCCATAGACGTCTGTGCAGGACTTTTTTCTCCGCCAATTTTAGCCTAAAATGTATGATGCATTCTCCATATTATAGTACATTGTGAAATGTGTGCTGTATACTAGTGAAACATCATAGCAGAACTGCTACAGGAGAACATGATGTCAGCCCCCTACATGATCATGAAACTAGATAGTTTGCTTGGTGTTAACATCCCTGGAATTGACATCTCACTTCTAAGAGTTCTGTACAGACTAATATGAATTATTAATACTATATAATGTTAGAAACCCAACCAATTATTCATGAAGCTCTGTATAACACATATACTATAGAGACAAAAACTTTGGGACACACCTGTTGAATCTATGTTCAGGTGTTTCATTCAGTCACATTGCCGCCGTCTGCATTTGTGAAATAAAAGGCTTATTCTAAAGAACCCAATGGCCTAGATTTACTGTTGTAGTTATAACTAGACACTGGCAGAAATGTGGCACATCTTGTTTGGATTCTTAGAAAAAGGTGCGTGTCTTAAGTGTGCCAAAATTGTGTCGTAAAATTCTCGGGTTTTGGACCTCCTCAGCTTATTACCAATCCGAAAGCTAAGGCCACACATGCTTCTTAAAAATAAAAAAACTGTAGAAAATGCCATCCCAGAAACGTTTGTGTTCTTCAACTGCTTTTCTGATGGGTTTTACATTTCTTGTCTCTCCCCCATGTAAGACTAGGTTCACAGCTGTCCCTGGATTCCATTCCGGAATTCCGTCCCAGAATCCGCTTGAAAGATGCGGAGAGTAAGTCCTGCAAGCAGGACTTTTCTCTCCACATTTTTTGCATTTTTTCGGATGGAAACCCAGCTGACACCATTATAATCTAAGGGGGTCCGCGGGTAGCCACCTTTTTAAGCAGATTCGGTTTCCGTTTTTCAGGTCCCCAAGCGGACCAAAAGAACAGAAACCTGAACACAGGTATGAACCTAGCGTTATTCTACAGGGATTAAAACAGCGTGTCCACAGGGAGGATTTACATGCTGCATTTTTTCAAAAATACTGTGCTTTCCAGAATGTGAAGATGAGATTAAAATAAAATCTTTCACTTTGCTGAGACTGTAAAATGCAGCATTTTTGTTTCTGCAACAGCTAAAAACGCTGCATTTCTCATTTATATCATTGGTGGACACAGCATCATGGGTATAGATCTGGACACCAGGAGGGTGACACTAGGAAATATCAAAAGATGTTGGTTCAGCCTCTGGGCTATACCCTCTCCACAGACACTATGGCTAGCCAGTTTTTAGACTAGTGTCCATAGGAGGCAGACATGGCAGGTCTTCTGCTTTGCATTGTTTTTAATTTTTCTATGCAAGAGAGCTGTCAGCATGTTCACTACACTAGTCAAACCCCCCTGCGGGCACTGCGCTCTATTGACTGCTTCGTCGGTCACCTAGTCCCCACTGCTGCTACTTAAGGATAGGCCACTGTTCCTCCGGGCAGTGTCTGACTGGGATATCTAGGGCCCACCAGTGGAATTGTTTCTAGAAACCCATTGCAAGGACCTCTGCAGGTAAAAACATGTCAGGTGCTATGTTGCAAACCCGCCATACGATGTGCACCACTGCACTACCGAAACCCACCGTTACACTCTGTATGGCAAATGGGCAGTGTGGTTCCTGGAATTGTTACCATTACCTGTAGCCACACTGTTCTAGGAAAGCTGATCTCCAGAGGTCCTGGCTGTTGGACCCCTGCAGGTGTAAGGACAGGCCATCAATATTAGAAAGATAGTTAAACCCTTTAAGGCTAAGGCCCCACATTGTGGAAACGCAGCTTATTTTGTTGCAGATTTTGCTGCGTTTTTTGGAGCCAAAGTCAGGAGTGGCTACAAAAGGAATGGGAAATATATAGTAAGTACTTCTAACTTCTATACAGGGTGGGCCATAAGTATGGATACACCCAGGTGGGCCATAAGTATGGATACACCTAGATACCATTGTTTTTCTTGTGCAATTCTCCATGTGTTTGATGTGTCACATGTTTCCCCCCTCCCATGTACTAATATGCCACAAACGGTAAGGTGATATCAGCAACCACTTCCATTTTATCTGGGTGTATCCATACTTATGGCCCACCCAGGTGTATCCATACTTATGGCCCACCATGTACCTCTAACTTCTGCTCAAACTACTCCTTGCTTTGGCTAAAAAAAAAACGCAGCAAAATCTGCAACAAAAAAGCTGCATTTCTGCAGGTTGTCCAGGAATTGGAGCAACTCATGTGGCTGGAAGTAGGTGAAGTGGCCACTGTATGGGGGGGAGCAGTGAAGGGACCACAGTATGGGAGGAAGCAGTGAAGTGGCCACTGTATGGGGTAGGACCAGTGAAGTGGCCACTGTATGGAGGGAAATAGTGAAGGGGCCACTGTATGGGGGGGAGCAGTGAAGCGGCCACTGTATGGGCCATATGCAACCAGATCAGCAGAACCTGGGAGAACTGGCTGCATCACTTACCAATCCCTGCTCCTGCCTGTGGCTTACTCTTCAGCCTTCATTGGGCCCTGTGCACTGTACGTCATGTTGTGATAACATAATGTGTACGGTGCACGGGGGGCCCCTGGAGGCTGAAGAGGAGGCCGCAAGCAGGAGCGGGGGTAGGTAAGTTAATAGGGGACGTTACCGGACCTCCACTGCTTAGTAAAAAAAAGCACTGAGTGTTCGGTAAAGCCCGTGACTTTTGGGGGCCCTACCAGACTCCCACTGCTTTTTTTTTTTTTAAAAAGCACTGGGGGATTCATTGGTACATTGGTGGGCCAGTCTGAGCCTGCCTCTGGGTAATGGCTCATTCTTCGAGATCTGTTGGATCATCTTGGGCTGTCCAGCATCAGGCTTCAACCTCCTAGTTCTGCAAGGCTGCCACCTGGGCCTCTGTCCACACTTTTACCAAATTTTTCCAGATCCATTCTTTGGCCTCTGCCGATGCCAGCTTGGGTCGTAAGGTTCTGCAAGCGGCTCTGCGCTAGGTTGCTCACATGGCTTTGTTGTTCCCACCCTCTGGGACTGCTTTAGGATGTCCTATTGTGCTGTGTCCTTCAATTATATAAATGAGAAAACTGGATTTTAGTACTCACCATAAAATCCCTTTCTCGTATTCATTGGGGGACACATATTCCACCCTTTTTATTGTTCCTGCCCTGGGCTACTCTGGCTCTTTTCTGGGTTCAGTACATAGTGGTTGTTGGTTCTGTGTTTTTTTTTTCCTTGTTTATTTCGGTTCTCTCTCCTACTGCTGCGATACAAACTTGCTAGCATAGTGTCTAGAGCAGGGTTAGGCAACCTTTTTTGTTCGGCGTGCCGATTTCGATTAAAAAAATCAAAGTTGAGGTACTCGGAGTGCCGGTCAATAATTGTAAGTCTGACGACCCCTGCACACGGTATTATGTCACATAGTGGCCCCTGCACATGGTATTATGTCCCATAGTGGCCCCTGCACACGGTATTATGTCCCATAACGGCCCCTGTACATGGTATTATGCCCCATAGCGGCCCCTGCACACGGTATTATGCCCCACAGCGGCCCCTGCACACAGTATTATCCTCTATAGTGGCCCCTACACACAGTATTATCCTGCTATTGCTATTATTTTAGCGTGTAACGGATATAACTAGAGAGGCGGGCGGCGTATTTTACTCTATAAAGATCAGGTATGGACAGGACAGGGACAGTGAAAAAATGTAAACTTTATTGGTGACTTTGTGCATGTGTTGTGTAAGTATTTGGTGCGACACTTTTGGCGCTGCGACCTGGAGGATGGTCACAGTGCCAATAAACTTCCTGGTTATGTGATTAGGCTCCGAGGGGTATTACATTATACCTCTATGTGACAATCAGAGAGCAGAAGTATAGTATGCTCTCTGATTGATAGGAGAGGGGATAACATGGACAGAAGTCTCTGCTACCCCCCTGAGGTCATCTGTAGCTTATGCACAGACAATGATGAGTTATCATTGTTTCTGCAGTCTGCAGCTCCTCCTCCCCCTCCTTCCTTAGCTCTAAGATGCTGCCTGAGGCAGGAGGGGGGACACATTTAGAGCCCCATTTCTAAGGATCTTTTAGGGCCACAAAGATGCAACTGGATTCATTTTAAAGATGAGAATCTCATCTTTAAAAAGATACCAAGATCGCCATGATAGACCTTACAGATTCAGAGCGATTCACTGTTAAAACGATGTCGGGAATTGAGATCTGCATTGGGATTTCTATGCCGAACATCGTTTTCACCAGCAAATCGCTCAGGATGTTTAAGGACGATCACGGTGATCTTGGTATCATTTTAAAGATGAGATTCTCATCTTTAAAATGAATCCAAGTGTTTCTTTATAGCTTTACCCAATCCTGAGCAATTCACTCAGGTACAGTAGTGAAGCCGGCAATTACCAGCTTCACTACTGTACATAGACTGTGCAGAAGCCGGGTGATGCCGCATCCATCATTACCCGGTGCTAATCAAATTTTAAGGAAGCCGGATGGAACAACACTGCAGGTAATGATGCCTCTTGTGCCAGAACCGATCCCATAGAAAACTATGGGATCCGTCCTGGCATCAGTTTCCCCTCCGGCTTGTGTGCACCACACTGGAGGAAAACTGATAGCTGCGCCGGACATATGTGAACGCAACCTTACTCACTTTTTCCTACACTCTGCAGCCGCTGTGTGGGCGCTTCTCCCTGATGTCAGCAACCGCTGATTCGGTCTCAGGGGTCACGTCGCATCATTATGCGTAATGACGTGATCCCTGAAGCCCTGTCAGCAGTCTCTTACGTCAGGCAGAAGCGCCCGAAGAGCACAGGGCGGCTGCGGATCCAGGGAAGGTGAGTTAACATTGTTTTTTTATGTTTCATCACCTCACGGGGGGCTCTGCTTATTATACTCTGGGGTCTGAAGAGACCCCAGAGTATAATAATAGCAGTTTCTTTCGGCCCGATCGAAACTGCTGGGTGAGGACTCCGCTGCCGTGCCAGGGGAATAAGCCTCGCGTGCCACTCTCGGCACGCGTGCCAGGGGTTGCCGACCCCTGGTCTAGAGTATAGCCCAGAGGCAGAGCCGACATCTTTTGATATTTCCTAGTGTCAGCCTCCTAGTCAGTGGCGTAACTAAGGTCTTGTGGGCCCCGGTGCAAACTTTTGACTGGGGCCCCCTACCCCCTCCCTAGAGAGAATTTTTGATTGTGACGGTTACAGGTGCTGCAGCGATATCTCAGATACTTGAAAGAGATACAGCTTTAGTACCTACAACTGCAGTTATCAAGAATATAGTGAGTTAGCAGCGCAGCGCCCGGCATGTAAACAATACTGGGACAGTATAATATGCTCCACAGTGGCCCCCAAACAGCATTATATGCTCCACAGTGGCCCCCACACAGCATTATATGCTCCACAGTGGCCCCACACAGTATAATATGCTCCACGGTGCCCTCCACACAGCATTATATGCTCCACAGTGCCCCCCACACAGCATTATATGCTCCGCAATGGTGCCAACACAGAATTATATGCTTTGCAGTGACCCCACACAGTATAATATGCTCCACAGTGGCACCCACACAGCATTATATGCTCCACAGTGGCCCCCACACAGCATTATATGCTCCGCAGTGGCCCCCACACAGCATTATATGTTCCGCAATGGCCCCAACACAGCATTATATGCTCCGTAGTGGCCCCAACACAGAATTATATGCTCCGTAGTGGCCCCACACAGTATAATATGCTTCACAGTGGCCCCCACACAACCTTATATGCTCCACAGTGGCCCCACACAGCATTATATGTTCCGCAGTGGCCCCCACACAGCATTATATGCTCCGCAGTGGCCCCCACACAGCATTATATGCTCCGCATTGGCCCCCACACAGCATTATATGCTCTGCAGTGGCCCCAACACAGCATTATATGCTCCACAATGGCCCCACACAGTATAATATGCTTCACAGTGGCCCCCACACAGCATTATATGTTTTGCAGTAACACCAACACAGCATTAAATGCTCCGCAGTGGCCCCAACAGAGAATTATATGCTTCGCAGTGGCCTCCACACAGCATTATATGCTCCGCAGTGGCCCCCACACAGCATTATATACTCCGATGTGGCCCCCACACAGCATTATATGCTCACAGTGGCCCCCACACAGTATTATATACTCACAGTGGTCCACATACAGTATTATATGCTCACAGTGGCTCCCACACCGTATTATATGCCCACAGTGGCCCCCACACAATATTATATGCTCGCAGTGGCCTCCACACAGCATTATATGCTCCGCAGTGGCCCCCACACAGCATTATATGCTCCGCAGTGGCCCCCACACAGCATTATATGCTCACAGTGGCCCCCACACAGTATTATATACTCACAGTGGCCCACATACAGTATTATATGCTCACAGTGGCTCCCACACCGTATTATATGCCCACAGTGGCCACCACACAATATTATATGCTCGCAGTGGCCTCCACACAGTATTATATGCCCACAGTGGCCTCCACACAGTATTATATGCTCACAGTGGCTCCCACACAGTATTATATGCTCCACAGTTCTCCCCCCCCCCCCCCCCAGAGCCAGTGCTATTATTATACTCTGGGGTCTCCTCAGACCCCAGAATATAACAAGTAGAGGCCCAGGAGAAGTGATTAAAAATAACAAACACTTATGCTCACCCTGTCTTACCTCTCCGGGGCATCCTCACTCCGTCCTGCTGTCTTTCCCATCTTCCTTGGCCCCCACGTCCCATGCCCCAGATGTCAACACTTGGGCCCGTGATTGGACCTCAGTTGTCATGTGGGGCGTGATGACGTCATTACGCCAGCACCTAATCACAGGCCCCAGCAGTGAGGCCGGAAAAGCGTTATTATCATTGTAGTCCGGGGCCTACCCCTGCAACCACGATTGTTACGCCACTGCTCCTAGTTGCCAAGTCTGTACCCATGGTGCTGTGTCCCCCAATGAATACAACAAGAAAGGGATTTTAGGATAAGTAAAATTGCAACAAGTTAGTTCATGAAATTTCTTCCCTCCTAGACATTCCACAATCATCTGTGAATGATATTATTGAAAAGAAGAAGTGTTTAGGAACAACAGCAACAGACCATATAAAGTTACAGAGAGGTGTCACCAAGTTTTAAGGCACATAGTGGCTAAAGTCAGCAACACTCTACTGACTCAGTAACTGCAGAATGCCAAACCTCTTCTGACATTAGCATCAGCATAAAAACTATGCCCTGCCAGGAGTTCATGGTGGAGCAACTACATGCAAACATTACATCACCAACCATGAAGTGAGGTAAAGCATGCCGCCACTGGACTCTGGAGCAGTGGAAATGTATTCTGTAGATCAGTGTTTCTCAACCTTTTCAAGAGAAGTACCCCTAGTGAGAAAATGTCCCAAATGAATACCCCCAAAGTACCGATCACTTATAAATGTTAACAAAATAAGGCTTCATTTGGAGCCTCTGTCAACAATTATGTAATGGCTTCCATGAGTACATGTAGTATAATGACTCCTTCAGTGCCCCCACACTCAATAGACTGGCCCCTTCAGTGCCCCACATGTAATAAAATGGCCCCCACGTTTAATTGAATGGCCTTGAATGTGAGCTCCCACAGTGTCCCCACTTATAACAAGCCCCAAAGTGTTCCACATGTAATATAACGACCCCCACAGTGGCTCCACATATAATGTAATGGCCTCCACAGTGCCCCCACATATACATGAGGACGTGAAAGGTCCTCTTTAAGCGGAATGGGGGACAGAGTACCCGAATGCTAGTGTGCCTGCAGCCTATTTACTCACAGATCCCCACAACTGCTCAGGCATGCCTCCGCTTCAGCTTCAGGGAGTGCTACACATAACATCCCAAAGCTGAATAACATCCAAAAATACAGATGTCATTTGCAGTAGCAAACTGAAGCCAAAGCAGAGGTGGGTCTGGAGTGGATATCAGTGAGTAAATATCATGTTACCCGTTATTATAATCCAAAAGGTAGTGGCTTAGTGTGGGGCCAATAAAGGGGGCAATATACTGCATGATGGGTCAATAAAGGTTGCGATATAATGTGAGGGGCCAGTAAAGGAGGATTATACTGTGTGGAGCAGTGTGTAAAATATAGAGAGCTACAGCATAGGGAGCCTGACATTTTAGTGGACAAGATAGTGCAACATGCTACCCTATTTTGTCCAGATTTTTTGATTTGCAAATGGAGGCGGTTCCAGCAGTGTCGGACTGAGGTTCCTTGGACCCACCAGTTAAAATGATTCTTGGGACCCACTCTGCAATAACTCCAAGACCTCAGTTGTCTTTAAATCTGTGTGTCTTCTGCTTTACCATGATTGTGTTAGAGCCAGGGCCCACCGTAGGATCCTCTGGTATTTTGGTGGGCTAGTCTGACACTGGGTTCTGGTAAAGAGGGATCGTAGCCTAAAAATGTGATTAGTGTATGTCCAACAGACGCCATTATAGTAGTGTGAAGATCACAGCATGTTATAAAATGCTTGCTCATGACCAGCGTTGAGCAAACCCGAACTGCATAGTTCGGGTCCATGCCGAATTTCATGCGTTCGGGTTCGGGTACCCGAATGTCAGCACTGAAGTTTGGGTCCGGGATCGGCTCATCCCTAAAGCTGGTTGATTGACTGCTGAGCATTGCCACATACATGTACGTGGGAGAATATGGGTAGTTACCGCATCCCCACGTACACGATGGTGATCGAGCGGTCTCAGAAGCAAAGCCCATGCGATCACCGTGGGAGCCCAGCTGTATCTGACAGCCAGGCTCCCGCTGCAACAGCGGGGACGGTGGTAACACCGATCCCCACTGTTTAACCCTTAAGATGGCGCAGTCGATAGCGACCGCGGTATCTTAGGTGTTTGTCATTGAAACTGAATGCCACAGGCGGCATCGGGTGTTAGCTGTAACTGTCAGCTAACACCCTGCTCTTTAACCCCCGTTCAGGGTTTTTTAACCTCTTGGATGCTGTGGTCAAACATGACCGCGGGGGGCGTGGCTTGGATGCACATGGAGTAGGACGCGTGCAGGACCTTCTCCGCTCCACCGCTCGCAATTGAGACCCGTGGACCCTCTAACATACAAGCTATGGGCAAGCGCTTACCGAGGAGGGTGGCCCCAGGCACTCCAGCGCCCATGGAGAGGTCTGGGAGGGCCACCCTGGACGGTTTTCTCACTCAGCAGCCTTCTTTGCCGGGCCAAGCTGCTGCGGGGCGGCCATCTTGGATTTCCTCCACTCCCCAGGCACAGGGATCGCAGCGCAGCTTCTCCCCTCCCACGCTCTCCCTGTTAGCCAGCGGAGCACCGCTCCAGCAGAGATCCCTGTCGGTGCCTGGGCAGCCCAGAGTCTCTCCAGCACGAGTGCTCCCACAGTCTCCTCACCCTGGGATGTCCCAGCAACTGCATTATGCCTCACCAGCACTCCTAGCAGAGCAGCATGAGAGGACCCCGGATGTCTCTAGCCCCCCAAGGAGTTCTGAGGTCAGTGGCTCTGCTCCCTCCCACACCGCTGATGAGCTGCAGCCTGTGGCCACAGAGCTGGTCTCTGTGGCCCCCCATCTACTGTCTCCCCCCATCGCCCCCCCTCCATAGCTCAGAGGGGGATGACATGGTAGAGGACACTGGCATAGGGGCTCCTCTGCCTCACACTCCCAAGGACTATGGCTTCCCGTCCTCCTCCCTTCCAGTCCTGTACCCCCAGAGCTGCATTTCAGGCCCATCTTCAGCACCACCACCCTTGGTGGACCTCCTTCCTCAGCTAACCACTAAGCAAGACCTTAAAAGTATGGTTGCGGAAATCACAGCATCCTTCCGATCTGAAATTGCTACCCTCCGCACTGATTTACACTCTATTGCTAATCAAATGGATACGCTGGAGAATGACCATGACACTACCAGGGCCTATGTTGCCTCACTGCATGATACTACCACTGACCAGGGTTCAGCTATACGGGACATGCAACGCCACTTGGAGGATCTTGACAACAGGGGCCGGCGCAACAATATACGCGTCAAGGGACTCCCGGAGGCCGACCAATCTGAGGATCTGCCTGCTCTGCTGGAGGCTGTCTTCAACACTATACTGCAGGAGCCCTCATCCCACAAAATTAAGTTTGACAGGGCACATCGAGCCCTTCGACCCAGAGGATCCTCCACCGCACCCCGTGATGTCATCTGTTGCCTCCACGACTTCACCCTTAAAGAGACTATAAAGAGCAAGGTGCGCAAACTCAAAGACTTCGAATTTTAGGGAGCTCAACTACAACTTTATCAGGACCTTTCGCTAATCACCCTTCAGAAACGCCGCCATCTCCGACCCCTCCTCCAGATCCTTCAGGAACACCAAATTCCTTACCGGTGGGGTTATCCGTTTGCTCTCATTGCTCGTAGAGATGGTCGTTCCGCTACGCTTCGCTCCTTTTCGGATTTACCTCTCTTCTGTGACCTACTGGATGTCCCCCTGCCGGATTTAACAGACTGGGAGCTAATCTCTCCACCCCCTCCCCCACCACCGGTTTGGCATCGATTGGAGCCCAGACGACGTTGCGCACCCTCCGCGGCGACGACCGCTCGGAAGCCCCGACTGGAGACTGGTTCCTGAGGAGGCTGCTCCGCCTTGAGACGTTCTCTCTCTTTCCGATAGTGCTTTGAAATCTGCAAGCCATAGTGTTATGTTTGCTTCTCTTCTTCCCTTTTTAGGTCTACGGGTCTCATCTGTTATGTGTACTATTTGTTTGTTTTTAGCGGAGTGGGGCAGGGTGGGGTCCCGGTGACTCCCCTTCCATCCTCCTTTTTACTGGTGGTTTGGGGATCCGCCGCGTCCCCTCCGATCCCTTGTCCACACTCTCCCCCCTAAGGGGACACTTGGACTGTGCGGCCATTGATCCTGGTTGGATCTCTGGCTGTCCTCATTGGTCCCCAGGCGAGTGACTTAGCCTCGCCCATAAAGTACTGTTTAATTGTTACTATTCATATATTACTGTTTTTTCTTACTTTGTCATTTATGTTGTCTTTTGCCTCCCCCCCTCCCCCCTCTTTCCTCCCCCCCTTCCCGATCTAGAGACCTTGCCTCGACTTTGGGTTCCTGTCTGTGGATCGCCCTTTTGCCTCTCCGAGGGAAACCTGCCAGCGTCATGTGAGATGGGTGGGCTTGTTACAATCCGCCACTGTCCTCCAATCCTGAGTCCCAATGGTTAGGTGCGTGACAATTAATGTCAAGGGCCTGGGTTCCAACATTAAAAGGCGCCATGTCCTTAGAGAACTCCGCTCCTTACGTGCGGATGTGGCATTTCTCCAGGAGACTCATTTTGACCGCACCGGTACCTTTGCCTTCGCTAAACACTATTTTCCCATAGCCTTTTCGGCCTTCCACGATCGATGCAGAGCTGGGGTGGCTATCCTTCTTTCCCGATCCTGCCCAATTACAGTGACGACCTCCCACATAGACCCAGGGGGCCGGTTTGTTATTTTGGAGGGGCTCCTTTATGGTGCCCCGATTGTTTTATGCAATGTCTATGCCCAGGGGCGCACCGCTAATGAGGCGAAGTGAGGCGGCCGCCTCGGGCGGCACTGTCTGGGGGGCGGCATTTTTACTATTTAATGTAAACCAGCCCAGGACAGGCCGCTTTACAAAAAAAAAAAAAAAAAAAAAACAGAGCTGAGCGGGGCCTGTCCTGGGCTGGTTTACAAGACGTCGCATCTCAGCGCAGGCGGCGATACAATGACGTCATCACGCCGCCTACGCTGAGACACAGACGTCGCGGACAAGAAGAGGAGGCGGCGGCGGCTGCATCAAGGCATTGCAGGTGAGTATAGCTTTTTTTTTATATATATAAATAGGCCATAACCTGTTGGAGCATCCCCGGCAGGTCAGGACCTATTTATTTACCTACCCCGCGTCTGCTCGTGGCCGCCCCCGCTTCCCCTTCTGCTATGGGACGCAGAAAGGGAAGTGGATGCCGCTGTTAGCGGTAAGTTAGGCCGCGGGCCGCAAATACTACTATTATTATAATCCGGGGTCTATTCAGACCCCGGAGTATAATAATCGGAGGCCTAGGGTTGGTGAGGGAACATAAAAACCAATGTTACTCACCTCCTGCGATCCGATGTAACTCCGAGCAGGTTTGAGGCTTCTGGTGACGTCATCAGGTCGCGTCGCTGGCCTGATCACGGGACGTGTGTGCGCAATTAAACAGGGCCGAAAGCTGCAAGGAGTGCACCGGTGTTCAGGATAGGTAAGTAACTCTGGTTTTTATGTTTGTATTCTCCCCTGGGTCTCCAATCATTATACTCTGGGGTCTGAAAAGACCCCAGAGTATAATAATAGTTCATCGGTCGGCCACTATGGGGCATAATACCCTGTGCAGGGACCACTGTAGAGCATAATACCCTGTGCAGGGGCCACTCTGGAACATAATACAAGTGCAGCTAGCCACTATAGAGCATAATACCGGGTGCAGGGGTCACTATGGAGCATAATACAAGTGCAGGGGCCACTATGGAGCATAATACCACTGCAAGGGCCACTATGGAGGATAATACCAGTGCAGGGGCCACTATGGAGCATAATACCAGTGCACGGGCCACTATAGAGCATAATACCAGTGCAGGGGCCACTATGGAGCATAATACCGGGTGCAGGGGTCACTATGGAGCATAATACAAGTGCAGGGGCCACTATGGAGCATAATACCACTGCAAGGGCCACTATGGAGGATAATACCAGTGCAGGGGCCACTATGGAGCATAATACCAGTGCACGGGCCACTATAGAGCATAATACCAGTGCAGGGGCCACTATGGAGCATAATACCGTGTGCTGGGGCCACTGTGGAGCATAATACCGTGTGCAGGGGCCAATATGGAGCATAATACCGTGTGCAGGGGTCAATATGGGGCATAAAACTGTGTGCAGGAGTTGCTGTGGAACATAATACCGTGTGCAGTGGCCAATGCGGGGCATAATACCGTGAGCAGGGGCCACTATGGAGCATAATACCGTGTGCAGGGGCCGCTGAGAGGCATAATACAGTGTGCAGGGGCCGCTGCGGGCCATAACACTGTGTAATACTGTGTGCAGGGGCTGCTGTGGAACATTATAGTGTGTGTAAATGGGGTGCTATAAACATGGACTATGGCACCTGTTTATATTATACGCTGTCTGTTTATAGTGACCGTGTGATGTAATTGTAGCCTTGTCACATACTGTAGACATGTACAGGACGAGGCTGTAGTTACATTACATGGCTGCTATGAGATTAATTACACTATGTAAACAGAGAAGCGGTCACGGCGCTTACACAGGTACCATTCAAACAGCTGATCAGTGGGGATCCTGGGTTTTTGAACCCCACTGATTAGTTTATTAATGACCTGGAAAACCTTTTCATTAGTTAACACCTGGGGTATTATTAATAAGGGGCACTATTTATACAGGGTACACACGGACATTATTAATATAAAGATGCACTTGGGGGTATTATTCATTATGGGGGGGGTTATATCATATATTTTATAATTGGGGGTAGCAGCAGGAGGGGTGTTCAGGTGAGGACAATGTGGGTTGGATGCCTGGTAAAGTGAGGAGCCAAAGATGTCTGTGCTGCAACCTTTACAGAGACAAGTCACAGCTGGAAGAAGTGGTCATGGCGGTCCAGAGGGAAGAGAAGGGAAATGTGAAGGATTAGTCAGAGACGTCACCTGTAAGTCACAGAATGTTACTGCCCTGTATTCACCTAAATGATAGAGGATAAATACCTGATTGATGGGGGTCTGTCTGCTGAGACCCCCACTGAGCCTGAGAATTGGTTTTTTTCCCCCCACTAGGTGGGAATCCATCCTGACCGCAGCCATATATATTGGTGTGTCACTTGGTGGATGGACTAACCCGCGTGGCTCTCATTCACTTCAATGGGAGTGCCAAAGATAGCCGAAGTCCAGTACTCAGCTATCTGCGGGGCTCCTATTATAGAGAATGGGGACCACGTGGGCTCGTCCATCCACCAAGCAGAAGATGTGTGAAGTTACTTTCATTGTTAATGCCGTGTTGTTGATCTGATACTGAAGTAATACAGGGAAGAATTCTTAAAAACTGTTTTATAACTTCATGTATTGTGTATATTGTGCAACGATAACAGTGTGTTAAACTAGTAGCATGGATACTCATATTTTTTTCTTTTTTTGGGGGGGGGGGCGTCTTTCTATAGTCTGCCTCAGGCAGCAAAGAGGCTAGGTTCACCACTGTCTATGCCCTAAACTCAGCGCAGATCCCGTTCTTGCGTCGGGTTTTCTCCCCGCCTGCGAGCTCTCCCAGCATCAGCTTGGCTGGTGGGAGGAGACTTTAATATGGTCTTCTCTGAACGGGCGGATCGTCTGGCGCTACCCCAGGGCCCAACCCCCCATAGGTTGGCTCAACTTGCACGGGAGTTCCGTAAGCTGATCTGCACCCATTCTTTGTATGACCTTTGGCGAGTGGACAATCCTACTGCGCGCTCTTACACCTTCTTTTCTCACCCTCATAGCACTCACACCCGCATTGACTATTTCTTTGGAAATGCTCCCGCCCTTCGCTTGCTTAGGGACACGGACATTGGCCCTCTCACCTGGTCTGATCATGCTCCAGTCGTGGTTACTTTATCTACGACCCCAGTGCCTACTCGCCAATGTCATTGGCGTCTTAACGAAACACTGCTCAAGTCACCGACCTCCCTTGAGACCCTACGCACACACTTGATAGATTACTTCAGGGACAACCTAGGTTCGGTAGACTCTCTTGCAATTCTCTGGGAAGCCCATAAGGCGGTCATGAGAGGACGCTGTATCGCATTGGCTTCTAGGCTTAAAAGGGACAGACAGGCCCAGGAACAGCTCCTCCAAGCCCGTATTCGGTCCCTTACGACAACTTTGGCAGCACATCCATCCCTGGGGGTTCTTCGCCGTTTGGTCTTGGCCCGGGCGGACCGCCGTAATTTGGAGACCCGCCATGTGGAACGACTTCTCCTTTATACCCGTCAAAGGTTTTTTGAACGACGTAATAAATCTCACGCCCTCCTGGCAAGAACCCTCAGGGATCATTGGGCCTCTTCCACACCACACTCTGTCCGTGACTCCACGGGTACCCTTCAACACCACCCTGATGCTGTGGCGCTGGCGTTCCACTCTTACTACTCTAAGTTGTATAACTTACCCTCCCCACGAGCACTACCTCCTGCGGATGACTCAACACTGCTAGAAGACTATTTAAAGGATTGTTGTCTCCCACGCCTTCCTCCTGAGGCCTTGACCTCCCTAAACACTCCCATCACCAAGGAGGAACTAGAAGGGGTCCTGAGGGACCTCCCAAATGGGAAAGCCCCGGGCCCAGATGGGTTCACTTACAACTATTATAAGGTTTTTCAGGGTGAACTTTCTGCTCATCTATTGTCCCTCTTCAATTCCTTCCTTTCAGGCTCCCCCATACCCCCGACTATGCTCTCCTCGCTACTCACATTGGTCCCTAAACCGGGTAAGGACTTGCAGGACTGTGCTAACTACCGACCGATTGCTTTGCTGAACACGGACCTGAAACTTTTTACCAAACTCCTAGCCAATAGGCTAAATGCTTGGCTCCCTCTGCTTGTCCATAAGGACCAGGTGGGATTCATCCCCTGTCGTCAGGGTGGTGACAACACCAGGAGGACTATGGATTTGGTGGAGGTGGCCAATTATTATTCTACACCGGCCCTTCTCTTGAGTCTAGACGCTGAAAAGGCTTTTGACCACATAGATTGGTCATTTATGCATGCTACGCTCAAGGCGTTCGGGCTCACGGGACCTTTCCTCACAGCTATCCAGGCCCTCTATTCCCTACCCTCAGCAGTGATCAAGCTTCCCCATGCATCCTCACCCTCCTTCCCTATTCGAAATGGCACTAGGCAGGGTTGCCCCCTGTCACCCATCATATTTGCCCTCTGCATTGAACCGCTAGTGGCCAAGATTAGGCGAGACCCTAATATCAAGGGGATCATGGTTCAAGATAAGGAATTTAAGGTTTCTCTCTTCGCAGACGATGTACTCCTCCCTCTCACCTCCCCTCATACTACCCTCCCAAACTTGTTGCGCTTGCTGGAGACCTATGGCGATCTCTCAGGATACAAGGTGAACCCTGCAAAGACTGAGGCACTCCCACTCAACATCCCACGGGATCTTCTCCTTCTCCTCCGCAGTAATTACGATTTCCAGTGGCAGGAGTCCTCTATGCGCTACCTGGGAGTCCATATATCCACCTCCTATGCGACCCTCTACTCGGCAAACTACCCGCGGTTGTTCCGTGAGCTAAGAGCCCTGTTGGACAAATGGCAACCCTTACCTATCTCCCTTTTAGGGAGAATTACTGCGGTCAAGATAACTCTCCTCCCGAAGCTACTGTATTTTTTTGAGACACTCCCGGTTGCGATTCCTCAGGGAGAATTACGGAACCTGCATAAAGCTATTTTTCAGTTTATCTGGCAAGCAAAACGACACCGAATACCCAGATCTGTTATGCTGGCGGATAGGGGGTCTGGGGGTATGGCTGTCCCACATCTGTTACATTACTATTGGGCGGCCCACTTGCACTATATCCCATTCTGGGCGGCTATGCCAGCATATACCAGATGGGTGCAGATAGAGAAGCTCTGGCTGGCACCCATGCACCCTAACACGCTTCTGTGGGTCGGCTCCCCCCCCCCCCCCCCCTGCCTCGTACCTGCTGGGCCCCATTCGGTTTACTAGATCTATCTGGTCTACCTGTCGTACTAGATTCTCCTTGATGTCCCCGCGCTCATCTATGGTCTCCATACTATACAACCCCCTTCTTCCGGAGAGCCTGACCTCTGGCATGATTAGGGTGTGGTCTAAAGCTGGCCTCTACCGGATTGCTGACATGGTTGACCCTGAAACCTTGGAACTCAGGTCCTTTGCTTACCTTACAGCTAACCAAAACCTGCCAGGTACTGAATGGTTCCATTACTTGCAGGTGGTTCACTTTGTCCGCTCCCTCCATGGGTCCCCTACGGTGTCACTGCCCACCGCTTTTGAAAAGATTTGCCGTGCAGGCACATCCACTAGGGGCCTTATATCCTCTATTTACCAACTTCTTACCTCACAAACTACAGGTTCTCCTGTTAGCCACTGCTACATGCTTAAATGGGAGGAGGCGGTGGGTAAACCCATCTCCCAGGAACAGTGGCGGATTGTATGGTCTCGGGCCCAGAAATCATCTCAGTGCATTACATTTAGGGAAGCGCAGTATAAGCTGTTGATGCATTGGTATCATACCCCGGCTCTCCTCCATGCTTTAAATCCATTGGTTCCCCCATGGTGCTGGCGCTGTGGAGCTGCGGTGGGTACCCTGCACCACATCTTTTGGACGTGCCCCCTCATCCTAGGTTTCTGGAGGGAGGTCAGGACTCTGACGACTGCTCTCTTTTTGCAAGAGGTTCCTTTTGACCCTCTTGTTTATTTTCTGAACCTTCCCCCCAGACACCTGAGCAATAAGTCACCCAGGCTTTTCTTGCATCTTTGTACTGCAGCTAAAACTCTCATAGCTAGAAATTGGAAGAAAGCGAGTCTCCCATCTAGTCTTGAGCTTCTGGCTAGAATGATGGATGTGAGGATTCTTGAATACCTGACCGCTGGCCTAAATAACTCACGGGAGGCCTTGGGGCTATCTGGGCGCCCTGGGACATGTATTGTACATCACAGGGTCTCTGATCTCTAGTCCTCTTTTCCCCTCCCCCCTTCCCTCTGGCTCTACCCTTGTCTTCTTAACCCCTTCATCCCCCCCTCCCTTGTTTACTGTCTAATTTGAATGCATATTGCTTAAGGGAGAAGAGGCGGATAGCCTCTACCTACCTCATTGCTTCCTGCTTGTTTGATCATTTTTTTTTCTTTATCCCTTGTTAATGAAAAATTTTTAAATAAAAATTACAGTTAAAAAAAACAAAACATGACCACGGCATTCAAGGTGTTCCGTCGTGCCAAATGTCCCCCTCAGCACCCCCCACGACGAGATCGGGGGGTGCCCATATGTATCTTCTGCAACCTGGGGTCTGGCCAGTGACCTGATTGATCCTGCATAGGCTGACTTCCTCTATAGACTGCAATACACGTGTATTGCAGTCTATAGTGCTGAACCAGTGATTAGTGTATCGCTGGTTCAGGTCCCATAGTGGGACATCACTAAAAAGTCAAACAAAAAAGTTTTACAGCCATTTTTAGGTCACAAAGTTCGGGTCCCCATTTATTTCATGGAGTTCGGGTCAATTTAGGGTACCCAAACCAAACTTTAGGGCAAAGTTCGGTGGAACGCGTCGAAACCGAACTTCGATGGTTTTGCTCATCACGTCTCATGACACAAGTATGAATGTGACCTTACAGGAACAACTAGTAATTTTTTTTCACCACAGTACATATTGATCCTCAAGAAATAATTAAGTGGCCAATGTGTGAGGCCTAGACTGATATCATTATTTGCATCATGTCCTATGCACGCATGGTAATATCACTAACACAGGAAGCCGCCGTGTCCTCATGGCGCAGACACACAGTACTTCACTCCTCCTGCAGCCAGCGGGCTCCCCACACCCAGCTCTCTGACACCCTGCCAGGCGTCAACCACAATTAGCTGTGGGGACCAGACTTCAGGTACAGACACCCCCGCCGGCGGACATGGTCTGAACGGACAACTGCATGCACACTGCAGCATTTCTAAGTGTGGCGATAAAAGTTGTGGTGTGGAGGAGTGTCCTCAGAAACCATCCATGCTGTGAAAGGAAGGGGTGGGGGCTGCAGGGAGGAGCAGTGACTGGCCGTGGCTCCCGCTGTTGTCGCACCAGGTTGGGGTTTCCCCCCTCGGTGCGGGACTGATACTTGCAGAAAGGGATCCCTGTGAGGGAAGCTGCGGGATTAATGCTGCAGGCGCAGCCTCCTGTCAGTGTCACTCCGCTACTAGCTATTGGTGGGCAGGCAGCAGGTTATGCATATGCAGGCAGTAGGTGGGGAGAAGCTGCTCTGCAGGATCTGTCATGACGAGAGGGAGGGAGGGAAGAAGGAAGCTCAGCACAGGCAGCAGGACTGTGTGGGAAAGCAGATCCTGAAGGCACAATTGTCTCCGTGTGGCTACCCTGCCATGTGCCGGCTATAAGGAGCTCCGCCGCCTTCTTCCTCGGGATTGTGCCTTCAGCATGGAGCAGGCGATCATCACTTATCCATGAACTGTCTATGAGGCAAGGAGCTTCCACATAGCAGCTGCAGTCCTGGTGAGGCTGCCCCATCGCCAGGATTACTTGGTTATTCCAATATCAGGATCGTCAGTGTCTTATTGTGTTCAGGAGAAGCCATGGAGAGGAGAAGTTCAGCAGATCAATGTCACCCTCTGTTGGAGGAACCACCACTCCCTGACAGGACTGCCAAGGGGGAGAAAAGGTTTCGCTTGTGGTATGTTGGCTGGTCATCCCTAGACCGGAGGACAACTTTGCCAATGCTGCCATGGCTGGTGGCAGAGATCCGTAGACGTGCAGAAAGGCAAGAGCCCCCTGGTTGTGTGGCCCCTTGTCGAGAGGTCCAGCTACTGGTAGTTGCCCCGCATCTTCGCTGTGTGCCAGCTTTGAATGGAGCCAGTGGCAACACAGCAGTTTTCATCTTTGAGCACAAGGCACAACACATTGCCCGCTTCATCCATAATAGCCAGGACCCCTCATATTTTGCCTATTTAATTAAGACTCAGCCTGACAACCCAGAGTCTGAGATGGCCTGCCATGTCTTCAAGGCTACTGACCCCAGCCAGGTGAGAAGTCAAAGGTGTTAAAAAACAAAGTGCATTGAAATAGGATATTGATGATATATATACATGTTACCAGGTGTAAAAATGAAATCAAACTAGTTTTCATAGCACATTTGTAAATGTTAAAATGTTGACCTTGTACGACCAGTTAAACACACCTTTAGGGAAAGTTTGCCCTTTGCTAGGATGTGAGGTTCATTGTATTCTGGCTTGTTGCTGTACACAGGGCACTGTGAATGGCTTGTGTGGTTGTTGTTGTGGTATAATGGATGGCATGTGACAGCTTCACTTCTTTTATGTCTGTTATAAAGAACTAGGAAGTTGTGGTTGGTGTCTTGGAAGGATGTATCCTGGTTGTCAACTGTTGTAATTTGGCCATTGCAGACATGTGGAGATGCTGAACACTACTGAGTTACACTGTATCTGTTTTTAAGACACAATCCAGGACTATCACTTTATTGTATCTGTCTGATATGGTGCTGATTCATGATGCATGTCACTTGGAAGTTAAACTTTCCACAAATCACTACATTATTCCTTCTGGCACATCTGAGAAAATACAACTATTGGAGATCCAGACTTTTATTAGTGAGCTGTAGCTTCTACACACATCTCGCAGGCCGGGGAAGAATTATGGTTAGGCTGATACTAAATGGTGTCAATTGTACAAGATCATTGAACAAATGTTTGAAGTTGAGTTTCTATCTTAAAAAAAAGTGTAACAGAGGAGGATCAACCTCTGGCAAAAATGTAGGATGAGACTGTCAGAAACAGCAGAATTATGCATGAATGACAAACCCCTCAGAGAATAGTAGTTGGGGTTTTACCTGTTTACTTTGCAGGTTATCATGGGGCAAACACCATAAAGAGCTCATGTGCATGTACCTTGAATGCTAAAACACATAGGGGGAAATTTATGAAAATTGGTGGGGATGTGTGCCTGCACTAAAATCTACGCCAGTTCATAACTGGCATAGATTTCAGGCATCATAAATCTGGGGAAGGGGCAGTGGCATCACCCTTGCCATGACTCCTTTCAGGAAAGCATCAAGGGTAGAGTAGAAAAGTTTTTTTTCAAAATTGATGCGCAAAATTTTGCAACCTTTTTCAACCCTTATACTCCGGAAAACTGGTGGACAAGTTGGTGGATAAAGATAGCTCCATCAGGTACAGTATTTTACCCTAGAAGAAGGGTCTAGGAGAGCAAGCTATGGATACTGTATTATAGACCCATGCTGTATGGATCCTTAAAGAAGACCTTTCACCACCTCCACAGTTCCCTCCATTCCCAAGCAATTAGGGCTGCTAGTTTTGGTGCCTGATATGCTAATAGGCTCTGTACTGTCAGATGTATGGTGTCAGGTAGGAGCAGGAAAGGGCTGTGATTAAAAGTTCCAGCCTGAGGTGGGCAGTGTCAGAACTCAGAATCTCATCCCTTGCCTGCTTCTGCCTGAAACTGCCCTCCTGACAGTATAGAGCCTAAACAGCAAATCGGGCACCAAGACTACCAGTACTTATTGCTCGGGCATGGTGGGGAAAGAGAAAAAATTCCAATTGCACTGGAATCAGTGGAGCAGTACCTATTAAATGATACAAAGAACTGGACTTGGCAGAGGTGGTGACAGGTCCGCTTTAAGGGGGTTATCCAGTCAGTTGTTTTCACTTCTTCCTGGCCGATGCTTTTTCATCCAAATCTCAGGTTTCTTGGCTTCTTCTGACTCTGGGTTATGTGATTGGAACCAGCACACAAGCCTATCCACCTCCTCTCTTCTTTCCGTGTTCATGCGTATCACTTGAACTATAGGGGTTGGCTTTATTTGCCCCCACTTTCAAGATAGATGAAGATCCCATAGATATTCCAATTACAGCAGGAATGGTAATGCAAAACCTCTCCATTTCAAGCATTTTTTTATTGTGGTAATGGATTTCACACTAATACAGATGCTGAATTTCTATGATGTGAATTCATCAGTGGAATACTCCTGTGTGGACATACGCAATAGGGCTTAAAAAAAAAAAAATCTCCTGACCATAAATGGGTTATGCATTTCTGATTGCCGAGGACCTCATCCCTAGAATGGGTGTCCTGAGCTCCCTATTTCTCTACTGCATGATGGCAGTAGAAAGTTTGAATGAAGTGGCAGTGGAACATGTTCTCTGTACCTCCATGCAATGCCAATGGGACTGTCAGCTTCATAGACATTTATCATCTATCCTTCTATCCCATGGAGCTTGGGAAGAATCTTAAGATGGCCACCACCCAGTTCAGCTGGTTCCAAAGGTGTGACAAAGTTTCTCAAGGTATCAACAGTTTTTATAATGTTAGACCTTGTCTCAAATTTCAAAGATGCCCTCCTGTTCATGATTCCTATCCCCTATTATTTCACTCCCACCTCCCAAACGGGATGGGTGAGATGTTTCTTCTTTGTCATCACTGAATATGGGAGAGCTGTGTCCGCAAGACCTCTTTCTCCCCTTTCCCTGATGTCCAGAAAGAAGTTTGCGTGTCTTACAACCTTCTTTATTATGGCTGGCCTGGCTTTCTCTGGTAACAGCTGACTATTAAAGGCATAAAGTTTATTTTTGTTGTAAGTTTGCAAACTTTAAAAGGGTATACCATTCACAGACGTAAGGTCAGAGATGACAAAACCATAGGGGTTCTCTTGTGACTGTCAGTAGTTAACATTGGTGTGATCAGCCCCAAAAGGATAATAATAAATTACTCTTGGATACATCATAAACACCACATATACACACACATCAACAGTACAATTCACTGACAAATATATACAAGTAGGAATTTTTATTACACTATGTACAGTTGTGCTAAAAAGTTTACATACCCCTGCAGATTTTTTGTTTTTTTTTTTACCTTTTTTCAGAGAATATGAATGATAACACAAAAACTTTTTCTCCACTCATGGTTAGTGGTTGGTTGAAGCCATTTATTATCAGACTTCTTTGTTTTCTATTTTTAAATCATATTGACAACCAAAAACATCAAAATGACCCTGTTCAAAAGTTAACATACCCCAGTTCTTAATACCATGTATTGCCCCCTCTAACATCAATGACAACTTGAAGTCTTTTGTGGTAGTTGTGGATGAGGCTCTTTATTTTCTCAGATGGTAAAACTGCCCATTTCTTAGCAAAAAGTCTCCAGTTTCTGTAAATTCCTGGGCTTTCTTGCATGTACAGTACTGTGCGCTTGAGATCTCCCCAGAGTGGCTGAATGATATTGAGATCAGGAGACTGAGATGGCCACTCCCAGAACCTTCACTTTCTTCTGCTGTAGCCAATGACAGGTCATCTTGGCCTTGTGTTTTGGATCGTTGTCATGTTGGAACATCCAAGTACGTCCCATGCGCAGCTTCCTGGCTGATGAGTGCAAATTTGCCTCCAGTATTTGCTGATAATGTGCTGCATTCATCTTTCCTTCAACTTTGACCAAGTTTCCTGTGCCTTTGAAGCTCACACATCCCCACATCATCAGTGATCCACCTCCATGCTTTACAGTAGGAATGGTGTTCCTTTCATCATAGGCCTTGTTGACACCTCTCCAAATGTAACGTTTTTGGTTGTGGCCAAAAAATTTGATTTTTGACTCATCACTCCAAATTACCTTGTTCCAGAAGTTTTGAGGCTTGTCTCTGTGCTGTTTGGCGTATTGAAGGCAAGATTCTTTGTGGCATTTGCACAGTAATGGCTTTCTTCTGGCAACTCCACCATGCAGCCCATTTTTCTTCAAGTGCCTCTTTATTGTGCATCTTGAAACAGCCACACCGATAGTTTTCAGAGAGTCCTGTGTTTCAGCTGATGTTATGTGTGGGTTTTTCTTTGCATCCCGAGCAATTTTCCAGGCAGTTGTGGCCGAAATTTTGGTTTGTCTACCTGACCGTGGTTTGGTTTCTGGGCATGTTATCAGGCCACAATCACCAGGGTATGGGAACTTTTGAACAGGGTCATTTTGATGTTTTTGATTGTCATTATGATTTAAGAAAGAGAAAACACAGAAGTTTAACAATAAATGGCTTCAACCAACCACTAACCATGAGAGGAGAAAAAGTTTTTGTGTTATCATTCATATTCTCTGAAAAATGCCAAAAAAACAAAAAACCTGCTGGGGTATGTAAACTTTTTAGCACAACTGTAATATGGCAATGTGCATGACCCCTAACACTGGGGTATCACTGGAATGGAGTGCTACTTAGCAAAGTCTCTCTTTGCTACTGTCAGACTTTGACCATATTTTCCTATGCAAACTAAAATTGTCATTTATGATGGTACAAGTAATAATTTATGAATATTGTTCCACGTTGTTGTGTTCACTTCAATTGTTATAGAAAGCTGGAGAAATGTATTTAATAAATCATCCGCAAAGAATTTTAACAACAGTATTTCAGTGTTTTTATGGATTTCTATACAGATGTATTCATGTCAAAATGTTATTTATTTACAGGTCAGTTTTACTTTTTTATAGTATTTTCTAATAATAGTAGGTGTTCATGTAATGTATAGATATGGAACCAGCAGCTATAATGTTGTTTTTTTTTTTTTTTAATTCTGCTCAAAATCACATCAGCCACCAAGAATGACATAGCCAGGACTGAACCTGACGTCATTTCTGACTTTTTGGCAGCTTTCCTGCTGGTTGTTTAATATGTTAATGATTTTCAATCTTTTAATCACGGTGTGAAAAAGCAAACTGTTGCCTGATGTTGTGTTATATGAGGATTTATTAAGCTAGGAAAACCTATTCAGTTGAATGGTACTGAGCTGCTATACTAGACATAGCCTCACAGGCAAGGTAGGTGCTATGTTGAGGACTTCATTGAAGAGTACAGACGAACTCCTTAAGAAACAACCCCTTTCAGAGTGCGGCCCCTAGGGCAGTCAGTTTACAGTGTATAAATGGATAGCTGAAATGCTCTGGTTTAGGAGTGCCACTACACAGAGGCTTTCCATTTTGACTCAGTGTCGAGGGTGGATATTAAGTAGTTTAATGATTTGTCTTATCTTGTGTGAGGTCATCGAACCACTGATCCCAACATTAGAGGGGTTGCCCATCAAAGCTACTTGTGGGATTCTAACTGCTGATCCTTACCAATGTGAAAGGAGTGGTGGTCAGATAGCCACATCTTGCAAGCAGGGCCCTCAGTCCCATTGTGTGACTTGACTATTTCTTTGTAATGTATCTTTTTTGTCTGTACTTGATCCCTACAAATTGTACAGTGCTGCAGAATATGTTGGCACTATATAAATAAAATGTATTATTATTATTATTATTATTATTTATCTTTACTCCATTCATTTTGGTGGGACTGCCAGAGACAGTCAAGTGTGGTACTTCGCTGGGGTGCAATTTTCCTACCACCACTCTGTTTCAGACTGGGGAGGAAAAAACACCCTTTTTTGTGATTGGTGGGAGTCCCAGCAGTAGGACCCCAACCAATCTGTAACTTATTGATAAGTTGCTTAGGTGGGAAAACACCTTTTACTCTGTCCATACTTGCTCACCTTTACCCTTGCTAAGTTGTATTCCAGACTATAATGGAATGTGTGGCAATATTTCTGCTACAAACAGAGAACATGGTACAGTGAATGCATTTCCCTAAAATGGAATCCATGGCATCTGAGATGGAGCATTAAGTATATATATTGGATAATGTACAGACAGGCATTAATAGCAACAAAGTTCAGTTACAACATCAAGGGAGGATGTAAATAACTGCACGCTTGGGATTTAGGCCAAATTTGCACAAAGCTATGTAATACAGTTATTGATGTGTTCTTACACAAACAAGTTCAGAATGCAAAGGGAGGAAAGTCATAAATAAAGGCTTCATACTTGGGCTATGCTCCCACAGGACTGAAACACTCCAGAATTTTCTTGTATAAAATCTGCAGCATTTTACGGTAGCATAAAAGTGGTGAGATTTTAGTTTCAATAATTTTTTATTAACGTTTTGCACAAATAGACTACAAGAACAGACTCATAGTTTCAAAATAAGCGGCATATACAAGAGTCACAATGTATTAGGTATAGGTACGCAATACACACATGCTTTAAAATCTTAATATTATTAAGGAGTCAAACTATAGAATAATAGAATAATAATAACAACACAAAAATAAAAGGTGAGATCCTATTATAAAAGATACATCAATATCTATAGATAAAGCTAACTGAGAATGTCCAGCAATGTCCTGCAACAGTAGCAGGTACAATGCAAAATGCATTATTACATCTTCAATGTCATATGAGGTTATCCCTCCAGTGGATATGATTCATTAGATAGAAATGAGACTATATGATCAACTTAGGTCCATATTAACATATAAACTAAAAATGTATGTGCAAAACCTGGACAGAGTCCATTTCTCCCATATCTTCGCATAGGTGTGATAGGAATGATTACCCAATACAATAGCCTTCTCGTAAGCTAAGGTGGTGTTAATACTAGTTAGAAGAGCAGAGGTTGGAGGAGATGCGAAGGATTTCCATCGCTGCAATAACATAAGTTTAGCAATGGTCAAAATTTTACATAAGAGCCTCCAATAAGGGTAAAGAGCACGGGGGATCCTGAGTAGTAAAATAGCTAAATGTGGAGTACCCGGAAGTGAGAAATCAAACTGCTCTGAGAGTATGTCAAAGTGGTGAGATTTTAAGAAATGCCATCCACATGCTGCACACGAGTTCACACTGTGATTTTCTTTTTTTTTTTTTTATTCAATAATTGCATACTTTTCTAATTGCAGTAATGAGTAGCACATTTTATTGTGCATTTCAGTTTTGTAAGGCTACGTTCACACTACTGTTATTACAGTCTGCTGTAGTCATGACTACAACAGACACTAATGGTAGTAGAGTAACGGCCACAGACAGAAACCTCTCCTTCTGTGTCCATTCACATTGACTCTAATGTAAAGAACATTACAGGCACTTTCTTCTGTCAGGTTTGTTTACTTTTGTAACAAAAGAAAAAGTCCTGCATGCAGGACTTTTTCTTCCATCAGAATAGTAAAAAACATGACATAAGGGATTCCGTCATCTTTTTTTACATGTGGATGTAGACGACACCTGTGATGTGGGATGAGAGCAATGGACATAAGTAACAATAATGTGAACCCACCCTAACATATTTTTACCATGCCAGTACACCAAAGATTTTTAATGTGATTAGCTTACAGCTGAAACTCATAGTAGCATGTTCTAGGCATTACTGCAGTTAGAATAGCAGTGGTTTTAAATAAAAGTGCTTTTCCAGACTAAAAATATTTATGATCAATCTGGCCATAGTACATTCCTGCATTCATGGTCAAATGCACTGGCATCCGGTCAAGGGAAAAGACTCATCACCACTAAGATGATTACAGAAAATCTTCAAAACTGCTAAATTTAGAATTTCGTATAGTGGATCTAGTGAATCCCATCCACACATTGCAGAAAAATACTTGGAGCGGAAATGCTGTGAATTCCAATACCGTCACGTTTTTGGAAATCGAAGCATGTCAATTATACCTACAGAAACGGTGACTGTTTCCCTATAGGTATAATTGAAGCAGAAAGTCTGCAGAGGAAAACTCTGCGGACTTTCTGTGAAGAGCGCTGCAGGGAAAAACTGCGATGCGCTTCCGCCATGGTTTTTCCCACAGCGCTTTTTGACTGCAGCCAGCTACGTGGGTCCTTAGCCTTAAAATTGTTTAAAGGGATTGTCATGTTTCAGGAAATAAATGTGCTAAGGCCCCATGTAGCGACACGCATAAAAAAAATGCGTTTTTCATTGCATTTTCGCAGAGTTTTCCTCTGTGGACTTTCTGCCCTTTAATAATAATAATAATAATAATAATAATAATAGTCCTTTAATAGTCCCACAGTGGGGAAATTCAGTGTGTTACAGCAGCAAAGATAAGATAAGCAGATACAAATACAAATACAACATGTACAGGAATGTTCCAAGGTGAGAGGCATTACATTAATAGCAGACAGACAGATAGGACGTAGCAGAGGGGGGGGGGGGGGATTTAACAGGCAGAGAGATATTTCAGTTCTCTGTATGTAATGATCTCCGCTTAGGTCGGTGTTGGTTGTACAGCCTAACCGCGGTGGGGAGGAAAGACTTCCGATAGCGCTCCTTCTCACACCTAGGGTGGAGCAGTCGGTCACTGACAGTACTGCCCAGCGCAATCACAGTCTCATGCATGGGATGGGAGTTATTCTCCCGCATGGAGCTCACCACGGACAGTATCCTTCTGTCACCCACCACCTGCACTGGGTCCAGTGGGCTCCCCAGGACAGAGCTGGCCCTTCTAATCAGCTTGTCAAGTTTATTTCTGTCCCTGGTTGATATACTGCTCCCCCAGCAGGCCACTCCAAAGAAGATGGCTGATGCCACTACCGAGTTGAAGAAAGTCCTAAGAAGTGCCCTTATTGTACCTATATGGAAAATGCCGCATTTTTGAAAACACAGCTTTTCCTCTGCGGATTTTTTTCTGCATTGTGAATGGGATTAGTCAGAATCCCAATCACTTTGCAGGTACTGTAAAACGCAGGAACTCCTGGCTTTGGTTCAAAATAAAAATGGAGCAAAATCTGGAACCAAAAAAAGCTGCATTTCCACAATGCCTTAGCCTTAAAGTTATCATAACACTTAGTAAGAAAAAGGATTACTAAACCATACCAAAAGCTTTTGGTTGCTTTGTTTGCACTCACAAAGTGAATTACAAAGCCCTAAAAGTAGCACTCTCCCAAAATGTTTGTTTCTCTGGCCCATTAGAAAAGCACTTGGTGTAAATTGTAGTAAAGGAAATCTTCTTACCAGTTGCTGTATTTTGAGTTATCCACTCCCTTCTGGTCCTCAGCCTTGTCATGTGAACAATGCTCTGACTCTTCAAATGACTCAGTGGGGAGAAAAGACTGGCATTTCCTGCACCAGTCTTGATAACGTCCCAGACTGGCACGAGGCATGCCTGAATTATTAAGACCTGAACGAATAATGTAGCATATCTTTGGCACAAGAAAGGGCCGTGTGCCAAAGATGCACCACAATTACACCCATCTATGCCAGAAAACTATCGAAGATGGTTTTATAAAGAAGGGAGTGGATAACTCACAAATACAGCCATCAGTATGAAAATTACCTTCATGTCAACCTACATTGGGACACAGAATACATTTTTTGAGAGAGCTTCTTTTGTCTTAGACCTTTTTGAATGTTCCAAAACTCACAATGCAATTTTTAGTTTTTTTTGTTTTGTTTTGTTTTGCCATGACCACCCCTTGAAACCCCGCAATCTCACTGTGGAGGGGATAAAAGAAGGGGCACCTTCACCTCCTAACCACTCCATTGCTGTGATTGCTTTCGATCAGAGCATCTGAAGGGTTAATCTACTAGAATTGGGGCATTTTCCGACACCTGCAGTTAGTCCCGACTGAATTCTCCTCCAACTTTTACTCCTTCATAACTGGCTGACAGCCATGATCAGACAGAAGCAGTAAGAATACCTTTTCAAGCTAATTACCACCTAGTGAGAAAATGTCCCAACCAAGTACCCCAAAGTACTAAATGGTAACAAAATAATTATATGTCAGCAGTTATGTAATGGCCCCATCAGTGCCTCCACATGTAGTAGAATGGCCCCACATATTAAAGTAGTACTCCTATCTATACTGCTAGCGTCTATAAATTCAGGAGTTTGGGAGGGAGACAGTAGTTGGCGTGTACACCCAGGGACTGCAGGGTGTATCACTTGTGGTACATGTACCATAGGTTCACAACCACTGCACCAATCCATTAAAAAATCTAGTGATTGTATTCCTATGAAAGTAAACATATAACAACCTATTCATCTAATTAATTATATAATATTAAAAATTGTATAATATAATTAAAATTGTTGGTGTCAGTTGATAACTTTTTTCTGACTTCACCAAAAATAGGTCCCAACTCTTAACTCCACAACCCTGGTGTTTGGTGTCTTACTCATGTCCAGTAAGAACAGTTAGGTGTTTTGTTTTTTTGCCCTTTATTTCGCATTACCACTGCTAGATAAGAATCCAAGGTTTCTGACTCTAGAGGGCCTTGCTAGCCTTGTGTAGTTCAGTATGTACAGTAGACATCAGACTGTACTGCAAAAGTTCAAGGGTTTACAATGAAAGGCAGGACTGCCAAAGGCCAAGCGATAAATGTTTAGTGACTGTCGGTGTGTGTTGCCTTCCTGTGCACGTTTTCTCTATATGTCCTTTATTTCAAGAACTATTTCTAGCAGCTTGCTTCCTGTGCACAGAAGATAGAACAGTCTTCAGAAAACTGTATTTAGCCTTGTCATAGCCTGTGTGTGGGGTATACAGTATAATAAGCCTCCATTTATGTTTCTTTCTCCCTTAGCTCTTATTCAGTCCTCTTCTATAGACCTGTGTAATTTGATACATGTGACAATGCAGTATGTCTCCTCAAGACTACAGCAGATATTTCAGAGTGAAAGTCAGTTTAGGAGGCAGCAGGGAGTAGGAAATGGGCCGTATAAGAGTAGAAAGAAACATTTTTTGACAAGATATATTACAACTTATGTTATATTCACTTGTACTATTGATTTATGTAAAGTTTGTTGAAACAATCCATTTTACAGTAATGAAAAATCAATAAATGCAGTTTTGCAGAATATAGCTAACACATTAAACTGTCAATAGTATAATGAACTAGTGAAAATAAATATGTATTCCAAACCTTTTTAAGACTCATTTTAAACTACACCAGATTTTTCATGGTGACTGATGCTGGATGATAAATCTGACATATCTTTATACTGTCTAGCAGAGGTGTAGCTAGGGGTTCAGTACGGGGGGGGGGGGCAAACATATCCAAGTGGCCCCCCAATATTTCCACCATACAGTGACTATATAGCTCTGCAGACCATCTGAGTGAATACTGCACAGGAAAAATTTAGTTACAGGTGACATCTCTATAATCATTCACATTTCCCGTCTCTTCCCTTTGGACCGCCATGACCACTTCTACCACCTGTGATTTGCCTCTGTAAAGTTTGCAACACAGACATCTTTGACTCCTCACTTTTCCACACACCTGAACCACATTGTCCTCACCTACACAAAGTCACCATCCTGCTGCTACCCCAATTATAAAATATATAATATAAAAATCCCCTGGAAATGAATAATACCCCCTGTGTGCATCTTTAGATTAATAATACTTCCTGTGTGCCCCCTTAAATTAGTAAAGCCCCTGTGTGACCCCTCAATGAATAATACCCCTTGAAATTGCTACTTGCGGTGGCCCTGGGGTGGGCCCTGCAGAGTCAATTATCTTCAGATCCTGGACAACCCCTTTAATAAATGTGGTGTAAGGCATACACACAGATTGCAATAGATTTTTGTCACATTTTATTAGTAAACCTGCTCCACTATACTCTATACTACCTGAGAACATATCTTCTAGTAGGGAATAAATCCATCTCCATATGAATACAATGCAGTATGTCTCACTATGTGTACCAGCAGCTTTAGAAGTAATAGTCACTGACAGGTAAGTTGTGGAAAATAAAAGGCTAGGTTCACACATTGCATATACAACCTTGACCTAGGCAGACCTTCTAATGTAATCTGGAGAGATAATGATCAGGCAATTGGAGTTAAAGCACCTGATTCTTTTGTATTTTGGGGAGATCATCTTCCTATTGAAAACATACACACACTTGGCTTAGCTGTCTGTGCATGTATATGGGGGAGCGGAAGGTAGGCAAGAGTGCGGCTGACAGTTATCAAACGTGTAATGCGTATAATGTGAATTGACCCCATTGTAATTGTAGTAGTAGTATTCTGCAGCATAAATCTACAACATATATAACATGCAGCAGATTTTTTTAACCCTGTTTGTGAATAGGGTTTCTTCAGAGCCATGAATTTGCACTGTACTGAACTTTACTGTGAAAATTCTGCAACAATTATACCACATGTATGTGTGAACCCAGTGTGATTCGCTTACATCCACAATGTAAAGGGAGCCTATCCAAAGGTAGGAATGAGTGAATTAAATTTACATTGTACAGCCAGTTAGCTGAAAAATGCTCCGCCTTAGCTTCAGGAAACATGCCACATGCTGAATGACACCTTTCAATGGACAAGTAGCCTAATAAGTGCTGTGATTGAATTAGCTGGTGTCTAGGAAGAACATGATTGTTCCTGGAACAGTATATGGCTGCAAACAGAGGCGGACACAGACAGTTCTGGTTCGGTAGCTACTCTGCTGGTATATAGCCACAACTGCTACAAGCTGTTTATCTGTGTCTGAGCAGGCAGATTTATCAATGTGACTGTATTTGCAAGCTTGTTTAAGATAATCTTGCCAACTCTTCTATATTTATCCAACAGATTAGACATTTTTGTCTTTGTCACGAGTTTTGGCTGGTTACCTGCCACTGTATGACATTTATCATTAAAAGGCTTTTTCCACAGACAAAACCATATTTAAATCTGTAGACAATTTAAAGTTAAAGGGGTTTTCCAGGCTGAATAATTGAAGACCTATCCTTAGGATATATCATCAATTAAAGATTGGGGCCAAGGGACCCCCATGGATCATCTGTTTGAAGCGGCAGTGGCGCTCCCTGAGCACCACTCCACTTCCACCGCTTCAAACTGTCATTCAGGAGTTTCGGAAAGCTTGGCTTCAAGTTCTGTGGTATATGCAATGATGGCCATATACTTGTTTTTTTAGCTGGTTTTCACACGTGACTGGCAACTAGAGAATTACATTGTCTGTGTTTTCTCCAACTTGTATTTTAAAACCATTAAAACACTAATCATTCTTATTGAATATATCTCTCTATTGTGTAAAACTCATATACAGTAATTTTGTTGTAGTCTAACGCTGTACTGTCAGAGGTGGCAGGAAGGAGTTAACTCGCATTCCACTTTTTGGGTGTAACTCTTGTGCAATTAATATTGACAGTCTAAACATTTTCTTCTTTCTCGCAGATAAGATACTGAGAAAGTCTGGCATATTCTGTCCTATACAGCTACAGTCTTGCCAAACATTGTACAAATGCAGTTAGGCTTTAATAGGATTAAAAGACACTTTTCACATTTGGATTATGTTATTCCAGTACTGCACTTTGTATTAATAATATTATTTGTCCATATATCCCAATTCATTCCTACCCTTTACAATACTGATATAGTATTGGTCCCACCCGCAGTTACAGTAATTCATTCCAGGAAGTTGAAAACTTGAGATCATAACTTTGGAACACTAGTACTTGGTCCTGAAGCCCTAAAATGTCATCTTAAAAATAATTATTGCATATAAATAAGGAGATATTTGATACAGACAAAGCAAGCCATTAGAATATGAGAAATAGCTGCTGGGACCCATAAAGCTTCTTCAAGGTTCTGCACAGTATTCAGTGGGACAGATGTGCCATCGTTGTTGCACTAGTTTTGGCGTAAATCAGTTTAGACAAAATTTGTTTTTGATTGGTGCCAAAAGTATCTAGAAAAGGGGATGCAATTATTTATTACTGGCTTAATCCAGTTTTTGGTGCACAATACTAGTTTAAAGTATACCATCCAAGAAATGTTATAAAGAATGAGTTCAAAGGAGTCTAACATGCACCAAAATGTGCCAAATCTATCCAACAAAACACACTACTGTGATAAATTTGGCACATTATCTGACTGTCTAAATGTTAGCCAGTGTTAGTAAATGAACTTGAATGGAGCTGTTCTTCTGACTGTGAAAGGGCTCAATACTGAACCAGAGCAGCAGCCCCTTTATTCATAGGATCATTGGAGGGCCAGAGGTCTGACCACGAACAATCATACGGTGATGGCATACATAGATAGAATAATATAAGTGTATTAAAGTATGCTGAATATTAGTTTATACAGTGTACTAATATTCCAATGTAGATTCCCTTTGTAAACTCCTATTTTACAGTGGCAGCAATGGCAAGGGGAATGACAGCAAGTAGAGAACCGTGAGACACAAATATTATATTAGAAAAAATGTATAACTTTTTATTATACAAACAATAAACATTTATTTCCTGAAACAACCCTTTTAAGCAAAAATTAAGGCTGAGGCCCCACGTTGAGGAAACAGTTTTTTGTTGTTGCAGATTTTGCTGCGTTTTTTTGAACCAAAGCCAAGAATGGCTACAAAAGGAATGGAAAATACAGTCATATGAAAAAGTTTGGGCACCCCTATTAATCTTAATCATTTTTAGTTCTAAATATTTGGGTGTTTGCAACAGCCATTTCAATTTGATATATCTAATAACTGATGGACACAGTAATATTTCAGGATTGAAATGAGGTTTATTGTACTAACAGAAAATGTGCAATATGCATTAAAACCAAAATTTGACCGGTGCAAAAATTTGGGTACCCTTATCATTTTATTGATTTGAATACTCCTAACTACTTTTTACTGACTTACTGAAGCACAAAATTGATTTTGTAACCACACTGAGCTTTGAACTTCATAGCCAGGTGTATCCAATCATGAGAAAAGGTATTTAAGGTGGCCAATTGCAAGTTGTTCTCCTATTTGAATCTCCTCTGAAGAGTGGCATCATGGGCTCCTCAAAACAACTCTTAAATGATCTGAAAACAAAGATTGTTCAACATAGTTGTTCAGGGGAAGGATACAAAAAGTTGTCTCAGAGATTTAACCTGTCAGTTTCCACTGTGAGGAACATAGTAAGGAAATGGAAGACCACAGGGACAGTTCTTGTTAAGCCCAGAAGTGGCAGGCCAAGAAAAATATCAGAAAGGCAGAGAAGAAGAATGGTGAGAACAGTCAAGGACAATCCACAGACCACCTCCAAAGAGCTGCAGCATCATCTTGCTGCAGATGGTGTCACTGTGCATCGGTCAACAATACAGCACACTTTGCACAAGGAGAAGCTGTATGGGAGAGTGATGCGAAAGAAGCCGTTTCTGAAAGCACGCCACAAACAGAGTCGCCTGAGGTATGCAAAAGCACATTTGGACAAGCCAGCTTCATTTTGGAAGAAGGTCCTGTGGACTGATGAAACAAAGATTGAGTTGTTTGGTCATACAAAAAGGCGTTATGCATGGCGTCAAAAAAACACAGCATTCCAAGAAAAACACTTGCTACCCACTGTAAAATTTGGTGGAGGTTTCATCATGCTTTGGGGCTGTGTGGCCAATGCCGGCACCGGGAATCTTGTTAAAGTTGAGGGTCGCATGGATTCAACTCAGTATCAGCAGATTCTTGAGAATAATGTACTCAGGCATTCATGCAGAGGAACAATTACAATGTTCTGGAATGGCCATCCCAGTCCCCAGACCTGAATATCATTGAACATCTGTGGGATAATTTGAAGCGGGCTTTCCATGCTCGGTGACCATCAAACTTAACTGAACTGGAATTGTTTTGTAAAGAGGAATGGTCAAAAATACCTTCATCCAGGATCCAGGAACTGATTAAAAGCTACAGGAAGCGACTAGAGGCTGTTATTTTTGCAAAAGGAGGATCTACTAAATATTAATGTCACTTTTCTGTTGAGGTGCCCATACTTTTGCACCGCTCAAATTTTGGTTTAATGCATATTGCACATTTTCTGTTAGTACAATAAACCTCATTTCAATCCTGAAATATTACTGTGTCCATCAGTTATTAGATATATCAAATTGAAATGGCTGTTGCAAACACCCAAATATTTAGAACTAAAAATGATTAAGATTAATAGGGGTGCCCAAACTTTTTCATATGACTGTATATAAGAAGTACTTATACTTATACTCAATTCACTACTAGCTTTGGCTAAAAATTAAAGACTTTTTAACTGAAATTTAAACGTTTTTGCAAATGTAAATAATTAAAGGGGTTGTCCCGGATAAAAGCTAATCCCTACACTAATCTAAACACCCTCCCCCCGCCTACTTTCTAAA
This sequence comes from Leptodactylus fallax, assembly GCA_947044405.1. Taxonomy (NCBI): domain Eukaryota; kingdom Metazoa; phylum Chordata; class Amphibia; order Anura; family Leptodactylidae; genus Leptodactylus; species Leptodactylus fallax. Next base: position 2,931,519 of record CAMRHE010000202.1, read on the forward strand.
TAACATAATTTATCAAAAACGTATATTTACCCATATCACATGTCACATGACCGCCCCAGGGACATTTCCTGGCTATCCGTTTTTCTGACTGCCGGCGCATGCAATAGTCCCAGCACTGCTGTGTAGCCAATAATCCACCTCTACTGCGTAGGCATGCGAGCAGCTTCCACACCTGCGCAGTAGAGGTGGATCATGGGCTGCAGAGCACAGAGCAGCGCTGGGACTACTTCACGCACCGCAGAATCAGAAAAGAGGGAGGGGCTGTCTTTCAAGAGGAAGGCTAGAAGGAAGTCATGTAAGTATAATGGGGTCGGGGGGGTGGGCGGGATGGCTAGAGAGACAGGGAGGGAGTGTATGACAGGAAGGGGGGAGTGAGGTAAGAGGGGAGTTAGTGTGGAAGCTAATTAGCAGGAAGCTGAAACATGTAAACAAATGCAGAAGATGCCAGGACCTACCAGAGACACCTAGAAAGCACTCAAAACACTGCTAAAGGTATATGGGTGCATTTATTAACCCATTAATAGCAATAACAGACCTTTTTTAAGAAAATATTTTTTTGCCCGGAAAACCCCTTTAACAATTTTGCAGAGTTTTGAAGGTTTTCTCTAAGCATTTTTAGTGGTGAAAGTCTTCTTTTCCTAATTTGTTGAAAATTGATACAACCATGAATGCAGAAAATGAACCTCAATATACTGAGATTAAAAATTCCAGGCTCATGCATCAGTTGTTAAAGACTTTATTTTTTTATTTTTTATTTTTTTTTATTGGAAGTTTAAATGATAATGCATATCGGGGACAAGCCCCTTCTTCAAATTAAAGATAGACATGGATAAATAGGACAAAGGTAAAATATGTACACCAGTTCACTTTTTGCCCATTTTGGGCCCCAAACACGTTTCAAGTCGGGGTCCAACACCCAACCTGATCGGTTAAAAATGCTTTGTTAAAACCATTGGGGAGCTGAGTGTCCAGCTTGTACATCCAGAACATTTCTCTGCGTTTAAAGCCTCAAATCTGTTATTAAAGGATGCAGAGAACTATTCATAAAGATCATAATCCAATTGTGACAGACTGCAGCATGTCTGTCTTGAGACGCTGTGTTTCTGTGTAAGAAATAAGGAAATCATGGCTGGATTTCTGCCAAGTTCCAGACCATGGAAAGATCTTGCATTCATTGTGATATCCATTGGCAACCGATCAAGACAAAAAACTGTCACCACTAAGATGGTTAGAGAAAATCTTTAAAGCTCTGCAAAATTTTAATTATTTATATTTGCAAAAATGTTTATCTTTTAATTGTCCAAAAATTTAAATATAGCTATATTCATGGGAACACCTCTTTTAATTCTTGCATTCTGCTTCTAGACAAGGTCTTGCATCTTTGGGCTTTTTAGGATAGCTTCTGAAACAGGAGCCTGCAAGAGAAAAAGCTTCCTGATTTGCTAGTGTGCTGTAAAGGTGTTCCTCTGTAGTTTCCCTGTTTCTTGCATATGGATCTGTATCTCGTAGATGATTCTGTGCCGCCTGGCCTGACCTCTGCCTGGATTACTTTGACAAACTCCGTCTGCCCTGACCTTGTCTTGTCAGCTAACCACATCTCTGCCTGTTCCCTTTGGTGTTGTGTATAGCTATTTACTGACCTGCCTAGGTCAGTTGTCATTAACATTGGGACTACTCCTAGGGGTAGTGACCTGGTTCCTAATCCATATCGAGGATTAAAGGATTAATAGTGAAAGGGTAAAGTCAAACTGGTTTATTGACTTGGTGGGTCCACACCTGCTTCATTACAATATGTTAGTGAAATCATTGGTTGAAATTGTCCATTTTCATTATATTTAGCCAAATAGTATGTGCCTCTTCTATTTGGTATACTTGCCATTTACATGCTTAGTAGGCACACTAACTTTACTCTCATTCTACGTCTTTTTTAAATGATGAGGACAATGCATAATACAACTCCAGAAAGTTAAAAAATAATTCCTAGCATTTCATGTCTCACATGATTGGAGCACTTGGATTGTTGAAATTTGACCTTTGGGGATCACAGCCTTGGAAAATGTTCTGTCCTTCTATTTGATGTATCATTTCCTTGGAAAATTAGAGGTTGCAATCTAATATACTTGCTGTGCTTATGGCATTCACTGCATATTTTTGAAAATACTTATTTTTTAACTATTCAGTTGAACAATGTAACCCTTTTATGACTGCTAGTACACCAGCCATTTATCGGCTTCACTATGATATGTCTTGTCATGAAGCTTCAGATTGTAAGCAGTGGGAAGCCGTAATAAGATGTGAACTGCTTGGTCCAAGAAGTCCCAGATTTACACTGACTGTAATAAATGTCTAAATGTGGGAATGTTTTCATGCAGCTAGGGGCTGGTTGAAAAAAAAAAATAAATCTCATATTAAAAAACCTGTCTGTTCAGGGCCAAATAGCTAGATTTAGCCTTGACCTCTTAAAAGTAGGAAGTGTGATCTTGGCGGTAGTCATGGCAGTGATGTGGCCATGACTTTTACACTGCCTGTTCCAGTAAGTGGTAGTAAGTTGGCAAATGGTATAACTAGTTAATTGGAGCTTTTTTAAAGGATTGCCCATATAGTTTACCTGTTGCCTGCAGAACATTCCTGGTGCATGGGGAAATGTGCTGCTAACAGTAATAATTTTCTGGCTGGCTTAAAAGATGAGATCAGCAATGGAGGCACAAATTGGGAAGCATTTTATTCATAGGAGCCCTAGGTATTTACCTGTGTTCAAGAGGGACTCTTCTGATGACAGACTACCTTTTATGGCTAACGCACCACATTGTAGAAACGCAGCGTTTTTTGTTGCAAATTTTGCTGTATTTTTTTGAGCCAAAGTCAGGAGTGGCTTTTAAAGGAATGGAAAATATAAAGGACGCACTTAGACGTTTCCCTTCTGTTAAATGCGCAGACAGACTTTGGCTCAAAAAACTGCAGCAAAATCTGCAACAAAAAACACCTCGTTTCTGCAACATGGGGCCTTAGCCTAAAGGAGTTTTCCCAGGGCTATAATATTGATTGACGTGTTCTTATGATAGGTCATCAGAATCCAATGGGTGGTGGTCCGAGATCCATCACCCCGCCAATCAACTGTTTGAGAAGACAAGTGCTGTGGTCTTTTCAATGCTAACTAAGCACGCAGAACGTAATGTGAAAACAAACTTAAAAACTTACAGTATAAACAAAAGCAGTAAATACCCACAATAAGTAATGATGGTAAATGTAGTGCACCAAATGAAAATTCCAGGCAGGGCACCCTGTAGGCTGAGGCCGGCCCAGATACAGTTACACTTTTGTGCACTGTGGAGTTTTAGTACATATGCCTAAAGTACCATGGCCACCGCAGTGCTCCAACCATCTTACTGCTGCTATCTTAAATGCTACCCAAGTCAGTGGTCACAAACAACAATGAGATGTCCATTTTCTGCTTTCTTTTTCTGCCTGATGTCTGGGATGGTAACATACAGAGCAGAAGCTGAATTTAATGCTGGCAGTGAAAAAGTAGACTATGTATAACACCCCCAAAATTTCTGTGTGCCGTGACAGATAAGTAAATTTTCACTTATGGATTTTTTTCTAGTTTTTTTTGCTTTTAGTAAGTTATCTTAAACAAACTGGTATTTGAAGTGATGTGGTAGTTTGTGGTCAGTCTTGCACAATGGTGATCAGTGATATCTGCTGACTGCTTATTTCTGGCTCACCTAGCAGGTAAATGAAGAAAGACAGAACTTGCTGAACTCTTTGTCTGCTTTTACTCAAACCTGCTCTGCACAAACTTGTTTATACAGTAAGCTGTGCATGACTTCTCATTTGCCAGAGCTGACAGGCATTTTTCATTTGCTTACCTTTTTTATTTGTGCAGAGGATAGAAAACTCAAAAACCAACGTAATATTGACATCTTTATAGTGCCACTGTCACCCAGGCTAACAGGGAAGTATTCAGTATTATGCATCAGAGGTCAACAACGTTGTTTCTATGACACTTATTATCATTGTGTTTACTAGTGATTCTCCGACATGTTTAGGCACATATCCTAGGACAGTGCTGAAATGTGCTGCAATATGGAGAAACTTGCTTTATTTAAAAGGTTGTTCAGTTGAAAAAAAATATTTTTGTTATTCTCTAGAAGTTGTAAAAAATGTTGTCCTATTTCACACCACCTTTCCTGGTCCCAGCACTTCTGTTTCTGTACTGGCACAGGACGTGCTTGAAGTGGAAGACTATCTGGCTCATTTCAATATGTAGACAAGCCTTCTTCTCTGTCTTTTAATTGGCTTAGCTAATAAACTGCAGAAGATAGTCAGACTCCTTAAAATGTACCTCCAGTTATTAAGAGACTTTTCATTAATGAATAGTAAAGGTCAATATAAGAAACTTTGTAATATATCTTATTAAAGATATGCTTCCTTATCCACTTATCAGGCTGAGTACCTTCTTACATAGAAGTCTATGGGGAGAAGTGGGGAAGAGGAGGCTGCTGGAAAGGACACACTCTGCTACATTGTGAGTATGTAGCTCTGTCTTGTAAGATAATGTTCTACTACTGCACAGAATGAGACAATAATCAATTAACCAACTGCCAGCAGCCTATTATCCTCCTCCCTACCCTCTCTTTAAGGAGTTTTTCCATTTTAGGATTTCAGCTGCCCTCCTGTCTCCTGTCCCCTCTACTTATTGGTTTTCAGCTCAGTCCAGCAGCCTACTCCATGGTGTTGTAATTGCACACGTATCTCTGGATTTTCATACAAATATAACAGAGGCACTATTGTAAGCTACAAGTGTGAATATGGTCCTTGAGATGGGAATATGTCCTTAAATTTGCCTGTACCATTCATTTATGAAAAGTGTTTTTAGAATTGGAAGAATAGCCCGGACACAGCTAGTAACACAACAAACACAGAAATGGAGGACCTGGAGAGGGGGTCTAAGATAGGACGACATTTGATAAAGTATATTTGTTTTTGTTTTTTTACAGTTCATAAATAATAAAAATAAATGGATGACCGCTTTAAATGCTGTAGCTATACTCCTACATATGAGGCTGTCAGGCCATGGCACCTATTGGTAAAGTGTTAGTAAATAAATTGTACAAATGTGTATAAATTGGCAGTGAATGCAGAGAACCGTGCACATAGCCATGTTTCCATTCACATTCATTCTCTGCATGGTCACACTGGCCACAGGCCTCAGCAGTCTGGGCAGGGTTCAGAATACCACAGTTCTAGAAATAGGTGTGGAACCAGCATGTATCAGATGTTTTTGGCTTATTTTGTGGGTTTATTATAAATGTCTAATATGGGAATACCCCATTAGGTAACTTTGCACTTTCTTTGTGTATTTTGGAATGGTGTTTTGCTACAGTGTGTCTCATCCACTGTTGCATGCAGATTTCTGCAGGATTGACCGCTCCCTACATTCCCTTCTGGCTCAATGTCTGCAGTAAAATACCATACTGGGAAGTTTACACCCAACTGTTTTTTGTTTTTTGCTCCTGCAATGAGAGTATTAGTAAAGTGCCAGGGAATTAGAATTTTATTCCACTGCTGGATTATAAGATTGCTCTGGATTATAAAGGGAACTAATCCAACATTTATTAGGGATTTCACTTTAAATTTCTCAGTCATGTCCATCATTACAAGTTCCTGCTGGAGCACATTCCACAGTTCGATGGCTATTACCTGTGTTAATATATTAAATCTGGTTACATACAGCATAAACCTGTGTCTATGAATAATTAAACTTGCCCAACCTGAACACAGAAAAATCGACTTGTACTGTTCTATTCACTCTAATGCCTCCTTTTTTGCTCCTTACCTTTTAAACTAACATAACAAAGAACAAAAAGTGCTTTTTCCCAGATGTATACGGTATGTACTCAAGGCAGGGACATCAAAGAGCACAGTATTTAATCTAAGAATTCCAAGGCTAAGGAGTGATAGCAATACCTATTGAGATGTCTTCAGCCACCTTGAAGGCACTGCTATGTTGTTAATGTTATAGGTAATTATAATATACAGGTGCATCTCAATAAATTAGAATATTTTTGAAACGTTCATTCATTTCAGTAATTCAGTAATACAATCCATAACCAGCGTCTTCCATGATTGTGTGTCCTACTGAACCAGACTGAGGGACCATGTAAAGGCTTAGGAAACCTTGGCAAGTGACGCTGAATTTACAATACTGAACTTTTTTACAATATTCTAATGTTCTTAGATTTTGGTTTTCATTACCTGTAATCCATATCAACATTTACAGAAAGAAAACACTTGAAATAGAACACTGTGTGTGTAAAGAATCTAGAAAATATAGGAGGTCACTTTTTTAATTTAATTACTGAAAGAAATAAACATTTCAAAGATATTCTAATTTATTGAGACACATCTGTATATTGGACTGTTGCTAGCGAATCCCATAATGACATCCAAAAATTTTCTGAGGTATCCATTTGAAATGGCTCCAGAGGTTGATAAAGAAGAAAGTTGCTTATGAAACAAGATGCTCTCTGATCCTTGTAAGATCTCAGATGAGTTGCCCAACCAGCCACAATGAGGTTATTAAGTAGATAAAAGGCTTTCAGAGGGTGTTAGGGTGTTGTCAGGTCGATTAGTTGGTGTAAATTGATGTCTTCTAGAAATCACGCTTTGTTATGTATAGTCATGTGTAATGATTACAGGACTTATATGGAGAGATGTTCAATCATAAAGCAAAGCTCTTTTACCGTACCTAGACTGGTTTGCTCTACACTCTTGAGAATTAGATGGCAGGGTCACCTTAATAAATGCCACAGTGCCTCCTTGTGTGTTCATGTCAATGGCTGATCGAACTGTAAAATGCAGTCATGTGAGCCATAGTATTCCATATGATGCTAGGATTAGGTTTTTCTGGTGAAAAGTCAATGGGGGAATGAATTAATTCCTCCACTGGTGCGAGATGCACCTGAATTATTACTAGGCACCAGAAAAGAAATCTACGCCAGTCAGGAACTGGTGTACATTTTAGGTATAACTCAGGCTTTCTGGTGTGAGACGTAGTAAATTTGTTGGGTGAAAGCATCCCTGCCCTCACACACATTGGTCTCCATCCAGTTTCATGAAAAGTGGTGAGTGAGGAGCAGAACCAATAATGTGGCACAAAAAGGGCCATACACCAAAGATAAGCTACATCTAAACCATAAAACTGACCTGGATGGGTTATGAAATTCTCCCCAGTCTCTGTGAAACAAACCTTCCCCTTGGGGATTGAATTTATTAAGACTAACATTTCATACACCATTCTTAAAATTAATTGGCACAGCCCCCTCTTAAAGGAGTTGTGCCTCCAGAGTAACCATTGCAAGTTATGACCTATCTACGGGTCCATCCACTGGGGCATGCACTAATCCTGATATCTGTTCCTGTCTCCCTGTGTGAATATAGGGGCAGATCACATGTGCATATTTCAGCTCCATTCATTCTCTATAGGACTGCCAGAGCGTTTTTGTGTCGTCGTCCCCAGAGACCCTGTGTGGAACAGTCAGGTTTCAGGAAGTTCTCGCGTGGCTTTTGCAGAGACAGAGAGGCATGTACAGTGCAGACCAAAAGTTTGGATACACCTTCTCATTCCAAGAGTTTTCTGTATTTTCATGACTATAAAAATTGTAGATTCACACTGAAGGCATCAAAACTATGAATTAACACATGTGGAATTATATACTTAACAAAAAAGTGTGAAATAACTGAAAATATGTCTTATATTCTAGGTTCTTCAAAGTAGCCACCTTTTGCTTTGATTACTGCTTTGCACACTCTCGGCATTCTCTTGATGAGCTTCAAGAGGTAGTCACCTGAAATGTTTTTCACTTCACTGGTTTGCCCTGTCAGGTTTAATAAGTGGGATTTCCTGTCTTATAAATGGGGTTGGGACCATCAGTTGTGTTGTTCAGAAGTCAGGTGGATACACAGCTGATAGTCCTACTGAATGGAGTGTTAGAATTTGTATTATGGCAAGAAAAAAGCAGCTAAGTAAAGAAAAACGAGTGGCCATCATTAATTTAAGAAATGAAGGTCAGTCAGTCCGAAAAATTGGGAAAACTTTGAAAGTGTCCCCAAGTGCAGTGGCCAAAACCATCAAGCGCTACAAAGAAACTGGTTCACATGAGGATCACCCCAGGAAAGGAAGACCAAGAGTCACCTCTGCTGCGGAGGATAAGTTCATCCGAGTCACCAGCCTCAGAAATCGCAGGTTAACAGCAGCTCAGATTAGAGACCAGGTCAATGCCACACAGAGTTCTAGCAGCAGACACATCTCTACAACAACTGTTAAGAGGAGACTGTGTGCAGCAGGCCTTCATGGTAAAATAGCTGCTAGGAAACCACTGCTAAGGACAGGCAACAAGCAGAAGAGACTTGTTTGGGCTAAAGAACACAAGGAATGGACATTAGACCTGTGGAAATCTGTGCTTTGGTCTGATGAGTCCAAATTTGAGATCTTTGGTTCCAACCAACGTGTCTTTGTGCGACACAGAAAAGGTGAACGAATGGACTCTACATGCCTGGTTCCCACCATGAAGCATGGAGGAGGAGGTGTGATGGTGTGGGGGTGCTTTGCTGGTGACACTGTTGGGGATTTATTCAAAATTGAAGGAATACTGAACCAGCATGGTTACCACAGCATCTTGCAGCGGCATGCTATTCCATCCGGTTTGCGTTTAGTTGGACCATCATTTATTTTTCAACAGGACAATGACCCCAAACACACCTACAGACTGTGTAAGGGCTATTTGATCAAGAAGGAGAGTGATGGGATGCTACGCCAGATTACCTGGCCTCCACAGTCACCAGACCTGAACCTAATCGAGATGGTTTGGGGTGAGCTGGACCGCAGAGTGAAGGCAAAAGGGCCAACAAGTGCTAAGCATCTCTGGGAACTCCTTCAAGACTGTTGGAAGACAATTTCAGGTGACTACCTCTTGAAGCTCATGAAGAGAATGCCAAGAGTGTGCAAAGCAGTAATCAAAGCAAAAGGTGGCTACTTTGAAGAACCTAGAATATAAGACATATTTTCAGTTGTTTCACACTTTTTTGTTAAGTATATAATTCCACATGTGTTAATTCATAGTTTTGATGCCTTTAGTGTGAATCTACAATTTTTATAGTCATGAAAATACAGAAAACTCTTGGAATGAGAAGGTGTGTCCAAACTTTTGGTCTGTACTGTATATCCCAGCAAGTCAGAAAGAGATCACATGACCCAAGTGAAGACAAGGATCCCATGGATTTTCATATGGATAGGAATAAATTAATAGGGCAATACTTGCTGAATTATGTGTATTGTGAAAATATGCACATATGAAGAAAATGACTTGTGTATCACCTTAAGAAAATGGATTTAAACAACTACCAAAGCAATTTTATCGTAGCCCCTATGACACATATTCAGAATGCTTTTTGTACAGATTAGTGGAAATGTGTTTTACAAAGGCAAACATAATGTATGATGAAATAAAAGATAAGAAGTAACTTTGTGTACTCATTTTGTAGCAATAATGTGAGAGTACAAAACCTCATGTGAACTTCCAAAGTGTATTCTACACTTACCAGTTTTCTGAAGAATCCCTAAATGTGTTATATACTAAAACCTAATATACCCTTCTTCATCAAATGTATCCTGTCTCCTATGACAATCAAATGTGTGGGAAAGATATAAAAACCTTTTCTATGAGTGTGCCAAGGGATAGGCCATTCTGTTTTCCCTCTTGTTCATGAAACAAGATCTGTCAGGCTGTAAGGTAACTGGCTGAAGCAACAGCTCTCCTCCATTGTAATGTATGCAGCAGGAGACATGATGACCTCCACCTTTGCAGTCTTAATTCACACGTTCTGTTTTTGATGCAGGGGAACCCAGAACAGAAGTGGATTCAAAAAAAGGAAATAATATGGCTTTTCTGGTTATTTTTATTTCCACTCAGCTGCACTGAATATGTGAGTCCATTCTAAGGTGGAAAGTATCATTAGGAAATAAACATCTGTGTTCTACAAGAGTGCCGCTCAATATGTGAGGCACTCACCAGCTCTTGGTAGGGCACTGCTGTGGGGGCAAATGCTGATCCCTCCTCTCTCCTGCTGTGACAGTATCTGAGTTACCAATATTATTGACCGTTCTTGTGCATTTGTTATATTGGGATCAGGAGAAAATGTAACATACATTTAGCAATACTGTAACTCCTTAGCAACATGCAACATGGCCCTTTTTAAAGGGAACCTGTCAGGTTGATTTGGGATTCTAAACCACTCACAGGTCCCTTATAGACCAGGGGTTTAGTGTACCAAATCACCCTGTTGTAAACCCATGTGGCTAGGGCCACATGGCGACTTTGGCCACGACTTCCGTCATTTGACCAAAGATCACCGTGTCGCCCTCTGATTCCTTTGCACATGTTAGTGAATGGAGTCACATTGCGACTTGCAGTCACTGCACCCTTGTGGTCACAATGTGACTCCATTCACTAACATGAGTGAAGGAATCGCAGGGCAACATGGAGATATTTGGTTGCGCGACAGCCTTGTTGCCCTATTCTTATACTTACCTAGAATTGAGTTTGATGAGTCTCATAAGACTCTTCTCTGATGCTCCTGGCACCTGTGCAGTTCTTCAGTGAACTTGAGGATGTACACTGTCATAAGGACCTGTGGGTGGTTTAGGGTCCCAAATCCCACCGACAGTTTCCCTTACTCTACCAGATAAGTAGTCCCAAATTTTTACAGTTCATTAGTTTTGGCCATTATTCTAATGACAATTGTGTCACATTTTTGTAATATTTTGTATTTTTGTAATTATCGGAAAATAAATTGGTTTATGTTTATTAGGACCAAACCAAGGCCTTCCAAACCAATAATAGTGCAATGTAGGGTACTTTAATTGGAGCAAAAACTACCTTTGTGGCCACAAACCAATAAAGCAGTGCAGAAATATGGCTATGCAAATCAGTCTGCAAGTATTTGTAGGCTTATGTAGCTAATCAGGGCCGCCCCCAGTGCACTTGCAGGATAATTTGCATTTCTGCATTGCTTCATTGGTTCCTGGTCACAAAGATGTTTCTACTTCTATTACAGTCCACTACAGTGCATCATTGGTTTGGGAGGCTTTTTGAGCCTGACAGACCTCCTTTAAAAGGAAAAACTAAACCTCTCTGTAAAGACAGCATATGTCAGTAGCATCCTGTCCTGTAGAATAATGGAAACTCTGAAACCCTGAAATCCTCTTCCTGTCGGGTTCTATATTTGGCTACTGAGACTTGCCAACTTGTTGTTCTTTAGAAAGTATAAGCTCACAGGTAAACTGACTTAACAAATTTTAAGAGGAATTTTTTTTTTCTATAGTATTTTTTTGTCCTTCGGAATTGCACACTTGACTACCGTTAGCTGCTAGATAATGTAGGAAAGCATAGCATGGTATTATGATAGCGTTGCACAGTAATCTTTGGAACTGGTCTCAGTGTTTGTACTATATAACTAAAGATTGGCATTTATCACTTTAATGATGGGAAAGTAAATGAGAAACAAAATTACAAGTAATAAATAAAAACTTTGTCAAGTAGTGTTTTTGATTACATTTATACATTTCTGGACATTTCTGGAAAGGTGATGGGAACAATGCACTATTATGTATTGTCATTTCTTCTTTTTTTTTTCATCTATTTTTGTATTAATAGTAAGGTAGACAAAATAGAGACAATATAATTATACTTGTTTATTCAGGCCACATAGGAAAATCGCCAAAGCCAGATAGCCAGTGTTTCTAAAAATGTGTCCAGTTCCTGACAGTGTCAAAACAGAAAAATAAATCTTTTTTTTTTTGTGGGGGGGGGGGGGGTTCACTACTTTTGCCTTTTACAGTTAATGTAAATCAGACCATTCAGTAAGGGGAAAGGAGCCAGTACCTACTAATGTCACTGAAAGGGTTTAGGTTCCAATATGTATATAGTATAATAGTGTTGTGTACAGTACAGCAGGGTGAGGCTGAACATCCTATACTTCTACGTTTTATAAATCAGACACTAGTTACAAATGAATGTCCCTTTGTTGTGATTCCTTGAACTCTTTTATAATATATCTGATGGAAAACTGGCCTGATCTAATATGTAACCGAACACACCGTGTGGATTTTCCTACTACACAGGAGTAACATCTGAGCACGGTGTACTGTATACAATGAATAGGCCTTTATTATTTGCTTTACCCTGGTACAGAATATGGTAAGTTATTTGCATGTAGTATATCCATCCATCAGCATCCCTAGGAGTTATGACAGTAACCATATGACTTTACTAGTATGTATATGACAAATGAAGTGGAGATACACTGGCTTTTCTTGTGGAAAACTGCTGATAAACATGATTTATAGAAAATCTCTTTCAGGGAGACTGTTTCTGCTGCCTCGAGATAATGAACGGGTAAATAAAATATTCATTTATATATTAAATTACAGAATACTTACCTAATTTACCATTAGCGTATATTCACAAAGCGTAATTTGAAGATAAATGTGAGTCTTACACCTCTAAATCCTTTCCAAAAACCACTCTGAATCTGCCAACCATTGTTTTCAATGGCCAGCATTGACTGATTCTTCTTGAAAAAAGAAGCACCTTGCTCAATCTTGCCGCAGCTTCTCCACAGAAATTGTGGCATGTTCCTCACACTTGATTAGGCCATTCTTATAAGAAGCTTATCACATATGCAAACCTGTGGCAAAAGCCAAGGCTCAGCTTTGTCATTCCACAGGTCCACTTTTTGGCAGAGGATTTTGAAGTGGAAGATCGCTTCAAATTCCTCTCCAATTACACGGTGTGAACATACCCTTATAGTTCCTGGGAACAGGAGAAGTACTGGGGCAGAATTTCCGGTGGTATGAGAACTTAGGCCGTGTGAAACGACTAGGGATGTTTAGTAATGTCATCTTGGTACTAAAAATGCCATCAGTTAATTTTCACATGGAATATATTTTTCCTTATGGGACTTGCTACGGTACATTAACACAGCCTGTGAAACGTCTGTGGTTACACATAGTTTATTAATCTACAGCGCTGAAAAGAGAGAAGTGTCTTATGGAACTTGTTCAGCACCTCTTGTTATGCTTCATGGTAAAAATATATTCTTTTATTCCTGCCAGTGCCCAGCTCATTTTGGCAGTGCACAGTGCTGGCAGCAGTTACTTATAGAAGGGTGGAGAATATGACACAGTTTTACAGTTTAGTTGTAGTTTTGGGATATGTTATTAGTTTTCTACATACGGTTACGCAGTAAACATTTGGTGAGCTTTGTTTGTTGTGTGAAAATAAATAAAAGTTTGTTATTATAACTCACATCCTCTGCTGCGACTGACCGGGACTTACTTGCTGACCCATATAAATGACCTCAATCTTGTGAATACTAGCTGTTCTTCAGTTTCCCATCCTGCATTTCAATAGAAGTATTATGTGTTCATTATGTTCTGGCTGGACATCGATGGTAGGTACATTTCATTCTGGAAAAAGCGGCACTTTAATTGTTGTTTATGAATGTCACAGTAGTCTGGCCAGAGCTTTTCATCTGCACAATATGTAGCATTATGGATTATGTTCAAGCTTACCGCCAGTTATAAACAACTTTTCATAAATGGATAGTGCATTTAAATATAAGGAACTTTGTAATATATATTATTAAGGATATCTGTTTCCTTCACCACTTATTAAGCTGTTCTCCTGCTCCTTATCTTCAATCTGACTTCTTGTTTACATTAAAATGTCTTCATATTCATCTCGCACATATAGAGCTCTATGAAGAAGGGAGGGGTGGAGTAGGATTCCTCTTCGGCTACTTAATTGATTTATTGCCTTATTTTCTGTACTATCAACATCTAATCTACACACACACACACACAGTGGTAAAAGCATTCTGAATATTAGAGTAAAGAATCGGCAATTATTTGAGTGTGGGGGTTTTTTTTGTATCCCCCTCCCCTTTTCATAGACTAATACATAGAAAGTAATTGTGCCGGAAAAATGGAGAAGATAACATATTTCTTTAATAAAATTTATTACAAAGTTTCATATATTAACATGTACTATTCATTTAAGAAATGTTGTTTCTAACTGGAGACTTTAGTTTCCAAAGATCCAAAAAATATTAAACATTATGGTACTAATTATTACTAATAGCAATTCTAATGGCACTTAGTATGTGAATAAAGAAAACTTTTCAGCCAGGTCCTATCCATTACTTTCATACTCTGAGGATGTAGAGCTCTGCTTTTCATACAGTGGTACCCACCAATTTTCAGCGGTGCTACGCTATAGAGATGGTGTTCATTAGTTATTTTGTGAGTATTCAGTCAGCCCGCGTAAGGAAAGGTATGTATGCTTCCAGATATGAATGTAGACTATTTATTGTAAAGGTATGACTGGCCAACTATGTACAGTGAAAGCTCTCCAAAAGACCACCACCTTGAGAAGCCCACCGGTGTATCCAGACAGCATTTCATCTGATTTTCAGTTCCACCATATATTATACATGCTGGCCATTTTCTTTGAGAAAACGTTTCCCAAGAAGAACATTCTTTTCAGTTCAATTTTGGCTGGTTTCATTGTAGTTTGTTGTGGTAGATTATATATACAATTTTATTATATAATTTTTTAACTAGATAACTCTCTGTAGAATAACACAGCAGACTATGGTATTACATAGAGCTGTAAAAAATGCATACAAAACATACACAGTATCAGCCTGGCAAAAGTCAAAATGATAGACCTTTGACATCTGACAGGAGAACATTTATTCCTATGGTTACACCTTTATTCACATGAGCTTACTGTGTATGTGTCATAATTCCCCAACTATTTGGAATCTGGAATCTACATATGGGATATAAAGGCCATGCAGCCATGTTCTCTTCTTTGAATACAATGGGGCCTTACAATTGATGCTTCCAGGAATGAGTCAGGAAAGTGCTGTGCCAAATGGATGTCTAATGAGTCTATTTAGAAGACTGATTAAAGTGGTTTATTTAATGTGTTCACTGTCTCACAAGTTTGTGCAGGTTTTCCTTATGGGAACAGGATTACAGCATAAAACGTTATAATGTGATGGATCATACTGCATAACCCATTTTGTACTCGTTGTTCTTATTGTCGTTAAAGTGACACTGCAGCATTTTCCCACATCTATGCAAAGTACTTATTGAACTAGATTTAACTAAATCTGCTATTGCTATTTCAGTCACCCAGGTCTAGTTCCTGTACCCGTTTCTGGGACCTGTACTCCTATTTCCTGTTTCTACAAGGCACAGCAGAGCTAATACTTACATGGATTTTCCACTGTGAGGATGATGCTACCACAGGTCCTGCAACCTGCACCAATTGCTGCTGCTAACAATAGTGAAGGTTATTGGGGCATGGTGACCTAACAATGAGAGAGGGGGCCTATAGGGAGCAGATTATGTGAAAGGCAGAAGAGGCATTTTCACAGAAGAGTTAGGGCAGAAGAATAGGGGTCCCACATGATAGTTCTCAGTAGTATCTGCAGGTAGCAAGAAAGCATTTTATACAGAAATTCCTGCTACAAAAAAAAGAGGTCACACTGTGATCATGTGACTTAGTGAAGTGGGTGAAAGTGGGATAAGGGAAGACACTGTGAGTAGATGAATATTACTATTGGGGGGGTCTTTCAAGAAAAATAATAATTCAGAGAAATCACTGGAGTGTCTGTTTAAAATTGACTTTACCTAAAACTGTAAACACTTTTTTTTTTCTTTAACTGAATTGTAGCAATATCCATCACCATTCTTTCCATCAAGTTTTACCTAACAAGCTAGCCCTCTAAACAAGGAAAGAAAGTAACATTGATCTATGACAAAAAAAAGCACAAAAAAAGAGCTGCACTAGTGTATTTTATGGGTCTGCAGCGCTAATGCCAGCTCATACCATTATGATTGTAGTCATTCATATCGATCTGTCACATGTTGTTGCACAATTGCAACTTTCTGATCGACATTATGATGCTTACATAGCGTAAGCATCATAATGTTCACACTTGCGCCTGGTATCCATCCACGGATTGCAAAATGGAAAACAAACTGATTGCTATCCATTTGTAATCCGATTTCTATAGACCTCAATGTTAAAAAAAAAAAAAAAAAAAAAAAAAGATGGATTGGTTGCTGTCCATCTGGTATCCTTATTTGTTGAATGGAGAAAAAGTCCTGCAAGTCCGACTTTTTTCTCCGCTCAAAAGAGTGGATACTAGACGGAAATGCTCCAAACGTAAACTTGCAGATGGTTTTTACAACCCATTGAAATCAATGGGTATTAAAACGAACCATTTGAAATCAGCTTTTGAGGATTTTAAGACTCTTGTAAAAACTGATTTCGCACAGAGAGCCAAACACTGATATGAACCCAGCCTTACTTTGCCTTCACCAGTGAGGCAGACTGGTGTTTATGAGATGTTGATACTATATTAGATGAAATAGCACAAAATCATCAAGTAAATATTTCAGTACTTTCTAGGTTTATTTTTTTTATTCCTATTTTTGAGGGAAAATACTAGAAGCCCATATTGTGTTGAAATGCGTAGGTACTGTGTAAAGTAAATAAACCTGACACAATACATTCACCTGCTTGTTTTGTGTTGGCATAAGTTACGCCATATGACTGTTGTTTATGAAATGTCTATTTTAGTCTGACTGTATATAATGTATGGACACCATCTGCATGCACCTGCAAAAGTAATTCTACTTTCATAACTGCAAAAACTGCATGTTGGAGTCTGATTGTACAGTATATACTGTAGAACATAAGCATATAATTGTGCCATAGCCTCTGTCTGACAGGCAGACCTCATTGGCTTTTAATGGGGTCCTTGAGGATTCCATCATTTTGACAACAAGATTAACCCTGTATACTGCTGCTGTAGAAAGTGATTCCACTGCCTTACATTCTCTTCAGAGGATGTTTTTTTTGTTTTTGTTTTTTTTTAACATTCGTTTAATGGATATGAAAAACAGATGCAAACTAATAATGGCTATTCATTTATATAGACTTAAATGTTAAAAAAAAAAAAATGGATCCGTTGCTGTCTATTTAAGTATATCATACTTTTGTGTCCATCCAAAAAGCGGACATCAACGATCTGTGTTTTGTTTTTTTTAACATGATTTCTATGCAAACAGATGGACATCCGTTCATGTGCATTTTTTGCATCCGTTAAACGGATGTAAAAAACGTGTTCTTAATAGAACTTTAGATGTAGAAAGGTAAGTATTCAGGTGGGTGTTTTATAGAAATATATATTTAAAAACCCAAATTCATTTGATGATTTCAGCTGAATGGAACAAAGCTACCAACTGTATGGCGTTCTGCAAATGTAAATAGTGGAGGCAAGAGCACCTTTTAAAGGGTTTTCTGGCCCCAAATTGAATTTTCATACTGATGACCTATCCTGTGATCTGTTGTAGTCCAACACCCGAACCCCGCACAGATCTGTTCTAGCAGCTTCTGTGACCGGAAGTAATAGGAGCGGCACAGCAGAGCCGCATCCACTGCATTTGTAGTGGTCCCGGTGATCTGCAGTGCCACTGTTATTGCTTGAATAGGAGTGGCGCTGCATGTGCAGCTTTTGGCACCTGGAGGCTGCTGTAACAGATGATCTGTGTGAGGTCCGGGTGTCAGACCCCCTACAGATCACACACTGATGGCATATCCCGTGGATAGGTCATCAGCATGAAAATTCAATTTGGGGCTGGAAAACCCCTTTAACCCCTTTCCATCGCTGTTTTTCCATTCTATTTATTGCTCCCCTTCTTCTAAAAGCTATAGGCACCACTTTCCTAGGTGGTATAAAACTGGAGATACAGCAATTTTAAGGTAAGACTCCTCTCTGGAATTTGCTATATGTGTATATACTGGCAATGAATATGAATCAGACCTTCCTACCAACACTTAGTTATTGCATCGGTAGGGAGAACTTTAAAACTTGTTTTCTGCAAAAAGGAAGTACAATAGGTTAATAAATTATATTACAAAAATGTTCAGCAAACCCCTCCCTACACAAAAGCAAGGGTATGGTGACATGAGGCTGACTGTTTTAGCCATAATAACCTGATGAGCTGAAGGTCCTCTTCTTCAACCTAGCACCCTTGACTAATGCCAGCTAAAGAATAACTAGCACACACCCAAACTCACTGGCCAAGGCCGGGGGAACCTAGTAACCACTAAGCTCCTCCAATCTTCTAGAAACCTCAGCAGGAGCCATTTAGGTTAAGTTCACACAGGGTTTTTTGTCAGGCAGAAAAAATATGCTTAAAGGGGTTGTCCAGGCTAAAATTTTATTTATTAATTAGGCCGGGGGAGGTGAAAAAACTAAAATAAAACCATACTCCCCTGTCTCCAGTGCTTTGACGCCTCCCTGCGCGGTCTGGTCCTGCAGCTCCGTTGTCTTTTTCCGGCGGAAGTCCCCGCCGCACGTGACAGCTGAGGCCAATCAGCTGCCTCAAGAAGGGAACTAGAAACATCACTACCTGTGACATTCCCAGTTCCTTTCCTGAGGCCGCTGATTGGCCTCAGCAGTCACGTGACCACTGAGACGATCAGCGGCCTCAAGAAGGGAACTGGCAAGTCATTTCCTGTGATGTCCCCGGCTCCCTTCCTGAGGCCACTGATTGGCCTCAGCGGTCATATGCAGACTTGCTTCTTAGAAGTGGATTAAACAAAATAAGGCTAAGGTTGCCGGAAAAAAAAGCAGCGTTTCTGCAACGTGGGGCCTTAGCCTAACCAGGCTACATTTTTGCACTGATAAACCGAAAAAGTCAGAACACACCATTTCGTACTTTTCACCACTAGAGCTCTGGAATGCAGGGCTTGATAAAAATGTTCCCCTATATGTTCAAACCTTTGTGAATCAACATAAAAAAGGCAGTGCCTTTTGAACAAAGCATGCTTACAGATTGTTTGAAGAGATGCTGGCTGGATTGATCTTGCTAGATGTGAGATGCTCTTAGGTTTCCCTTAATTTTCTGGGAGTGCTTGACTTGCTGTATAGGGATTAGCTGTACTGAAACAATTAACGATACTGTCTATGACATTGCTAAGTAAGAAATCCAATGACCTTACCGAATGTAATTTGCTTTGTAAGTCATGCCATTTTTGCACTTAATGCTCTGGTTTAAAAAATTCCGGAAATATGTTTTTGAGACCTCCTTTGAACAGATTTATCACTGTCTGGCATAAATACATTGAAAATTAAGGCATAATGAGGCCTTTATGCACCAGTATTAATAAATCTCCTCCATTCAAAGGATTTTAGAAACCTCTAGGCTTATCAAACGCTGAAATTTTGGTCTTTTTCTTTTTATATTGTAAATGGGTTTACTGAGCAAATGATATAGTGGATATCCACCTAAAGGTGTTATCAAGGGATTTTAATTAACCTTACTTGCTCCAGGCATTTGTTGAAGCTGGACCCAGGGATGCCAGGCTGGTTCTGACTACCTGTCTTGTGATTGGAACTAGCCTCCATCTCCTGGGTCACTCTGCCTCCTCCCTTCTTTCCTGTTTTACTGTAGTAAAGCCAGCCCCTATAGCACAGGTAACTATCTTTGAAAAAAGGAGAGGCTGAGCGACCCGGGGAATGGTGGCTGATTCCCTTATGTGACAAGGAGTTGGAACCAGCCGGAACCCCTGGGTTCAACGTCACCAAACACCCCAAGCGAATAGGGTTAGTTAAGTCACTAGATAACCCTTTTAAGATAGGTCATCAATTTCAGATCAGCATGGGTTCAACACCCGGCACCTCCATGGAGCCAGAAGTGGATAGCTCTGTTCTCCTTGTAGTAACTGTGCTGAGTTACTGCAGCTCAGCTGTCGTTCACTTCTACAGTATATCATCTGAGCTGCAGTAACTCAGCACAGCTGCTACACAAAAAAAAAAACTATTTGCTTATCTCTCCATTCTCTCTATAGTGGCTGGTAATAGCAGCTGATCTGTGAGGGTACTGGATGTCAGACCCCCACCTATCTTAAGGATACGTCATCACTGTCATTTGCCTGGTAAACCCCTTTAAGCTTCTGTGTACAAGACTCTTAACTTTATTTTTCTGTGTTAGCACATTAACATGTGGCATAGCTAAATCATACCTAAAGATTTAAACAATAGTGCACGTGATAATGGTAAGCTTTGTAATATACAATATTGTGCAAAAGTTTTAGGGAGATGTGGAACAAATGCTGCAAAGAATGCTTTCAAAGATTCATGGTACAGTCAATGATCCTTCAATGACATCAATATGCCCTGAAATTTATAATACAACCTTTTAACAGGTTCCATTTTAAAGAGAGTCTGTCAGCAATAATTTGGTTATAAACCTAATGCCAGTACCTTGTAGATGTGATTCTACAGTTTCCAAAAATGCCTCTGTTATTCAGCTTTGGAGCACCACTTTTATATAAATCTCCATTATATTCATATGCAAATGAGGGTAAAGTGCAGTGGAGTATGTCTTCACTTGCCCTGGCTTTGGTCTCCGGTCTAGATTCCTGAGCACTTTTCCCTCATTTGCATATGAATAAAACCTCTACAAGTTACTTTGATTAAATTTATAATAGGATTGGGCAATTAATGGCAAAATATCTGAAACTGAACATCGGCTTAATTAATTGATTTGAACTCGTTGATTGTAATTTGCATCCATGTCATCCTGCCTGCCATTGGCTAAAGGCTAGGTCGCTAACTGTACTCCATCCAATCAGGATAGCAAATAGCCAAAACCAAAATTCAGTGGCATGGAAAGGGGCATGTAATGTCCTAATGTCCTAAAATAATCATTCATTAATCATAATCGAGATAAAATGTTTAATTGTAATTTTGTTAATTTGTAATTCAGTTTAATTTGCAATTTACCTTGTGCGTCTTGCTAAAAACTATGGTAGAATAAGAGGAGTCTTTGTATGTCCATAGCAGTTTGGTTATTTTAAGTTTTTGGTAGCTTCCTCTACATTACTGCCATTTGACTGTGTCCATCTGTTCACTGTTGTACTTCATGTCACATAAAGCCATGAAACTGCTACAGAGTACAGTGTTAAGTAGTTTCTACGAACTGGCACCGGTAATAATACTATTTAATGCTCGCTCTTGTAACCAAACACCCATGAATCTCTCTCTGTTTCTGAAATAGCAGAACGCTCAGTGCAGTTAGTTATACACATGGTTCAGCTCATGCACTGACCAGTTACTGCCGATATAGAATCCGATTTTATGGTATGTGATGTTTTGTGGTAAGGCCGTGTGTACAATGACTTCATGTTCTATCCTGCATAACAAGGAATTAGCTAGAAGTAATTGAAGCTTGTAATTAAAAATAATAATGCAGATTTCAGCACGGTTATGACTGATTATTAATCTGCATCCACCATTGCCAGAGAACAGTTTGAGCCATTTTTTCTATTTGTCTTTCACCGCATGCTATTCTAGTTAATGCTGTACCACGCTGTGCTGTTCACTGGGGATTTATGAGACACATTTCCTAACTTGCCTGAGTTTATCAGAAGTATATCTTGTGTTTATATCCTTCATGCTTTATATAAAATAGAAGAGTTTCAATGTTGAAATACATTGCATCAAATAAAGATGAAATATTGTTCTTTCTACCACTCTCATAATAGGCTGGAGCAAGTCCTGGCAGCTACAATCCAGGTGGAAATGTAGCGCTATCTTCAGTTTAGATCAGGTGCTTGGTTGTGCCTTGGCCCGGCATACTTTATTCTGTAGTAACCTATAATTCACCCATTGTGGGATGGTATACCCATGGTATTATGGCCACAATGCTATATTGCATATTGCTACTACTTTTGCATAGGAGAGAAAAGGTCATAGAAGCGGAACATATAACTGTTATACGGTATATAATTTGAAAAGGTTATTGGGGGTTTTAAACAATGTGTCTAAGGGTTGTCATAGAAGCCACAGGCTTCTGAAGTCTCCCAGGGCTGCCATCTTAGTACTCCTATAACACATTGATTATAATAGGATGACACCACAGGCAGAACCACTGCAGTACAGAAGTATTGCATTGTATCATCATTATATCACACTGAAAAAAAAAAAACCTTTATACATACCTGGCGAAGAGTCCAATGAGTCTCATCTTTGGTGCTCCCGCTGCCTGCACATTTGTTCAGTGAAGCTGAGGATGAACACCCTGGCTTCACTGTGCATGTGCCTGAGGATCGGTGCATGTACACTGAAGCCGGGGTGTACTCCTCTGGCTTCTCTGAACAACGGCGTCAGGATAGGGAGTACAGCTGCAGGGTGGGTATTATTAGGGCGAAATGGGACATTAAACCCCCTGTCCATAAGCACCTGTGGGTGGTTTAGTGTCCAAAGTTGCCCTGACAGTTTCCCTTTTAAAGTAAAAAGTTTTATAAATTTTTTTTTTTATAAATAATAGAATTAAAAATAACTGGTAGCACCACAGAATGTCTGAGCTCTTAAAATATCATGTTTAATATCCCACATCATGACCACACAAAGATGAATCAGAATGCCAGAATTACTGTTTTCTGGTCACTTCTCCTGCCAAAAACTTGTATAGCGCCAATAAAAACTACAGTTTGTCCTGGCAGAAAATTTTTTTATATTTTAGAGAAGTCAACAAAAAAAATAAAAATAAATAAATTTTGTGTATCTGTACTGACCCACAGTATGAACTTACGATGGTGTGAAGGGGTTAAATATCGACGCTAATTAATAGGATCATTGACATATATGAGTTCACATGCCTCGCCTCCTTGACTACAGGCTCTATAGTATTGATCATGGTAAAATATTTTATGAATTTAGTTGTCAAGGATTGCGGGTTTTTAGCAGCCAATATAATTAATTGTTTAAATATTAATATATTATACAACTATTGTTTTAATAGAGGCCATGAAATAACTAGTATTAAATGGTAATTGGCATTCCTCGTATTACCTGCTATTCTCCCAGGACCTACTTACACAGGCTTTGTATGCATTTTTTATGTTTTTTGATTTCAAGAGGTTTCTAGGTATCTAAAATATGGATGTAAATAATACAGGTTGTACAGTTTGCCAGCCCTGGTCCTTGCTATGTACAGTGTAAGTGAATATCAGCAGTCCATGTAAGATCATGCCATATGTCTGAGATGGCATATCACTTTCTGATACATGGCAGTGCAGACACATGTAATACATTTTATAATACAATTATGTCCATTTAGGGCTAAACTGCTTTTCTGCAAGACAGTATTTCATCTTCTCCAACCTGTTTACCCACAGTTAGTGTCTAGCAGCTTCATGGTACTCCCAAAATACTGCTTTATTGAATTCATATGTAAAACATTGTTCACACAGGTAGCTCTAACAGTACTGAAAATGTGTTTCGGACTAAAGTTCCTTAATAATGTTATGGCCATGATTAAAGACTTATTGTCCAAAGTACAATGGTGGTATTTTTGGAGCTACCTGTGTGGATAATGTTTTATATGAAAATTCCAAATATTGCCTTATTGAATTCAAACAGAGCTGCTAGATCCTTCTTTTTGTATTTTTTCAAGCCTTCTCCAGTGGTCCATGCAGACATTGGTGCACATCTCATACAGGGTGACACTAGGTACACACTAGCAATACGGTTACACATGGAACCCGGTGGATCCCATTGACTATAATGGGGTTCCTCGTTTTTAAACTGAAACTGGTGCAGGGAAAAAGTCCAATGGAGACTTTGTTGCAGATGTGAATGTAGCCTAAGGCTAGGTTCACACCTGCGCTTGCTGTATGTTCGGGGTTTCCACCCCTGAATCCACTTAAAAAATGCGGAGAGAAAAGTCCTTTTTTGGGCAGAAACCCGGCGGACCCCATTGTTATAGTCTGTGGGGTCTGCAGGTCTCTGTGGGTGTCCGCTTTTTAAGTGGATTATGTTTCCGTTCTTCGGGTCCCCAAGTGGACCCAAAAAACGGAAACCCAAACGCAGGAGTGAACCTAGCATAAGCTGATAATTGTGTGTTTGTTGCATTTACCCTCAATTATCCAAAATCCGTATGGAAACGTTTTAGAGTGAGTTCACACTTGCGGCGGAACTCCGTCTGCCGCGAATCTGACCTAAATGTCGGAAAACTGGATAGGGGCAGAATAGGGGAAGGTTTGCGACGCATTGATTAAAACCTCATTCACTTGAATGGGTTCTTTAAAGAAATGCGTGAGTGTGCGCTTACACCCTCTGCGCCGCGAAGCCGCTTTTTTTCACTGGAAACAAAGTCAGACAAGCAGGACAACGTTTCCGATGAAAAAAAAAAGGCTTTGGGGCGCAGAGGGTGTAAGCGCACACTGGCGCATTGCTTTAAAAACCCATTCAAGTGAATGGGCTTTTAAGCAAAGCGTCGCAAACCTTCCCCTATCCAGTTTTCCGACATTTAGGTCGGATTCGCTGCGGACGGAGTGCCACCGCAAGTGTGAACCCACCCATGCTTTTCTTAATTTGTTTTTTAATCTTTTTTGTGATCTGACATTCCTTTTTCTGATCAGGGTTATAACACTACGTAAAGAGTTTGTGTATTTTTACAAATTGACTACGATTCCATTTCCTGATAAATAAAGTCAGCCAAGTGGCCATTTTGGCTGGGATCCTGACTGTATGTAAATAATTCACATATGATCCTTGGTTAAGTCTGAACTTACAAGTAGTGTTTTCCTTGTTTTTCCTTCTCGTGGCGTGACCTCTGTTATAAATATCCTTTGAATGTTTTGTTCTAATGTGATGTCTGACCAATTCCCTTCTCAAGGTCACTTTGCCTCTTACAATGGAGTGTTTTCTCCAGGCTAAAAGCTGCTCTTTAGAAGCCGCTCTCTGCAGATTCATGTTAGTCTAGTCAATTGCTTGTGCTGATTGCTACAATAACATTTTGATGAGAGCAGCAAAGCGTGGGCAGATCTAAAATATGTTTGTCTTGTATTTACTTCTTACCTCCCACACGGCAGTGAGGTTTATGTGCTGTAGAGTAAAGAAACTGAATAGCAGTCTGTCGATAGGTTTACAGGTTTGCATATATTTCTAACTAAGAAACCATAGTCTAGACCACTCACGGACTTTATATTATGTGTGGAAGACACAATACAAAATGATGTGTGTGCAGAACAATACTGTACAGGTTCAGCTGTGGTAGGGACGCCTCAGCCTCGCCAAAAGACTGGTGAACTTTTCCATTCTGGCACACGGACATCCGATTGATTTATGAAGAGGCCGCAACTCTCTTTCCATGCACCTGTTGGGCTGTTTATTAAGACTGGGGTATGATACGCCAGTCTTAATAAATCTGCCCTGTTGTTTTAGGGAAGATGTAAAATACAGTATGCCCTTTTTCAGTTGTACTGAAATGTATTTTTTTTAGTTAACATAATCAGGTGGCTATTAAAGGGGACCTCTCCTGATATGTCTGTTTTACTAAAAATGTTTTCCCCAAAATATATCAATTCTGGTACGTCTTTTCTTATAAATCTTTTATTACATATCTACAACTTTTTTTTAATAACTCTCTTGTGCCGTTCATCTGTTATTCCTACTGAAAATGTATGAATAAATTAAAAACTGGGTGTTTCCAGTTGTGGATGTGTTTCTATACACTCTGACATTGGTCAATCAGTTTTGACAGTGCCAGACTGTGTGTTGACACAGTATAGTAACATCCAGTTGTCAATTTATTCATAATTTTTTTTTTTTAGGAGGAAATACAGAGGGACTGTGCAACACAGTGTTATAAGACAAGATCAGACAAGTCCAGATTGGGAAAACAGTCAGTAGTGGTGACAGATCTTCATCAGTTGTGTATACACTCAGCTCATTGCTACAGGGCAAAGTAGGGACTGAAAACGCAGCAGAGCTGCTATTGGATAGTTTCTGCTTAGAAACAACAAGATTATGGTAATTGTATTACATTGGAGAATTGCTCTTTGTGTAGTTTTGATATGAGGTAAAAATCCTGTGCCGCGTGCATTATTGGTAGCCAAATGATCAAATATTCTAGATTGTTTTCAGGCAGAGGAGACTCCTGATGATTTATACCCCTTACATACTCACAGTAAGCTAAGGGTTAGCTGCTGTGAAATCTCTGACAGCTAACCTGATGCAAAGTATAGTAGTGGTTTAGTGGATGGTATTTATAGAATTCCCATCCACACCATGCAGAAACGCGCACTTGACCATTATTGCTTCATATCCACCTGAAGTTTTCAACATTTGCAATGCAAGCTAGGACTGACTGCCTGGAAATCGCAGATGGATTTTGCTTCACATGGGTCCGCTGTGGGATATCTGTGGCAGACATCCCATAGCAAACCTGAAACATGGAGCCTTAGAAATAAAGGGGATTTTTTTCAACCATTTATTATTGATGACCTATCCATTTGGATAGGATATCAATATCAGACTGGTGGGGGTCCCATACCTGGCACAGCTGATCCAGGAAGCTGGTGACATAGGAGCTATATACAGTGGAGAAAGTTAAAAGCAGACATCATTGTCCAATATGCTCAGCAGCCATTTATTTGAAAGGCTATTATACAGAGGATGGAGCTGTCTGCTTCAGGCTCCATCCATTGTATGGATCTGATGCTGGAAGTTCCCCAGACAATATTGAGGACCTATCTTAAGGACCCACTCACTGCATTGCTATGTCATAAACCATGAAATCTTACCTCCTCCCAATTTAAGCTTTTTTCAGGTATTGGTAGCAGCGAAACACGCAATTCCTAAATCATGGAAATCACAATATTGCAGTTTAATATAGTAAAAGTAGATAGCCAGATAGCCCCATTTATTTATTTTGCTTACTTATCTAGCGCCATCGTATTTTGCAGTGCTTTACAGACATTGTGAGTCACTCTCCCATTACCAGTATGTCTTTGGAGTGTGGGAGGAAACCCGAGTACCTGGAGGAAACCCACGCAAACATGAGGAAAGCATACAAACTTCTTATAGGTTTGCAAGTTTAGAATACTCTTTCCTTTTTTGCATGATGGATTGAACAGTGCTCCTTGGGATGCTCCAAGCTTGGGATATGTTTTTATAACCTAACCCTGCTTTAAACTTCTCCACAACTTTATCTCTGACCTGTCTGGTGAATTCCTTGATCTCCATGATGCTGTTTGTTCACTAGTGTTCTCTAAAAAACCACTGAGACCTTTATAGAACAGGTGTATTTATACTGAGACTAAATTACACACAGCTGGTCTCTTAACTAATCAAGTGACTTCTGAAGGCAATTCATTGCACTGGATTTTACTTAGGGGTATCAGAGTACATGGGGCTGAATACATTTGCACGTCACACTTTTCAGATTTTTAATTGACTAAAATTTTGAAAACCATGTATCATTTTCATTCTACTTCACAATTATGTGCAACTTTGTGTTGGTCTATCACTTAAAATCTCAATAAAATACATTTAAGTTTGTGGTTGTAAGATGACAAAATGTGAAAAAGTTCAAGGGGTATGAATACTTTAGCAAGCCACTGTGTTTGTGTGTGTGTGTGTGTACAGTGGGGAAAAAAGTATTTAGTCAGCCACCAAGTTCTCCCACTTAAAAAGATGAGGCCGGCCTGTAATTGACATCGTAGGAAGACCTCAACTATGAGAGACAAAATGAGAAAACATATCTAGAAAATCTCATTGTCTGATTTTTTAAGAATTTATTTGCAAATTATGGTGGAAAATAAGTATTTGGTCACCTACAAACAAGCAAGCTTTCTGGCTCTCACAGACCTGTAACTTCTTCTTTAAGAGGCTCCTCTGTCCTCCACTCATTACCTGTAGTAATGGTACCTGTTTGACATTGTTATCAGTATAAAAGACACCTGTCCACAACCTCAAACAGTCACACTCCAAACTCCACTATGGTGAAGACCAAAGAGCTGTGGAAGGACACCAGAAACAAAATTGTAGACCTGCACTAGACTGGGAAGACTGAATCTGCAATAGGCAAGCAGCTTGGTGTGAAGAAATCAACTGTGGGAGCAATAATTAGAAAATGGAAGACATACAAGACCACTGATAATCTCCCTCAATTCAGGAGCTCCACACAAGATCTCACTCCGTGGGGTCAAAATGATCACAAGAACGGTGAGCAAAAATCCCAGAACCACACAGGGGGACCTAGTGAATGACCTGCAGAAAGCTGGGACTAACGTAACAAAGGCTCCCGTCAGTAACACACTACGCCGCCAGGGACTCAGATTCTGCAGTGCCAGACGTGTCCCCCTGCTTAAGCCAGTACATATCCGGGCCCATCTGAAGTTTGCTAGAGAGCATTTGGATGTTCCAGAAGAGTATTGGGAGAATGTCATATGGTCAGATGAAACCAAAGTAGAACTGTTTGGTAGAAATATAACTCATCGTGTTTGGAGGAGAGTGAATGCTGAGTTGCATACAAAGAACACCATACCAACTGTGAAGCATGGGGGTGGCAACATCATGCTTTGGGGCTGTTTCTCTGCAAAGGGACCAGGACAACTGATCCGTGTGCATGAAAGAATTAATGGGGCCATGTATCATGAGATTTTGAGTGCAAACTTCCTTCCATCAGCAAGGGCATTGAAGATGAAACATGGCTGGGTCTTTCAGCATGACAATGATCCCAAGCACACCACCAGGGCAACGAAGGAGTGGCTTCGTAAGAAGCATTTCAAGGTCCTGGAGTGGCCTAGCCAGTCTCCAGATCTCAACCCCATAGAAAACCTTTGGAGGGAGTTGAAAGTCCATGTTGCCCAGCGACAGCCCCAAAACATCACTGCTCTAGAGTAGATCTGCATGGAGGAATGGGCCAACATACCAGCAACAGTGTGTGCCAGCTTTGTGAAGACTCACAGAAAACGTTTGACCATTGTCATTGCCAACAAAGGATATATAACAAAGTATTAAGATGAACTTTTGTTATTGACCAAATACTTATTTTCCACCATAATTTGCAAATAAATTCTTTAAAAATCAGACAATGTGATTTTCTGGATTTTTCTCATTTTGTCTCTCATAGTTGAGGTCTACCTATGATGACAATTACAGGCCTCTCTCATCTTTCTAAGTCGGAGAACTTGCACAATTGATGGCTGACTAAATACTTTTTTCCCCACTGTATGTGTATATGTGTGTATATATTTATATTTATATATCTCTATCTCGGAAAACACCTTTAAACAATAAAAACAGTCTGTGTAATGACAGACAATAACGGATCCCGAGGAACCCCATTGACTATAAATGGGTCTGTCAGGTATCCGTTCTTTTCTCACTGACATCTTGGGATGAAAAAAGTGGGACTTGCATGACATTTATGTCTACTATTTCAGAAGGACTCTGTGCTGGATGGACAGATGTGAATGTATTCTTTGCTGTTCTTGTGAAGCTCAATGGGGTGGTCCATTTTTCGGTTTAGTCCTCCTCTTTTGATTGACGTACACTCTGTAGTCCAGCAGATATAACCAAGAAATATTACACGACTTCTCTGTACTTCTATATAATGTCTAGCTTATTGTTACCACCATGCTATGTATAATTGTTTTGCACACTTTACAGAGCTGTATTCCTTGTTTAGTTCTACTTTTTACTGAAATGAAAGCTACATTTTTTCTCTTGTAATTGTCTTCTATATAAACTGATTCTGCAGATTGATACTGTTTGTTAAAACTTTTCTTCAATATCCGTTTCCTGCTTGTCTTTTGTAAAATTTTGAGTGTTAAACACAGAGAATGTGTTACCTGGCTGTTCTCTGGCTTTGCTAAACCAAATTAATTCCTGTACTCTTGCTTGGATACACTTATAGCCAAAATTTACTTCCCAGACTCCGTCCGCCGTGAATGAGACCTAAATATCGGAAAAAAGGATTGGGAAAGGATAGGGAAAGGTTTGAGATGATTTGCTTAAAAACCCATTCACTTCAATGGGTTTCTAAAGCAATCTGTGGGTGTGCGATTGCACCCTCTGCGCCGCGAAGCCGTTTTTTTTTCGTCGGAAACAAAGTCGGACAAGCAAACAGTCTCAAACGTTTCCCTATTCTTTCCCAATCCTTTTTTCTGACATTTAGTTCGGGTTGACGGTGGACGGAGTCCCGGCGCAAGCGTGAAGCCACCCTTACTGGGGACTAGCTTGATAACCTTTTAACCCTTTAATGACAGGTGGTGCTTTGAGCCTTGATGCCCAGATAAAAAAAAAAAAAAAAACATTCACTTTTCACTTGTATTGAACGCCAGTTTTCATAACCTCAGTGGAACAGCCATCACATTTAAAAGGAGGTGCATTCCTCTTCATAAATGGGGCTGCTTCTCCCCCAGGCCATGTGCTTATGCTAGAATCTACAACAGCTTGTAACTGGAGAAGATTCCAATGATCATTTAAATAATCCTAAATGTTGCGCAACTGCCATGCCACGCCACTTTTAATTTCATAAAAAGTGGTGAGTGAGGTGCAAAACCGCCAATTGTGACAATTAGGGTATGTTCACACTGAGTTTTTTGCAAGCTGCAAAAATCTGCTTCAGGAATTAGGAAACGGTTTTTGACACATTTTTTTTTTATATGATGCGTTTTTTGTCGCGTTTTTCGTTGCTCCAGCACAGTGTATGGACCTGGAAACTTCTCTTTAAAAAATGCTAGCGGTTTTTGATGCACTTTTTGCAAAAAACGCGTCAAAAAAACGCTAGTAGTTTTATTCGCCTTCCATTGATTTCAATGGGTTTTTCAAGGCAGAATCCGCCTAAAGATAGGTCATGTCGCTTTTTTTTTCCCTGTAGCTGAAAAATCAGCTAGAGGAAAAAAAAACTGCTACTGACTCCCATTGAAATGAATGGGAGGCGTTTTTTGAGGCAGATTTTGAGGCGGATTCTGCCTCAAAATCAGCCTGCAAAAAACTCTGTGTGAACATACCCTACAACTGATGTTTAAAAAGTTGCAAACCTGAGGTATGCCAATCATCTAATATAAGCTTATAGGGGTTGTCCGGGATAAAATGCATTTTCTACACTAATCTAAACACCCTCCCCCTGCCTACTTTCTAAATTACAGTCATGGCCAAAAGTTTTGAGAATGACACAAATATTATATTTTCACATGATCTGCTGCCCTCTGGTTTTTATGTGTGTTTGTCAGATGTTTTTATCACATACAGAAATATAATTGCATTCTTATTATGAGTAACAGAAGCTTATATTGACAGTTAGAATGAGTTAATGCAGCAAGTCAATATTTGCAGTGTTGACCCTTCTTCTTCAGGACCTCTGCAATTCTCCCTGGCATGCTCTCAATCAACTTCTGGACCAAATCCTGACTGATAGCAGTCCATTCTTGCAGAATCAATGCTTTAATTTTGTCTGAATTTGTTGGTTTTTGTTTGTCCACCCGTCTCTTGATGATTGACCACAAGTTCTCAATGGGATTAAGATCTGGGGAGTTTCCAGGCCATGGACCCAAAATCTCTGTTTTGTTCCCTGAGCCATTTAGTTATCACCTTTGCTTTATGGCAAGGTGCTCCATCATGCTGGAAAAGGCATTGTTGAGCGCCAAACTGCTCTTGGACGGTTGGGAGAAGTTGCTCTTGGAGGACATTCTGGTACCATTCTTTATTCATGGCTGTGTTTTTAGGCAAGACTGTGAGAGAGCCGATTCCCTTGGCTGAGAAGCAACCCCACACATGAATGGTTTCAGGATGCTTTACAGTTGGCATGAGACAAGACTGGTGGTAGCGCTCACCTCTTCTTCTCCGAATAAGTTGTTTTCCAGATGTTCCAAACAATCGAAAAGGGAATTCATCAGAGAAAATGACTTTACCCCAGTCCTCAGCAGTCCACTCCCTGTACCTTTTGCAGAATATCAGTCTGTCCCTGATGTTTTTTCTGGAGAGAAGTGGCTTCTTTGCTGCCCTCCTTGAGACCAGGCCTTGCTCCAAGAGTCTCCGCCTCACAGTGCGTGCAGATGCACTCACACCTGCCTGCTGCCATTCCTCAGCAAGCTCTGCACTGCTGGTAGCCCGATCCCGCAGCTGAAACACTTTTAAGAGCTGGTCCTGCCACTTGCTGGTCTTTCTTGGGCGCCCTGTAGCCTTTTTGGCACCAATGGAACCTCTCTCCTTGAAGTTCTTGATGATGCGATAGATTGTTGACTGAGGTGCAATCTTTCTAGCTGCAATACTCTTCCCAGTTAGGCCATTTTTGTGCAGTGCAATGATGACTGCACGTGTTTCTTTAGAGATAACCATGGTTAACAGAAGAGAAACAATGATGGCAAGCACCAGCCTCCTTTTAAAGTGTCCAGTGGTGTCATTCTTACTTAATCATGACAGATTGATCTCCAGCCCTGTCCTCATCAACACCCACACCTGTGTTAATGAAGCAATCACTGAAACGATGTTAGGTGGTCCTTTTAAGGCAGGGCTGCAATGATGTTGAAATGTGTTTTGGGGGATAAAGTTCATTTTCTAGGCAAATATTGACTTTGCAAGTAATTGCTGTTAAGCTGATCACTCTTTATAACATTCTGGAGTATATGCAAATTGCCATTAGAAAAACTGAAGCAGTAGACTTTGTAAAAATTAATATTTGTATCATTCTCAAAACTTTTGGCCATGACTGTACATACGTTACCAAAAATGTATATTTACCCATATCCCTGGGGTGGTCCGCCCCAGGCACATATTCTGATTATCCAGTGATGTTTCCGGAAACCGAACGTCACCAATACTATCCCTCCCCCTCTCCACCCAATCATACTTACCTATCTTCCTGTCCAGACTTCCCTTCTGCGGTGGACGGCTTCCCCTTTTCTTTGACTCTTCCGGCGAGTGCGTAATAGTCCCAGCCTTGCGCTGTAGCCGGGCATTCAGTCTCTACTGCACAGGCGTCAGAGGCAGAGTCAAAGAAGAGGTGGAGCCATCCCCACAGAAGGGAAGTCTGGACAGAAAGATAGGTAAGTGTGATGGGGTGAGGGGGTGGGCTGAGTTAGTTAGTTGGGAAGGGCTAGTAGCGGGCGGGATAGCTAGGGAGGGGGTGTGAGGGAGGGAGAGAGGGAGGGGGAGGGAGTGAGAGGGAGGTAGTGTGAGTCAGCCTACAATTACCATGATGCATTGCATTAGCTAAGACAGCAGGAAGCTACACCATGTAAACAAATGCAGAGGATATCAGGAGCTTCCAGAGAAACACAGAAATCACTCAAAACACTGCCAAAGGTATTTGGGTGCACTTATTAACCCATTAATAGCACTAACAGACCTTTTTAAAAAATATATATATATTTTTTTGCCTGGAAAACACCTTTAATAATAAATATACCCCAGTGAGTATGAAGGTCTTGCTTCTGAACAGCAGTCTGCCGCTGACTGTGTATTGTATAACATAGCAGCTGCAGAAGTCAGAGAAAGCTAATTTTTAAATAAAACCCTATTAAGGCTGCGGTCGCACCAGCATTGGGTGACCGTTCGGGGATTCCAGCCCCCATTCCACTTAAAATATGCAGGACTTTTCTCTCCGTCGATTTTGGATGGAAACCTGGCAGACCCCATTATAGTCTATGGGGTCCACAGGTCTCCGAGGGTAACCACTTTTTAAGCGGATAGGGTTTCTGTTTTTCGTGTCCCCAAGTGGACCTGAAGAACGGAAGCCCAAACACTAGTGTAAACCTAGCGTAAGCTAAGTTCACATCAGCTTATTCTAAGTCCATTGTTCTGATCCATGATAGGATCAGAACAGCAGACTGAAAAACTAATATAATTACAGGTGCAGGCAGAGCATTCCTTCCGCATCCGTCATCATTCGCTCTAGTGATCCTTTCATCGGTCTTGTTTACTTTTCATATAGAAGATAAGACGTGTTTTCTGTTTAAAAAGTAAACAAACTAGATGGAGACTTTGCTGCCTTGTATTTTTACATTACAGTGATTGATGATGGCCCAGACAGAAGGCGCTCCGTCTGCCTGCATCCATCGTTATATTAGCTTTTCAGTACATTGTCTTTATCTTATAACAGATCAGAACAATGGGCTTAAAAGAAAATGATGTGAACTTAGCCTTATAAAAGTGCTTTTAACACCAAAATAAAAGGTGTATATAGCTTTTAAATGTATGCAGACCTTTTGGATTCCTTTTATGGGTTGTCTCACAAAGGAAACCATATGTCAGCGGTAGCTTACCCGGTAGTCAGCTGCTTAACTTTGGTTTGTCTTTTCTAACCAGAAGCAACGCCTAACCTTACATTTTCCCTGAATTGGTCAAGGAATGGCCATTTTGACTCATAAAGGGAGTCTCTATCAGGACACCCACCTTTATGGCATCCACATTCTGTAATAGGACATATGGGCAGGGATTGTCCTAGTGGGGCAACCCCTTTAAAACAAAGTAAAAATTATTTGCTCGGAAATGAAAGTTGAGAATTTGTAGCCATAAATGTTTGGTTTACGTGTGTTGTAGCTCCAAGCAAGTTATATGTCTCGGGTAAATGTTTTTAAAGAAACAGTTAGATCTGGCATGTTTCTTGTGAAAGCAGTTTTGTTTCAGTGTAATTTTTTTATTGACTTCAGACTGAATACTTTGCTAAAACAAAAGTTTTTCTGACATAATACTACAAGCTGTATGTAATGGAAGGAGCCAGACACACACAGTGTTTTTTCTTCTACAAAAAGCCACAATGTGTATCCATTTACCATGTAAAAATAAGGCTTAATGCCTCCACAGATTTGCTGTCAAAGGCATTACCTCCAAGACATAGCAGTTGTTTGGCAGCAGATGTTCGCTGTCTCCTAATTGCCAGCGCTGATGTCATTGTGTCAGTAAGAAGATGAAATAAATTCAATTACTTCTTGTCCATTAGATGCTCTATGTTTTCATATAGGAGCAATTGACTAAGATGTAATGTTGAAGTTGTTATATGGGAAGAGCTTGTTGCTGATTTCACTGGTTGCGAGGCCCATTATCGTCTAAATGACATTGTTGCTAACACAAGGCACAATAATGGACATTTTGTAAAGGCGCCAAATGGGCTGACTTTAAAGGCTGGTGGAAATTTTACACGTGGTAACCTTCTGTAATGCTTTTCTCATTGTAGATTTAGTGATTGTGTGATAAAGTATTTTAAGGGATACAGTGGGTTTCAGAGCATCTAAAGATCATCAAGTCACAAAATATGTTGTAAAATAGAATGAAAGTTAAAGGGTTTATAAAGAAAGGTCCTACATGTCCTAGATATTGGATGAAAAAGCGTAGAAGACGTCAGCATTTGATTTATTGGTTTCTAGTAAAAAAATAATTTCTGTACTTTGCTTTGGCATCGGTAACAGGTATAAGTTTGCCGTATATGCAGCAGTGTAGGGTAACCGAAGATAACTTTTACTTTCAGGTCATAGTAGGCACAGTCTGGTGGGAAGTATTTAGTTGATGCAGAGTTTCTTCTATTAGGGCATGTTACAGATGTCCTAATTAAATGAGTTTTGTTTTAATAAATTCCATTGAATTATCTTGTTGACAATATATCAGTAATTTATGTTCACACGCAGATTATACATAGAAGTAAAAAGCAAACCTATTTCTCTACTGTAAAGATTCCACAGTCCTGCTATTTAGCGTGTGTCCTCCTAGGAGTGGGCTTCAAGTGTCCTTTGTTGGGCAGAGCAAAATGCTGGTTGTAGGTAGACATAGCTTTGGGTGCTGGTGGTGCTGAAGCACTGTATCAGATAACTTTGACTCCTCTTAAAGGGTTCCTGGCTGCAACACATTTTGCATTTGTCTCTGATAGTGGGGGCGTCTACAATAAGGAGCAGTCTGGCCACTCCACTATTCATTATAACTAATTTGGTTTGTTTACATGTAATTCTGCCAGGAGTAACTGTGCAATAGTAAACACATAGCTGAGAAGATCCCAAGCGGCCATCATATCCAGGAAAACTTTATTTCAAATATAGGGCAGGTACCCACCCCATTCTAGCATCTACCATGCAAGCATGACACAGGAAACAAGCAATTTATGAGCACAGTCACTAAAGCTACTTGCTGTATGTGAATAATATCTTATCTTTAACCACACAAGTAGACATACATACATAGAAGACTGTTTCTTACATTGTAAGCTGTGACATGCACAGAATCTTTAGTTCTTTGCACAGAACAGTTTGCAGAAGTGTGTGGAATCTGTAAGGAGAATCAACCCCTCCCCTCTCAATTCACTGTGATATCTCTCTCTATCTCAAACTGAGTTTTAGCTGAAATCTGCTCTGACAATCTGCAAGATCTCTGTCACATTTGGGATAAACGAAACCTATATATATCTTATGTCACCTCAGGCAGGTCCACTTCATGAAAACAGTGCTGTGATTTTATATGCACTTGTCTTTAGTGCCCATGTGTAGCCTAGCAGCAGAGAGTGACCTGTAAACTAGCTAGAAGGGAGACACCTAGTGGCAGGAACTTTAGTCTGATTTTGCAGGCAATAAGTAGCAATCTTTTTATTTAAAGTTCATTACATTTTGGTCCAGAATCACATGCTCTAAGCTGCATAGGGATAAAGTTCTAGTGCTAGTAACACCACATGGTATGCTTGGTATCTTATATTGTTATATATGTGTAAAGGTTAGAGTACTGTTTATCTGAATTTGACCTATCTGAATAAAATTGACGTCACTGAGAGAGAATGAATTATATTAACTTATTATCAGGAACATTAAATCTCTTGTAACCATCCCTTTGTGTTAGAATTGTCCATTGATGACAGGCTAATGAAAGTGTACCGTTGCCACTGAGACCCCAGCGATCAGCAGTATTCTTTGGGGGGAGCTGGTGGTATTCCTTTGCAGTGCCACCACAGGAAAAATAAAACATTACACAATTCTCATTGAAATCAATGTGCTGCCTTTGTAATGGGGCTGTGTTTAAGACGTCTTTACAGGGGGTTGATGGGAGTGCTGCTGTTAAGAAAATAATGATGAGGAAGCTGCAGCTTTTTTTTGCTTTATTGTGAGGATTAGTGGAGGTCCAGACAATACTACCATCACTAATTGTTGGAAAATCCGATTGTGATGTAAAACCTGCCCAGACATTTTCTGCATCATCTAATTGGGATTTAGTAAAATCTAATTTATTATTAGAAGTCTGCCATCCCCAGAATGTATGCTGTTGTAGGGGCAGTTAATGACATAGTGAACATACATTTGTGTCAAAGTGCAAACTTGCTTCCAAGAAACTCAGGTTCAAATGGTATGCAGGTGAGATATTCAGAGCACCCGGCTTATGGCTACAGCTCCCACAGCACCCATTTTCATGTGTGGTCACTTCACAGCGCCATCCTCTAACATAACGATTGACAGGTCCTAATGTGCAGCAGTCACAAGTGAAAATGGTGCACTGGCATGGACACACCCTGAGTGCACCAAACAGCTCATTTGCATATGATTAGATTAAAAGTTGATTTTCTAGCAGGACTGCACCTTGATACACAAGTTACATTCACTATGACACTAAGTGACCTTGCAATGGTGTTCAAGTGGCTCCGAAGTTAAATTGGTGGTGGTAGATCCCCTTTAAAATTGTTGCAGAGTTTTAGATGAAATCTGCCCTGACAATCTGCAAGATCTCTGTCACATTTGGGATAAATGACGCCTTCCTCTCAGCCACTCCATATATATTTTATGGTCACCTCAGGCAGGTCCACTTCATGAAAACAGAGCTGTGATTTTATATGCAGCGGTCTTTGGTGCCCATGTGTATTTTGAAATGGATACGAAGTCAGGTATGCTGAGAATGTATCCTTTATCTCTGTTGATAAGGCCAAGGGAATAAAGCTTGTTACCCAGCAGTCATATTTTTACCATTTATCACATGCAGTCTGTATACCTGGGGTGTGAAAAATGAAAGCACCATTTGTAATATTCAAGAAGCAATGGTGGAGGAGGAAGAACCCTAAAGAGGTAGAGTGCTGTGTATAGTGTCTTCTGGTCTACTTGGATTGTGTGCATTGATATTAGTATTAGTTCTCCTATACCATGGAATTCTGTGGACGCCTCCTAAACCATTGCTTATATCTGAATGTCACAGAACTCTATGGTGTGTGCTCTATGGACTGGCATTGGTTCTGATGTATGTGCTTCGCAGGTACCACACAATGTATAAAGTGTTATAGCTCTACTTTGAGAATCTTGTAATATATTTAGTTTTCTGTGTTTTTGCTTCTGTGTAGAATACTTAATCTAATCTCTTAGACTGTGCATGTGTTTGCAAATAATAAATGAAGGACATTTGGCATAACAGTGTGGCGTATAGGTACATGAGGTCCTGGCATACATCATATGATGTTGGCCGCTTCCTCCCTGTAGGTTTATTCATACAGCTAAAGTTAAAAGGAGGGTGAATATGTTTACTTCTTTAGTTAGATACCTTATTGTTTTACAGGACACAGAATGTTATAGCTTGTTAAATATACATTACTTTGCATTAATTTTATTTATTTATTGTTAGTCCATGATAGGGTTGGGCAATTATGATCTAAATGAAAATCACAATGAATTGAACATTTTACTTCAGTTACAATTAATGAACGATTATTTTAGGACACTCCCCTTTTTACTTGCCACGCCCCCTATTTTCATGCCACTGAATTTTGGTTTCAGTTATTGACAACTCACCATTCCTGATTGGATAGCATACAGTTAGTGACATATCCTTTAGCTAATGGCAGTGTCAGACAGAATGGCATGGATGGAAAATACTTAAAATAATTGATGTAAGTTCACATTCAGGCTATCAATTTTGTCCATTTTGGGATTAATTGCCCAGCCCTAGTCAGGAGGATCCTAAGATTTGCTTCCCCTATTTCTATCTGTTTTCCCTTCCATATAGATAGGTGTTTTGTACATGTGGTCCTTTCTAGGAACAGATTGTTGCTACATGGTCACCATCCTTCTTAGAATTGATGATATCTTTTATATGAATTACTGTCCTAAGATGTAAAATGTCAGAGATATATCTGTTGGCGTCTCCCCCCCCCCCCCCAGTCTCAGGTTCCTTGCATTGTACAAGAACCCATCCATATACACAGTGAGCAGTGTACAGATTTCAGCTGGCCTTTTCATGGAAAGGAGCCAAAATTTGCTAAACTATGTTACAATATTTATTAATATCTCAAATATTGGCAGAAAATCAAAAGTTGTTCAAAAGTTTAGTTACGATTTAAGGCCTCAATCACATTCGTCACTGCAAATTGGTAGCAATGTACATTACAGTTTAAGATATCAATATAAAGTGAATACTTATTTGAGTTTTGTATATGAGGTTTTTTGACTGCTAGAATTTATTACAAGTTTTGTGATTTATGGGTATTTACCTGCAGCAGAGTATAATGTGAGATGGTTTGAGATGCAGAGCTTCATAGCCATAGTAAGTTTCTTATGCAGTCGTCCTGACAGATGTTATCTTCACAAAACGTGTAGGTAGTATTATGTATGTGCATCTCTGCATCTCAGGCAAGTGTGCTTTGCAAGTTGTACAAGTGAAGTAGAAAACTGCTACTCTTGAAGCTTGCCAGGGGCCTGTCGGCCTTCATTACAGGAAGGAACAGCTGTTGTACAGCGTGAAGTAGCATGCTGAGTGCACTACAGCCAGAGACCTGCTTATTTTCATGCCTTGTCTGGTTATGCCACTTCTGTCTTTAGGGAGATTTTTTTAGTGTTTTCCACACAACTGCCAATGAATGCCCTCTCTTATCTGCATTTACTATATACCATCACAGCATATAGGACATGTATGCTTACAAATCCTAAAGACCAAGACGACACAGGGTTGGCGATAATCGAACCACATGAATTTATTTGGTTGTTGCACGACAAAACCCCTTTTAGGCTAAGGCCCCATGTTGCAGAAACGCAGCTTTTTTTTTTTTTTGTAAATTTTGTTGCGGTTTTTTGAGCCAAAGCCAAGAATAGCTACAAAAGGAATGGGGAATTATTTCCCCATTCTTATTTCCCTGGCACGGCGACCCGAGTCCTCACCCAGCAGTTTCGATCGGACCAAACACAGCCGAAACGAAACTGCTATTATTATACTGTGGGGTCTCTTCAGATGTAACATTATAGACTATTTCTTATATGGCAACATAAAACGGATATAACAGTAGGAGGATTAATCTCTCTGTTCACTATTCCATCATGGGATCCAATCATATTTCACTGGAAGAATAAGTCAAGTATGCAGTGCTATTCTTCTATTCAAAAGGACAGACACTTCAGCAGAACCCAACATTATAAGTTAAGGTGATGCCTCTGGGGACACTGGTGTTCATCATATGAATGCTCCTGCACTCACATTTTCTGATGAAATAGAAAAATTGCAGGAAGTGTGAATAGGACTTAGGTTTACTTTTGTCGATTTTGGAGTAGGTATCAGAAAGACACAAAAATTATATCTGACCGTAGATATACAGTTTCATCTCCAACCAATTTTTAGATCATTTCCACTACTTGGAAATAATTAACCCTTTTCTATCATAGACAAGCAGTTTCATTTTTGACCAAGCCAATATGTAGATATTTTCGACTACTGCCAAGGAAATACACTATGCATAGCTCCCAACCCTCCCGCATCTGGCGGGACAGTCCCGATTTTACACCGCGGTCCCGCATAGCTTACAGTTTGTCCCGCTATTCCCCTGAAGTGTTTTGCTGTTAACAAACTTTATTAGGGTAGGGTAAAGGCTAAATGGTAGATGCTAAATCGTAATGGCTAAAGGACCTTTGATGATGTCATGAACATGTGATCAGATTCTTATGTGGGCGGAGCTATTCTGGATACTCCGGGACACACTGCGATGTTACACAGAGGAAGCTGGGAACAGAGAGTGATGGAAGATAAGTAGGAGAGAAGAGGGCATGTGTGAGCAAGAGGTGGGAACTGGGGGCAGATGTAGGGGCAGTTAAACTGAAGGCAGATGAAGGGGCAATTAAACTGGGAGCAGATGAATGGGCAATTAAACTGGTGGCAGATAAAGGGGACATTAAGCTGGTGGCAGATAAAGGGGGACATTAAATTGGTGGTAGATGGAGGGGGCAATTAAATTGGGGCAGATGAAGGGGGCATTAAGCTGGTGACATGAAGGGGGAACATTAAGATGGCAGATGAAGGGGAATGTGAAGCTGGTGGCAAATGAAGGGGGACATTAAACTGGGGCAGATGAAGAGGGGCATTAAGCTGGTGGCAGATGGAGGGGGGCGTTAAACTGAGGGGGCAGATGGAGGGTGACATTAAACTGGGGGCAACTGGAGGAGGACATTAAACCGTGGGGGGTAGCTGGAGGGGGACATGCCTGCCTCTAGTTGCCCCCCAGTTTAATGTCCCCCTCCAACTACACCCACTGTTTAATGTCACCCTCCAGCTGCCCCAGTTTAATGTCCCCCTCTAGTTTCCGCCAGTTTAAACTGGGGCACGAGGAGAGGGACTTAGTACTGTGGGGAAATTGGAGGGGACCATTATAATGTGGGGGCATATAATGTTAGGGTGACTGTAGGAGCATTATACTGTGTTGGGGCACATGGAAAAATAGATGAGAATGGGCGGAGTCAACATAGAAGTGGGTGGAACTAAACTTGCTGCGGTGCGCATAGCGCGCCGCATATTTTGTCGCTCTTTCTGTCCTTTGAAAGTTGGGAGGTATGCACTATGTAATATATCAGAACTTCACTGCAGTAAAATATAAGGATTGGCTACTGGGCCCTGCGGGGGCACTAAAGGTCACTTTGTCACATAAAATAAGCAACTATTCTAAAAGGCAAAAGATAAGTAGTGACTACAGATTTTGCATTGAGGTCAAGGAACTTTAGGTTATGCCTCTAGATTAACCAACAAACCTCCATATATAGACTTGACTGCAAAATCAACATACCAACATGAAAGGAGTTTAGTCAAGAAAAAGCAAAAGAATCTCAAAAAGATATATATAAAATATATATTTATTAATGAAAAAATGCAATAAATAGCACATATAAAATATAAAACAGTGTAGGTGACACAAGCAAAAAACTAAGACATAACACAGGACATATGCATCACATAAAGTAATACATCACATAATAATACAAAAATGTGAAACACAAAAAAAAAAAAAAAAGGGTCCAGGTGTAGATGAATGCTACACATCTGTTGGAAAGCATATAGATCTTCAAGGGCTTCAAAAATATATCTCATCCCATCTTATACAAAACAAACAATAGAACAATAAGTGACAAAAAATTAAAAACACAAAAACATACCTTTATAAAAAAGGTTTGAAGCTGACTGCCTCATTTAAACCCAAAGGTACCTATATGCTTTCCAACAGATGTGCAGCATTCATCTACACCTGGACCCTTTTTTTTTTTTTTTTGTGTTTCACATTTTTGTATTATTATATATTTGTATCATTCAAAAATATTGTGTTTTATATTTATATTATGTTTCACTTATGTCACTTTATATGTTTTTGATCATTGCATATTTGATGATCATCTTAAATTGGT
This sequence comes from Leptodactylus fallax, assembly GCA_947044405.1. Lineage (NCBI taxonomy): Eukaryota > Metazoa > Chordata > Amphibia > Anura > Leptodactylidae > Leptodactylus > Leptodactylus fallax. The sequence goes on from CAMRHE010000202.1 coordinate 2,974,070, forward strand.
TCACTTTATTATATACTCTTTACATTATATGTATTTCATTCATGTTACTTTATATGTCTTTGATCGCTCTATTATTGTCGATCATCCTAATTGGTTCACTTTGATTACATTTTTGTATGTATTATTGTAATTATATATATATATATATTATATATATATATATGTTATTTTTTTTTCTTCCTATATTGTTGTTATTCTTGGATTATATATAATATCCATTATGGCAGTCATATATATGTTTTATACATATTTCACATTATAAATTGTGCGTGACTTACTAGCGCACCGTTATTTATATATTTGTACCATAATATTTAGATATGTAGGATGTTATTTCTTAATAGACCAGTGTGCTGATTATGCTGATATTATATGCTTTACATATATGTTATATTCCAACTATAGCGAGGTATATCAGCGTGCTGTCTTTTAATATATTTGTATTATACCATCCTGTAATATCTAATTCTGTAGGATGCATGGTTCAGGTTGTTTCTGCGCTGTTTGTTATAGTTCAATATGTCAATCTTGCTGATGTTACATGTACTCTTCATTATCATCACTATACTTACCCTTCATGCGTTCAGCGTGGTGCGCATGTCGTCTGTGCACTGACCTCGCGAGATTGGCAAGCGCTATTACGTGCATGTGAGCTGCGCGTCATATGACGCGATCGCTCGTTCTGCGCATGCGCTGGGCTAATCTTCGTTATGGCCATCACAACGCCATGCGCTAGTTTACACAGCTGGTTTCACATTATTTGGGGGTTCCTATATATACCTCTCCCCTGTGCTGGTCACTACACCTCCTGAGGAAGCTTTTTAGCGAAACGCGTTGAGGTACGTTTCCAAACATACCCACATACCCTTTTGCTCACTGGGGCTCAAAAGTGTTTCTATAATGGCTACAGGTAATCATCACTATGGTGTATCCATCTATTGGTTTATTTGATATGCTTTCCATATACCATTACTTCATTTTATGTATGATATTTATTATATTCAAACTATATATTTAATCAGTATATGGATAGTATTTTTTGCATGTCCATATGTATTTTTTATATTTTTGTGGCATTTAATCACTATTGATTGGGCTAAAATCCCCATCTAGACATTTTTTTATGTATGGTCTGCAAACTTTTCTATATGGCATATTAGCTATACAATTTAGGCCATTATACATATACATTCATCTTTATGTATCTTCTTTTGAGCCTCTTTATGTGATGCATATGTCCTGTGTTATGTCTTAGTTTTTTGCTTGTGTCACCTACACTGTTTTATATTTTATATGTGCTATTTATTGCATTTTTTCATTAATAAATATATATTTTATATATATCTTTTTGAGATTCTTTTGCTTTTTCTTGACTAAACTCCTTTCATGTTGGTATGCCTCCAGATTAACCTGTAGATATTGGTATCCTATTAAAGTTCAGAATCCAAACTTAAAGTGGTTTTTATGCTGTTGAACTGTCCACATCATAGGTTACCAGTATATGATCTGTCGGCATCCAACACCTGGACCCTGCACAGATCACTTTTTCTAGCAGGTTCTGGGTGCCAGTAACAGTTAGTGGATGGGGGAGCACATGCAGCACTACTCACATTCAAATAAAAGGAGCAGTATAGCAGTCCCGTAGACTGTATACCGGTGGATCCAGGGAATTGCACCGCTGCTCCTATTGCTTGAATGGAAGCGGTGCTGCAAGTGATTCTTGTCCACTAGCAGCTTCTGGCACCTGGAGGCTGCTAGAATATCCTGTGGATAGGTCATCAGTATGAAAAATCAGTTTAGGGCCAGAAAACCCCATTAATACTCTAGATGTAGTGCTTGGGGCACAGCCCTCAGTTCAGATCCAGTGCCCCAAAGACATTCAACTTTTTAGTGGTGTACCTCTATCAACCAGGTTTCCAAAAAGATTTACCTAGCTAGGTTACCAGCTATACTGCTCCACATCCCAAGCTCAGTTATTATGTCCTGTATACAAAGTGAAGAAAATTAAAATACGGAATCCACTGACATGTTAAGTGTAAAAGCACTCCTTTACTCGCATTGGTTTTGTGATCAGTAAGCAGTGGATCATGATAGGAGGACTTCAGTCAAGTAATAGAAAATGAAATTTATGTCCATGTGCCTTATTCTTATGCTTTGTTTTACTACTCAGGTTTCCACAGTCATCAGTAGCATTCGGCAGCTTTCCAAAGTTGCGCTGAAGGAAGATTCAAAGCCCAGCAAGGACAATGAAGATGCCTTTTATAACTCCCAGAAGTTTGAGGTTTTATATTGTGGGAAGGTGGTAATAGCCCATAAAAATGCTCCTTCAACTCTTATCGATGACTGTATAGAGAAATTCTCTCTGCATGAACGTCAGCGTCTGAAACTGTTGAGTGAGCAACGCAGCGTGGACTCCAGCTCTGACCTCATGTTTCCTGAGACTACTGTCCCAGTTTCTCCATCCGATAGTACTTTTCAAGAACTGGACACTGACTCTAATGCCAATTCTGCCTCCAGGAACCATTCAGGGATATTTACAGTAGGAAGCCAGAGCAATCTTGCTGGTATTCGGGTATCTTTTCCTGAAAGGATACTTGAAGACTCAGGCTTTGAAGACCAGCAGGAGTTTAGGTCTCGATGTAGTAGTGTTACTATTCAAAAGAAGGTTTATGATGGAAAAATACAGTCAAGAAGACGACATGCAAGTGCACCAAGCCATGTACAACCATCTGACTCTGAAAAGAACAGAACAATGCTCTTTCAGGTATGTAAAAATCTGATATAACTCCCTGTGGGTATTCTATTGCTGCATTTTCAGCATGTTATTGTTTCACGTGGCTACCAACCAACCATCCATATAACAGCAGCATCTTGGGCTCATGCCTAGGTTATGTTCACACAGAGTTTTTGAAGCAGAATTCACCTTTAAAATTTGCCTCAAAAAACACCTCCCAACTCTCCCATTCATTTCAATGGGAGTCCGTATCAGATTTTTTCCTCTAGCTGATTTTTTCATCAGTGTTTTTTCTGCCTCCCATTCACTACAAGGTAGAATCTGCCTCAAAATAGATATTGAGGGAAAAAAACTGTGAAATGAATTGGAGAGTTGGGAGACATTAGAAAATGAGTGAAAGTTTAAGGTGCAATATTTAGCTGTCATGGCTGATTTTCTAGTAGCTGTTGTGACCAGAAGACATGGTCTTGTCCAGTTGCATGGGTTACCACCCAGTCAGTATACGTGCCAACATCGATATGAAGTGCATAGTGAAACAAAGTTTTCATGTATGTAATAGAGGGTGATCTATTGTGGACCTCCTGTCCATTAGCCAAACTGGAAATCCACTGTGAAAAACTGCTCTTGTGGAGGACTGACTTGTCTGTGCATTACCTGGTTGGACCATTTTTTGCGAAATGCTTCATTTTCCCTGCAAAGTTGCTGCTGCAGTGAGTACATGGCAACAGCTTCTAGCGATCAGCTCATTATTGGCCTATAATACAAACAGGGTTATCCAAACAAGACCAGCCCTCTAAGGACAGCAGAGTCAGTGAAGGGGGTCATGAAAGCTCAAATACAAGAAATATTCACGTCATGAACTTGAGAATCAGATAGCTTCTACTGTACCTGTTTTTATTTCATTCATTTGGTTTATTATTTGGGTCATTCCCCAAAATACATTTACCTTATTCCACAAGTCATAAAGACTTGTTGGAGTTCTTGTTGGAGTCTTGCTCCGAGACCTGAGTCATCTAATAGTTTATTCGACTGTATTATTCCCTCTTTATTGCTTTCCATTAGTTCACTTTTCTTGTTTATTTCTGGTACTTCCTTGCTGTTATATAACTGTGCGTTGTATGGGTTATTACCTGCCAATTCTATGTGCAATTTTTTTCCGTAAAATACTGTACTGTGTTGTGCATTTAAGTATTGTCAAAATCTGAAGACATTGCTGTTATTCTATAGGTGCAGAGCCTAGCTTCGACAGTATATAAATATATGGATTCCATTATACTTTACAATGCAAACGGTACAAAAAAGTATTGATATTTATCACGTGTTGTTTAGGCCTGTACAGCGGACATGTATAAAGGACAAGAACTCTGCTACAGCCTGAGTTGCTTTACAGATACCCGCCATCAGACATATAGAGAAGTGTAAAACTGGAGTCAACCACAAGCCTTTGATGACTTAGTTACCCTCTACCCTGCTAAAATTGACTATACAGTACTTTAAGCATGTACAGTGCCTTGCGAAAGTATTCGGCCCCCTTGAACTTTTCAATCTTTTGCCACATTTCAGGCTTCAAACATAAGGATATAAAATTTAAATTTTTTGGTGAAGAATCAACAACAAGTGGGACACAATCGTGAAGTGGAACGAAATTTATTGGATATTTTAAACTTTTGTAAAAAATGAAAAACTGAAAAGTGGGGCATGCAATATTATTCGGCCCCCTTAAGTTAATACTTTGTAGCGCCACCTTTTGCTGCGATTACAGCTGCAAAATCGAGAGACTGAAATCGAGAGTTTTGCACATCGAGAGACTTAAATTCTTGCCCATTCTTCCTTGGAAAACAGCTGGAGCTCAGTGAGGTTGGATGGAGAGCGTTTGTGAACAGCAGTTTTCAGCTCTTTACACAGATTCTCGATTGGATTCAGGTCTGGACTTTGACTTGGCCATTCTAACACCTGGATACGTTTATTTGTGAACCATTCCATTGTAGATTTTGCTTTATGTTTGGGATCATTGTCTTGTTGGAAGATAAATCTCCGTCCCAGTCTCAGGTCTTTTGCAGACTCCAACAGGTTTTCTTCCAGAATGGTCCTGTATTTGGCTCCATCCATCTTCCCATCAATTTTAACCATCTTCCCTGTCCCTGCTGAAGAAAAGCAGGCCCAAACCATGATGCTGCCACCACCATGTTTGACAGTGGGGATGGTGTGTTCAGGGTGATGAGCTGTGTTGCTTTTATGCCAAACATATAATTTTGCATTGTAGCCAAAAAGTTGGATTTTGGTTTCATCTGACCAGAGCACCTTCTTCCACATGTTTGGTGTGTCTCCCAGGTGGCTTGTTCCAAACTTTAAACGAGACTTTTTATGGATATCTTTGAGAAATGTCTTTCTTCTTGCCACTCTTTCATAAAGGCCAGATTTGTGCAGTGTACGACTGATTGTTGTCCTATGGACAGACTCTCCCACCTCAGCTGTAGATCTCTGCAGTTCATCCAGAGTGACCATGGGCCTCTTGGCTGCATCTCTGATCAGTCTTCTCCTTGTTTGATATGAAAGTTTAGAGGGACGGCCGGGTCTTGGTAGATTTGCAGTGGTCTGATACTCCTTCCATTTCAATATGATCGCTTGCACAGTGCTCCTTGGGATGTCTAAAGTTTGGGAAATCTTTTTGTATCCAAATCTGGCTTTAAACTTCTCCACAACAGTATCACGGACCTGCCTGGTGTGTTCCTTGGTCTTCATGATGCTCTCTGCACTTTAAACAGAACCCTGAAACTATCACAGAGCAGGTGCATTTATACGGAGACTTGATTACACACAGGTGGATTATATTTATCATCATCAGTCATTTAGGACAACATTGGATCATTCAGAGATCCTCACTGAACTTCTGGAGTGAGTTTGCTGCACTGAAAGTAAAGGGGCCGAATAATATTGCACGCCCCACTTTTCAGTTTTTTATGTTTTTACAAAAGTTTAAAGTAACCAATAAATTTCGTTCCACTTCACAATTGTGTCCCACTTGTTGTTGATTCTTCACCAAAAAATTAAAATTTTATATCCTTATGTTTGAAGCCTGAAATGTGGCAAAAGGTTGAAAAGTTCAAGGGGGCCGAATACTTTCGCAAAGCACTGTATATTGTACTTACCTGGTGCTCTCCATGCAGCTGCTGCCACTGTCCGTTGCTCTGTTTGGCTCCCTGTCTGCTCCACGATAAAATGGCTGCTGGCTTCAACTGAAGTGCTGTATGTAATTCACAGGCATGCCCCTTCCCCACTGTCCTGTGGTAGACACAGTGGTGAACACTGTCTATGACTTACAGCATTGGTCACCTGGCACCTGGCTGATGTTACTCTTGGCTGAGGGGCCTGTAAACAGAAGATTGGACCTGCCACCACTGGAAACTAGGAACCAGGGAGATCTGAGCAATTTATTTACGTTCCTGGTCCCATCAGCAGCACTGTCAATGCTTTATAAAAATAAGTTGGACAGCCCCTTTAAGTCATTTAGTTAATGCCTTTAATACCTTTATTAATATTAATAGAAGTGTGGAAATCTATAAAAATTTGGAGGGGTGGTCTTTGATGTTGCAAATGGTATTCCTGTCATACCCTGGGGTTTCTTACATGGACTGAAAGACCAACTGGTCCCAAAGGCAGACCTGCAATCCTATGTATATATAAACATAAAAAGTACACCATAAACAAGCAATAATGTTATTATCTTTATAATTAAGTCTATAGGTGAATGGCATTAAAGAAACAAAACCATAACTAAAGCACAGTGTTACACCCTGCTGTGAGCTTTACTTATCTGTATAACATACTATATGAATATTAGTTTCTACAATATTAATAGGTAGTAATAATAATCACTATGACACTTCTTTTGCAGGTTGGAAGGTTTGAAATTAATCTCATAAGTCCTGATACCAAATCTGTAGTGCTAGAAAAGAACTTCAAAGATATATCCTCATGTTCTCAGGTAAGTGTCTGTTCATTGCCTCCTCCTGTCTGTGTGCAGCTGAACTATAAAAAGGGAATCTTTCATTATTTCCTTATCCCACAATACCAAGAAAGCTGTAATAAATGCTGCCAGGCCAAGAGCAGTGAGCTATTCTCTGTGCAGCATCCAGAAGACTTCTAGAATCAGTAGGCAGTCAGTCCCTGAACCAATAATATGACAGTGGGTGTGTCTCAGACTACCCCAGACTCCCAGAGGGCAGTGTAGCTAAACTGTAGTCACAGATCACAGCACTGAGAGAAATAAATAGCTGGTAATCATCCCTTATAGGTACTGACTTACATTGAATTTTTGAACTGCTGTCTGGAGGGTCACTGAAAGACAGCCATGAAGCCAGCGCTAAACATTAAAGGGGTTGTCCAGTTTCAGAGAAATATTGAGAGAGTAATGTTGTTGTTTGTATAGTGAACATTTAGACCATTTTCCAGTAAACTTTCTGTATAAATTTCTCACAGTTTTCTAGATCTTTGCTTGCTCTCATTCATTCTGCTTACTTCTAGTGGATAAAAATATGTCCATGGTCATGTGATAAACAGTCCTTGGTCATGTGATATACACAGGTGCACAGCTCGTTACCAGGCAGATGTCTGATTACTGTGCTGTGACTATAACCAGCCAAAATTGCTTAAAATAGATCTGGGCAATTAATCAAATTAATTTGATTTAATTCACCCAGAGTGTTTCAGACAATTCTGTTTAACAGAATTGTTTAATTTGATTTTCTTGACATCTGTGGTAATTGTACAACGGATGTCTGCTTTTAAATATGGTACCCACATCAGGAGCTAGCCGAGTGGGTGCCATAGCCATGGAGTCTGCGCGGCAGTGCCTGCAATGAGAGACATCTTTACCCTTCAGAGGCCATGGTCAGATGTAACAGCGAAACCGGAGAGTTTTTGTTGTTTTTAATTCCCCAGCCCCAACCTCCAAAAGGCTCCCGTGCTTCAAGATTGCGGTAGTTGTTTGGTTGTGATGGCACTTGGGAGCCTTCTGAAGGTTCCCGTGCCTGCTTTAGTATATAACTATTGTAGCAGACTTCAGTAGTTATACAAGAATTTTACAATAGGCTGCAATACAGTAGTATTGTGGTCTATGGTAGAAGCGATATAATGATCGCTGGTTCAAGCCCCCCACGAGAACCTTAAAAATAAAATTTTAAAATTAAACTTTCTAAAAATATTTTCTAAAACTAAAAATGTGAAATGTCAAATCACCCTCTCCCTTCGCTATAATACATATAAAAGTAAATAAAAATATATAAAAACACATTAGGAACCTCTTTGTCATAAAATGCCCGGCTTAGAAGAATATAAACTGATTTGTCTTATTGGTGGGGGCCTTTTACAGGTTGACTTTTTTTAGACCTTGTAGGAAATTCCTATGTAAAGTTTGCATACTAAGCGTATTAAGTTACATATGAGAAGGATGTGTAGATTGGCAATGCTTTGTACAAAGCCAAGTCGTGGCAGCCACTAAGGTGAAGGTGAATGGATTATGGATTTAGCCGCCTTTATTGAATTAGTAGATTATTGTAAGAGGCTTTTGAATGACCAGCTAACAAAATTCAAATGAAAGCAACATGGCCATAGACAAATTGCCGCTTTATATGAAACCCCATTGCAGTAACAGATGTTTTGTCACTATTGATTTGAAAGGGTTAATGTACAAAAACAAGGTTTTTGCTGACAATATAAGTTTTTGTAAAGCTGTGAAGACTGAAAGATCAATTCTATGGTAGGTTACCCCTGGCCCACCAGAACATATCCACATAATGCTCTTACAGCAGGGTTTGCTGCCCTCCTCTGGGTCCCATAGATCAAAGGAGAGCATTTGTGTTTTCCAGTGCCTGTTGGAAGTATATTTCTAGGATTTTTCGATGTATACCTCTGACCAGTGTCACTGTAGAGGCATACAGTGGTGTAAGTTGCTCTTAGGTTCCTATTGTAAAATTGTAGTACATGCTTTTTTGTTAGATGCATGTTTATGGAATACCACTATGCACTATGGATGTTGGTGGTAGTAGGTTCCCTGTGGTATTGTCTCATGCCTGATGGTAGTTGGGTTGCCCTTGCTTATGTAGATGCAAGATTAAGGACTCTGGATACTGCAAGTAACTGTGCAAACACCTTATGGTTCTTTACTGTGGATTCAGCAAGGCATAACAATTGGCAACAGTTATCCACTAAAATGGAGACACAGTTCTTAAAACCATGATTAAATCAATTTTCTAATATTGATGGTCTGTCCTTAGGATCCCCCTTGACCAATCATATTAGAAGATTGTGTTAATTGATGTACAGTAGTCTTTTTTGTGACAAGCCTGATGGAATACCAGGAAGGTTTTCAGCAGGTACAGTACCACCCGCTAGCTGTTTTTAAGCATGACTTTTAATATATGCCCTAATTTAAAGGGTATATCTACAATTGACCATATAAATGAGTAACTTTATAAATTCATTGCTTTAGATGCTGTGCCTTGATCTTAAAGGGTTTTTTTTTCCACCAACAACACTATGGATAGGGAATAGGTGTCTCATCTCTAGGGACCCTACTGGTAACAAGAACAAGGTTTTCAAGTCCCCTATGTGAATGCAGCATAGTTCCACCGTTCCATTCACTTCTGGAGAAATGCTGGAGAGTTCTATTTGGCTTTTATGTATGGCTCAGGACATCGTTTACATTGGTACATTCAATAGTCATTTATTCATCTTTCTTTTTTTCAGGGTATTAATCATATTGATCACTTTGGTTTCGTCTGCCGTGAAAGCGTGGAGCCTGGTATAAACCAGTATGTTTGCTACGTCTTCCAGTGTGCCACAGAAGCTCTGGTAGGTAACAAACCTGGTGCTGTTAGTGGCAATCTAAATATGCATAGGCCTCAAAACACTTAGTGTCAAAGTAGGTGTCATGTCTAGCCACAATATTTCATATCTTCAATATTAAATTAAGAAGGAGTATTTCATTAGTTAAAAGATCAAAAGATCAATCTGTCTGTGTTTTCTAGGATTTAGCACTGATGACCTATTCTAGGTCTATGTTGTTATATTAAACATCAGTTGTGATATGCATGTTATGAAACATGAGTTGTCATATAAGGATGCAGTATATATCTTATAAATATGACAAGGCTGTTTTGGAACATTTAAGGAGATCCATCAAATCCATACATGGTAAAATGTTTACCAAATAGATTTTTTTATTGTATTTTATGTTCTTTTTAGGTGGATGAAGTCATGCTGACCTTAAAACAAGCATTCAGCACTGCTGCCGCTCTCCAAAATGCCAAGACACAGATCAAGCTGTGTGAAGCTTGTCCTATGCATGCCCTACACAAACTCTGTGAGCGCATAGAAGGTATGAATTTACACAACACTGAACAGAACAGTGGAAAGACAACAGGAATGCTTCCTAAACAATAATTCTTACAATGACAAAGTCTTAAGGTGGCCATATACTTCAGATAACTAATGGCTGAACACTCATTTGTATGACAGCTATTTCTCCCAACCCCCACTCAAATTTGGCTTGCCCACATTGTGACTGTCTGAACACTGTAACACAGCCTCTTTCTTCACTGTGGATCGGAAGTTACTTTATGCTTGTCTATGAGATTGACATTGAAAACCTAATGGACCTGCACAAACAAAGGGACATCTGGTCCGCAGTGAAGAGGCTGTAAGATTCCATCACAATGTAGTTATATGGTACTGCTGGCACTGGAACGGAGGCTGGAAAGTAGGCAAGAAAGAGCCATATAAGAAGAGTCCCTGCACTACTGTTTGCTACTTTAAATGGACAGAAAGAACTTATAGATATATAGAGCTTCATTTTTATATATCATTATCATGGTGTTCACTTCTTGTTAGCTAATTGTTTGACACAGGATTTACCGTAATTCAAGGATAAATGTTACCAATAAATGGTGGATATTATTCAGCTCAGGGAATAGAAAAATTGTCTTGGAAAGGCAACTTTATTGGTTTTACACAAAGTTTTTGCTTGAGGTCTATCAAGAGGGAATGAGACATTGTTTGAGGAAAGTCATTTTGTTCATGGAAAAATGGACATTCATAGTAAGTAATAGGGATATACTTTTATTAATTCACTTTTCTTCTAGGTTTATCATCCTGACAGTTCACTTTTGCTGAGAGCCTTGTCTTTCTTTCCTAGGGCTGTACCCACCAAGAGCCAAGCTGGTAATACAGCGACAATTGTCTTTGCTCTCTGACAATGAACAAGCAGACATTTTTGAAAAAGTCCAGGTTATCTTTTGTTTTACTCACTCACTTCCTTAACACAGAAAATATGACACTCAGAAAGTCTGTAATTGCATTATAAAAGAAAGTATTGTATGAGTTATCAAGGTACAGAAAACATGGTAGCCCATACAGTATTTTACTTATGACTTATTAGTTCTCCTCGACATATTTATAGATATACTTTTTAAAAAGTATTAATTCAATAGATAATGTAATATGCTCTCTGTTTTCATATGCATTATAAATCACTATGTGCCCCCAGTTACGTGTAACATAAATGTATAGGTAAAAGTCCCCATGCTATGATAATCCTGTATGGTTGTAACTCAGCCTTCTGTTGTACATCTATTGTTTGCTGCACAGTTGATGTATGACCAACATCTTATGTAACATAGAAAAATATACTACATCTTCTGTAGAAGGAGGTAAGAAGGACTGGGCTATACATTGATATCTACAAGTCCATGAATTTAAGGGTACTGATAGAGTATGTGAAACCTTATAGACTGGTCCCACAGAAATAAGGCTTAGTTCGCTTTGAAGCTCTTTTAGGAGCCTCCATTGCAGATTATGTTATAAAATCTACAGCAAATATCGCTATTTTGTCCAGGGAATTGTTGGGCCCAATGTCATAAGAATCTGTTATTTTCCTTGTTCTGCTCTTATGAAGGAACGGAACATCAAATATCAATGTAGATGTGAATATAGTCTAAGATACAATAAGATATACAATACAGATTATACATTAAGACCTGCAATAAAGTTCTAGCTCCATATATATTAAAGATATACCCCAAAACTGCAGGAGCATGTTTGTTATGCAGGGCCATGAGAGTGGTACATGATGCTTGTGTAGGCAGATCTGCCCAGTGGATCTGTATAACAGGGTAAAAGACCCACACTGCAGCGACCCACTATAAAGGAATCTGTAGAATGCTATAAGGTGCTTTACCATAAATCTGTCTCTTCTCTTGTCAGAAAATGAAAGCCACCAGCGACCAGGAAGAGAATGAGTTTGTCATACTTCACCTGAGACAGCTGTGTGAGACCAAGCAGAAAACCCATGTTCATATTGGAGAAATGCAGATGGTAAATGATACTTATGTGAGGTTCTCTAACACTTCAAGGAAGCAGGTTTGCCATTTAGAAGGCCAAGAAAGGTAGCTAACAATCCTTGTACAAGAGGGAAGTCATATTGGGCGATATTTCCTATTGGTAGTTTAGTCCCTTGTCATTCTACCTTTGCTATAAAGGAAAAAATCTCATTATAACATGATCTTGTCCTAACCTGGGCACACAGATGAGGCCTCCCACACACGACTATAGTGGATTTACTGTCCACAAATATTGACCAGTATTCCACAAAAAAAACACATTCGCATTTCAGCATCAGTATGTCATCCCCAATCACGGATCCTGTATGATTCCCTACACTGGTCTGTGCCTCAAATACAGACAAAAATAGGACATGCTTTGTAATTTGTGGTCCTTGTATATAGCATGGACACACGGGCACAAAAAAAAATGTGATCGCGCTTCTGGGCCCATAAAATTGCACATGTCCGTACTTTGATCTGCAAATGTTGATCCAGAATTGCAGATCAAAAGTACGATCGTTTGCAGGAGGCCTAACTTGAACACAGATAGGGAGTGATTTATGCCAAATACATTGAAAGTGGAAAGCGTCTTAGGCCGGGGCCGCACGTGATATAAGCGGCGTGGTTTGATAAAAATGCGGCATTTTACAGTTCCTGCAAAGTGGGTGGGATTCTAGCGAATCCCATGCCCACATTTCAGGAAAATACACGCAGCGGACACACTGCAATTTACAAAACTATTGCGGTTTTGGAAATCGCAGCATGTCAGTTATACCTATGGAAACGCTGGCGGTTTCCCTATAGGTGTAATTGAAGCAGAAAGTCTGCTGAGGAAACCTCTGCGGACTTTCTGTGAAAAACGCTGGGGGGAAAAAATGCGATGTGTTGCCGCCACGTTTTTTTCCCGTACCGCTTTTTTGCTGCTGGACGCTATGTGGGGCCTTAGCCTTAAAGGGTTTTCGTGAGATTACATTATTGAAGACCTATCCTCTGGATTGGCCATCAGTAACAGATCATGGCACACACCATTTAGCTGTTTGAAGGGCCACAGCATTGGGTAGGCGCTGCATTCTCTTCATTGTTTACATCAATCCACACGCCTGAACACCATACAGTTAGGAGTGGGTGTCCTATTTATTACAGATTTATCTCATTCAATTTATTATCAAAGGAAGTCCAACCCTCAGTACCCCCACCTGTTAGATGTATAATGAGGCTGTGCACTAGGGCAACTGCTGCAGCCTCTTTAGTGTTTACACCGGCCCATACAGCACATCTGTGTACACTTAGTAGTGACCCGTACATTGTTTACATTGCTCAGTACATCAGAACACCACACAGAGCTGATCCATTGGTGAATGGGATAAAGCTGCGATATCCAGAACAGCCGCTAAGTATTCAGTGTTGTGGTGAATGGACCAGTGTAAACAGTGAAGCAACATGATCTTAATGTTATGGCCCATTGATATTTTAATCACTAAACCTCTTAAGGGGTTAACAATGCACCATTTTTATGAAAGGGGTTATCCACTTTTTAATATGGATGGCTTATGTTTAGGATAGGTCATCAATATTACAGCTGCAAGGGTCCAACTCCGGGGACCCCCGCAGAACAGCTGTTCTGTGACAGCATGGCTCCCAGTACAGTTCACATGCTGGAAGCTACACTGCTTACTCACCGGACAAAGTGGCTTTAGTTATTGCAGCACTGCTCCATAGACCTCTGCTGCTAGAAATCGTACTTCACGTGAGCAGCATGGCTTCTGGCATGTAAACATTACAGGATGGTCTCTGACTCGGAGCTGTTTCTCTGTGGGAGTCCCAGATGTTGGACCCTTGCAGATCGATTACAAAGTGGATAGTTTATTAAATAAATAAATTTGGTGTATCTTTAACACCCATTCTTGCTATTCCACATGGTAAATATGGCCTAAATTACATTTTTGGAGACTGCACACACTATTTAGATTTCACAAAAAGAAAAGTCTCAAATTTTATCCCTAAAATGTCACTCCTCATCGCTTACAGCATTTTAGCTTGATAAATGTGGCTACTGTATTTGTTAGTGTAATTGCAGTCTATTGGGAATGATGGCTTCTGTTTGATGAGACAGATTATATTCAGGGGCTTTGTATGGAAACCGTTTTCCTGATATGCATCCTTGAAATGTAGCGCTAAAATTTTGCCTATGGCTTCACAGCTTGGCTGATATCACACTTCATTAAATTTGAGTTCAGGACATGATCCGTGAAGAAGAAGGGTCGGCTCTGTCTCCTGGTTTTGTGAATATTTTAAGAAGCATTTAATGATTTAAACATGTTCATTATTAAATCACATCAGATTAGTTTCTGGGTTTTGCCTCCAGCATATACAGCTATTGTGGCCTGCAAGGTTTATCAGAGGTTCATGCAAATTAAAGAGAAAATTAAAAGAAAAGTGTTTTTCTGCCTTTTGTTGACCATTTAAATAAAGATAAATGTATTCTGCAAATTTCCATCATTGGAGTAAGTTCATTAGGGTCTAGTGGCAGATTGTTGTTATTGTCCCATTCATCTTAATTAGAAATCCATGCATGTGCTGCAAAAATAACCACATTCAGGTGCCTTGAATGTATTTTCTTTCCCATTTATTTCTACTACAATCTAGGACTGTGTCAAAATGAATGAATCAATAATAATAATAATAATAATATATTATTTGTACGCAGTCTAATATTATAATATGTGTGCACAGTGTAATATTATATTGTGTGCACAGTGTAATATTATATTGTGTGCACAGTGTAATATATTATGTGTGCTCAGTCTAATATTATATTATGTGTGCACAGTCTAATATTATATTATGTGTGCACAGTCTAATATTATATTATGTGTGCTCAGTCTAATATTATATTATGTGTGCACAGTCTAATATTATATTGTGTGCACAGCCTAATATTATATTATGTGTGCACAGTCTAATATTATATTATGTGTGCTCAGTATAACATATTATGTGTGCTCAGTCTAATATTATATTATGCGTGCTATTACTATAACTACTTAGCACAAAATCCAAAACTCCAGTAAAGAAATTACATAGCTAAACATGAGTGGTACTAATAGCTGAGGCTATAATTGAAATTGTCTTCCAAAATAGATCTCAATTATTGTAAGTTATTTATATTTGACTATAATGCCTTTCTATACTTGTTTTCAGAGCATGTCAAGCAGCTCAATCCCGGAGAACACTGCCCCTAGTGGGCGGTTCACGCTAGATATTTTAAAGAACAAAGCAAAGAAATCCTTGACCAGCTCTCTGGAAAACATCTTCTCAAGGGTATGGTGAAGGAACAGAATCACATGTCATATTGTTTTTGTCACAGATTTTTTTAGGAATTCTTTATGCTTTTTACTGAGTTTTTGTTAACAACATGACAGGTAATGATCTTATTGTGATGTGAGTATCATAGGTGACATTGAAGTAATTGCCACTTAAACAACCATTTCTTTAATAAAATAAGGATACGTTTATTGTTTGTATACATTAGATAACATCTTAAAAGGGTTATCTGTGTTTTTTTGGGGTTTTTTTTTTTAGTATTGATGGCCTAGCTTTAGGATCTTCATATTGAAAACCATGCTTCTCACTCGCCATACAAACTGTAGTGGCCAGTGTAGGTACTATAACAATTTTCCATAGACTTCAATGGGACAGCACTGCAGTACCTACAGTCATGACTGAAGTTTGGACGGCGAGTGAGCAGCATGGCTAGCAGTATGTAAACATTACTGAAAGCTGTGCTGTCTTGGTACAGGTGATCTGCGGGGGACCTGGGTGTCAGACCCCTAGTCTAAGGATAGTTCATCAATACAAGAATTCAGATAACCCTTTTAAAGAGGTGTTTTATAAAGACAATCCCCATCCAAGTGCCCCATTACAGCATATAGGCATTTATGAGCCAGAACGGAGAGCTGTGCTGTAGAAGTGGTTCCTACTTTGGACTCAAGCTGTTCTTACACTACATGAAAGATCGTTCCTCTGAATGGCCACCGTGGGAAAAGCAGAACTGGCTTGGTCTTCCCCTGTATTGGTTAATATTGCTTTTGATGGTTCTTCCACTTCAATTCTAGCTTTATTTTTAGCTTTGTGATAGGTCTGATACAAAGGTGTAATGTCCAAACTTGAGACCATCAGACATGTATACATACAGCTTCTGGGAAGCTCTGTACATAAAGAAGAGCAGCTGGAACACTATAGATACATGACTATTATTTTCTTGCTTGACTGTACTTGCTTTTTTTATTTTTTTATTAAAATCACGTACATTTGTGGTGTGTGGCATTCTTGGTTCTCACTATCCTTAGAACCCACTGTAAAACTTTCCCCAGCAAAATGAGCTGGTCTTCCTGATGGATGCATTATAAAGAATATTATTTCTGATGGAAAAGTATAATAAAAAAGAGTTGAAAGGACTAGATGAGGAGGGGCTCACTTCATGCTAACCCTATCTAGACTTTAGGACCACAAGCGGCTTCATAGACAGACTTTTATACACATTGTGGTAGTACTTGTGTTTTATCATATTATCATCAGATATATATTAATAGTTGGTGGACTACAACTACAAGCATATCTATCCATCTGGAGAGACTAGTAATACATCCTAATCAATGGTGGTGTCTTCTAACAGGGGGCAAATCGAATGAGAGGCAGACTGGGCAGTATGGATAGCTTTGAACGCTGCAACAGCTTTGCTTCTGACAAGGTACGTGATCTTATTTCTGAGATATTTATACAGCTATGGTGAGAACTGTGGTAATAATAGCCCACGCTCTGTTTCTGTATTTTTTGTGATCACAGGATGTAGTTGTCACCATGGTAGCTTTTTTATATTCTAGCAGGAATGAATAAGTGTTATGTGCATAACAAAAGTAACTTTGTGGCACTTCTGTAACTCTTTCCTCCCCAGTGCCAGTGCTCCACCGTCGCTTAACTTCCTCTTTCATGTACCTAGTGATTCACAGAGAACAGCCCCTTCTTGCCTCCATCGCCCCATGTGATAGACACAATAGCAGCATGATTCTCTTTTTCTTGTAGAGCCGAACTACCAGCCTCCATCATAATAATAGAATGTTTTCCAGGATATTATACTGACAGCACAGGAAACTTGTGTCCAGGAAACTAGCATGAGACTAGCAAAAAAAGCCAGAAGGGCTTTATTATTCACTACAAAGCCAGGAGCAATTGCACCTCGATAAGAGAGTCCTGTGTTTGCTCAGCAGTTTGAGATCTGCGAGAATTTTCTACTTTTTGATGCCACGATTCCCCAGTCTCATTTAATGTGTACTTCGCATCATTTATATCTATGGCTGCAAGGTTGTGGGAGTACATCTTATATCCATATTCTGAAAGAATTGTTTTACCTTAGGACGGCTCACCAGGAGATTCTCCACCTGCCACTCCACCGTCTTCTCCTGTTTCATCATCTTGGCAGTCATTTCCTGAAGAAGATCCAGACTCGCCCCAGTTTCGCAGACGGGCTCACACTTTTAGTCACCCTACATCCAGTGCCAAGAAAAGGATAACGTTTCCTGATGCAAAGTCACCAAACAGCAAGTCACCCCTTCAGAGGCAGCACTCCATAGCCTGTGATGGGGGGCAGAGCAGGTCAGTTACATGATTCCATATGAATGTGTATTAACTTGCATTATTTTATTTTAGGGTGATATTTAGTTATGCACATACCCCTATACCCTTACAAGTTTCCCATGTACCCTTCAAACTGTTTTCTACAAAATATATATTTAGTGAAGGGAAACAATATACAGTATGGTTACATGATAGCAACAAATTACTTCAGTATTAAAATAACAAGGTCTTTATCCACTGAAGCACTTACTTAAGGGAAAATATTCACATGGATAATGTCTCGAGAGGAAGATCCTGGGCCAAAGCTGCAAGAGGGCGCTCCAACTTTCACACATAATTTATACTACTGGTCTTCTCATGTCTGGTAGAGAGTTTTTGGGCTCTCTCAGGCTCCATGGTCCTGGTGTGACTGATACCTCTGTCCACACCTCCAATAGTTATGCCCTCTTTCCCTGCATTTTAACTATACCTTATATCTTCTCTGATTTAAGGTATAATAATAATGATAATAATACATTTTATTTATATAGTGCCAACATATTCAGAAGCACTTTACAAATTGTAGGGTTGAAGTACAGACAAAAAGGGACATTACAGAGTAATAGTCAATTCACACAATGGGACTGAGGGCCCTGCTCGCAAGAGCTTACTATCTATGAGAAATCGGGTTGCACTGTTCTATATATGTGGATTAAAAGAAGTTCCTGTAATACACATTGTACTGAAATAGTCAGTATGGAGAGTTGCAGCTCACATAATGAACTTCATATCCATATGTTATGCAATGTACAGTAATTGTATACTGTATATGTTTTCTTCTATTACAGTGCATTATTACTTCCCAATGTTTTCATATTAGTTGTATCCTGGATTCTAAAACACATAATACCACACACAATTACCATAATAATTGACTTTTTAATATTCCATAGTAAATACCTCACCCTGACTTTTATGGCATGTTTTCTTTACATTCTACATTTTTATAGTTTTCACCCACTTATAGTTGCCCTGCTGATACTGTTTTTTGACACTTAGCCCTGTTCCCATTGTCCGACGTATCCGCACTGAGACCGAATCTTCATCCTCCAGTCTCCCCTCATCCTTTTCTACCCCTTCTTTCCTGAAAAATTTTTACCAGAGTTCAGGGAGACGTCCAATACAGTCTGAAAATGATGTACTTAAGAGGTGAGACACAGCAGGCTGCTTCCCGTACACCACCTGCACACTGTGTATGCCTGGTTGCAGCAGCTCGCTTGCCCTGGGGAATTAACCCAATTTTGGAGTGCTGCAGGGGCAGACTGCTTCTGTATCTTCTAGTAATCACCTTAATTGGCCTCTTAATATGGTAAAATGTTCAGTTGTGCAAGTGATAATGCTGTGTAAAGAGTGGCACATACTACATACTGTACAAAACTACTTGTATGTCATTATACAGGTCATGCAGAGCTGTGTTATATGTGTCTTAGGGTTATTCCCATCTTGTAAATTATGGCATATTTTGGAATATACTGTCACTTTAAGACTGGTAGCTGTCCGACTTCTAGGACCACCATCCATCCTGAGAAAGGAGGAGTCGCAGCACTAGTTTCATTTGAATAAGGTTGTGCTGCAGTTCCCTGCACAGTGGGTGGCCCAGGTGCCACTGTGCAAGGAAAGTAGCCAGTCAGTGCTGAATCAGCTCTACAGCCCTTTTATCTTTGGAATCAGTGGGGATTTCAGAGGTTAGACCACCCCCATAAAATAAATACATTCTCTAGGTATATGTTTTGACTCTTCAAGATAGAAATACTCCCTTGAACAATTTACAGATGCTGCAGCGTTACATGACATACTAAGCTCTGCTACATATGTAAGCTGAATTTGTACTGCTTAGGGCGGGTTCACACTTGCGGTGGCACTCCGTCCGCCGTGAATCCGACCTAAATGTCGGAAAACTGTATAGGCACTGGATAGGGAAAGGTTTGCAACGCTTTGCTTAAAAAACCATTCACTTGAATGGCTTTTTAAAGCAATGCGCTGGTGTGCGCTTACACCCTCTGTGCCGCGAAGACAGTTTTTTTCATCAGAAACAAAGTCGGACATGCAGGACTTTGTATCCGACGAAAAAAAAAAACAGCTTCTCGGCGCAGAGGGTGTAAGCGTACACCCGCACATTACTTTAAAAACTTATTCAAGTGAATGGGTTTTTAAGCAAAGCGTAACAAACCTTTCCCTATCCAGTTTTCCGACATTCAGGTTGGATTCGCGGCGGACAGAGTGCCGCTGCAAGTGTGAACCCACCCTAAGGCTCTGTGAAAGACACTCACAGTATGTCTTACTGAATGTTTTGTGCCACTATACAAGCTAGTTAGTGCACAGCCTTCCAAAGTGCCATGAACATTTCACCATCACAAGTCTGTCTATATAGCAGTACTAATAAAACTGTTGGACTAATTTTGCATGATACAATTCCTCCTGGTAATTGGAATGTTTCTTATTAAATGTTATACATGCATATTTGGCTGGATCAATAACAATCTGTGTCTTGTATGCTGGTTTCTCAGTGTTACTTCATTGTCTCTTGGCATTGTTTTTATTGTATTTGTTGTTCTTATACAAGTTTTCAAGCATCAAAAGTCGACTTGTGGCTGTGTGATCCAGAACTATTGTGATGAATGTGCTTCTAAACCCTGAAACAGTTTGTACTGAGCAGGTCAGACACTGACCATGAAAAGTGGGTTTCCTAGTATTGTTGCACTGTAGGTTTGTAGAAATGTAATGACTACTTGTGCAGCACAAATATAGACAGAGACATTGGCTTTAGAACTGTGGGGGAGATTTATTAATAACATTGCAAACTTAGACTGCATAAAACTAGACCAGACAGGCAGAAGCTGTACCCAATTCTACCACACCAGTGCATGCATTATGATGAAATAGATGTATCTTGCTAAATATGTTTGATAAAAAAAAAAACGCCTTTTAGCTGGCAATTTTAGAGCAATATTTGGCACCAAAATAATGACATGTTTTACAACTCCTCTTAGTAGTCCCTCCTGTTATAGACACTTCATAAAATTATCTAGTGATGTATAAAAAGTGTCTAAAACACACAATATATTTGCGCACGACATGTACACCAGAATTCTGGCGAATTCTGGTGTGTTTTTAAATCTCCTTATTTGTTTTCTCTAAACTCTTAGGTTTTATATGTGATAAGGAGGATAAAAGTGTTGGCCATAGCTACAAGCCACATTTTAGCTGTTTTTTTTTTTTTTTCTTGACAGTTATTGGAAACTGAAAACAGGCATCTTATTCTTGGAAACATGAATGTCTTCCATGAAAGTTTTGTAATACATTTGCTGTACAATACCATTGTTTGGAGTTTTATTTTTAATGCTATTTTTATGACTGTTTTGAGCTGATGAATGAAATTTCAGTGGGCCGCACCCTTTTGGTTGTGTTTGTGTGTTCAGATTTGCAGTTTTTGAAGCTAAAACCAACAGTGGATTGAAAAATAAGAGCAAAAGTACAATTTGTCCCTTATAGGTTCTCACACCTAGTCTTGGCTTCGAAAACTTCATCAAGTAAACTGAAAAATGGAAGCACACCCTTAGGCCGGTTGCACACGACCGTGTGCTTCCAGCTGGCCGTGAATTAAAGGCCCGGGCGGTGCACAGGGGACACGTGGATGACACCCGTGTGCCGGCCGTGCTTCCTTGGCCCCTTTCAGTAAATGAATAGGAGCCACGGAAGCAGGGCCGCAAAATAGGACAGGAATAGGACCTGTTCTATAACTTGCGGCCTGGACTATAAGCCCGCACACGCGACCGTGAAATTCATGGTCATGTGTATGGGCCCATAGAAATGAATGGGTCAGTGTGCTATCCGGGAAAAACACAGATGGCACACTGATCTTGGCCACGGTCATCTACAAGAGGCCTTAGTTACAGCCTAGTGTCAGACAACATAAGGATCAACGATCCCACCCAGGTCCCATATTCCAAATTTAAATCCAAATGACTCCAGCGTCCATCAGTAGTGGTGGGCAAATAGGCAACAACGTAAAATGGGAACCCTTAAAGGAGTTGTCCCATGAATAACTTACATTTATCAGCTATCCAATGCATGATTGCTGGGGTCCAGCAGTCAGACCACCACAGAACGGATGCCTGTGCTTGTGGATAGGTGTTATTAATGAGCCCACATATTTAAAGGAACATTACTGTTTCAATAATTAAATTATGTTAATTGTAATTTATACAATTTTCTAGTATTTCTTATGATTTTGTAGTATCCCAGCAGAGCTGTGATAAAATGATTAGCAAAAATGGCGTCTAGGTGGTATATAATTATGGTGTACATGTTTGCCTCATTTTTAATTCCATATCTATGCCCAAAAACAGTATGCGACAAATCTTTGAACTACTGGTATATATCTTTGTATGGTGGAGCTGTTCATGCAGTCTGAACACATGCTGGCTGAAGAAAATTTCTGACATGGTCACTAAGGATTTCCTGGTTCTGTTGCAGGAAACGAGGCTGCAGGCTTAAGTCCTGCATGTGAGTTTTATTCCCTCTAGTAGTAGTATACATTATTTTACCTGCAGCCATGCATGTTCAAGGACTTTTAAGACCCCACTCAGTCTATGCACAAGCATGTTAGGGTTTTATTCACACAACAGTGTACTGTTTGGGAAACACAGTCCGTGTACGGGCCATATTTCCCGACTGACCACAGTGCGTCATTATAAGTTATGACGTAATGAGTACCCGGACAGCCAGATCACCAATGTACTGAACCCCCAGTTTTATGTCAATTTGGTACTGTAGCTATCTAGACATTTGGGAGCTCATTGCAACTTACCTCACTATGATGCACAGAGCTCCATAGAGTACACAGTTACCTGGAGAAATATGGCCGCACACTGGGTTTCCTGGATGTAACACATTTGTGTGAATAAGCCCTTAGTGTATATTCAGACAACGCTGTTAAAGCCACATTAAACACAGGAGTGAAAAAAACTGCATGTGTTTTTGCAGTCATGAGGTGAAACATCTTAAATAAATGTGTTTCACCTGTAAAATACACAACTACACAATAACCAATAGAAAATGCATCAAAACCGCATGCTTTTTTCCATGCAGGTTTTTGATGTGGTTTTAAAACAAAATGTGTGAATACACCCTAATAGTAAGTGTATATATGTATACATGCAGTAAATGTATTACTGATCATTAATTCACCACTCTCATGTACCTTATTTATACATATCCTTGAAGAGAAACTGTCTTTTGTTGCCCACAGTAACCAATCACAGCACAGCTTTCATTTTTCAAGAGCAAAATATGAAATGAAAGCTGCACTGTGATTGGTCGCTGTGGGCAAAAAAAGGCCAGTTTCTCTTTTGCCCATGTTTCTAATTCACCAGTGTATACAGTGAATGAACTCTGGTGTTTGCCTTGTTTTGTGATACTGTGTGAACTTGTGAAAGAGTTATCAGTCTATAAGTGATCTGCCATAGCTGTTTTGAGTAAATGATGCCATAGTCTGTGGGAGATTGCACACCACCAAGGGAAACCTTCTCAAGCTATGCAGAGTCCCTTCAAGAGATACACCAAACACCTGTATCTCTTTAGGGTACACTGCACACCAATGGGGCATTATACTGTGTGGGGGCACTAACATGGCATTCTACTTTGTGGGGCAATAAGGAGCATTAAACTGTGTAGAGGGCACTAAGGCGCATTATACTATGTGGTGGCCACTGGAGGGGACATTATACTGTGTCTGGGACACTAATACATTACAGTATTGGCAGCAAGTATCGGTACATGTTACTTCTGTGTAGGCAGTAGGGACGAATTACTGATATCTGCTGCTGCTTTTGTAATGTATCAGGGTTAAAAAAAATTATCAGTCGTGAGTTGAGTGTTTCTCTCGACTGCTGTCATTATGAAGGGGAGGCAGGGGTCTGGACAGTTGACGGCGATGGTCCATTTTCACTATGGAGAGCGGTGTGTGGCAGGGAAGGAGAGAGCTGTTCACAGCTGTCTCAGTGATCGGGAAAACTGCTTAAGGCTGAGGCCCCACATTGCGGAAATGCAGATTTTTTTGTTGCAGATTTTGCTGCAGTTTTTTGAACCAAAGTCAAGAGTGTCTACAAGAGGATTGGGAAATAAATAGGAAGTTCTTACACTTCTACCTTCTGCTCAATCCACTCCTGGCCTTGGCTTAAAAAATCACAGCAAAATCTGCAACAAAAAAAGGCGAGTTTCCTCAACGTGGGGCTTTAGCCTTACAAGGTCTTCTCCTGATCATTAAGGAAGCAATCAGGGCAGTCTGGCACTGCTGGACCACCCTGACTTTTGACTATAAAACTCAGACACTTTTTAGCAAGGTTTTAACGTGCGAAAAAGTGTGCCTTATAGTTTGAAAAATACAGTATTTTTTTTCTTGTGGCATTTTGGGGTCTTCAGAACTATTTACTAGTTTTCATAGAGTTAAAGTCTCAAGATACAATGGTTTCAAATTACAATGGACATCCTGGGACCAATTAATATTTTAATTTGACGAACAACTATATATTTACATAATATAGCAGTGGACCTCGTCCATAAATACTAATTCCAGAAAAAGTTGAGTCCATTACCCATAACAACATACCAATATTCTCGATGTACTACATGGAGCTCGTCGTATTTAAGTTTTTGGTGCCTCTTAACATATTTCTTGATATTTACATACCTTTAAAACCAACTGACTAATATTGTCCCTTTCATGCCATCAAACCAGCTATAACCACCATCTTCCCTAAAGGATTGTCATTCCTTTATGGCCCGCCACTGATCGGTTAGGACACTTGAATAATAATTGCTTAGGTTAAAACTACAAAAGTTTATTGTTATGACTGTAAAAGGCTAAGTCCTAGCTGATCCGAGGCTGATCCGAAAAGCTGAGAACAGTGAGAATTTTGTGGAGCTGCCATCTATCTATGCTGATAGCATTCCTGGATCTGACCCTGTTATTTTCTTTCACTTATGAAAGCACGTCAGACATGCATTGCCAAGCTCCACATCTGCATTGTCCCAGTCTCTCTATAGTTGCCATATTCTGACCCTACACATTTTTAATGTGAATTTTATCAGGGGTCCATTTCACATTTATAATTGTATAAGTTCAATATTTTCATTCTGCATCTCTCAGCACTTGTATAACATTATTCGAGTGTCCTAACCCATCAACACAACAGCCATGACCCATCAAGTAATGAACTCTGCAAGGCCTCTGAATGTGAACAAGGACCCGTTGAAATGAATAGGGCCATACACATGCCACTTTTTTTCACATGGACTCTTGGTTTTCATAAATAGACATGGAATATGTTCCATTCTGGTCAGTTTTCTCGGATAGCACATGTCGTTTCCTGATGGCAAATTGAGCATACCCAGACCTGCGTCCTTATTTTGGTATCCTCCATGATTTCCAGACACCATGGAGGATATAAAAAAAAACAAAAACAGTTGTCTAAATACAGCATTACTGCTTAAAATATCCTTGACGGGTGCAGTGTTATGTCTGTTTTAATATTATGGCCAATTGAGAAAATACCTTTGACTTGCTGACTTTGTAGGCATATAGTAAGTAGCCAGACTATTAAGCAGGAGTACTAAATACAGAATCACTTTGGATAAGCATCTGAATGTGCTTACTTACTAACAGATCCATTTTCCTTATCTGACCATAATAGAATTTTGTAACGGATTACATAACCAACAATCTTTCATTACCATCTGTTTAGGTCACCTGTAAAGTAATTCCTTCAGTGATGAAAAGACATTATTCAGAGTGTGCCAGGTATCTGAACCCAAATAATTTACATTGACAGAACCTTCATTAGACATTGTTCACATATGCATCGGTCTGCCAGACTGCGATTTTAGTGATTATACTTGGACATCGGTGGACCACATTGACTATGATGGGGTCCTTTGGGTGACCACTGTTTCAAAACTGAAACTGGCATAGAGAAAAGCCCTCCAATGCAGGACTTTTCTCTCTGCAGATTTTTGGAGATTTCTGCGATGGAGTCTCCAACGGAGACTCTGGTGCAAATTTAAACTTAGCCTGAGACTGTCAGGAGCAGATGCCCTGAAAGGAGGATAAACAAAGCTAATTTAATCCAGTAAAAGGGATAGAGAATGAAGGAGTTCTGAGGGATCAACTAAGTACTGTAGGTCATTTGTTCAGTTGTACACCTGAAAGCGTGTCCACATAACTATACATGATCACATCTGATATATGTGAGGTAGGCCCTGGTGGTAATGGTCAGAGTGGAATTTATAGATTAAATAGACAATTTATAGTTGACATTTCCTTCTTTTATACAATGGACAAACTGTATAGTTCAGAGGTACACGGAATGTAAGTAGCATAACAGAATATGACATTAATGACATTTCCTGCTGGTTCAGACATGTGTAAAGGTTACGCATGTCTTATTTAATATTTTGTAGAATGCTCTTTATGACATGACATAAATATAGTTTGAAAGCTGTAAATTGCCTATTTGTCTTAATGTTAAAGAAGACTTTTCATGTCCTCAGGCACATTCGGTTTTATATACTGCTAGAAAGCCGTAAGTGCGCTGAATTCAGAGCACTGTTGGCTTTCCCGTTATGTGCCCCGGAGCTGGAGATATCAGCGCCGTTACTGATCTCAGCCCACTGTCAGAAGGGCGTTCCTGACATTCTAGCTGGGCTGTGAGGAACACTCTCCCTGACAGTACTCATCCATAGACTTGTACTGGGGGGGCGTTCCTCACAGCTCAGCGTCATCGCTGGGCTGTAAGGAACGCCCCCTCTGACAGTACAGGGCTTTAATCTTATTAAAGAAATATGTTTCCTTATCGTATCAAGCTAAGTTACTTTGTACATATTAGTCTATGGAGAAGGGAGGGGTTGAGAAGGCAGCTGGAAGACACCAAGTAATAGCTGCATCTGCTACTTTGTGAGTGAGGAAACCCCTGACTCTGACTACCCTGACACTGTTGTATCTTCAAGACAAGACTCTACCCTTGCAGATTAAGATAATAAATCAGTTAATATCCTCCTCCCGTCTCCATATAGTTCTGTATGTAAGCTGGATATGGACCTTTTGTAAACAAACATACTGAGTGAAGATAAAGAGGGAGAGAAAAGCTTAATACAAAATAATACAAAGTTTCTTGTATCCACATATACTATTCATTTTTAAAAAGTGATTTTATAATTGGAGATACGCTTTAAGTCTGATCAGACTTGCAAAATAGTGATGTTCTCACCTCTGTTATCTCAAGAGGCTGGAGTGGAGAGATGTTAATCATTGTGATGAGAAAATTAGGATTCTCGAATAAACAGCTCTTGGAACACTAATAAATCACAGGTTTTCTAGATGTTATTTGCTCTTGATCTCATCTTAAATTTTCATTGACACAATCTATTGTTCCTGTATCAAAACAGGCCCCTAAACTTTCCTTAAAATGTTTAGTACTAGAACCCTTTTATATGGCAAAATTAGTCTTGCGAACCTGCAATCAACAATTTCTAGGTAAGATTACAACTACTGCACCTCCATATTCTAATGCCACTGAAAATGTGATGTGTTTGCAAAGAAAAATTCTCACAGTTATGTCACATTGTCTAAATAATGCAATAAACACTGTGATGTGACAGTTTAGGCATAAGAAACATAGTGATGTCACAGCACAGGGATAATAAAGTCAATGATGTCACAATGCAGTAACAACAAACCGTAATGCAGCAGTATGGGAACAATAAATACAGTGATACCACAGTACAGAGCAGGAGATGGGATAAAATAAAGATAAAGCCTAGACTCATTTCCCTAGTCCACCACTGTTTTTATGATTCCCAAGGGTCTTTGCTTACTTCCTGCAGCAGTATATATATATCCTCAGAAGTGCTGGCATGTACACAAAAAGCAACAAAAATGACCATAATGAAACTGAAGAATACTGCACTTTTGCATTAGTTTGAATCCTTCAGGAATGAGTGAAATCGATCAATGCATCTGTCATAATCTTTTATTTATTTATTTTTTGTTAAATCTTTTAGAAACAAGCAAAGGAAATGCAGTCATGGCTCAGTTAATGTACGTTGTTGACAGTGCATACATATGGAGTCAAGTTTAGACAAGGACGAGGAAGGTACATAAGCAATAACATCATCTAGACTAGAAAGATGAGTGAGACATGGGGGACAAACAGAGGAGCAGTTACAAATCAGATGGTCATGGTCTGGATGACAAGGTTATCCTGGGTTGCAAAATTCAATCCAGTGTATTTTCATTGGGGTAAAATGGCACTGCCCACTGCATAAGTGGCAAAAACCCACCCCCATGTTATACAGCAGTCGTGCCTGTCACTGCAACAGCAGGGGTCGCTGATAGTAGTGATCATGTCCATTTAACCACTTAGTGACCAATACATGTAAGCTATTAGGTCAAATGTGCAATAAGGCCTGCATCTGCAGTATTCAGTATTTAAAAAAAAAAAATCATCATCTGATTGTGAGCATATCCTGAACAAAAATATGGAACAGATTCCTAAATGATACATAAAGGCACCAATATGGTTGGATGATGGGAAGATGAGAGAGAAGCAATGGTTTAAATTGACTAGGCATATGTTCTAGGATAGAGTGGGCGACAGAATAGGAGGTCTATCTTTGGAGGTCATTTACATGAGGAGGTCTGGAGAATGCGTTGAAGTAGGTACCTTTTCTATATCCATCCAGTGTGGTGAGTTGGACCTTTGATAAAATCTAAATAATTTGGAAATGCGAGCTGCATAATAATATTTAACTATATGAGGTATGCTCAGGCCCCCTTGAATTGTAGCGGTATATAAAGATTGCACTAGGATTCCATGTGAATTTCGGCAGCAAGGATAGCAGCCTCCACAGTGACCCAAAGACAAGAATCTGAATAAGTGTATGATTTTAGGTATAACTGTAATTTGTATAGACACTAACTTTCCCTATCCTCTAAAATAGGGATCAGAAACCTTCAGCACTCTAGCTGTTGTGAAACTGGAGTGCCAAAGGTTGCCAACCCCTGCTTTAAAAATAAAACAACCAGTGAGTCGTATTCTGTGGTATACAGCAGGTTAATAGATGGGGGAAATTTATCTTCATATAGTGAGGCAGATTTACTAATACTGTCTTAGGCTAATGCCCCTCGTATCGAAATGCAGGAAAACAAGGCTTGGAAAAAACGCAGCAGAAACGCTTCACAGTTTTTTTCCACAGCGTTTTTCATTGCATTTTCACAGCGTTTTCCTTTGCAAACTCTCTGCTCCTATTATACCTATACGGAAAAAGCCAGCATTTCTGCAGGTATAATTTACATTCTGGAAAACGTACCTTTTCCACTGTGTATTTTCTTTTGCAATGTGTGGATGGGATTGGCCAGAATCCCATCCACTTTGCAGGTACTATAAAATTTAGCGTTTTTTTTGCTGCGGCGTTTCTGCCGTGGCAAAAACACTGTGTTTTCGCAACTTGGGTCTTAAGCCCTAGTTTGAGGCCCCACATTGCGGAAACAAAGCTTTTTTTGTTGCAGATTTTGCTGTGTTTTTTTGAGCCAAAGCCAAGAATGGCTGAAAAAGGAATAGGAAATATATAGGAAGTACTTATACTTCTCCCTTATGCTCAATCTACTCCTGGCTTTGGCTCAAAAAAATGCAGCAAAATCTGCAACAAAAAAGCTGCGTTTCCACAACGTGGGGCCTCAGCCTTAAAGTGAAATAGAGAATAGATAGTCTTAAACTGCACCAAATATATCAAAGGGTCTAATGTACATGTGCTGCCTACTCTAACTTTACAGTTGTATTAGTTGGCTTAGTTTGTAACAACAACAACAAAAAGTGCCAATTTTTTTTTTTTTTTTTTTGGTGCATGGAATCTCATCTTAAGCCTCACCCCTTTTTGCAAGCCACCTCCCTTGTCGAGCAAGGCACAGTAATAAAATTAATATGGTGCAAGACACATATAACAGATTCTTGACACAAGTTGCTGCACCATTCTGAAGAATTTTATTAGCAAATCTGCTCCATTGAGTTTGTTGTGAAGATTTAAAAGGGCATTCCAGACTTGGCTGAGAAAGGCATACTTGGCTGCTTCTTCTGACCACAAGGTCAGAAGTTATAGAAACTGCCAAATGCTACTGTTCCCTACTATTTGCCATACAGGTATCTGTAAATAGGAGTTTATCTAGATGGGAGTTATGTAAAGAGCGTAGAATAGCTGCATGTGGCTGTCTATGTAATTCCTGACCATTTTAGGGAGGCGGAGACAAGGCTATTTCCATCTCACCCATAAAAGGCTGAGATGGGAATAACCATTTGACTCCTAGTAATCTAAATGGTGCCTACGCCATTTAACACGGTCATCTGGTTTCTATTGATGCCTTATCTTTAGGATAGGCCAACAATATTATATCTTCGGAGGTCCAGCGGGTGTAGACACTGCAGTGCTACCCCATTAAAGTCTATGGGACAGATGCAGTACCGACACCAACTGCTATTGTTTGTACAGCGAGTGAGCAGCACTGCTCCCAGAATATAAACAATACCAGGAGCCATGCTGTCTTGCTGGTACAGCTGATCTGTGGGGTTCCGGGTGTCGGACCCCTGCAGTTCTAATATTGATGGGCTGTCTTTATAATAGGCCTTCAATAGAAGAAACCGGATAACTCATTTAAAGCCTAACTAAACTTTCAAACCTCTTTGGATTTTCTGCCAGTATTTTGTAATGTACTTTATTAACAAATTTTGTCTTCTTCCTGTGAAATCCTGCATTTGTTTCTTCTTTCCCTTGCTTCTCTATTGAGGGCTCTACCCTGCTTCTCATTGTGTACAGTGTACAGGCTTATGTGTGTAATGCAGAGAAAATGAGAATAGGGAAGGGTCGCTTCAAACAGTTATGTCTTGGGCCTTATGGAAAGAAGAAACTTTTGTGTCTGGTTCTTCTGGTATGAAAGATTTTCATCTTTTATGTGACACTAAGGTGGAAGTCTGGAAGTACTGTCTACATTATTTCCAGAGATATTACTGATTGAACAGTTTGGTTTGGGATTGGGATATTTATATGCAACTGCTACATAAATAAAAATCTTGACTGTGTTTTCTGTTTCATGTGACTCCAGAAGAAAGTTTCTGTCCTTTACAATGCCCCAGATATAACGGTTTGAAGAGACCTTACCACATACTTTTTTTTCCTCTTCATTGTACATAAACCCTTACACTGTACATTGTTAGAATCAGGTACAGCTCTCAATAGAGAAGCAAGGGAAATAATAAAGAAATGCAGGATTTCACAGAAAGGAGCCAAAATTTGTTAATAAAGTATATTACAAAATGTATTAATGGCAAGAAAATAAAAAAATGTTCAAGTTTAGTCACACTTTAAAATCAAGGTTGAGTCTACTCTGAAGTCATCTTATTCATGCATTATTATGGCCGGCTATTAATGTATAATGCAGTTACTGCAGGAGTATGTAATGACATTATGGCCAGCGTGTCTGCCATGGGAATAACAGCTCATTGTCAGGGTTAGAGAATTCGGACCTGTGGTTTATCTACATGAGTCAGTTTAACAGAATGAAATATATATATATACTGTATATATAAAGAAACACACAAGTGTGGACTTTGCCTGACATTTTTGGTGTACCAAAAATATCTGGTCAAAATGCTTGAAAACTGCTGATCTCCAATGTATTCTTAATATATAATCTCTTGAGATGTAATATAATCTCCTCAGATGTAACAAATCAACTTTGAGGCGACCAGTTTGATGTCTAAATTTTTTTTTTCTTTTTAATTAAAACTAATGTTTGCTTTTAGTGAATGCGAAGGAAGAAGGAGAACATTATCTTCATGCAGTAATGACTCCTTAAATGCTTCTGGCACTCCACTCACACCACGCCGAATTTCGTGGCGTCAGCGGATTTTTCTCAGGGTAGCTTCACCAATGGTCAACTCTCCCTCAGATATGCAGCATAAAGGTATGTGAGGTGATCTGTTTTGAGGATGATGTTTTGGGATATATTTATTTACCAACTTCACTTCTGTGTTTCCAGTTATTTCTTACTTTGTGCCGCCATAGGCACTAGGCACGTTTATACATACTTTCATATACATACATACATGCATACATGAATTTTTATGGACAGATTTTAGATCAGTTTTTAAAGTATGTTACTAACTTAATTATAGCGATGAATTAATCCTAAATACGATAACTCAGTAAGTTTTTTTTTTTTTTTTTTTTTTTTTTTCCAGTACAGAACTACAATAGAATGTCCTTTTTGATATACCTCAGTGAATGATTTTGACAAACATCTAGCAATATGTGGAATTTTTTGATGAATGATACTCCCTCCATGTTTGATAAATGAAAACAGTATCTAAAGAGGATGTGTCTGCACTACTGAGTTATTTGTTACATATTTGTGTTTCCCATGAAAACAATTCTGCAACATTTTTTCTTATAACTGTGCATTGTTCTTCCCCTCTGTTATTCCTCCTAGAAATTTACGAATAAATTGACTACTGGTTATTATCATTTCCTATCAATACCGTATGCCACTACATAGTTGGTTTGCAAGGATACCTGACCTCACCCCGACTAGTAACCACCTAGTTCTTAATTTATTCACAAATTCTTATTAGGAATAACAGAGAAACAAAACAACTCTGACTTACAAGGAGAGATGATGTAGAATTGTTGTTTTTATAGGGAATGCAAGTATTTACCTGCTGACAGGTCCTCTTTAATGCTTTGGAGTTTTTTACTACATGTGATTGGTTGACAAAATGAAAGCCAGAAAGCTTAAAAAAGAAGCTTCTGTCACTAAAACAAGAAGTACAAGCATGTTTGTATAGAAAACAGGAAGTCTGTTCAGTGACAGAATGTAAGAACGTAAGAACTCCTCATCGGTCAGATGGAAAATGTTGTGATTTGGAAGGTTTGATATGGTGGCAATGTTTATAGACATTCTCCTCCATTGTTTCAGATCATTTAGATGGGAATGATTTGCTGCCATTGTCTCCTCTTCCTCCAACCATGGAAGAGGACCCTCTAGCATCCCTTCTCCAGGATGACACTCCTGCTGACAGTACAGATGGGAAACGGAGCGCTGAAGATCTCCAAAGGCTATGGAGGAAAGCAATACACCAACAGATTTTATTACTGAGAATGGAAAAGGAGAACCTGAAACTTGAAGGTTAGTTCAAAGTTTAACATAAGGTGAGAGGAAATTGAACAAAATGGTTTGATCTATTTCTAGACATTACATTTGTGCAACAAACTATATGTACAGTAATAACAAGTTCCTCATAGGAACAAAAAGCTGTTTCACATTGTGTCACATTTCTCTGTTTATATACATATGTCTATTGTGAGAGAACATTGGGAAGAAATTACTAAGCCCTGCATGCCATAATTCTGTCATTGCAAAGGTGGGCAAAATAGATTTCTGAATTGAGAGTGTGAAAGCAGCATGGCATATTCTATCAAGCTGATGTATGCCAGATTTATCAAATGCGGCGTTTTACAAAGACGCAAAACAGTAGCAATCTTACTCCAGTAGTGGGGAAGCATAGAAAGTATAGAAACATGACAGGCCAGAAGTATTAGACTTTAAATTTATCAAACATCATGTATCCTCTGATACATATGACATCAATAGCAGTGCCGCAGACTCCAGCAAAACTGATTTAAAAATTCCCCTTCTGATAAATCTCCTCCATTGTCTGTTCTATGTATTATTTTGGACAATGTGTTATATTACGAGAAATACAATACTATCTTCTTACGCTACATCTCTCTGGGAATGTTGTCATACTACTTTGCTCTGAGCACTGCTCTGCCCAATGTGTTTGTGGAAAAATATTATGTAGTAGTGCTGGTTAACGCTGTAAAGCCTCATTGAGAAATGTGTTTACAGACCCATTGGATTCAGGCTTGGGTTAGTAATATATGTGATTTCAATACAAAATGTAGTATACAGGTAATAATAGTCATGCTAATATAAACCGATTAATAGAATTCTTGTTTTCTTTCTGTGTGCTTTCACGGAGAATACAAATTATTTTCATGATTTTTGTTTTCCAGAAGGTAAGAAAAAGGACTGAATGTTGTTTAAGTTTAAATCTTTATTTCAGTGTTTCCAATAAACTCAATAGTATTAAAATACTTAGAAGCCAAGTAGAATTGCCTTTCAAAGATGAAGCTTCCGTAATACACCATGACAGCCCCTAACTGGTCTCCCCTTGATTTATAACTGTACAAATATATAATTAAAGGGGTTTTCTGGACTTAAATCAGTTTTTCATATTGATGGTCTATCCTATCAGTATGTCATCTATCAATATGCAATCTGTGAGGGTCCATCACTGGAACACTGTACAGAACAGCTATTGATGCAGTCTCCAGGTACCCATAGCTTCTAGTGGACAGGCAGCATGTGCAACACCTTTTCTATTCAACTAATAGGAACGATGCTGCAATTTTCTCCAGAACCGCCACAATGCAGTGGGCAGGGCTGTTGCACCACTCCTATTACTTGAATTCTGGATGCTCAGCCCAACCAGTAACCGTTTCCGGCACCCTGAGGCTGCTGCAACAGCTGATCTGTGCTGGGTCCTGGTTTCAAACCCCCACAAGTCACATACTGATGACCAATCTTGAGGATAGGTCATCAGTATGAAAAATCAGTGCATGGCTGGAAAACCCCTTCAAGTAGTTCACATCTGTGTTTTCATTTCTGGTTTTAAGTTCCCTTGTAGGAACAAAAAAACTGAAAATGATGGCAGGACCTTTTGTAATTGGGTCCTTCAGGTTTCCATCATGGTGTCTGTTATTTTACCAGAAAAAATAGTGCTGCATGCTGATTGATGTGTTTCTCTGCAGTAATGTTATGCATGAAAGCAGTAACCACTTTGGCAATATACACATATATAAATATATGTCTATCTGTGTACAGTATGTAACTTTATTGTGGCCCCTTGCATCAGCAAAATATGGCAACGCAATCATTATTTTTTTATTTATTTTTTCAGCAAGCAGAGATGAGCTACAGTCTAGAAAAATTAAGCTAGATTATGAGGAAGTTGGGACATGTCAAAAAGAAGTTTCAAATCTCTGGGATAAAAAATTAAACTGCAGAACTAAAATCCGGTTTGATATGGAAGAGATATATGTAACACTTAAAGAAGGTACATGCTTTTCAGATGTTGTTTATCCATTTGTATTACACTTTTTAAATGCATGTCGCTAATATATATTTATATATATATATATCTATATATATATGTAGATAGATATATACACACAGCTAGGACTTAGTGATAAGAATAGGGATAATTGATTAATAGAGAATTTGTTATTCTGCATGTCATACAACAGACTAAAATGCTTTAAAAAGGACAAAAATGTATCTGCCCTCCAAAGTAAAAAAGTGGTTGTAAACTATATGTAGTAACATCTCATTGTTAAAGAGGGCATTTCACCACCTCCACCAATTCTATTTCTGAGAATCACTGCTCCACTGATTCCAGCGCACTTGGAACTTACTCTCTAGCCCCTACCATTCCTGAGCTACAAGCACAGAATGTTTCGATGCCTAATGTTATTTAGACTCTGTAATGTCAGAAGGGCAGTGTCAGGCAGGGGGTGTAATTATAAGCTCCAATCAGAGGCAGCCAGTGTCAGAGCTCAGAATCACACCTCTTGCCTGCTCTTGCCTGACACCGCCCTCCTGACAGTAGAGAGCCTAAATAGACACTAAATACTACCAAAAATACTACTACTAAATAGACACCAAAACTAATGACACATATTGCTCGGGAAAGGTGGGGGCTAGAGGAAAAATTCCAACTGTGCTGGAATCAGTGGAGAGGCGGTTATTAAATGATGTAAAGAGCTGAACTTGTTGGGGGTGGTGAAAGGTCCTCTTTAAGCAATTCTCAGTGTTTATTTTCTTTAAAGGGGACCTAAACAAGTTATCCACTATTCATAGCATAGGGGATAATATGCAGATCAGTGGGGGTCCGTCCGCTCAGACCCCCACTGATCAAGCAAATGGCAACCTCCGGCTCTCCCATTAAAATGAATGGAGCAGTGTGCACTGTTCATCCCCCATTCTCCTGATCAGTGAAAACCTCTTTATTGCTATGCTTGGTTATAAATAGTAATTAAAAGGAGTTTGTCAGGTCCAAAATTTCTCCCAAACCAATAATAGTGCCTTTTGGTAGGTTTTCTTTGTTCCCTATTTTATCCCTTCTAGATATAAAATATATCATGTAACTAAATCGCACACAGAAAACAACTTCTTGATATAGCATTAGAACATTCTAGGTGACTACTCTCTTGTAACCATCCCCAGAAACATGCTAGAAAAAGCAAAACGTGATCATGTTAAGATCCATGCAGCAAAGAGACCCCAAAATAGATATTTGCAACTTATAAGTAACTGGTTGTTGCTAATGGCTATGTGACAGACTTGTGAAGTGGTCAGTCTTCTGGAGATGATTAACTCCTTGCTGCCTGTTACAATTAACCCCTTTACTGCCTCATAAAACACATCCAGTGTACCATAGAGCCATACAACTGATTGTGTGAACTTTACAGAATATCTCCATGATTTGTCAGTGCTGTAGGTACCTTGTATAGGAGCAGAAACATAATCTTTGTTTCCAGAAGCTGATAGAATGGTGCAGAGATAATCTTTTTATGGAAACTGTATTAAGACTATGTAGCAGGGGCAGGCCCTAACTGCTAAATTTTCGTATAGATTAACTTGAGAGCCAGAGCACTTGCCTTTGTCTGTGGGTAAATCAGGCCTGCCCCCAGTGAACTTGAAGACTTATTTTCATATCAATATAAAGATGCTTTTTGATGCATTACTTTTATTCATTTATGGCCAAAAAAATATGTTTTGACCCTACATGGTACTATTATTAGTTTAGGAAGTATTTTGCACCTCCCTGGCTGCCCATAGCTAAAGGCAATAATTATTAAAGGGATTGTCCGGGATAAAATCATATTTCTATACTAAGCTAAACACCCTCCCCCTGCCTAACTTCTAACTTACTCACTTTACCAAAATTGTATATTTACTCATGTCATGTGACCACCCCAGGGACACTTTCAGATATTTCAGTGACTTTCCATTTCCCCGTTTCCGGAAACTGAACATCACCAATATTAACCCCACCTCACCTCATCATACTTAACTGTCTTCGTGTCCGGATCTTCTGTGCACGAAAGATCACTTCCTTCTGGGGGGCCAGCTCCTCCTCTTCTTGATGTCTGCTGGCCTCCCACGCCTGCGCAATAGCTGGCACTCTGGCTCTATTGCGCAGGTGCCGGCAGACAGCAAGAGGAGGAGCCGGCCCTGCAGGAAGACGTGATCTTCCCCCCTGACTGACGCTGCCTTTCTGGCCCTACAGAGCTTAAATAGCATATCCGGCACCAAAACAAACCGCGCTTGTTGCTTGGCAATGGTGGGAGAAAATTCCAGCTGCCCTGGAATCAGTGGAGCGGTGCTTATTAACAGATGCTAAGCACTTGAATTGGTGGAGGTGACGATATATGGTATTGAAATATAAAACTTTTTTACATAAGATCCGGTGAATTAGAGGTCTATATGTAATGTCATTGGTGGTATTCATCTTGGCACTTTTGTATATTTTTTTGAGAATTGGTATAATTTTTATTCACCATCATATTCCGCAGCGCTTTACAGACACACACACATACATATTGTAATCTATATTTCCATTTATTCATGCTTCTGCCTGATAGGTGTCCCAAAATGCAAACGAGGGGAAATATGGCAATTTCTTTCTGTGCAGTATCGTCTAAGGCACCGACTTCCAAGCAAACAACAGCCATCAGATGTAACATACAATGAGCTTCTCAAGCAACTCACAGCTCAACAGCATGCAATTCTTGTTGACCTTGGTAAGTAATAAAAAATGTCTGTGGTAGATGTTTGCATATTTAATGCGCCTCCATTTTGTATAAATATTATATGCAGCAATGGCTACTATTACACATTTATTGCATTTATACTTTTAAGTTACATTTAGTCATCAGTATAACTTTCTCTGTCCAGTATTGGAATTGTATACAGTATAGTATATACACATGTATGACAGTATTGTGGATGAATCTAAATATTACAAAATGGATATATTTATTTTACAGGAAGGACTTTTCCTACACACCCTTACTTCTCTGCCCAGCTGGGAGCAGGGCAGCTTTCTCTGTATAATCTTCTGAAAGCATATTCTTTGCTTGACAAGGAAGTTGGCTATTGCCAGGGAATTAGTTTTGTGGCCGGAGTGCTTCTATTACATATGAGTGAACAGCAAGCCTTCGAGATGCTAAAATTTTTGATGTATGACCTTGCATTCCGGAAGCAGTATCGGCCAGATATGATGTCCCTTCAGGTATGTGTTATTCTGTCCATGTAATCCTCAGTCCTATTGTACTGGAACACTAAACCTAAAGCCTGTGCTTATAAGCAATGTCAGATTGTGGATCTGTGAGCCATCAGGGGAAATGATTTTGGGACCTAACATGCATACCCACTTCAATTTGCATTGTGAACCTTGCTGCTAATGCAGATCATTTCTATGATAGGCTAGGGGGAATTGATCCAGACAATTCAGATGTTATGAACATGTTTACCTTAAAGGAGTGGTATGAAGTTACAAGCTCATCCTCAGAATAATGAAAAACAGCAAAATAAATGGCCAGATGATCGGCCCGTTCCACCAGGATTAAACAAATTACTCAGCAGTGCAGAAACATTATAAATCTAAAATGGAACTTCTGAAGGCAATTGTGTGCACTGGGTTTTATTTAGGGGTATCAGAGTACAGGGGGCTGAATACTTTTGCACGTCACACTTTTCAGATTTTT
Organism: Leptodactylus fallax; assembly: GCA_947044405.1. Lineage (NCBI taxonomy): Eukaryota > Metazoa > Chordata > Amphibia > Anura > Leptodactylidae > Leptodactylus > Leptodactylus fallax. Next base: position 3,012,797 of record CAMRHE010000202.1, read on the forward strand.
ATTTGATTAAAATTTTGAAAACCATGTATCATTTTCATTCCACTTCACAATTATGTGCTACTTTATGTTGGTCTATCACTTAAAATCTCAATAAAATACATTTAAGTTTGTAGTTGTAAAGTGACAAAATGTGAGAAAGTTCAAGGGGTATGAATACCTTAGCAAGGCACTGTAAACTTTTGCTGTAATAATGCCTCAAGTTCATAAAAAACAGCCTTAATTTAGCTGTTCATTTAGTTCTGAGGGTGAAATCGTATATAGACGGAAAATCCATTTCCTCTCTGTTTCTAATACGTGACGATCCTAGTCTCCTCCTCTCTTGGGATAGGGGACCACATTGAGGCCCATGAATTTTACCACATTTTTCTCCCCTTTGTAATGAATTTTTACCTGCCTCGCTAAGAGGGTATCCCGTTCATGGGAGATGTCTCCAAGTTGTTCCCTCACTCTTCTTCTCAATGCTCTTATAGTCTTTACAATGTACTCTAAACCACATTTACACATGGCCTTATAGATGACCCCTTTTGTTTGCAGTTTACAAAGTGTCTTATTTCTATCATTATATTTAGTACATTAGGTCTAAAGTTTTTTTCCTGTTTCCAATACTGCACAGGCTTTGCAGCCACTGCATCCAGAGCAGCCCCTCACTTGCACGTCTAACCAAGTAATTTTCTTCAACAGTTCAAAATGAATTTGTATGAATCGGTCCTGTAGGGATTTCCCTTTCTTTAAGTCTGTCCAGTCTCTGCGCACCAGTACGTAGCGCCAGTAGGCGTGACTGCCGGGTGGGGAATGGTTCTCCCATCAGAGGGCTATCTGTGCCTGACTGGAGGGTGACCCAAGGAGGTGGCACTGAGGGGCCGGACAGGGCACTCACTCACTGGTAGGTGGTGCCACAAGGATCGTGGCATCACAACAAGTGGGAGGAGTGAGAGGTGACATCCGGATATGATACATAACGTCTCCGATGCCAGTTCTCATATGCCCACACTATACCATCAACTGCTAGGCAAGGGGAATGCCAGAACCGGATGGGAAGGTAAAATGGCCTATTTAAAACACACATGTGATGCCACTGACACCCATAGTTTTTCCAAGCGCGTACCAGATCAGATCTGTAGAGGATGCGTAGGAGTCTTGTTACATTATAAAAAAGGGGACTTTCACTATAGATGTTTGATCAGCTGACTAATATGCATATATCCTGGAGCCTTTGAAGATGTTTATGGATCCCTGAGTGCTCAGTTTTACCACTGATGAACTGTATAGGGACAATAAGGACTCGTGAAGGGACAGATGTGAACTGTCCTTGTAAGGGTGAAGCTCTATGGGGGTATAAGGGCTATTGTACAGAAAGTGTCAGTAATACAGGAATTCTGATGGCCCAAAACCCTGTTCGCCTGGACCCTCAATAGCTCTGACTACAGTGGATACTGTGGTACAGCTGGATTCACTGATAATGGTCAAACGGAATTGGTGAGATTGAACCAATATTAACTATCTGTCCCTATGATTGTTTGGAATGGATCCAGGGACCATTGTGTCTGTAATAAATATAGATGTCCTTGACAACATTGGGTATATGGATAAATAGGATTTCTCTCCATTGCGGTCAAATTCATTCAGGGATTACAGTACCCTGAATAAAGTTTAGAGTGGCTGGCAATTTTTTGAGATACAGTTTAAATATGCTTCTGCCCAGAAGAACCAAATTGATGAGATATCCAGGGACTATTATGCCTGCTGGACTACTGTGTTTTTTATTGAGCTTGATGTTATTATAATATATATTGGTGCCATTTTTACTAGTATTATTTATTAAGAGTTACATTTTAGATTTATAATTTTTCTGCACTGCTAAGTAAGTAATTCATCCACAGGATAGGTGATAAGTGTCTGATCAGTGAGGCCCCCATCAATCATGAGAACAGAGGACCCATGTCCTCCCATGTGATTGGTGAGCATACCTGACTGTCACTCCATTCATCTCTGTGGAACTGCCAAAAAAGAGCCAAGTACAGCAGTTCAGAGATAAACAGGGTGGCATTGCTCATGTTCAACTGTAGATTTTTTCATACAAGAGACAAAAGACCCCTGTTCTTCTGATCTGTGACTTTCACTGATCATACACTTATAGGTGGTAAATTTCATTTATGGACTAAAATACTTCTGTAGTCATTATTAATGTACTGTGGCAGTGTGACTTGTATTTAATAATGATGCAACTTCACTTTATATAGAATCTGTTTTTACTCTTTCATATGTGTTCAGATTAAGTTACAGTGTACCTAGATGCTCTTGTCACCCTGCGTTATATTGAAGGGTTATTATAAAAAAAAAAAATCTTTAGGCCTTTAACTTTAAGGGCATTTTACAAGACTCTGATGCTGATTGCCTATCCATAGAATGAGCCATCAATGCCCTATCTGTTTGGTTTCAGTTCACAGGACCCCCATTGATCAGAGGACTTAAGGGGTCACAGCACACTGGTGGCAAAATTATTGAAGAAGTTCATCTGTATTATGTGTTTTTTTTTTTTTTTAAATCTAGATACAAATGTACCAGCTTTCACGGCTTCTGCATGACTACCACAGAGATCTTTACAACCACCTGGAAGAGAATGACATAAGCCCAAGCCTCTATGCTGCTCCTTGGTTCCTAACACTATTCGCCTCTCAATTTCCTCTTGGATTTGTTGCCAGAGTCTTTGGTAAGCCATGTCTTAAAACGTTCGGGAAGGTTTATCAAGATTTCAACACCAGTCTTGATATCCCATGTGCCGCCAAAGGATGCACTTAATTTATGATGAAGCACACACCTTGTCATAAATTAAGCTGATCCTTTGGCAGTACACTCTCTAGAATGAGATCTACATCAGCTCATACCTGGCTAAGATATCAGTCATCATTTATGCAAAAAAAAAAAACTGGCATAAATTATGTTGATCAACCTGCTTTGATCCATTGCCCTGTTCACCGGACTGCCCAGTTGGACACCAGAAGAAAGCATTGTTTGATATGTTGACAAGCACTAACAGCTCCCTTGTCCAGCATTCAAATATAGGTGGCATGGCGCCCATTACATGTCCTGCCATTGACGGCCAGCCACCATTGCCTTTGTTTGCAGTGTTGGAATGAAAGAGAAACCTAGAGTGTTACAGACTGGAGATATGTTGTCTTTAGCGATAAATCCAGGTATATTGCCTTTGCCGAGGAGCGACACACTTCCCCAACTGCTGGTGTGGTGATCACTGGAGCCATCGCATATGACAGTCAGTTACCCCTAGTGGTGTTACAAGGGACACTAATATCTCAGTGCACTTGTCTTCTCTCTTGGCATAGCATCCATTTCAACAGGATAGTGCTCATTCACACACATCAATGGCTTCCAGGAATGTTTCTCTCCAGGTTGCAACACTTCCTTTGCTAGTGTGCAAACTCTACGTACCCAGCTGCAACATCTGTGGACGAATGTGCTGCAGGATACTATATGGAACCTGTATGCCTCCATGTCCAATAGCAAATTTACTTTAAGCAACCAGTCAGTGGCCTTTGAAAGTAATTTTCTAATTTTCTTTCTTGCACCAAGCAGCCACATGGCATTCTGCTGGGGATAACTAATCTACTACATAGATATTGTAATTAATGGTATTATGAGCAATGATCTCTAAAGATTGTACGGAACTACTCTAGAATTGAGAGGCACTTTTGCACTATTTCTTGTCTGAGTGTGTGAACTGCATTGTGTATATGATACATTTTTCTCTCTTCACAGATATTATTTTTGTACAAGGAACTGAAGTAATTTTTAAAGTGGCCCTTAGTCTTCTCAGTAATAATAAAGAATATATCATGGCACGTGACAGTTTTGAGAATATAGTGGATTTTCTGAAGGTCAATATTCCTGATATGACGACGGATACTATGGAAAAAATTATAACCCAGGTAAATTGATTGGTAATTACAAATACAACATGTAGCGTTATTGAGCCAAAGTATACTGTACTCCATCACTTGGTATTCCTGGTTTCACAGGTTATCAGCAAAACTGACGTAATCCAGCAGTAGTGATCTCCACGCATTGAATACTGGACATTGATCGATTGAAGTGTTCAACATGATTTTTATGACAGAGATATTAGTATTTCAGTCAGCTTGAAGAAAATAATCTTCCATACTGTTGGACATTTACATGGGCAGTGTAGAAGGAGCTAAAATTTATATTCTCTGAATGATGGATTTGTTTCAGATGTTTGGCATAGATTAGATTCCATACACAAATCTGCAATAAAGTACAAAGTGGTGTTATCTCATTTCTACAAAATGTCCACATGTGTATCAGTTCATGCACGTCACTCTGAAAGTATTTGCAGCAAGGCACTGTGTATATGCCGATCATGTACTATATCTATTTGTGTACATGGATTAATAAATATTTAAAGGGGTTTTCCAGGTTTATTTCAGGCCTATCCTTGGCATAGGTCATCAACTGAAAATAGGTGAAGGTCCAACATCTGGATCCCTCGACTAATCAGATGTTTGAAGATGTTGCATGGTTCCTGTGGATAGCTCATCAACATGAAAATTTTATTTGGGGCCAGAATACCCCTTTAATTTATCAGCGATTTATGGCTTTCTGAAACGATCTGTCATCTCATATAATTCTTCTCATACAGGTATTTGAAATGGACATCTCTAAACAGCTCCATGCGTACGAGGTTGAGTATCTTGTGATTAATGATGAAATTCTGGAAACCTCCAAGCCTTGTGATGATACAGAGGGTTTCCAAAAGCTAGAGAAGGCGAACAACCAACTAAAAAGGCAGAATATGGACCTCTTAGAAAAGTTGCAGGTAAATTGATAAACACTAATACTTAGTATAAACAGTTTCTGCTTTGGCGTTTTTTTTTTTCTCAGGAAGTGACCTCACGTTTATTGGTTACACAGCAGGATCCACATAGTATGCCTAGAACACACTCTAATAGAGCTCTATTATTATCATGTACAGAAAATAACATTAAAAATATACAAGAAAATATAAAAGCAGATATAAAATTAAATATGTCATCAGCTGCTTTTAATTAAACATAAAATGTAGGTGATACATTCTGAAAGTGTTTCAGATATTTTTTTTTTGCTAAATAGTTAAGATATATTACAAAGTTTCTTGTATTCAGATTATCAGAGGAAAATCCTTCTATATCCTCTTATCATCATCTTTCTTGCCTGCTAAACTGCTCAGTTCACCGCTCAGTCCTGTCTTCACTAAAGACAGACTGCAATTCATAAAAGTCTATAGCAGGGGTCGGCAACCTATGGCACACGTGCCACTCTTGGCACGCGAGGCTTATTTCCCTGGCACGGCAGCGGACTCCTCACCCAGCAGTTTCGATCGGACCAAACACGTCCGAAACGAAACTGCTATTATTATACTGTGGAGTCTCTTCAGAGACTCCGGGGAGATGATCAAACATAAAAAACAATGTTACTCACTATTCCACGCTCCGCAGCCGCTCTGTACTCTTCAGGCGCTTCTGCTTGAAGTCAGCTGACAGGGCCTCAGGGGTCTCGTCTGACGTCATTACGCATAATGACACGACGTGACCCCTGAGACTCAATGAGCGGTTGCTGACTACAGGCTGAAGCGCCCGAAGATACAGAGCGGGTGCGGAGCGTGGAATGGTGAGTTAACATTGTTTTTTATGTTTCATCACCTCTCTTTGCCCTCCACTTATTATACTCTGTGGTCTGAAGAGACCCCACAGTATAATAATAGCTAGTGAGTGTGCAGGGGCCACTATAGAGCATAATACCGTGTGCAGGGACCACTATGGGACATATACCGTGTGCAGGGGTCGCTATGGGACATATACCGTGTGCAGGGGCCGCTATGGGACAGATACCGTGTGCAGGGGCCACTATGGAGCATAATACCATGTGCAGGGGCCGCTATGGGACATATACCGTGTGTAGGGGCCGCTATGGGACATATTGCTGTGTGCAGGGGCCGCTATGGGACAAATACTGCGTGCAGAGGCCGCAATGGGACAAATACTGTGTGCAGAGGCAGCTATGGGACAAATACTGTGTGCAGAGGCCGCTATGGGACATAATACCCTGTGCAGGGACCGCTATGGGACAAATACCGTGTGCAGAGGCCGCTATGGGACAAATACCGTGTGCAGAGGCCACTATGGGACAAATACCGTGTGCAGAGGCCGCTATGGGACAAATACCGTGTGCAGAGGCCGCTATGGGACAAATACCGTGTGCAGAGGCCGCTATGGGACAAATACCGTGTGCAGAGGCCGCTATGGGACAAATACTGTGTGCAGAGGCAGCTATGGGACAAATACTGTGTGCAGAGGCCACTATGGGACATAATACCGTGTGCAGGGACCGCTATGGGACAAATACCGTGTGCAGAGGCAGCTATGGGACAAATACTGTGTGCAGAGGCCGCTATGGGACATAATACCTTGTGCAGGGACCGCTATGGGACATAATACCGTGTGCAGGGACCGCTATGGGACATATACCGTGTGCAGGGACCACTATGGGACATTATTTTGAATAACGGTGTGTTTTCTATATTAAGGATGTGTTTTTGCACAGAAAACTCAGGCTTTGTTTTTTTTTTTTGTGCAAAAATGCACCAGTTTTACATCGAATGAAAAAGTTCCAAATATAGCTGCATCCAGATACATAGTGTGTTTTCACCATAAGACTGCTGCCATACGGTGCTCCTGGACACATTTACCACTAATTGGGGGCTACACATGGACTTTCATTGCTTCTAATCAGAAAGTACAGGAGCGCCTCAGGAAATAGCAGTTAACGCATGTGTCCTAAAGCATCTGGTGGCAGCACTTCTGTGTTATGGTTTGTGGTATATGACTTTAGTTTAGGGGTCGTCAGACTTACAATTATTGACCGGCACTCCGAGTACCTCATCTTTGATTTTTTTATTAAAATCGGCACGCCAAACAAAAAAAAGTTGCCTACCCCTGGTCTATAGAGAGGAGGGTGAGGAGCAAAATGAGTGAGTGAGAAGCAAAGAGACACAGGTGCAGAGCAGATCACTAGAGCTTTACTTAAAGCTCATTACCATTAAAACGTGCTAGAAATCTGCTGAATACTTAGTGTTGTGTCTGTATTTGTTTCTCGCCCACTGGGGTCTTCTGCCTACCCATCTTCTCAATAGACTTCTATGTAATTTAATTTGTCTGTGAGTCTTCAATTTACTGAAATATCCATCTAGACCAGGGGTCTCAAACTCGCGGCCCTCGGGACAATAGTTTGCGGCCCCCACCTCAATATCAAACTTTATTGTTAGTGCGGCCCGAGTTTGATACGAATGGCACCAGGGGCGCACTGTCTGGGGGGCGGCATTTTTTACTATCTAATGTAAACCAGCCCAGGACAGGCCGCTTTAAAAAAAAAACAACGCTGAGCGGGGCCTGTCCTGGGCTGGCTTACGAGACGTCCGCATCACAGCGCAGGCAGCGATACAATGACATCATCGCGCCTCCTACGCTGAGACACAGACGTCTCGGACAAGAGGAGGAGGCGGCGGCTGCATCAAGGCATCGGAGGTAGGTGAGGATAAGTTTTTTTTTATTTATATAAATAGGCCGTGACCTGCTGGAGTATCCCCGGCAGGTAATGGCCTATTTATTTACCTACCCCGCGTCTGCTCGTGGCCGCCCCCACTTCCCCTTCTGCTATGGGACGCAGAAAGGGAAGTGGACGCTGCTGTGAGCAGCCGCAGGCATCGGTAAGTGAGGCCGCAGGCCTCAAATACTACTATTATTACACTGTGGGGTCTTTTCAGACCCCGGAGCAGGGGCGTAACTATCGGGGTAGCAGCTGCCACATGGCCCGGGACATTAGGGGCCCCGGAGCCCTGTTGCAGCCGCTACCGCGAACCCCACAAGCCAGTAACGATCGCGGTCGCAGGAGGTGCGACCGGACCCGGCAGGGTAGGGAGCCCGCGGACAGCTGGAGATGGCCGGGCCCCGGACCATTATGATAGCGGTCGGGGAAAGTCTGGTTCCCCGACCGCTATACATACTGTTATTGGAAAGGGGCCCTGGCATATTGCAGGCCCCTTTCCAATACATGCCAGCCCAGGGGAGGTGACTGAAAATAATAAACACATATTCTCACCTCTCCTGGGCACAGCGTCCTCTGCGGCGCTCCTCCGTCATGTGACTGAGGCCTGTGATTAGGCCCCAGCGGTCACATGGGGCGCGGCCGCGTAATGACGTCAGTGCGCCCCATGTGACCGCTGAGGCCCAATCACAGGCCTCGGCAGCGACGTCGGCAGAGGGCCTGAAGACGCTGAAGATGGCAGGATGGAGAGAGGATGCCAAGGAAAGGTAAGGCAAGGTGAGTATGAATGTTTGTTATTTTTAATCACCTTCCCTGGGCCTCCGATTATTATACTCTGGGGTCTGAGGAGACCCCAAAGTATAATAATAGCACCGATGCGGAGGGGGGCTGTTGGGAGCATATAGTACTGTGTGTGGGCCACTGTAGAGCATATAATACTGGGTGGGGGCCACTGTAGAGCATATACTACTGGGTGGGGGCCCCTGTAGAGCATATACAGTGCTGGCCAAAAGTATTGGCACCCCTGCAATTCTGTCAGATAATACTCAATTTCTTCCAGAAAATGATTGCAATCACAAATGCTTTGGTAATAAGATCTTCATTTATTTTGCTTGCTATGAAAAAACACAAAAGAGAATGAAAAAAAAGTCAAATCATTGATCATTTTACACAAAACTCCAAAAATGGGCCAGACAAAAGTATTGGCACCCTCAGCCTAATTCTTGGTAGAACAACCTTTAGACAAAATAACTGCGAACAACCGCTTCCGGTAACCATCAATGAGTTTCTTACAATGCTCTGCTGGAATTTTAGACCATTCTTCTTTGGCAAATTTCTCCAGGTCCCTGAGATTTGAAGGGTGCCTTCTCCAAACTGCCATTTTGAGATCTCTCCACAGGTGTTCTATGGGATTCAGGTCTGGACTCATTGCTGGCCACTTTAGAAGTCTCCAGTGCTTTCTCTCAAACCATTTTCTAGTGCTTTTTGAAGTGTGTTTTGGGTCATTGTCCTGCTGGAAGACCCATGACCTCTGAGGGAGACCCAGCTTTCTCACACTGGGCCCTACATTATGCTGCAAAATTTGTTGGTAGTCTTCAGACTTCATAATGCCATGCACACGGTCAAGCAGTCCAGTGCCAGAGGCAGCAAAGCAACCCCAAAACATCAGGGAACCTCCGCCATGTTTGACTGTAGGGACCGTGTTCTTTTCTTTGAAGGCCTCTTTTTTTTTTCCTGTAAACTCTATGTTGATGCCTTTTCCCAAAAAGCTCTACTTTTGTCTCATCTGACCAGAGAACATTCTTCCAAAAAGTTTTTGGCTTTCTCAGGTAAGTTTTGGCAAACTCCAGCCTGGCTTTTTTATGTCTCTGGGTCAGAAGTGGGGTCTTCCTGGGTATCCTACCATAGAGTCCCTTTTCATTCAGACGCTGACGGATAGTACGGGTTGACACTGTTGGACCATCGGACTGCAGGGCAGCTAGAACTTGTTTAGATGTTAGTCGAGGTTCTTTAGCCACCATCCACACAATCTTTCGTTGAAATCTCTCGTCAATTTTTCTTTTCCGTCCACATCTAGGGAGGTTAGCCACAGTGCCATGGGCTTTAAACTTCTTGATGACACTGCGCACGGTAGACACAGGAACATTCAGGTCTTTGGAGATGGACTTGTAGCCTTGAGATTGCTCATGCTTCCTCGCAATTTTGCTTCTCAAGTCCTCAGACAGTTCTTTGGTCTTCTTTCTTTTCTCCATGCTCAATGTGGTACACACAAGGACACAGGACAGAGGTTGAGTCAACTTTAATCCATTTCAACTGGCTGCAAGTGTGATTTAGTTATTGCCACCACCTGTTATGTGCCACAGGTAAGTAACAGGTGCTGTTAATTACACAAATTAGAGAAGCATCACCTGATTTTTCAAAGGGTGCCAATACTTTTGTCCACCCCCTTTTTTATGTTTGGTGTGGAATTATATCCAATTTGGCTTTTTGACAATTCTTTTTGTGGTTTTCCATTGAAGACAAATTAAATGAAGATATTATTACCAAAGCATTTGTGATTGCAATCATTCTCTGGAAGAAATTGAGTATTATCTGACAGAATTGAAGGGGTGCCAATACTTTTGGCCAGCACTGTAATACTGTGTGGGGGCCCCTGTAGAGCATATAATACCGTGTGCAGGGGCCAATATGGAGCATATTACCGGTGTGGAAAACCTGATGCGGCCCAGCCTCACCCAGACTCTACCTCCAGCGGCCCCCGGGTAAATTGAGTTTGAGACCCCTGATCTAGACTGACCAGTTTAGCAGGCAGGAGAGGAGCCAGTAACAGGAGATAAAAGCATAGGTATAAAGCTTTAGTAGACGTGGTTTAATGCAGTGAAAACGTGATTTTATTCAGCAACAAGTAGTAAATACGTTTCGGTCAATTGCTAACCTTCGTCAGACTCTGTGCAAAGATGGAGTGTGGAAGGCTGAAGGATAGCAGTATTCTGCCAGGAGAAGCGTTATTGCTGCCAGGAGGAGCATTAGTGGATAGTGGTATAGCCTCCAGGTAAGGAGCGCTTACCTGGCGGCTATACCGCTATCCATATGATGCTCCTCCTGGCAGCTATAACGCTTCTCCTGGCAGAATACTCTGACGATGGTCAGCAATTGATCGAAAAGTATTTGCTACTTGTTACTACATTAAACCGTGTCTACTAAGTCTTTTATACCTATGAATATTACAGGTTGGGACCCTACTTTGTGATACATCTGAGAGTGCCTTCGACACTTTTGAAGCAGGAGGTAAAAGCATTTTCCTCTGATAATATATATTACAAAGTTTCTTATATTCGTCTGAACTAAAACATTACAACATTTACAAAAACATTGAAACTACAGTTACTCTTAAATTTCATATGGGTACACATGGCTCATTTATTGTGCTTTTTTTGTATGATAAATGTTTGTTTGCTTATATTATATTGCCTTACCAACCCCATTCTTCTTTCTCGAATACAGGTAGCTCACACCAAGATTCAAAGTCTGGAAGCCAATCTTGAAAACATTGTATCCAGGGAAAACAAAACAAGAAATGTTATCCGATCTTTGGAACAAGAAAAATCAGCTTATCAAAAGATGGTGGAGCAAATGAGGAAATACGTGCCAGCTAATGTACTGACAGACTGTGAACTTTTGCTTAAGGATGTTAGCTGTAGTCCAAACAACAAAACAAAGGCAGGAAGTAAGCAATAAAAGACAATGGTAGTGCTGCTGTGGCACGCAGCGTACATTGTTTCCTCAAAACCAAAAATGATGCATGCTCTGGAGGAGGACCGCGCATTACAGTGCATGCTTCATGGCCTCTCCGAGGGTGTGGAGGCTTTTTCTGGGCACAGATCCACTATGACTGGTGGAGCCTGTAGCTACTGTTATAAATAAGGAACAGCTAAATACCATCTGCGATATTAAAGAAAATGCCTCTATGATTTACATATGCAAAAAACCTAGTCATAGACAGAATTTTAAGGAAAGGGAGAAGTGATTTGTTTTGATAGAAATGTGTTCATTTACAAGCTGTTACTGGAAATCGCCAATGGTGAGAAGGCATCCTATATCACTTATCGGTAGTGTCCATAGAGAGTAATAATACTTGAAAATGAATGTTTCCCAAAGAGCATATTTCACACTTCTGATGTGAAGCATCTAGAAGAACTTGGAGGTTTTTTTGTGCCTGTCATTGATTCTACTGACATCTGTTACATGTGTGGAGTTTTTACACAGCGATCACTACATGATATGTTATGATGGGCTGATGCCGCCGTTGTGCTATAAACAGAAATTTTTAGTTTGGCTTTAGCAGAGCTGCCTATGAATAAGTAAACGTGTCAACTTCTGTCTTATTTAGATCTACCTGGAGCACTCTGGTTTGCTTCCTGTAAAAGTCTATCTTTGAACACTATCTTTTTCACAGAACTGTAAAATTCTCTGCAGATTTATTTCATATCTTGAACATAGAGCTCCAGATGCCCTACTTCCCATCCAACAGCTATTGAGTTGAAAGCTCATATTCTGTCTTTCTGCATTGACCACTATTGGGTGCTTACTGTACTTCATTCAGCTTTATACAGCTCTCATTATTATCAAAAACTACCTGTATAAATCTGTATGCAGTAATTTCTGTGCCCCCCACCCCTTTCAGTGGTTACTTAACAGAAAAACTTAACTCAGATACCTAAGATATTTTATTAATATGAGTCAGGACATTCACTGCAAACTTGAGTTGATGTAAAACAATATTTTTAGCATCTCGGGATGTTAGTGCCTATCATGATTGTTAAACAGTAGGTAATATATCTGTGACTTCACTGCACACAAAACTGTACACATACAAGGATATGATTATTTTGTAATTTTCCACACATTAAACATTTAGATTTGCTTCTCATACTCAGATATACCATACGCTACACTGAAAGTAAATTTCACCTCCGTTAGTTATCAGTTTTATTATTTCTATAGCAAAATATTTGGAGATGTTTAACGTACCTCTTAACAAGTCACCTTGGATTTTCTTTTGTATAATTATTGTATTGTTCTTTCTCTACTAATACACAAGACTAGTGATTCAATATACTAGATTGGGACATAATACAAAATTAAAATAAATTAAAAAATACATTTGGCTATATAGAGCTAGACCTACTCGCATCTCAGAGGTACATACAGGTTTATCCATAGTAGACAATGCTCTGTAAGCTCAACTATGACTCCGTAGCAGTTGGGCTGATTTATTTCATCTACATTTATTCAGTACGTTATAGCTGTTATTGAGGACAATAATTTGTGTTGGAGTTGAAAATCAACTGATAGTACTCAATTTTTTCAAATTACAGAAGTATATTTCTATTGTATGTAGACAATGGAGATGGAATATGAATCAATGTTTTAGCCTGTTTTCGTAAAAAGTGAAATTACAACAAACCTTTGGTTTCAGCCTCTGAAGGCTCACATAAATGTAAGTGTGTGTGTGTATATATATATATATATATATATATATACACACACACTTACTACAGACAGTACATCCCATTCAAAAACTGACTGCACAAAAAGACTACATGGTCCATTTAGTCTGCCCTAGTAAGACAACTCTCTATGTTTCTATGGAGAGAACTTGCTAACTGATAACGTCCTGTGATTACAGCAGCATCAGCACTATTTTGAAGTAGGCAGTCTTTCTTGCTCTATACAGTGTGAGAAAAGATGTAGAGCGGTGACGAGATTAATGTGAGCTAGTCGGGCTGCAGATCCCTTGTATCTGCCACTTAGCAGACAAAAATCTACTGTTAGTGAAGGGTGTTGACACTGGTATAAAACAACAAAAGGACTAGTACCAATCCTCTGCACTTCTCTGCTGATGCCCACCCAGCCCCTAGCTGATGCTGGTTAAACTGGCTGATTGGTAAGGTGAGTGTTGTTCCTTTTATAATTTTATTCCATTATCAACTATTTGTTAAAAAAATAAAAAATAATAATAATGAGGTTGGAAAATCCCTTGAAAAAGGGAAGAGGAAGTCTGCAGCATAAACAGAGCTTTGAAGGAAAAGGCAACACACAGGTATTGCACATGAGTATCTTTGAGGACTGTGAAGTACATTTTATTTCCATAAAACCAGAAAAGCCCTTCAAATCTTAAGACATAAGTTATGTATCTATATATGCTTAGTTAATTCTTAGGTAAAGAGCATTAAGCCACTGTAAAGATAAGGTCATGATCAGAAAAATGCATTTATGTACTTCTCTTTTGCTATGTAGAATTATTTTTAGTGATGTTCTTTTTTTCCTTCTGCTTTCAGAAAGTTTTAACATCTCAGGGGCATTGTTAACTTCTCAAAACATCCAAGCTCAGAAATACAATTGTTCATCTATCTATCTATCTATCTATCTATCTATCTATCTATCTATCTATAGGTCCATCAACTTGCAAGCAGTCTGGCCTGTTCACCTAGACCTGACTGCCCAAATCACTTCTCTGTGCTAAAAGTGTTGTATCCAAGCCAAAAAGTCCAGCATTAACCACTCAAGGTGCCCATTCAACGTGGCAACTCCTATAAGGAAATTGTTCCTCAGAGACAGGAATTTGAATGGTGCAATTTGCAGTGTACAAGTGGGGCTGAATAAGAAGTTTATAGAAATCTCCCATCTGGGGCATGTAGTCTGTGTTTCAGAGTACCAGCTTTAGTGCACAGGTAACTGACACTGACATCTGTTTTGACCATCAGTGCAGAATAGATGATATGTTACATCTTAACTGGGGGAAGCGTTGAAAAGGTTTGTGGACAAATTCTTTTTGCATTCGGAATTAAAACAAATTACATTAAGGTTATTTGTCCATTTCTTAGATGATACAGAAATCCCTGTATTTTACCTTTTTTCCTAAAAATACAGGCGCATAGTCTATGAGCCATACTCCTTTAGGCCTGCCTATTCCAGGTGAGCTGAAAAAAAGCCAAAGTCTGCATTGATCACTAGAAGAATCTTATGAACAATGTTCCACTTTGGCTGTGATTGGCTTTTTTTTTGCCTTCCCTGGAAGAGGTGGGTTTGTTGAGCTACCTTTTTATCTGTTCATGGTTGGGAGACTCTTCTGAAGAGATTGTCCAATGCAGACAATCCTTTTTAATCACTGTGCGTCTTGACACATTTCACTGCATTTCTGTGCTTAAAGGAGTCATAGGTGGATGGAAAAGTAATATAAAGTGCATTCCTTAAATTCCTTAAATTTTGCACTGTAGTCTGGGATTTGAAGGCACCACTGAAAGGGTGGCATTGCACCAGCTAATCTTATTACAATTGCATCTGGTGATTTTATGGGTCTGTCTTTGTGAACCCTTTTAAAATTTGTTCACATGAGGTTATTTCAGTCAGTGGCAGATTATGTCTTATACAATAGTTGAGGTTTGTCTCCATTTTTAGTAATGTTAATACATTTCTTCTCATTCTGGGCTTAGGCTTCCATTGGGTGGTCCTACTTAGACAGCTATCCTGCACAGCCATACAGGTAAGAATGGCAGGCACTGAATCCACTGGACTCCACAGCATAGTAAGAGCAGGGATTTGAATGAATAAATACAAGTTATAATGAATCCTTTGTTACAAAACTGTATTAGTCTGCTTTCCTCCTTCTGGTCTATAACCTGTTTCCTGCAGACCAGTCATCGTGTTTCACCAGACAGGTTCTCATTAAATCTAGAAAGTGAAATTAAAACATCCTTATCATTTTTGGGATATTTGCAAACATTTTAGACTAGAAAGGCAGTATGAAGATGGGCCAGATTTATCAGTGATTTATGGTGGGCTAGCCACAGACAAAGTCACTCATTTTTAGTGGTTTCTATTGTGATTTTGCAGTGGAAAATGCTGCTTAATGTGACTGTGTGGACATTTTCGCTGTGAATGGCTTTACCCTTAGACCGTCTAGTCTGTTTATACCTCCTATTAGTTGGTTTACTTTAGGCCAGAATTTCAGCCGTGCACCCTTTCCACATCCACTTAATGAAAAAGTCAGAAACATTTCATGTCCATTTAGATTTGCCAGGGTTGAATCATAACCACATTACTAAATCTGCCCCATTTTTTGTAGCACAGTCACAGCAGAACATTTGTCCATGTATCCTGTTGCACGTCACCACAAAATGTTGTCAGTCGAGTTCCAGCGCAGCTAGCCAATACTTTGCTTTTAGCAAAATTCTTAGTTTTGTAGTTACTGCTTCCTGCATCATTCTTTTGTCAGAGAATATTGAATATATAGTTATCCTGTAAGCCTGGGTCATACATGCCATGTGATAACCAGTGAAGTGTGTTGGGTTCAGTAATTCAATGACTTACTATGCACTACAAATGTGGTGTTTGTGGCTGTGCTGGATGGCAAGTCTCATAGTATTGGTACAAATACAGAGATTGTCTATACCATGCGTGTTATTGTGCATCCAGAATTTTCAACTGTTAATAATCCACTCTTTGAATAGGTTTTGGAATACACTGTTTATTGCTGGTGTTATGTCTCTGAACACTGTATTGGTTTACCAGTGACTGTATTGGTCTACCAGTAACTTTACTTTAAGAGAAAAAGGGAAGAAATGACCTGACAACTGTCCTGCCTATGCTGAATCTTAGAAAAGAATCCAAGCAATATATAAGACAAGCAACAAAATATCCAGAGCGTTGAGGGGACTTCAGTTTTTCACTGTTCCTTCCTATGTGTTTAACATAGGACTGAATCGCATGGCTATTTTGGCACATTTTCTAGGTTTGTTTAGCAGTAAAATGCACTGAAGGTGAAATCACTATCTTTTGGAAATATATACCCCTGCATTTTTGTCATATAAAATATGATCTCAATGTGCAAATGTGCCAAATCTGGATATATTTCATCCTACATCCTGAATGATATTGCTGTATGTCTGCTTCCTATGCAATGATTCACTGAAAGCACCAGACCCTATTCTCCACTTATAAAAAGAATAAAATGTGTCTTAAAAGCAAAGAAAAAGTTGTTGTGTTTAATTCTTTTCTTACACCAAATATGTACTGTAAAGTGATATGTCTTCTGCTGCTGAAGACTCTGATGTTATCAGCGATGTTACCAGGTAAACAATACCCTTGCTAAGCCGGTATCTCCATTGTGCTATGACTTGCAGCACTTATGTAAAGCTCCAGTTCTATGTCTACTTTACATGTTTTGTTAGTAAATAGCATTGTACTACAGTTGTTCCGAATCAACCCCTTAAAACCAGTGGTAACCATATGTATTTGCAATAGGTTTTGCCTTGATAGTTCATTATTGATCTCTATCCAGTACATGAACTTCAGCTATATTCACACAAATGTCAATAAACAGCTGTGTGACGGCCATTTTAAAAAAAAAACATTGTAGGGAATTTATTAAGACTGGCATTATACTGTATATGCCAGTCTTAATCCATTTCCCTGCCGACATGAACTAGCTCAGTAGCAGCAAAGGTGCGGACCCAACCAGTCAGAGACAGGGACACAAAGCTCTGGTGTAAATAGCTTTATTTAAAGAAAACAATCAAATAAATAAACCTTCATGTCAGGTACAAATAATACAGGTTACATGTTATTTTGGCTGCACAGTGAACGCTGTAAAAACAAAGCCCGAAACAAAGAAAGTCGCACAAACACAATTTTTCTCCAATTCCCCCCCAATCAGAATTTTTTGTCCAGATTGGGGGGGAATATTGTACAGAATATTAAATGGTACCATTACGAAGTACAATCTGTCTTGCAAAACTGTGCTCATACGGTTCTGTGAACGGAAAAATAAAAAAGTTATGTCTCTTAAAGGCAGGGAGTCAAAAGAAAAATCGAAAAATGGCTGTGGTGGGAAGGCCCCAACTAGTGCAAGGCTCCAGCCTCTATATAAATGTACTTAAATGACAGGTTAGTATTGAAGTGATCCAATTCGGATGCTCATTGCATCATAACTCTCTATGCTGCAAGGTGAATATTTGAGCCGTAATCTGCTGCACAAAACCAATAGCGGTTTTTTCCATCTCCTATTCATTTCAATAGGCTTTGTGAGGCAGAATCTACCTAAAAATAGGTCATGATGATTCTTTTTTTTTTTCCTCTAGCTGGCTCCCATTAAAATAAATAGGAAACTTGGAGGTGTTTTTTGAATTCTGCCTGAAATATCTGAGTTCACTTCTGCAGTATAGGCTGCACTAAAACAATTCTACCACCAGATGGTGATGTCTTACACTGATAGAATTATTTATACAGTATTTTGTAGTAGTTGTAGTAACAATTTTTTCAGTTTTTTTACAGAGTTAAGTAATTGCACATTTATTCGCATATATGCACAAGATCAGGATTACAAGCAGATTTTCCCTGTGGATTTAAAATCCATTGGCATTAAAGTCAATGAGAAATGGTATTTCTATTTCTCTATTTTTTTTTCTGCACAAAAATTATTTTTTTTTCTGGTGCAAATTTTATAAAATGGCTTCAAAATCAGCACTGAAATCTGCTGGTGAAGATTTCTGCGCACATACAAACAAATGTTCTGCATATACACGCGTGGACAAAATTGTTGGTACCCCTCGTTTAATGAAAGAAAAACCCACAATGGTCACAGAAATAACTTGAATCTGACAAAAGTAATAATATATAAAAATTCTATGAAAATGAACAAATGAAAGTCAGACATTGCTTTTCAGCCATGCTTCAACAGAATTTTTAAAAAAAGAAAACTCATGAAACAGGCCTGGACAGAAATGATGGTTCCCTTAACTTAATATTTTGTTGCACAACCTTTTGAGGCAATCACTGCAATCAAACGATTCCTGTAACTGTCAATGAGACTTCTTCACCTCTCAACAGGTATTTTGGCCCACTCCTCATGAGCAAACTGCTCCAGTTGTCTGGGGTTTGAAGGGTGCCTTTTCCAGATGGCATGTTTCAGCTCCTTCCAAAGATGCTCAATAGGATTTAGGTCAGGGCTCATAGAAGGCCACTTCAGAATAGTCCAATGTTTTCCTCTTAGCTATTCTTGGGTGTTTTTAGCTGTGTGTTTTGGGTCATTATCCTGTTGCAAGACCCATGACCTGCGACTGAGACCAAGCTTTCTGACACTGGGCAGCACATTTCTCTCTAGAATCCCTTGATAGTCTTGAGATTTCATTGTATCCTGCACAGATTCAAGACACCCTGTGCCAGATGCAGCAAAGCAGCCCCAGAACATAACAGAGCCTCCTCCATGTTTCACAGTAAGGACAGTGTTCTTTTCAAGATATGCTTAATTTTTCCGTCTGTGAACATAGAGGTGATGTGCCTTGCCAAAAATTTCGATTTTTGTCTCATCTGTCCATAGGACATTCTCCCAGAAGCTTTGTGGCTTGTCAACATGTAGTTTGGCAAATTCCAGTCTGTCAGATTCAAGTTATTTCTGTGACCATTGTGGGCTTTTCTTTCATTAAATGAGGGGTACCAACAATTTTGTCCACGTTTGTAAGTCCTGATTGTGTGCATGTACCCTTATTAATTTGGCACTATATTGAAGTGATTCATACAATACATGAAGCAGCAAGACAGGAACTGAGTACTAATATAATTTACAATTGACTAAAAGAACATGACCTTAAAGGCCACAAGTGGTAATTATTTGTACATAAATGCATATTATATCATTTGAGCATATATGGGGAAATACTGAGTGAGACTAATATATCATATTGTAAATAATAATACAATTCTCTGATACCCCGGTAGCTGCAGGGCATTCCTGTAATAACTTGCTGTGCGCAAAGGATATGTAACAATGACTGCCATTTATGGTCTGTACTAGTTTACAGATTCTAGGCTAAATTGTATTATAAAACAAGCTGCCTTATCCTCCACCTGTAACCGTATCATCCACAGCCCTGCCGTTTATTTAGGACGTAAACACAACGGAGTACATTGCTCTCATATTGCCCTCATGTTCCAAGAAGTTATTTTGCTGTGGTGCACTGTGGCAGCAATACTTGTGTATTTTATTGAATATCCACCCATCTACAAGAAAGAATGCATCACACCAAATTTTTTAGTCCACAAGTTAAATAGGGGATTTTTTTTATTTCTCTAGTGAATATCTGGAGTCAACAGACAAGAGAAAATCTTTTCTTTATATCTAGAGTTTGACATCCAGACAGTATATTCAGTGCCAATCTGAGTGCCTATGCTATTGGTCAGATCTTTTTAGGACCCCAAAGATTAGTTGATAGTAGTATAATGTTGTACCGTGTTAGCCATTGAAAGTAGTGGAAGAGTGAAGAAATCAGGCGATACCTTTTAGAGGCTAACTGAGTATATTTATAAGTAAGCTTTCAGAAGACTAGCTTCCTTCAGTTCTTGTATAACACCATGTCTGATGAAGGAAGCTAGTTTCTGAAAGCTTACTTATAAATATACTCAGTTAGCCTCTAAAAGGTATCGCCTGATTTCTTCACTCTTCCAAAGACTAGTTATCACACTTACTATGTCATCTAGAGATTGGGAAACCTCTCAGGTTTTGTTTTGTTTCAGGTTTGGGCGGCTCTGGTCCTAGATTTGCTTATGGTGAAACAAGTTTGGTATGAACCACACCTTTTACTGGCTTACAACATAATGTATAACATTGATAGGGCTCATAGAAACCTATCTATCTACTTCTAGCTCTTTAGAAACTGGCAAACACAACCAAAGTTATGTCAAAGTGAAACTGACATTATTATACTCTGGGGTCAATTCATACTCTATTACCTCTTTTGGGCCTCCTCACAGTGTCTGCCACCCTCTCGGTCTCCTTGGTGACATCATGTGTCCAGGGTCATTGATGAGGCCTGTGATTGGGCCACAGCAGTGACATGAGCGTCATGACACTCAACATGCCTATGTGACTGTTGGTGGCCCAATCACAAGCCTCAGCAGTGACCTGGGCATATGACATCATCAGAAGAACACCATATGCCGCGAGGAGGCCCAAAAGAGGTAAGGGAAGGTAAGCATGAATGTTTTAATTTTTTTTACCTTTCCTGGGCCTCCACCTATTATACTCTGGGGTCTGAGGTGACATCATTACATACGCTGGCACTCTACAGGGAACCAAAAGCCCTACCTCTGACACCCACATTCCCATTGTCAGTGCTACTAATGCAATGACTATCCCTGTCACCTTATGCCGAATGCATTTTAGCATCTGCAATGGAGTCTTGAAGGAGAATGACATGACTAGTGTTATAAAAACTAACATTAATACGTGTCCCAGGTTGCAGTCACTCCATATCTCACAGTTACAATGTACTGGCGCTCAATTTATAGTGCTCATATCGCTTGTAAAGTCATACCCTGTGAGATTTCCACTCATTACCATGTTTCTAACTAGCCCCAGCTGATCTCTTATTGATGACCTATCCTGAGGATAGGTCATCAATAACAAGGAAGTGGAATACTCCTTTAGGCCAGGACCCCACGTTGCGAAAATGCTGCGTTTTAGCCACAGCAAAAACCACAGCATTTTACAGTACCTGAAAAGTGAATGGGATTCTGGCTAATCTAATCCACACATTGAGGAAAAACACTGCAGCGGAAATTCTGCAATTTCAAAAACCGTTGCATATTTGTAAATCTCAGCATATCAATTATACCTATGAAAACGCTGGCATTTTCCCTATAGGTATACTAGGGACAAAGTCTTCAGAGGAAAACTCTGTGGACTTTCTGTGAAAAGCTTTTTGGCTGCAACTCGCTACATGGGGCCTTAGCCTTAAAGGGGTAATCCATCTTTTAAGATAGGCCAACAATTTTAGATTGGCAGGGGTCCAACTGTGGGGACCAACGCAGATCATCTATTTCCCAGACCACACAGCTCCCATCATGATGTATATGCATAGGACACCAATGAAAAACCCATAACCGCTAGTCACAGGACACAATTGTGGACCAGAATTGAGTGAATAATGACTTACATATACAGCCACCATTAAGAGGATTACCTTTACTTAAAATTTACATCCTGTGCCTTCTAATGAGCTAGAGAATAAACATTTTTATGGGAATTCTACTTAACCCTTTCACTGCCAGGGGTCTCTGGAAATTTTGCACCTCCGGTAGCCAGAGCAATTTTCACAGTTTTGAGATGGACAAATAAAACCTAAATTGCAACATTAAAAAAATCATGCTAACCCCCCCTTACCCAGGGTCGGACTGGCCCACCGGGGAACCGGTGAATCCCCCGGTGGGCCCCGAGCCCCGACTATTAGTCCACATTTTACCAATGTAAATGCATTGGTCAGTGGCCCGATCTGGATGGTCAGGGGCCTGATCGGGCCCCTGACCATCCAGATCGGGCCCCTGACCAATGCATTTACATTGACAAAATGTGGATTAGTAATGGTCAGGGGCCGGACCATAAAGATGGCCGCTGCCGGCGGAGCGCAGCGGTGGAAGACTGTCCCTACCTTGTCATGGGCCCGCCTCCTGAAGCCTGCATCCTGATTGACAGCTGTTGGAGCCAATCAAATTGCAGCGCATTGCTGCACGCGTCAATGACGTCATGACGCTGTGCGCGGCGGCGGGATTCAGCAGAGGAGCCCAGAATAACAGTGTGGAAGGTAAGTACTATTTACCCACACACAAAACAATTTTTCCCCTTATTTTGCCCCTAAATCTTTCAGCTTCACTGACCCCTCTGAGAACTACAACCCCCAGCAGCTCCAGATGCTCTGGATCTGTTGAGAGTTGTAGTCCCCCCCCCCCCCCCCCCAAAAAAAAAAAAAAAAAAAAAAAACGAATATCCCACTGTATTATTATGCTGGTGCCTGCTCTAGGGCTCCAGCATGACAATACCTAAGTTGCAGAAACCGCTGAGGACTTTTCTGTCCGTCACTTTCAGTTTGAATATGGCGGACACCGGCGGACCTCATTATAATGGGGTCTGCCGGTGTCTGTGTGTAACCGCCATGTTAACAGTCCGCCTCTCAGTCATTCGGGTCCCATGGCCGCAGTTGTGAACCTAGCATAAGGCTATGGCTACACTACAACTTCCGTCATGGAACTAAAGATCGCCGTGTCGCCTTGGGACTCTTTCACACATTAGTGCATGGAGTCGCATTGGGACCCTCAGGTTGCAATGCGACTCCATTCACTAACATGAGTGAAGGGGTTACAAGGCGACACGGTGATCCACATGACGGAAGTCACGGCTTATTCATCAAAAACAATGTTTTCCACCTGCCGGAGTTTTGCGCCTAATTTATAATGAGGTGCGCACATAAATTAGTCGCGTCTTCCGGAGTCTGTGCACCTAAACAGAACTCCACACCAGCTCCTTGCTGATGTAGATCTCTGGGATCATTAACACTAGAAAACTGAAGTAAATGATGATAAAATGACAGGGCCAGAAAAGTGGTGAAAAACTCAAAAAGTCTCTTTTTTTTGCAAAAATTTTCACTTGCGCAAAATAATTGTTACTTTTTTAATGGCTTGTACATCACTTTTTTTTAGCACACAAGCTGTGTTAAATCAGCTCCTATTTATTTATTTATTTAATATGCTTACTTGTATAGCGCCATCATATTCCGCAGCGCTTTACAGACATTGACAGTCATATGTAGATTGTGAGCCCTATATGGGACAGTGACTGTCATTGTCTGTAAAGCGCTGCGGAATATGATGGCGCTATATAAGTAAGAAAAATAAATAAATAAATAAATAGTATTTACACTGTACAAATAGGATGCATGATGTTAAAAAAAAATGTCATGCATCCTATTTAATGTCATGCATCCTATTCATACAGTGTATATACTATGAGGCTGATTTAACACGGCTTATTTATTTATATGGCAGATATAACCTTTTTAACCAACCCCCAATATAATATAATTTTGTCAATATGTTGTTAAAAAAAAAAAAAAATTATTTATGCCAGGGGAGGTGAAAAACAACAAAAAAAAATACCCTACTCACCTGTCCCCGATACTGCAGTGTCCTCCCAGTGCAGTCCGATCCTGCTACTTGACTGTCTTCTGGCTATGATGTCCCGGCTCCCTTCCGCTGAGGCCGTCACATGACTACTTAGGTCAATCAGCAGCCTACAGAAGGGACCCAGGGATGTCACAGATAGTGACGTCCCTTCACCGTGGCTGCGGATTGGCCTTAGCAGTCATGTGTGGTGGGGACATGCGCCAACAGAGCTGCAGGACTGGGGAACACACGAGCATCGGGGACAGGTGAATGTGTTTTTTGGTTTTTTTTTTTTCACCTCTCCCACTCTAATTAAAAAATACATTTTTGCCTGGACAACCCCTTTAAAGGGATTATCCACATTCTAATATTGTTATACCACCTGCAGGGTTCCAACACGCAGGACCCCCTGAAGATCAGCTGCATTGGAATAGCATGGCTCTCAGTAATGTTACCATACCAGGAGCCACGCTGCTCACTAGCCGTATAAAGTGTAGTGGTGGCTTGAGGTACTGCAGCACTGTCCCATTGAAGTCTATGAGGCAGCACTACACTACCAAAAGCCGCAGCTACACTTTATACAGTGAGTGAGCAGTGTGGTTCCTGGCATATAATCATTACTGGAAGTCACGCTGTCCTGGTGAAGCTGATCTGCAGGGATCCAGGTTGTCAGACTTCCACAGATCTAAGGGCTCATTCACACAACAGGATTCCAAGGCCGTGTGCTGGCTGTTGTATTAGCAGCACACGGTCTGATAGATTTTAGTGGATCTATTCACACGACCATTGTTTTAACGGTCTGTGTGAATGATCCAAGAAAGAAATAGAACCGGCTATTTTTGGTGATTTTATGGATCTCTCAATAGACTCATGTCAATGAGGGATCCTTGAAAACAGATTTTCTTAGGGTGTACACTGTGCTGGGCACTGTCATGTGAGTGTAGCCTAGAATATTAGAAGGTGGATAACCTTTTTAAAGGGGTTATGCCATGAAGAACAGTTATCTGTTATCCATAGGATCGAGCCCTCAGAATCGGGGTGTTTTTCTTCTAACTGAATCCAGGCTGAATGTAGCTGTGCCCAGCTGGACGGGAGGCGACCGTGCACCTATTAACTTGAATGGAAGTGCCTGAGATAGTGAAGTACAGGACTTCGGCTATCTCAGTTACTCCCATTAAAGTAAAATATGGCATGGATGCTTCCTATCCAGCAGGGCACGGTTACATTCACCCTGGATTCAGTCAGACTAACTTCACTGTGGTGAGAAAAACAACCCCATTCTCAGGACCGGGAACCGGGATTCATTATGGTCTGTCCTATGGATACAGTAGTAGTTCGGCGACTCTGGCCTCGTAATAATCCTGGAGCATGTAAGGAATTCAGGTGCAGGAAGTGTAGGTCAGCGGGGACTTGTGTCACCACATTTCAGGAGCCATAGTCAGGGCACTTCTCTGTCCTTAAGGCTGGGGCCCCACGTGGTGTAAACGCCGCGGTTCACCTTCGGCGTAAACGCCGTGGAAAAAAAAAGCGGCGTTTTACAGTCACAGCAAAGTGGATGGGATTCTAGTAATTCCTATCCCCACTTTGCGTTAATATACGTGTTGCAGACATGCGGCGATTTCCAAAACCGTTGTGGTTTTGGAAATCGCTGCATCTTAATTATACCTAAGGAAATGCCGGCGATTTCCCTATAGGTATAATGGAAGTAGAAATTTCACGGAGGAAGCCTCTGTGAACTTTCTATCAAAAGCGCTGCAGGAAGAACTGCAGTGCGTTGCTGTCGTGGTTTTTCCAGCAGAGCTTTTTTGCTGCAGGACTCCATGTGGGGCTTAGCTTAAAGGGGTTTTCCAGGGCTTTCCTTTTTTTTTTTTTTTAATTGCTGACCTATCCTTAGAAATGTCATCAATTGGAGATCTGTTGGGGGTCTGACACCTTGTCCTCCTGTGGTTCAGCTGGTTAAAGAGGCAGTGGCCCTCTGAGTGCTGCTTCTACTTCACAGGACATGTGACATTATGTTCATTGATCACATGGCCTGATCACAGCTCCATCCCATTCAAGTGAATGGGCTGAGCTGTGATACCAAGCACAGTCACTATGGAGCTGTGCTTGGTAGGTACTGAAGAGGCTGCAGCACGCACATCATGTGAACAGGTGCTGATCCCTTTCCAATTTTTAATTGATGATTGCATAGGTCATCAATTACTCAGCCTTGGAAAACCCCTTTAAAGCCCCAATTAGACTGTCCTACTGATATAAAATAAGATAATATAGCACCCAAGTCTGTTTCCTCTCTGCAGTGAATGAAATGATAGCATTAAGCATTCTTCTATCTACAGTAGGCTTAACGTGAAAACTGTGGAATCCACCAGAACATATGGCCTTGTGCAGTTCTGGAACTACTGCACAGACAGTTGGTCTGTAAGCATAGACAGTGAATTCAGGGTAGGTGCTTCTCAACATCTATTATTGACTGATAGTCATCTGTTTTTGTTTTTTAAGGGATTGTCCAGGATGTTAATACAATAGATACTGATGATCTAGCCACAGGAAAGGCCATCAGCATCTGATCGGTGTGGGGGCTGACTCCCAGATCCTGCACCAATCAGTTGATTCAGCTCCCGCCTCTCAACCCTACCACATTGAAGTGTTTAAAATATTGATCCAGTGTTGAGGTGTGTCAGTTTCTTGGAAAGCTGGGTAGTACCCTTGTACTACCCTGATTTCCAAGGTACTAAGACAGCATTTAGCTTGTCAGCTGCTGCCACTCTGGATCAATATTATTACACTTCATTGTGATTGGTTTACTCCCAGGCACATTGACAGTATTTCACTTCAATAGCTTACTTTAAATGTGAGCAGGAGTAACTCAGGTCACATAGCTAGTGAAGGGACTCTTATGTAACTTAGGAGTCCCTTCACTAGCTCATTCTGGCACACCTACCTTTAGGATGAGACAGAATTCTGTCTCACAGATGAGTCAAGATTCTGTCTCAACTACAGGTCCCCTCCACCAGAATAGAAGCCAGTGTTCATTAAATTTACCAAATAAGAAGGAAGACAGCTGAAGGTCACTATAGTTTTTTAAAAAATTTTCATACTGCTGGGATCTTTTGTGTTTTTTTTTATCTTTCAGGTTATGATGGATCGCTTGGATTACGTCGGATTCATTGGACTCCATCGATGATCATCGTTTTTGTTTAATTTTTTAATAAAATGGTCAAAGAGGGTTGTCTGGGGGAGTTTTTATTTCAATAAAAATAATTTCTCTCATGTCTCTTGATTATTTTAACTACTTTCTTACCCCCTTAGTAATGGCGACTGTCTGTTAGACAGCATCCATTACTAAGGTGTGGCTTAGTGTTAGATGGTGAATATTTTAGCACTAACCCTCCAATTATTACCCCGGTACCCAACACCATCAGGGGTGCCGGGAAGAGCTGGGTATCGTCCGATACCCAGCTGTCTAAAGAGACTGCTGGGGATTGGGGTGGTTGCAGTCTGGTATTATTAGGCTGGGAAGGCCCAAAAACAGTGGCCCTTCCCACCCTTGTAATGTCAGGCTGCTGCTGCTTGTTATATCCGGCTGGATATGAGAAATTGGGGGGACCCTATGTCGTTTTTTTTTCCAATTATAAAGCAGCATAGGGTCCCCCCAATATTTCTGAACCAGACAGATATAACAAGCAGTAGCCTGACATTACAAGGGTGGGAAGGGCCACGGTGTTTGCCCCTTCCCAGCCTAATAATACCAACCTGCGATGGCCCCAATCTCTGGCTGTCTCTTTAGACAGCTGGGTATTGGACAATACTCAACTCTTTTTGGTGTTAGGTACCGGGGTAATAATTGGAGGGTTAGTGCTAGCCTTCACCAGCTGACACAAAGCCACACCTTAGTAATGGATGCTATCAGACAGTTGCCATTACTAAGGGGGTAAGAAAGTATTTTAAAAAAACTCGAGACATGAGAGAAATTTTTTTTATTGAAATAAAAACTCCCCCAGACAACCCTCTTTGACAATTTTATTAAATAATTAAAAAAAAAAACTGTAAAGCACTGCGGAATATGATGGCGCTATATAAGTAAGCATAATAAATAATAATAATAAATAAAAAAAACAAAAATGATGATCATCGATGGAGTCCAACGAATCCGACATAATCCAGTGGATCATCGTAACCTGAAAGAGAAAAACACAGCGTAATAAAAAAAAAAATTATATTCACCTACAGCTGTCTTCTTTCATCTGTCTTCTGTGGTAAAATAGAAACTGGCTTCTATTCTGGTGCAGGGGATCTGGAGATGAGAAAGAATTCTGTCTCATCTCAAAGGTTTGTGCCCCAGAATGAGCTAATGAAGGGACTCCTAAGCTACAGAAGAGTCCCTGGCATGGCTGTGTGATTGTTGTTACTCCTATCAATGTGACCAGGAGTAACACAATCACATTGGGGGGTCAGGAGAAGCAGGAGCTGACAAGCTATTCATATGAATTGACAGGCGTCTCATGCATTCACAGCATGCACTGCCCGGTAATTAATTTTCATTTACAAGCAGCTCCTGCAAGGGGGGAGGGGGCAATGCAGGCGCAAAATATCACTCCTGCATCGCTCCACTTCTGTAGCAATATAAGTGTGAAAAATGGACAGCACAAGAATGATGTTTTTTTTTTTTACAGATAGTACATGAACAGAAAAATTGTTAGTGTTAAAGGGGTTGTCCAGAATAACCTGTTTTTGGCAAGGAGGCTGGGAAAGGTGAAAAAAAAAAAAAAAACAGACTCTCACCTGTCCCCAGTGCTCCGGTGTCTCCCACCACAGTCTGGTCCTGCTGCTCCCAGGTGACGTCCCAGTTACTTTACTTAGGCCGCTGATTGGCCTCAGGAGTCACATGAGGTGAGGACTTCCTCCTAAACAAGACCCGGGAGGAGCAGGACCAGGCTGTGGTGGGAGACACCGAAGCATTGGGGACAGGTTAGTATGGGGTTTTTTTTCTTCACCTTCCTGGCCTCCTTGCCAAAAATGGCTTCTAAGAGAACTATGCCACTTTGAAAAAACCATTCCCTTCTGCAATAGATATTATGGAAGCTGATGTTGATAGTGATGGTGAGGATGACATGAATGATGGAAAACATGTAGCTTGTGAAAACTGCCTGACTTGCTGCTATAGACTTTTATATGATCACAACTTGCATTCTGCTGCATATACAAATCTTTTTGTGGCATATAAGGCGCTCCTTACTCTGGCCTGCACCTTTCCTGTGAAAGAATGTTTTAAAAACAAAAATTGTAAAAAAATCGGTTGAGGTCATTGATTGGATAAGAACTTTTAGAATCTCTCATTTTAATGAACATTGAGAGGGAGATTTCCATGTCTTTAGATTATGATGACATTGTTGATCGATTTGCAAACTCATCTTCTGTTCTTCAGAAACTACTGCTGTAAGCTGGATGTGTAAAATGTTTTTTTTTTTTTGTGTGTCTTACTATATTAATACTGCTCTATTTAAGGTTAGTTATTTGTATCGTGTGTCTGATACATTAAAACTACGTTTATAGAAAAAGAAAATGGAAATCCTGACAGGGACAGGAACCCCTTTGACTGTAATGGGGTCCATCAGTTTTCTACTTTGATGTTTGTCACTTTGCCTGGCAAAACAGGCCGGCTATCTGCACTATTGTGCCTGTAATGTTTGTTGAACCCTATCTGTGATGGAGGAGAAGTTATTGTCTGTGATGGAGGATAACTTAATGTTTAATTTTATATTATTTATTTAAATATTATTTATTTGGTTGTGCAATAAAATAATTTTGGTTTGCTTTTCCGTGTATGTGTGTAGAACGTAATATAGTTTGTGTGCTAGGTCTCAAGCCTGAATGTATTTAAGATCTGCATCACACAGATCTCAGATATGCATACCCATATATAAAATAAAATACATTTTTCTATTCAAAGACAGTAAACTAAGGCTCAGCTAAAAGTGATACTTGCATTGATTAAGAGAACACTCACTTTGATGTAGTACAAAGGACAATACAGTTCTGTTTTGCACACTGTATTGTGCGCGAAAATGCATGTTAAATGTGCATGATGCCAAAAACTGGATGGGCGATATTTCATATGGCAGCAGGGTGGGCCCCTAGAATCAATCCCACTGGTGGGCCCTAGGCACCCCAGTCCGACCCTGTCCTTACCTATATATTTTATTAAAGTAGACACCCGCGGCATTGTCAAAATGCCACTTGGTACTGTATGCGAAAAACCCTTATGCAATTTTTATTAAAAGTAAATTTTTTAAAAAAAAAAAAAAAAAAAAAATTTATATTTTTTTTAAAAAAAAAAAAAAAAAAAAAAATATTTTCCAAAAATCCCTTAAAAAAAAAAAGAAAAATGTGTGGAGATTTTTTTTATTATTAAAGCCTTAACCTTTCTTAAAAAAATTTTTAAAAAAAAAAAAAAAAAAGAAAAAAAAAAAAATTTTTTTTTGTTAAAAAAAAAAAAAAAAAAAATCATCCTATAAAATGTAGGGATTACACATCGTGGAAAGCAAGTGAACCCCTAAACCCTATATATTTTTTGAAAGTAGACAACCTGAAGATTACATGTGTCTCAGTGGGTTATCAATAGCCACATCCACCTTCATGTAACTTTGTGACAAACACAAATGATTTTTTGAAAAAATGCACTAAAACATATATTTGCACTTAAAACTCCTATTCAATCTTACATTCACAAACAAAATACATTTAAAATAAAAGATCAAGGTGTAGACAATTTATATATACTGCAAACAGCTACAACAAGAGCTTGTACTCTCAAAAACACTAATACAGAAGACAAGCAAGATTTTGCTGTTATTCACTAATATGTTAAAAATCTATATTGCACCTAGCAAACTGTGACTGTGATACCAAAATCTAACTATTTTGAGATTGCACAGCATACAGTATATAAAAACACAACTTAATATGTCATATATATAACCACCTTCATGCAACTTTGCAGCAGAGATTGTAAGCAAAAATTGCACAAAAATTCTAATTTGCCACTAAAGTGCATGCTCAAGTAATCCCTTTCTGCAAACAAAATGTACTTTCCAAAAAACTGCAATATATGAGAAATTCATACATACCACACATATATATATTTACAGCTGCAGGTGTTAAAGAAATGCCAAAATCGCAGAAATGCGCCAACCAATTTTGTGAATGCAAATTAAATAGGAGTTTACAATAAAAATATAATTTTCTATCCCCCTATAAAAATTGTAGCAAGTTACACATTCATCTCTAGTGATAATCATTATTTCTATTATTTTAGCGTGTAACAGATATTGCTAGAGGCGTATTTTACTCTATAAAGATCAGGTATGGACAGGACAGGGATTGGGTGAAATGAAAACCTTATTGATGACTTTGTGTATGTGTTGTGTAAGTGTTTGGTGCGACTCTTTTGGCGCTGAAACCTAGACTATGGTAAATATCTGGGTCACAGCGCCAATAAACATCCTGGTTCTGTTCAGAGGGGTATTACATAAGGCTCAGAGGGGTATTATATTATCCCTCTATGTGACAATCAGAGAGCAAAAGTATAGTATACTCTCTGATTGATAGGAGAGGGGATAACATGGAAAGAAGTCCCTGCTACCCCCCCCCCCGGGGTCACATACAGGTTATGCACAGATGATGATGATTTCTCATCTCTGTGCAGTCTGCAGGACTGCTTCTCGCCCCTCTTCCTCCTACAGCAGCTCTTAAGATGCTTCATAAGACAGGAGGGGGGAGGACATTTTAGAGCCCTATATCTCAGGATCCCATAGGACTATGAAGAAGATCTTGGATTCATTTTAAAGATGAATAAATTAATTTAAATTTCTAAATGATACCAAGATCTTCATGATAGCCTTTACAGAATTGGTGTGAATTGCTGTTAAAAACGCTGTAGAATTGAGATCTGCAATGGGATCTCAATGCCGAATAGCGTTTTCAACAGTGAATCATTCCGGATCTATAAGGGTTATCATGAAGATCTTCTTAATAGTCCTAACGGACCCTGAGATATCGGCATTAGAAGTAAGGACGTATTAGATACGTCCTCGGTTACAGAAGTGCCACCCTGGGAGGACGTATAGATACATGGCTGGCACGGAAAGGGTTAAGAAACACTTTCTGAACTTGATACTTTGGTCTCCTTGAGTGGTGTAACTAGCAAAGATTGGGCCCCATAACAAACTTTTGACTTGGGCAATCCCCCGCCTCCACAAATCATAGTGACCCTTTTACTGGTGCCCACATGGTAAAAGGCTTCCTTTTTTGGAATCCACACTGTATAATGCCCCATTTACACATAGTATCTCTTCAGACCGCAGAGTATAATTAGCAAAGGCCTAGGGGAGGTGAGTAGACATAAAAAAACAGTGGTACTCACCTCTCCTGAGCTCTGGAACAGGGCTTTGGGCCTATTTAATTAAAATGTATAATGACGCCAGTGTGACCCACGTGACCGCTGAGGCCCAATTACAGGCCTTAGCAGTCTGTGACTTCATTTAAGAGGGCTTAAAGGGGTTGTCCAGGATTAAATAAAAATTAACCCCTAAACTAAACCGCCTCCCCGTCTAACTTCTAATTTACTTATATATAAAAAAAAAAATCTATATTTACCCATATCCCTGGGACGTTCATGTGACCGCCCCAGGGACACTTTCTGATAATCTGGTGACGTTCCATTTCCCAGTTTCCGAAACAGAACATCACCATTACTCCCCCTCCAACCCCATCATACTTATATATCTTCCTCTCCAGGAACGGCTCCTCTCTGCAAGCGCGTGCGCAGTCTGGAGGTGCCTGTGACACATGCCTGCAGAGGTGCCTGCACCAGAGGAACTTCCGGTCTGTGTACATGCTTGCAGAGAGGAAGAGAAGCATCTCCAGCCTGTGCACAGTGAAAGAAAAGGAGGAACCGTCTCCAAGAGAGGAAGACAGGTAAGTATGATGCGGTGGGGGGTGGGGTGAGTTAGTTCAGAAGGGCTAGTAGTGGGCGGGATAGCTAGGGAGACAGGGAGGGGGTGTAACAGATTGAGAGAAGAGAGGGGGCAGTGAGAGGGAGATAGTGTGGAAGCTACACAAGAAGCTACACAGCAGGAAGCTACATGTAAACAAATGCAGAAGTTGTCAGGAGCTCTCAGAGAAACCCAGAAATCACTCAAAACACTGCTAAAGCACTAACAGACCTTTAAAAAAAGAAAAACATTTTTTGCCCAGAAAACCCCTTCAAAGACCCACACAGGAGCCCAGGACAAGTGAGTTAGGCTGGGTTCACACCAAAACTTAAACTCCGTTCGGTGTTTCCGTCCCCGAACCCGCTTAAAAAAGCGGAGAGAAGAGCTCTGTAAGCTCCACTTTTCTCTCTGCATTTTTACGCCTTTTGGGCAGAAACCAGGCGGAAACCCGACGGACCCCATTATAGTCTATACTTTCCGCGGGTAACCGCTTTTTTAAGTGGACTAGGTTTTGTTCGGGGGGGTCCCCGAGCGGACTCCCCGAACAGAAACCCGAACGCAGGTGTGAACCTTGCGTAACACAGTTTTTTTTTAATGTTTGCTCACCTCCTCTGGGCCTCCTATCATTATAATCTGGGATCTGAAGAGACCCCAATGTAAAATAATAACAGTTTCATTTCAGACGTGTTCGGTCTGTACAAAACTGCCAGTTTTCCCTACAAATACTCTTGCCACGACCCTACTTACCAATCCTCACTCCTGCCTATCACCACCTCCACTTCCCCTTCAGCCTCCAGGAGTTTCAGTTCGCTACGCTGAATAATGTCAGTGACATCCTGATGCTGTTCAGCATGTGTGACACATGGGGCCCCCTGAAGGACTGCCAAGGGCAGGAGTAGAGATCGGTAAGTAAATAGGGGCCATTATCTGCTGGTCTCCTTCACACACAGGGATAATGCACATAGTGATTTTACAGTACCATTAATGCACACAGTGATGTCAGTAAAGGGATAATCCACACACAAAATGATCACTGTGTACATTGTTATTTCACAGCATACAAAGTAAATCATTTTAATGATGTCCTAGTAATATAATCGAGCCACCTTCACTTTCCTACATCCCCTTCCATCATGCATACTTATCACCAACTATACCCTAGTTCTCAGTGGAAATGGACCCCTTAGTTTTTGGACCTCATAATTGCTGCTATGTCTGCTACCCTGTTAGTTACTCCCATGCTTCCCACCCAACCACTCCGACCCAGCATATATCAAAATGCAGCAGGTGTGTTGACATCATCAAGCCTGCCTGTGCCAAACGGCAGACAGCATAAGTCACAGCTCCCCTGGCAGGTTTCCATGGCGCCCCAGTTGGGAATAACTGACATGAAATATAGTATATAAATGCACTGATATACAGTATGTCTTCAGTAACAGCACCACACTATCTCACAATTATCTTGTATTTTCATTCCACTCATAGAGATTCCTGGTTTTCTGTGAATGTTATGCTGCATAGTTGTGGAAACAAATATTAATAACTGGAAATCTTGTTATTAGCTGTGCTAGAAAAGGTTAGTCCCATTATAGCCTGTGTCATGTATTAATAACCATTCTGAAAATTAAATCATCCAAGTATGAAAATACCGCAGGGCACAGAAGACTCAATTGGCTTCTCCCTTGGGGCAGCTAACAGTTTTATTGTTATAGCCGTAGAGCTGCATATGGCATGCATGGACAAATACACCATGCACTTGTACTATAGAACCCTGGCTAAGAAAAGGGCTATAATTCACGTAAATCACAGTTGTAAAGAAAATATTAGGACACTGCATGAATGGCAATATTCTGATATGAGGTTATTATTAGAAATACTAGTCAGCAGAAAAATCTACAGGACAAGAGAAACTATTTCTATGGTGGCGAAATAAAAACAAAACAAAAACATGGCTCTGGAATTTACCAGTACACTGAATTTTCCCATAAAAGGGTTGTATCACTAAGAAAACGTTTTCTGAAATGTTTAGCTCTAATCGCCAATGCAATCTTGCGACATTTCAGTGTGGACAAAGCAGCTGTATGTTCTGGTTCATATAGGAGAGCGTATGTAAAGAGACTGTCTTTATGACACAACCCAATTAAGATAAGAATTGTACTACTGAGACAGTGTGCGACATTTTCTAATCAAAATACACTACAATCATGGTACAATTTCCACCAAAAACCTGGTGTACATGCTTTGCACTACATTCATAAAGTGTCTTAATCCCACCCTAGTGATTCTTACATTTTTACATTTCAGTTTTTCCTACCCAATTCTAGAAGCCATAACGTTTTATTTTTCCATTCAGTTGTATGAGGGCTTACTTTTTGCAGGACAAATTGTACTTCATAATGGCACCATTTATTATTCTATACAATATACTGGAAAGCTGGAAAAAAATTCTAAAAACCCACAATTGCACCATTCCCTTACAGGTTTCATTTTTAAGGCATTCACTTGTGGTAAAAATGACACTTTACCTATGTTCTGGTACGATGACAGTGATACCATATTTATATAGTTTTTGTTATGTTTTAATAGCTTTGAAAAATTCAAAAATTTCGTATTGTCACCTGTAGCTTTTTATATTTTCATGCATGGTGCTGCGCGATGGTTTTGTTTTGTTTTTTTACTGGGGTACATTGTAGTTTTCATTAATACCATTTGGTGGAATGTATGTTTTGATGGCTTTTTATTCAATTTTTTGGGGGAGATGAAGCAACAAAAAAACTGTCAATTTGTGCATTTCTGGATAGGCCAGAAATATGTGAATGGTGGGGGGCCAACAGGCCCTCGCATGGATCAGCTATACAGGGGCGCTTCCAGTGCCCATACTATACCTAACACGGGGCTGGCAGTAGTTGGCTCGAGTGCCCTGTATGGTAGTCAAGCACTGGTATTGCAGCTCAGCTTTTGCCCCCCCCCCCCCCCACTGACCATGTATTTATGGCCTATCCTAAGAATAACCCATATATTTCTAATTCCTGGACAACTTCTTTAAACTTTTATTGTAGTATACTTTTTAAAACTTTTAAATTTTTACTTTTATTTTTATAGCTCCTAGGGATTTGAACCCTATGGTCTGATCATTCATACAAAATACTGCACTATAACTGAATTTTCAGTATATTATAAAATGCATTCAATTAGAAACTCAGTAATGACAGGCCTGGAGGACTTCAATAGGACCCCGACTGTCATAGGAACCAATCCCAGTTCCCTCATGACATTCCCAGGGGGACCACACTTGAGACCAATATAGCCTCAGGTGCAATGACATCTAAAGGGTTAACACCTTAAGGGGTATAATATACATGGCATACACCGTATAAGGAGAAGGCTGAGCTCCTCAGACTTCTCGATACCACCTTAGTGACACCATGATGTAATAGTCCATCATGTACTGTTAGGGGGTTAAACACTTCTTTTTGCTTTGTCACACAAGAAGGTATAGTTTAGCAAGAAAAGGGATGTGTCTCAACTTGTGACCATGTGTGCCAAAACTGTGCATGGAAAGAGCACACATGGTATAGTACATGCCGTCATCACAGCAGTATATTCATATGTATGAATGACATTTGTGTGTTTTTTTGTTTTTTTGTACAAGAAAGGCTTGAGCAGGTTTAAACTTAGGCAACAAAAGTAATAATACCTAGAAAGTTTAGGGTTATTTCATCCAAGAAAAATATGACTGATAAGATTGCACTTTCACATAAATATGTATGTACACAATGCTGCTAACAGTCCCTACAACAACATGTAAGTGATTCTGGTGGTGATAGACTTCCTTCAACGTATAAGGTAAAAAAAAGGATACTATCTAGACAGAAATGTAAACCTATGTTCCTGAAATGTGCACTGTAAATTTCACAATGCTAATATAAAGCATAGCCTCTAACATATATTTTTTGTAATTATGAAAAGCATAGTAGGATTTTGCATATGTCTGGTTATGAGCTTTTTTTTTTTTTTTAATGTCAATTCTTATGGTAAAAGGCATTACTAAAGTTTACCACAAGATGGCAGTCGTATGTCTTTTATATTTTATACACTTTACCATCATATTGTGATAAAGGT
Source organism: Leptodactylus fallax (assembly GCA_947044405.1). NCBI lineage: Eukaryota > Metazoa > Chordata > Amphibia > Anura > Leptodactylidae > Leptodactylus > Leptodactylus fallax. The sequence continues at coordinate 3,049,519 of CAMRHE010000202.1, forward strand.
ACTGCATGAGATGTGTTGGGAAAGAAGATACTTTGTAAATCTTTTCTAGAAGTGTTAGGAAAATATCCACTGCCTGCTTTGTATGCAGTGGATATTATATACTTGAAAGCCAGTGGACATCTGAGTATGTATCTCATTAGCTTCACCTCAGGGAGAACACACTTCTTTCCAGTGTTTGTAAGAAGTCTTACTACACGACATACCTCCAACAATTCTGAAACTGTATTGTTTTTTGCCTACAAAAAAACCCCTCTATTTGAAGAAAATTATCCGAAAAATAGGTGGTTTCAGTGTTTGTAAGAATTCCTATGACACAACGCACCTTCATATGGTCCAGGCCAAGGGTCTCATACTTTCACTTTCCTGATCATTTGTGAACTATTTTCTTAAAGGGATTTTCCAACCCTAAATAGATTTTGTTATACTGATAACCTAGCCACAGGATAGGTCAGTATGTCAACTGTGAGGGTGCAACACCCTGACCCCACACAGATCAGCTATTGCAGCAGCCTCGAGTTACTGGAAGCTGCTAGTGGTTGGGCGGAGCATGTAGCACCGCTAATATTCAAGTGATAGGAGTGGTACAGCAGTCCCATCCACTGCTTCTGGCATCTAGAGGCTGCTGCAGCAACTGATCTGTTCGGAGTCCAGATGTCAGTCCCCCACAGATCACTTATTAATGACCTATCCTGTGAATAGGTCATCAGTATGAAAAAAATCGATTTGGGGTCAGATAATCCTTTTAAGAAAGTGGTTAACAAATGATCAGGAAGGTGAAAGTATGATACCCTTGGCCTGGACTCATTACCACATACCATATGAAGGTTCGTTATGACATAGGAATTCTTACAAACACTGGAAACCACCTATCTTTTGGATAATTTTCTTCAAATAGAGGTTGTTTTTTTTTGTAGGCAAAAAACAAATACACAGTTTCAGAATTGTTTCCTTTCACTATAAGCAGGGAATTAAAATGACTGAGCAGGGGGCAAGTTAAAGAATGAGAAAGAAACACTTGTGCTACTGCCATGCCATCCACCAGTGCAAGTTCTTAATATTAACAATAAAAATGTGAACAGCAACAGTAACACTACTTCTGGTCTTGGCAGACAGCCAGTAGCCGCAGGGTTGTTTCACTTCCTGAGAATAAAGTTGACATTTTTCATTACTTTTTCTCACTCATCACAGCAGGATATGAGATCTGACAGAAGTGAAACACAAATGTTGAGTCAGGATTCTGTGTGTTCTCCTCCTCCTCCTTGCAACACATTATATATGATGCTGCCTTTCTGCATTGACAACCATATCTTCTTCATCTTCACTGACACAGATCCCATTCCCTAGTAGTCATGTGGAATCTGCTGGGAGAGATATTCCTCCATGATGGCTGGGGGTGGTGGAGGTAGTAGTGGCAGGGGATAAAATAATGGTAGTACTGCTGGTAGGGGCACTAGGGGTGAAAATATGGAGGTGGGAATTGTGAGGGTATAGAGGGTGCCATGATGAGTCAAAAAACAGGGAAGATGGTGAATTTACTGAATTCAGTGATGATTCTATTGCAGATAAGACCTGGCGACTGGGTCAGGATGACATGAGAGGGAGAGGAAGAGGGCGATGGTAGCTGTAATTATAACAATTTCATCCAATGTGCAGCCCCAACATTCACAAAACTTGCCAAATGACAAATTAACAAATGACAAATCCATGGCAAGGTACAGTATAAGCAGAAAATTATTCATGGCTGTGCAGATACACGTGTAGGAACCAGGTCTCTCCATAGTCACATGAAATGGTATTACCTCATTTGGCAAAATACAATTGTCAATGGTACTGGCAGGCAAACTGAGCAAGACTGCCCTACTCCTTCTCCCCATGATATTTTTTGTAGACAGGCCACATCCACACCTAGCACATGGTCATTGTTGTTATCATTATCATCTCTGTCTGCTTCTCCTCCTTCATGCCAGTTATCCATAAAGGAACGTGGGTCCATGAAACAGCAATATGTGTCCAGTCATCTGGCCAGGGCTGCCTTAACCATAGAGCCAATGGTGCACTTGCGGGGCCCCACACATGCACATGGTAGTGGAACAGTCCTGCATATGCTGTCTCGCCATTTCGGGCTGCCCCAACTGGCTGCCCCAGTTGCATACAATGATGCAGCAGGGAGCCCTCTGCTCCCTGCTTCACCATTCATCCCCTCTCTTCCCCAGGAGTTGCAGGCGCAATGTGATGATGTCACTTACATCGCACCTGCAGCTCCCTGAAGACTCCGGAACCCGAGACAGCAGGGGAGCAAGGAGAGGTGAGTATTAGTGTTTTTTTTTGTGTGTGGTAGGAGAGGGACATTAAACTGTGGGGGCAAGTGGAGGGGGACTTTAACCTTTTCCCTGCCCTCCGGCCAGGGTGGCACTTTAGTTGCAGAGGACATATGTAATACGTCCATGCTACTAATGACGATTTCTCAAGATCCTTTAGGGCTATGAAGATGACCATGGATTCATTTTAAAACTCATCTTTACAATGATACCAAGATCATCATGTTAGCTCTCACAGATCTGGAGCGACTCACTGGTGAAAACGCTATTCGGCATTGAGAACCCAGTGCAGATTTCAATTCCCAACAGCATTTTTAACTTTAAATCGATCCAAATCTGTGAGTGCTATTATGATGCTATTGGTGAGAATCTCATCTTTAAAATGAATCCAAGGTCATCTCCATAGCCCTAACGGATCCTGAGATATGGGGCTCTGATGTGTCCTCCCCCCTCCAGCCTCAGGCAGCTTCTTGGAGAAGCGTGGAAGGAGGGAGTTAGGAGCAGAGCTGCATACTGCCGAGACAATGATAAATCATCATCATCTGTGCATGACCTATATGTGACCCTAGGGGGGGGATAGCAGGGACTTCTGTCCATGTTATCCCCTCTCCTATCAATCAGAGAACAAACTATACTTTTGCTCTCTGATTGTCACATATAGGGATAATGTAATACCCCTCTGAGCCTAATCGCAGGGGTATTCTTATGTAATACCCCTCTGAATATTACCAGGAAGTTTATTGGGGCTATGACCCAGACGTTTACCATCATCCAGGTCGCAGCGCCAAAAGAATTGCATCAAACACTTATACAACACATACACAAAGTCATCAATAAAGTTTATATTTGACCCTTTCCTGTCCATAGCTGATTTTTATAGACAAGCGGAAAAGTTCCATCAGTCAGATAACACATTTTCACTCATAGAATGTCGCCATATAAAATCCCAGTTTTTGACAACTTTAAGATGGGTATAATAGTGGGCAGTGATGATGGGGTGGGGGGGGGGCGTGACCCACTTATGAAACCATGCACTAGGACCACCAATGTGTTAAAATGGCCCTGCATCTGGCTGGTCTGCAATTTTTACATGCACGTGGTCTAGTTACTTAGTGGATACCACTGCATTTTGCATACACTCTGCTTCGAGAATACTCAGCTGCCATTATTTATTTAGGAAATCTGTCCCTGCTTGACATCGCCATGTGGGCCTCTACTTTGATATGTCCATGAGGGGAATGGGGCATGCCACCGTCAACATGTGGATCAGCAATTATGGGCAGGAACAATATATAGCTTTCATGGCCACCTGGGTCAATGTTTTGAGTGTCAGCATCCAACGTCCAAAAACGCAAGGCCCGGTGCTAGTATTGACATCACCCAGTGGGTGCAGGCCCGGTTTTAACACCAGGCGGGACCCATCCGTCTCCTCCAGCTTCTCCTCACTGATCCATTTTCTGCCCCCAACCTCATCAGGGTAAGCCAATGCTTCTACTCCAGCTCCCTCATTTCATGGCTGTAAGGTGAAGTGCGCATGGTGTGGCACTATGCCATATATTCTGGAACATCTGTTTGAGCAGCAGAAGGCAATGAATGAATACTGCATGCAAAATACCACAGGGACAATGTGTTATTTTAATATCCTCCATTGGGAAGTGTGCCTTCTGAAGTCCTTTAAGGAGAACTGCAGCTTCAGTGATAGATATATATATATATCTTACAGGAAACAATTACAGTTAGGCAAATAGAGGTGTAAGAATAACAACTTCTACCTCTTGGTCACTCTTGGCAGACACGCCAGCTTCTTTAGCTGGTAGACCAGGCACGCTGACAGTGTTTCAGAATTTTTTTTTTTTAATTCTGGAAATTGACGGGCAGCACAGTCCATGTTCTCTTCTGGCTCCCAAGTGTTTGTCTCATCAGAGAAGATATTCTAGCTTTTTCAGCTGGCAGACGCAGCACACTGATAGTGTGCCAGAAATTTTTCTTGAAATTCTGTAAATTGTCATTGCCAAAGCTATGTTGTTGTGACATTTGCTCCCAAAAAGGGATGATGGGCAGGAAAGTCCAGGTTCACTTCTGTCTCCAAAGTGTTGTTCCAATCAGGGAAGATATTACAACTTTTTCAGCTGGCAGGCCAGGCACTGAGAGTGTCCCACAAATTTTTCTTGAAATTTGCTATGCTGTCACTCTGTCAAAACTATGTTGTTAGGGAATATGCACTCATAAAGGGGTGACGGGACAGACAATCCATGTTCTCTTCTGACTCCCAAGTTTTGGGAGTTTTCTCATCAGGGAAGATATTCCAACTTTTACAGCTAACAGGCCAGGCACCAACAGTGTGCCACAAATTTTTCTTGAAATTCTAAATTGTCACTCTACCAACACTATGTTGCTGTCACATTTGCTCCCATAAAAGGAAAACTTGAAGGATAATGCATGTTGTCTTCTGGCTCTTATGTGCTGTTCTTATGGTCATCAAATGCTTTCCATTTCAAAAGATATTTCAGTTTTTTCAGCTGGCAGGTCAGCCACGCTGACAGTGTGGTACAATTTTTTCTTGAAATTCTATAATTATCACTCCTTGTTGCTGCATCTGCTCTCATAAAGGGATAATTTTTGGTGGCTTTTTTATAAAATCAATTCTTTATCACTTTTTAATTGTCAGACACACTGACAGTGTGCCACAATTTTTTCTTGAAATTCTGTAGTTGCTAGTAGACAAATTGTTACAAATGATACAATAGTTCACTGGAATATGGGAGCCCTTTGTACATTAGATACTGACGTACACCCATCGTTCAATGACTTCCAGAGGTTTCATGGTCCCAAAATAACAAGACGTACAGATCGTCAAAATGGGCTAATTTTTATATAAAGTCCTTGCTTTTTTCCAATATAACCACATGTTTGTATGAAAACAACACGAGCAAACACCTATTCCCCCAAAAATGGGTAATTTTTGGAGCATTTTAAATGTTAAAATGCATAAAAGCATGTCAGCACAGTGTATGGTTAAACTTGGAGTTTGTATTCACTGCTTACCATCTGTTTTCCCATAGACTTACATGTCATTGTCACTTTGATATAACTTCAACTATGTTTGTCTTAGAGAGCTAGAAATGGGCTAAATAGAGTACTAGAAGCTCGGGGAGTGTTACAATCCAACAGCATATACAATCCAAAGTAAAAGGGAAAACTGGTCAGAACAACTGACAATATCATTCTTAGTGTCAATTCTATACATAGACAAAGAGACAGACAAACAAAACAAGAGGAACAATGAGGGAGGGATATATAAGGAAGTGGGGGGGGGTAGGAAGAAAATAAGGTCAGAGACCATGCAGGATACAGTATGCATCCCACGGGGACCTTATGTACTGGAAGTTTATTGTTAAGCGTAGCCGCAGTGCAGACATGGATGTTTTCTTAGCTAGATGCCTGGAAGGCAGATTAAGGAGGTAGACTAGAGGTTCTAATGAAACGCCCTGGAGAAAGAGTGCGTTAGTCATGGCCCTTACTTCCAACCAGCAGGGGCGGATTAATGGGCAGTTCCAGAAAATATGAAGCAGAGTACTCACCCCCGAGAGGCATCTCCAGCAGGAGAAGAGGATACTGGGATTAAGAGTGTGGAGGAGTGCTGGGGTATGGTGTTTTAAGCCAATTTAAACTCTGATTCATGACAAATTTATTTGACCAGAAACAAATCTTTTGACTGAACCACCCGAACCTGAAATGAATCTTCAAAGCTTGGCCCATCTCTAGCGGTATTTTTTTTGTTTTTTTCAAAGAAAAAAAAAGGTTACTGTCCAGTTGGAGAATAAGAGCTAGTTTACATATAGGGAGCAGATATTTTGACCGGTGGGACAGATATAAAAAATAAAATAACACGACACCAAATTGTTCAGGGCACAGCAACAATCAGGTGATTTGTCAGTTAGCATTTTTTCTCTTAAAGTCGTTTTGTTTCACTGGAGCAGGCAACAAATAGCTGGATGTTTGCGCTGGTGCATCAGGAAATGAGTATTGTATTATTTTTTATAATTGGGGCACATTATTGGCATTAACTTAATTAGAGGGCATATTGAGGCATTTTCTTTAATATATTGCACACAGTGGGGGAATTTTCCTAAATCAGGGCCACAATGTTGGCATTTTTATTCAGAGGGCATCGTGAAGGTATTATACTGCATATATTTCTTCATTTGCTGATACAGTAGGGGCATTTTTAAAGGGTTATGCAGAGACAAACAAAGCTTACCAGTGCATTCCCAGTACTGGATAAGCTTATATTCTAAGATATACACAGGTCCCCCAGATGATTAGATATGCAGGCCACAGTGGTAGGACAGAAGTCCCTGTGTTTAGCCTTCCTGCTGCCACTCTGACTCTTTGTGTCATCAACAACTCCACTCTACTCTTGCTGCAAGTACATACAGTAGAGCAAAGTCTGCCATGTGATCCAGAGTCAGAGCAATAGTTAGGGAGGCAGAGTAACAAGCCTTCCTGCCTCTCTGGCTGCACTCTGTAAATCAAATCATCGGGGCTTCGGAGAACCTGCATATGCATTAGTAAGAAATCCACGCACCACACAATGCCACACTCACCTCATGCCATGATGAGGCACTCCTTCTCTCACACTCCTTGCCACCATTCATGCTTACCATCCCTTTTCACACAACACACAAAGCCAGCCAGTCACATCCTGCCTCCAAATTCTGTGGAGCCAGCTGCCATTCACACCGTGGCTGCTCTCCCTCTCACTTCACTGTATGTACGACATGATTTAGTATATGGGCCTACACAGCTAAGTCTGGGGCTCATCTATAGGACACATGGCTGACATTGACCACTCTCCTCCTTCTGGGGATCCCCAGGACCAACCTTTGGGGACAGTCTCTACATTAACCCCCTTACCTGCAGGTTTCTCCCTCTCCACACGGAGCCCGAGTTCCAGTTGACTTCTGGTGCGAAAAGTGTACAGTATACGAAGTGCAGTGTCTCATGTCACACTATGCAGTGTGGGAACACACACTGGAGCCTGGTCTGTATTCAAACCAGGTCCTGAGGGAAACCCTCCTGGCAAGAGTTGGGGCCAGGGGTGAACGTAGCCTCTTTGCTGCCTGAGGCGGACTATTGAAAGGCAACCCCCCCACCAGAAAAAAAAAAAAATTGAGTTTACATGATACTAGCTCCACACACTGCTATCATTGCACAATAAACATACAAAAGACACAAAGTTATAAAACAGTTTTTAAGAATTCTTCTTACTGTATTCAGGGTCGGACTGGCCCACCGGGGAATCGGTGAATCCCGGGTGGGCCCCGAGCCCCGACTATTAGTCCTCATGTCATGGGGGCCCGATTGGGATCCTAACCATCCTGATCGGGCCCCTGACCAGTGGCGTAACGATCGCGGTCGCAGGGGGTGCGACCGCGACCGGGCTCGGCGGGGTATGGGACCCTGGAGATGACCGGGGCCCCGGTCGGGGAAAGCCTAATTCCTCGACCGCTATACATACTGTTATTGGAAAGGGGCCCTGGCATATTGCAGGCCCCTTTCCAATAGATGGCAGCCCAGGGGAGGTGACTGAAAACAATAAATACATATTCTCACCTCTCCGGGGCCCAGCGTTCTCTCCGGCGTTCCTACGTCATGTGACTGAGGCCTGTGATTAGGCCCCAGCGGTCACATGGGGTGCGGCCGCTTAATGACGTCAGTGCTTTCCCACGTGACCGCTGAGGCCCAATCACAGGCCTCAGCAGCGACGTCGGAAAAGGGCCTGAAGACGCTGAAGACACTGAAGACGATGGGATGGAGCGAGGATGCCAAGGAAAGCTAAGGCAAGGCGAGTATGAGTGTTTGTTATTTTTAATCACTTCCCCTGGGCCTCCGATTAGTATACTCTGAGGTCTGAGGAGACCCCAGAGTATAGTAATAGCACTGAAGCGGAGGGGGGCTGTTGGGCGCATATAATACTGTGTGGGGGCCACTGTGGAGCTTATAATACTAGGTGGGGGCCACTGTGGAGCTTATAATACTGGGTGGGGGCCACTGTGGAGCTTATAATACTGTGTGGGGGCCACTGTGGAGCATATAATACTGTGTGGGGGCCACTGTGGAGCTTATAATACTAGGTGGGGGCCACTGTGGAGCTTATAATACTGGGTGGGGGCCACTGTGGAGCTTATAATACTGTGTGGGGGCCACTGTGGAGCATATAATACTGGGTGGGGGCCACTGTGGAGTTTATACTCCATACAGTGGCTCCTTCATTTTTTTTTTAATTACGCTGAGGCAGGTGAAAAAAACAAAACAAAACCCTCCCCCCCCAAACTTTCTTTCCTGTCCCCAGTGTCTCTCAGCGCAGTTCGGTCCTGCAGTTCTGTTGTTTTCTTCCAGCTGAAGTTCCCCCTGCACATGACTACCTGTGGCCAATCAGCGGCCTAAGGGAAGGGACCTGGGACGTCACAGCCAGTGAGGAATTCCAGCAAAAAGAAGACAGCGGAGCTGCAGGACCGGACCATGCTGGGAAAACACCGGAGCACCGGAGACAGGTGAGTATGTTTAGTATGTTGTTTTTTTTTTTTTGGGAGGGGGGTAGGGGGGATTCACCTCCCCCGGACTAATTATAAAAAAGAAAAAAATTATACTGGACAACCTCTTTAAAGTGTGGGGCATTAGGGGGGCCCTGGGGGGTATATTAAAGGGGTTGTCCAGGCATAATTTGTTATGGTTTATCCTCAGGATAGGCCATAGATACCTGATCTGTAGGGGACTGACCCCGGACCGACCAGCTGTATGGAGCCACTTCTGATGCCCGTCCTCTACACAATACAGGGCCAGAAGCAGAAAGCTCTGTCCACTGTGAAGGGGCTGGGCACCTTCACTGTATCTCAGCACTTATTGAAGTCAGTAGGAGCTGAGCTGCAGTGAAGGCGCCGGGCTGCTATACAGCGGATGGAGCTTTCTGCTTCCGGTCCTGTGTTGTGTACAGAACAGGTGCCGAGAGTGGCTCCATACAGCTTATGGGGCCATGTGTCAGTCCTCTACCGATCAGGTATTTATGGCCTATCCTAAGCTTAGGCCATAAAAAAGATTAACCCTGGAAAATCCCTTTAATATGCCCCACACAGTTTAATGTCCCCCCCACAGGATGTTAGCCGCCATGACTGCTCCCACACGATATAATGACCCCATCACTGTTCCCCATACAATATGGGGGACCAGTGAAGAGGCCACTATGTGGGAGGACCAGTGAAGTGACCATAGAAAAATTTGGTCCAGACAACCCCTTAAAAGAGGTTGTCCATAAACTGGAATGACCACTGTGTTGGCTGCCAGGGAGGTGTAAAAATAAGAAAATTTTAAAAAAAAAGCATACTCACCTGTCCCCAGCACCCCGTTGTCCCCTGCCTGTGTCTGTTCGGTCTCATGGCGGCGCCTCATTTCTGGAAATCCTGTATCTAATTGGTCTTAGTAATCACATAAGGTGCAGGACTCCCAGCAAGGAGTCGCCGGCATGAGACTGAATGGACACTGGCAGCGGATAACAGAGTGCCGGGACAGGTGAGTATGTTTTTTAATTTACTTATTTTTTACTTTACACCTCCCGCCAGCTACATGGGTTGCTCCAATTCCAACCTCTTTAAAGGATTTATCCATCTTTCTAATATTGATGGCCTGTCCTTAGTATAGGCCATCAATATTACATCTGCGATGATCCAACATCCAGGACCTCTGCAGATCAGATCTTCCAGGACAGTGCGGCTACAGGTAAAGGTAACAATTCTTGGAGCCACGATGTTCACTTGCCATACAAGGTGTAGCAGTAGGTTTAGGTAGTGCAGTGGTGCACATGGTATAGTGGGTGAGCAGCATGGCTCCCAGCATGTCATTACCTTTAGCCGCCCTGTCTCGGTACCGCTGATCTGCAGGGGTCCTGATGGTGGGCCCCTAGAAACAATTCCACTGGTGGGCCCTAAACATCCCAGTCCGACACTGACTGTATTACTTCAGTATCAGAGATCAACAACTTGACACATCTTCTGCTTGGTGGATGGACGAGCCCATGTGGCCCCCATTCTCTTTAATAGGAGCGCCGCAGATAGTTGAGTACTGTACTTCGGATACCTTTGGCACTCCCATCGAAGTGACTGAGAGCATGGGTTCGTCCATCCACCAAGAGATACGCCTATATTCAGCCTGAATTCCCAATAGGGTGGGGGGGGAAACATTTTCAGGCCCAGTGGGTGTCTCAGCATCCAGACCCCCCTCACTCAGCTACTGTATTTATACTCTATCATTTAGGTGAATACAGTGCAGTAACATTTTGCGACTTACAGGTGACGTCTCTGACAAATCGTTCACATTACCTTTCTCCTACCTTTGGACCACCATGACCACTTCTTCCAGCTGTGACTTGTCTCTATAAAGTTTGCAGAACAGACATCTTTGGCTCCTCACTTTTCCAGGCACCCCACCCACATTGTCTTCACCGACACAATGCCACCATCATGCTGCTACCCCCAATTATAAAATATATAATATAACCCCACTAGAATGAATAATGCTCTCAAGTGCATCTTTATATTAATAATGTTAGTGTGTACCCACATAAATAGTGTAGATTATAAATATTGCCCCAGGTGTTAACTAAATAAAAGGTTTTCCAGGTCATCAATAAAAAAATCAGTGGGACTCGAAAACCCTGGACTCCCACTGATCAGCTGTTTGAATGAACCGTGGTACCTGTGTAATCGTCATGACCACTTCTCTGTTTACATAGTGTCATTCATCTCATAGCGGCCATGTAATGTAACTACACCCTCGTCCTATACACGTCTATGTGACAAGGCTGTAATTACATCACACGGTCACTATAAACAGACAGTGTGTGATATAAACAGGCGCCATGGCCCCTTCATACAGCTGATCAAAGGGGGGGTCCAATAATCTCTTATTGATAATCTGTCCTAAGGATAGATCATCAATAAAAATGAGCTGGAAAGCCCCTTTAATAAAGCCCAATTGCCACCTTAAAGAGGTTGCCCAGGATAACAACTTTTTAAATATGAGGCCGTGGAAGGTGCTCTGGTGTCATCCAGTGGGTTCCAGTCTTGCCCTGGTGTTTTTGTCCCCACAGCACTGTCAGCGACCTCAGCGGTCATGTGCGGTGGTGACTTCCGCCAAAAGAAAACACCGGAGCAGCAGAACCAGACTGCAGTGGGAGACATCAGAGCAGAAGGGACAGGTGAATAGGTTTGTTGTTTTTTTTTTTTTTTTTTGTGTTTTTTTTTTGTTCATTTTTATTACTTTCCCAGGTCTTAAATTAAAAAACTGGTTATCCTGGACAACCCCTTTAATTAATTGCCCCCTTATATTATGCCCCTGATTCTCCCTGACATAAATACTGCTCCCCCAATGACCCTTATATAAATGATGCCCCATTCTATTCATAATGTCCCCTAATGACCCCTTATATAAATGAACACCCCCTTATGTTCAACATGTTTCCTAATGCCCCCTTGTATAATTGATGTCCCCTAATGAACACTTATATAAATGACCACCCATATATATATATATATATATATATATATATATATATATATTAGTGCTCCCTAATGGCACCTTATATAAATAACCCCCCTTGTATTAATAATGCCCTTATATAAATAACACCTCTTAAGTTCATAAAGCCCCCTTATATAAAATGCCCCTTCCTAACGACCCCTTATCAGTTGCGTAACTAGCAAAGACTGGGCCCTCCAGCAAACTTTTGACTTGGCCCCCCCCCCCCCACAGCATAGCACCTTCTTTCCTGGCCCCCACACAGTATAATGCCCCATTCACACACTATAATGTTCCATAGCGGCCCCCCCCACACGGTATTAGGGGCAACAGCGGCCCCTGCACACGGTATTATGGCCCACAGCGACCTCTGCACACAGTGTTATGGCCCACAGTGGCCCTTGGACAAGGTATTATGTCCAACAGTGGCCCCTGCACACAGTATTATGTCCCCCAAGAACTATTATTATATTCTGGGGTCTTTTCAGACCCCAGAGTATAATGATCGGAGACCCAGAGGAGGTGACAAACATAAAAACCACTGTTACTTAACTATCCTGGGCTCCGGTGCACTCCCTGCTGCTTTTGGCCCTCTTCAATGTTGGCACAGATGTTACGTGGACCAGGCCAGCGTCACGATGCATAATGACGCCGGCCTGGCCCACGTGATGTCACCAAAGAGGCCCAGAGACTGCTGGGAATCACACCGGATCGCAGGAGAGGTGAGTAACACTGGTTTTTATGTTTGTCACCTTCCCATGGCCTCCGATCATTATACTCTGGGGTCTAAAAAGACTCCAGAATATAATAATGGTAGTATTTGTTGGGGTTCACAGGCCCGCGGCCTCACTTACTGACCCCCACTCCTGTTCACAGCCATAACAGTTTAACTCACCTACCTGCAATCCCTTGATGGAGCCGCCACCTCCTCTTCTTGACCTGCGCATAAGACATCTTCGTCTCAGCGCAGGAGGTGTGATGACATCATAGCATCGCCACCTGCGCCAAGAAGCATACGTCTCCTAAGCCAGCCCAGGACAGGTCTCACTCAGCTTTTTTATTTTTTTTTTTAAATTTCTTTCTTTCTTTAAAGTGGCCTGTCTTGGGCTGATTTAGGTTAAATAAATAGTGAAAATGCTACCCCTCCTAGTTGCCACGGATAGTGCGCATAGTGTAGCATTTTAATTTTTTATCTAAAGGCATGCAGATTTACATATGAAAATTTCATAAAGTACTCACAGTTTTGGTCACCCCTGTATATGAAGAGGGTTGTCAATGACCCAAGTAAGTAAGATATGAATTATCTACTTTGCCATATATTGTATGGTCATCTGCATGAGATCAGGAATTTTAAAAATTCAGATAAAAAATTGCTTTGTGTTGTACAACGTTACTCCCAAGTTTTAGGGCAAAAGAATGGCAATTGGAATGAACCCTCCGATAGTCATCACTGTGTCTACACCAAAATGATATCATTCAAGAATTTATTCATACAAGAATCATTTATTCAAGGAAAAAAATGTATATCCTTTAAACTAGACTTCCAAGTATCACAGCATGAACCTGCATTTACTAGAAGTGACTTCAATGACTGCGTTATTCTGACTGGCATCTTAGCTTGGTGAATCTCACCCAGCAAACCATTTACAGCACTTGAAAAGATAAATCCATCATGTATTGCAGTTGATAAGGAATAATGAGATATGAGAAGCATTTATGTGTTTGATTTATGTGTCCGTATATCAATCTATGCCAACACCAATTTCTTCTTTCCCCCCAGTGTATTTATCAGCAAAAGCGGTAATGTTTCTCCATGTTCGGTAATCTTTCTCCTTGTGATTGGATTTAACACCTGTTTTTCTATTTAATGAGGATTCTTACCCAAGGAAGATTATAGTGAGATAATAAGTCTCAGGACGGCATGTGGGATGCAGGTGTGGGATCTTTTACATGAGAATTACTGTACATATATTTCTAATACATACTGACAAAAGTAATTACTTTTTACTCCTTGAAAGACAATGGTGAATGACAGGAGGATCAAATGCTCAGATTAGACAGGATAAAATAGTGATATCTAATTTTAATGCCAGAATCACAAATCTCCTGCCAATTATTATTATGTGATTGGAAGAATAAGCAGCATTAAACATTTTCAACATTTTGCTTCTGAAATGTGGGAGGTTCAGGATGGGGTCACATATTTCTTCTTATATGAATTTTACATGAAATAATTATATCCAATTATCATATTTAATTATAGAAAATGTATCAAATGTCAGTTTAAATTGACTTGTAATATTTGATTAAAGAGGACCTTTCATGTCCTCATGTACAGTATATGCTGTTTTACATACCACTAGAAAGCAGACAGCGTGATATCGGTGCCGGTAGTTCTGTGCCCCATCGTCAGAAGGGCGTTTCTGACAGTCTAGCTGCGCTGTGAGGAACGCCCTCCCTGACAGTATTCGTCCATAGCGCTGTACTGAGGGGGCGTTCCTCACAGCCCAGCGTCATCACTGGGCGGTAAGGAACGCCCTCCCTGACAGTACTCATCCATAGCCTGTACAGTTAGAGGGGACGTTCCTTACAGCCTAGTGATGATGAATACTATTAGGGAAGGCGTTCCTCACAGCGCAGCTAGACTGTCAGAAATGCCCTTCTGACGATGGGGCAAAGATAGCTCCAGCCCCAGGCCACATAACGGGAAAGCAGAGAGTGCGCTGAATTCAGCGCGCTGTTTGCTTTCTAGCGGTATGTAAAACAGCATATACATGAGGATGTGAAAGGTCCACTTTAACTAGGACACAGCTAGTTTTGGCTCCGGTAATGGTGACTTTTTCTGAAAGCCATAACTTTTTTTTTTATTATTCCATCAGTGTAGCTGTTTGAGGACTTGTTTATTGCAATACATGTTTTTAATGGCATCATTGTGGGTTGACTATAGTGAAGCTTATTGACTAATAATAGTATTATTATTACTAGTATAAGACTAGTATAGCATAAATAACACGTCAACTGTCTTCTCTGTCAGTGCAATTAAGGTGGTGCCCAACTTTACTAACGCTCACCTTCCAATTTCCGACCACAACCTTCTTTCCTTTAACTTTAAAGCTTCTTGTCCTTCCCAAAACACACTGACCTACTGCACATGCAGAAATCTACGGGCTGTAAACACACAGCACCTCTCAGATACCCTACAGTCATCACTCCCATCTCTTCTCTCTTCTGTCCTAAACTGGCCACCAAACACTACAATGAGACTCTCAAAGCCACCCTGGATAAAGTAGCACCCTTGATCATCCGAAAATCCCAACACAGACACCGGCAACCTTGGCTCACTCCTCAAACACGTTTTCTTCAGCAATGCGCAAGATGTGCTGAACGGCTATGGCGAAAATCTCACACATCTGCAGATTTTCTTCACTTCAAGTTTATGCTCAAAGCCTATAACTCTGCCCTTCACCTCGCCAAACAAGCTTACTTCACCTCTCTCATCTCTTCTGTCTCCAATAACCCTAAACGACTCTTTGACACCTTTCACTCCCTCCTCACGACAAAGGTGCGGGTACCTGTCACAGACCTGTCACAGTGCTCAAGACATGGCCACGTACTTTAAAGACAAAATCGACAACATCCATCAGGAAATAACCCAATCTCCAAGCAGCATCAGTCTCCTTCCCTCCCTTGCTCCTCATTGTGAACTCTCATTATTTGACCCGGTAACAGAAGAAGAAGTCTCCGAGCTCCTTTCTTCTTCTCACCCCACTACTTGCACAAGTGATCCTATCCCATCACACCTCCTCCTTTCTCTTGAGGAAAGGGGCCCTGCGGCACATGACACTGGGTCCCTTTCTGTTATTGATATGGCCGAGCCTGACCCCGGGATACGTCATCAGGCTCCGGTTCCCGGGGGCCCCTTTGGGGTCGGGGCCCTGGGCAATAGCCCAGTTTGCCCCCCCCCCCCCCCCCTAATGCCAGCCCTGCCCGTCTCTAACCTCCCCTTCATCTCTAAATTCCTGGAACGCTTGGTCTACTTCCGCTTAATCCACTATCTCTCTGCTAACTCTTTTCTGGACCCCTTACAGTAAGGTTTTCGTACACTATACTCTACAGAAATGGCCCTCACAAAGGTCTCCAACGATCTCTTGACGGCTAAATCTAAAGGGAACTATTCACTACTTATTCTTCTGAATCTCTCAGCAGCATTTGACACTGTAGACCACAAACTCCTCCTCACTATGCTCCATTCTATTGGCCTCAGGGATACCGCTCTCTCTTGGTTTTCTTCCTATCTCTCTGACCGCTCATTTAGTGTATCATTCGCTGGTGCTATTTCTTCTCCTCTGCCCCTTGCGGTTGGGGTTCCTCAAGGCTCAATCCTAGGTCCCCTCCTCTTCTCTCTGTACACAGCCCCAGTTGGACAAACCATTCGCAAATTTGGCTTTCAATACCATCTTTATAAAGATGATACCCAACTATATACGTCATCCCGTGACATAACCCTGCACTACTACAGAACACTAGTGACTGTCTCTCTGCTGTCTCTAACATCATGTCTTCTCTTTATCTAAAATTGAATCTTTCAAAAACTGAACTTCTTGTGTTCCCTCCTTCTACTAACTGACCTAACCCTGATATTTCAATTTCTGTCTGTGGCCTTACAATTACCCCGAGATGGCATGCCCGTGGGTTGTATTTGATTCAGATCTCACCTTAACCCACATATTCAGACACTTGCATGCTCATGCCACCTGCACCTTAAAAAAATTTCTCTAGAATTCACATTTTCTCACCGTGGAAACACCAAAAACCCTCATTGTCTCTCTGATTCTCTCTCGTCTTCACTATTGCAATTCTCTTCTAATTGGGCTTCCTCTTACTAAACTCTCCCCACTACAATCTGTCCTGAATGCAGTCGCCATACTCATCTTTCTGTCAAACCGGTACACAGACGCATCTACCTTGTGTCAGTCGCTGTATTGGTTGCCCATCCATCACAGAATACAATATAAAATTATCACACTGACCCACAAATCCATCCATAGTGCTGCACCCCCCTATATCTCCTCTATCGTCACTGTCTACCGCCCTAACCATCCTCTCTGTTCTGCCAATGACCTTAGACTTGCATCTCCTGTTATCCGATCATCCCACTCCCATCTCCAAGACTTTTCTCGAGCTACACCGGTGCTCTGGAATGCTTTACCCAAGACAATCCAATTAATCCTCAGCTACAGCAGCTTCAAAACTGCCCTAAAATCACATCTGTATGGTCAGGCTTATCACGTGACCTGATCACAGTGTAGTGTACGGAGGTGCAGAACAATAACACCTTTTATCCTTCCTCCTCTGTTCCTCATATCCTAGCCTCTCCATCTAGAAGTTACACTGCACTCCTTGCACTTAGTATAACTTTATTCACAGATACAGGCTGGTGACGGGTTCATACAGCTTCAGTTACATAACCTTTTCTATTAAAAGATGGCTGAACCATGGTAGCAAACAAGCCCTCTGACCTCTTGTGTCCCCTATCTCCTCATAGAATGTAAGCTCTTGCGAGCAGGGCCCTATTGTTTGATATGTTTATTTCTTTGTCACATTGTAATGTCTCATATTGTCTGTTCATGTGTCCTCTGATTTGTAAAGTGCTGCTGAATATGTTGGTGCTATATAAATAAAGTTATTATTATATATATATATATATATATATATATATATATATATATATATATATATATATATATATATATATATATACACGTGGACAAAATTGTTGGTACCCATCGTTTAATGAAAGAAAAACCCACAATGGTCACAGAAATAACTTGAATCTGACAAAAGTAATAATATATAAAAATTCTATGAAAATGAACAAATGAAAGTCAGACATTGCTTTTCAACCATGCTTCAACAGAATTTTAAAAAAAAGAAAACTCATGAAACATGGCCTGGACAGAAATGATGGTATATATATATATATATATATACAGTCATATGAAAAAGTTTGGGCTCCCCTATTAATCTTAATCATTTTTAGTTCTAAATATTTGGGTGTTTGCAACAGCCATTTCAATTTGATATATCTAATAACTGATGGACACAGTAATATTTCAGGATTGAAATGAGGTTTATTGTACTAACAGAAAATGTGCAATATGCATTAAAGCAAAATTTGACCGGTGCAAAAATTTGGGTACCCTTATCATTTTATTGATTTGAATACTCCTAACTACTTTTTACTGACTTACTGAAGCACAAAATTGGTTTTGTAACCTCACTGAGCTTTGAACTTCATAGCCAGGTGTATCCAATCATGAGAAAAAGTATTTAAGGTGGCCAATTGCAAGTTGTTCTCCTATTCTCCTATACTGAATTTCCCCATTGTGGGACTATTAAAGGACTATTATTATTATTATTATTTGAATCTCCTCGAGGGGGGGGTAGGGGGGCCTCAAAAAAACCTTTAAATGGTTGGGAAAAAAAGATGGTTAAAAAGGTGTTTGGGGGGGGGGAAAAAAAAGGGGGTGGGGGGTTAACCTGTCAGTTTCCACTGTGAGGAACATAGTAAGGAAATGGAAGACCACAGGGACAGTTCTTGTTAAGCCCAGAAGTGGCAGGCCAAGAAAAATATCAGAAAGGCAGAGAAGAATGGTGAGAACAGTCAAGGACAATCCACAGACCACCTCCAAAGAGCTGCAGCATCATCTTGCTGCAGATAGTGTCACTGTGCATCGGTCAACAATACAGCACACTTTGCACAAGGAGAAGCTGTATGGGACAGTGATGCGAAAGAAGCCGTTTCTGAAAGCACGCCACAAACAGAGTCGCCTGAGGTATGCAAAAGCACATTTGGACAAGCCAGCTTCATTTTGGAAGAAGGTCCTGTGGACTGATGAAACAAAGATTGAGTTGTTTGGTCATACAAAAAGGCGTTATGCATGGCGTCAAAAAAACACAGCATTCCAAGAAAAACACTTGCTACCCACTGTAAAATTTGGTGGAGGTTCCATCATGCTTTGGGGCTGTGTGGCCAATGCCGGCACCGGGAATCTTGTTAAAGTTGAGGGTCGCATGGATTCAACTCAGTATCAGCAGATTCTTGAGAATAATGTACAAGAATCAGTGACGAATTTGAAGTTACGCCGGGGATGGATATTTCAGCAAGACAATGATCCAAAACACAACTACAAATCTACTCAGGCATTCATGCAGAGGAACAATTACAATGTTCTGGAATGGCCATCCCAGTCCCCAGACCTGAATATCATTGAACATCTGTGGGATAATTTGAAGCAGGCTGTCCATGCTCGGCGACCATCAAACTTAACTGAACTGGAATTGTTTTGTAAAGAGGAATGGTCAAAAATACCTTCATCCAGGATCCAGGAACTGATTAAAAGCTACAGGAAGCGACTAGAGGCTGTTATTTTTGCAAAAGGAGGATCTACTAAATATTAATGTCACTTTTCTGTTGAGGTTCCCATACTTTTGCACAGGTCAAATTTTGGTTTAATGCATATTGCACATTTTCTGTTAGTACAATAAACCTCATTTCAATCCTGAAATATTACTGTGTCCATCAGTTATTAGATATATCAAATTGAAATGGCTGTTGCAAACACCCAAATATTTAGAACTAAAAATGATTAAGATTAATAGGGGTGCCCAAACTTTTTCATATGACTGTATATACAGTATATAAGTACAGTGCCTTGTGAAAGTATTTGGTCCCCTTGAACTTTTCAACCTTTTGCCACATTTCAGGCTTCAAACATATGAATATAAAATTTTCATTTTTTGGTGAAAAATCAACAAGTGGGACACAATTGTGAAGTGGAACGAAATTTATTGGTTATTTTAAACTTTTGTAAAAAATAAAAAACTGAAAAGTGGGGCGTGCAATATTATTCGGCCCCTTTACTTTCAGTGCAGCAAACTCACTCCAGAAGTTCAGTGAGGATCTCTGAATGATCCAATGTTGTCCTAAATGACTGATGATGATAAATATAATCCACCTGTGTGTAATCAAGTCTCCGTATAAATGCACCTGCTCTGTGATAGTCTCAGGGTTCTGTTTAAAGCGCAGAGAGCATCATGAAGACCAAGGAACACACCAGGCAGGTCCTTGATACTGTTGTGGAGACGTTTACAGCCGGATTTGGATACAAAAAGATTTCCCAAACTTTAAACATCCCAAGGAGCACTGTGCAAGCGATCATATTGGAATGGAAGGAGTATCAGACCACTGCAAATCTACCAAGACCCGGCCGTCCCTCTAAACTTTCATCTCAAACAAGGAGAAGACTGATCAGAGATGCAGCCAAGAGGCCCATGATCACTCTGGATGAACTGCAGAGATCTACAGCTGAGGTGGGAGAGTCTGTCCATAGGACAACAATCAATTGTACACTGCACAAATCTGGCCTTTATGGAAGAGTGGCAAGAAGAAAGCCATTTCTCAAAGATATCCATAAAAAGTCTTGTTTAAAGTTTGCCACAAGCCACCTGGGAGACACACCAAACATGTGGAAGAAGGTGCTCTGGTCAGATGAAACCAAAATCGAACTTTTTGGCCACAATGCAAAACGATATGTTTGGCGTAAAAGCAACACAGCTCATCACCCTGAACACACCATCCCCACTGTCAAACATGGTGGTGGCAGCATCATGGTTTGGGCCTGCTTTTCTTCAGCAGGGACAGGGAAGATGGTTAAAATTGAAGGGAAGATGTATGGAGCCAAATACAGAACCATTCTGGAAGAAAAGCTGTTGGAGTCTGCAAAAGACCTGAGACTGGGATGGAGATTTATCTTCCAACAAGACAATGATCCCTAACATAAAGCAAAATCTATAATGGAATGGTTCACAAATAAACGTATCCAGGTGTTAGAATGGCCAAGTCAAAGTCCAGACCTGAATCCAATGGAGAATCTGTGGAAAGAACTGAAAACTGCTGTTCACAAACGCTCTCCATTCAACCTCACTGAGCTCGAGCTGTTTTCCAAGGAAGAATGGGCAAGAATTTCAGTCTCTCAATGTGCAAAACTTATAGAGACATACCCCAAGCGACTTGCAGCTGTAATCGCAGCAAAAGGTGGCGCTACAAAGTATTAACTTAAGGGGGCCCAATAATTTGGCACGCCCCACTTTTCAGTTTTTTATTTTTTACAAAAGTTTAAAATATCCAATAAATTTCGTTCCACTTCACGATTGTGTCCCACTTGTTGTTGATTCTTCACCAAAAAATTTAAATTTTATATCCTTATGTTTGAAGCCTGAAATGTGGCAAAAGGTTGAAAAGTTCAAGGGGGCAAAATACTTTCACAAGGCACTGTATGTATATATATATATATATATATATATATATATATATACAGTACAGACCAAAAGTTTGGACACACCTTCTCATTCCAAGAGTTTTCTGTATTTTCATGACTATAACAATTGTAGATTCACACTGAAGGCATCAAAACTATGAATTAACACATGTGGAATTATATACTTAACAAAAAAGTGTGAAACAACTGAAAATATGTCTTATATTCTAGGTTCTTCAAAGTAGCCACCTTTTGCTTTGATTACTGCTTTGCACACTCTTGGCATTCTCTTGATGAGCTTCAATGGTTTTCACTTCAATGGTTTTCACTTCACAGGTGTGCCCTGTCAGGTTTAATAAGTGGGATTTCTTGCCTTATAAATGGGGTTGGGACCATCAGTTGTGTTGTTCAGAAGTCAGGTGGGATACACAGCTGATAGTCCTACTGAATGGAGTGTTAGAATTTCTATTATGGCAAGAAAAAAGCAGCTAAGTAAAGAAAAACGAGTGGCCATCATTACTTTAAGAAATGAAGGTCAGTCAGTCCGAAAAATTGGGAAAACTTTGAAAGTGTCCCCAAGTGCAGTGGTCAAAATCATCAAGCGCTACAAAGAAACTGGCTCACATGAGGACCGCCCCAGGAAAGGAAGACCAAGAGTCCCCTCTGCTGATGAGGATAAGTTCATCCGAGTCACCAGCCTCAGAAATCGCAGGTTAACAGCAGCTCAGATTAGAGACCAGGTCAATGCCACACAGAGTTCTAGCAGTAGACACATCTCTACAACAACTATTAAGAGGAGACTGTGTGCAGCAGGCCTTCATGGTAAAATAGCTGCTAGGAAACCACTGCTGAGGACAGGCAACAAGCAGAAGAGACTTGTTTGGGCTAAAGAACACAAGGAATGGACATTAGACCTGTGGAAATCTGTGCTTTGGTCTGATGAGTCCAAATTTGAGATCTTTGGTTCCAACCACCGTGTCTTTGTGCGACGCAGAAAAGGTGAACGAATGGACTCTACATGCCTGGTTCCCACTGTGAAGCATGGAGGAGGAGGTGTGGGGGTGCTTTGCTGGGGACACTGTTGGGGATTTATTCAAAATTGAAGGAATACTGAACCAGCATGGTTACCACAGCATCTTGCAGCGGCATGCTATTCCATCCGGTTTGCGTTTAGTTGGACCATCATTTATTTTTCAACAGGACAATGACCCCAAACACACCTCCAGACTGTGTAAGGGCTATTTGACCAAGAAGGAGAGTGATGGGGTGCTACGCCAGATGACCTGGCCTCCACAATCACCAGACCTGAACCCAATCGAGATGGTTTGGGGTGAGCTGGACCGCAGAGTGAAGGCAAAAGGGCCAACAAGTGCTAAGCATCTCTGGGAACTCCTTCAAGACTGTTGCAAGACCATTTCAGGTGACTACCTCTTGAAGCTCATCAAGAGAATGCCAAGAGTGTGCAAAGCAGTAATCAAAGCAAAAGGTGGCTACTTTGAAGAACCTACAGTCATGGCCAAAAGTTTTGAGAATGATACAAATATTAATTTTTACAAAGTCTACTGCTTCAGTTTTTCTAATGGTAATTTGCATATACTCCAGAATGTTATAAAGAGTGATCAGCTTAACAGCAATTACTTGCAAAGTCAATATTTGCCTAGAAAATGAACTTTATCCCCCAAAACACATTTCAACATCATTGCAGCCCTGCCTTAAAAGGACCACCTAACATCGTTTCAGTGATTGCTCCGTTAACACAGGTGTGGGTGTTGATGAGGACAGGGCTGGAGATCAATCTGTCATGATTAAGTAAGAATGACACCACTGGACACTTTAAAAGGAGGCTGGTGCTTGCCATCATTGTTTCTCTTCTGTTAACCATGGTTAAGAAACACGTGCAGTCATCATTGCACTGCACAAAAATGGCCTAACTGGGAAGAGTATTGCAGCTAGAAAGATTGCACCTCAGTCAACAATCTATCGCATCATCAAGAACTTCAAGGAGAGAGGTTCCATTGGTGCCAAAAAGGCTCCAGGGAGCCCAAGAAAGACCAGCAAGCGGCAGGACCGTCTCTTAAAAGTGTTTCAGCTGCGGGATCGGGCTACCAGCAGTGCAGAGCTTGCTGAGGAATAGCAGCAGGCAGGTGTGAGTGCATCTGCACGCACTGTGAGGCGGAGACTCTTGGAGCAAGGCCTGGTCTCAAGGAGGGCAGCAAAGAAGCCACTTCTCTCCAGAAAAAACATCAGGGACAGACTGATATTCTGCAAAAGGTACAGGGAGTGGACTGCTGAGGACTGGGGTAAAGTCATTTTCTCTGATGAATCCCCTTTTCGATTGTTTGGAACATCTGGAAAACAGCTTATTCGGAGAAGAAGAGGTGAGCGCTACCACCAGTCTTGTCTCATGCCAACTGTAAAGCATCCTGAAACCATTCATGTGTGGGGTTGCTTCTCAGCCAAGGGAATCGGCTCTCTCACAGTCTTGCCTAAAAACACAGCCATGAATAAAGAATGGTACCAGAATGTCCTCCAAGAGCAACTTCTCCCAACCGTCCAAGAGCAGTTTGGCGCTCAACAATGCCTTTTCCAGCATGATGGAGCACCTTGCCATAAAGCAAAGGTGATAACTAAATGGCTCAGGGAACAAAACATAGAGATTTTGGGTCCATGGCCTGGAAACTCCCCAGATCTTAATCCCATTGAGAACTTGTGGTCAATCATCAAGAGACGGGTGGACAAACAAAAACCAACAAATTCAGACAAAATTAAAGCATTGATTCTGCAAGAATGGACTGCTATCAGTCAGGATTTGGTCCAGAAGTTGATTGAGAGCATGCCAGGGAGAATTGCAGAGGTCCTGAAGAAGAAGGGTCAACACTGCAAATATTGACTTGCTGCATTAACTCATTCTAACTGTCAATATAAGCTTCTGTTACTCATAATATGAATGCAATTATATTTCTGTATGTGATAAAAACATCTGACAAACACACATAAAAACCAGAGGGCAGCAGATCATGTGAAAATATAATATTTGTGTCATTCTCAAAACTTTTGGCCATGACTGTAGAATATAAGACATATTTTCAGTTGTTTCACACTTTTTTGTTAAGTATATAATTCCACATGTGTTATTTCTTAGTTTTGATGCCTTCAGTGTGAATCTACAATTTTTATAGTCATGAAAATACAGAAAACTCTTGGAATGAGAAGGTGTGTCCAAACTTTTGGTCTGTACTGTATCTTAGTGGAGGAAAATGCTTCTTTCATAGCCTCTGTGAAGAATATCACCTTGATAAGCCGCTTGACACACCTGTGATCAACCTTCTTTACATCCCACTCACATGCCGTGAGTGGACCGGGTCCACAGGATAATATGAAACGAGCTTTATAAATTTTATATATTTATTAACCCAAGTGGGTCGGTATTAGGCACTAACCTATTCAGAAATACATATCAATGGATCATCAAGCAAAAACTGCTAAAAGCAAAATACAGTACAGAAAATAAAATGGGAATAAAAGACAAAAAAGTATTACCCAGACTGAGTTTGTAGTCTGATTCTCTGGGCCTCAAGGCACATCCTTAAGCAAGTTACAGAGCAGCTAACCCCTAGCTGCCTCCTTCCTGAGTGACAAAAGAATATAGGTCTCCTTTCAGCATATGGCTAGTGTCCCACCCACACCTCCCTCCCAGGTAGGCCCCCTCCTCCTTCCCCCATTGCTGAACCCTGGGAAAGAGGGATGCCTTCCTAGGTGCTGGGAGAGATGTGTGTCTGGGGGTGAACTTAGAGTCACTAGTCTCCTCTCCCTCCCTGGACATCTGCCGTCCTGTGGCCATAAACTGGTTGGCCAGAAAGGGCCATCTCCCATGGTATACACATAAAACCACTGAAGCGAATTGACCACCAATGTAAGCACAGCTTAAACACAACATTCCTAAAGGTATGTGTAGGTCTGAAATGAGCAAGTAAAAATACATTTCCAAGATATACAGTATAACTGAGGGTCTGTTGATCACAGCCTCTTATCAGACCATTTCCCTGTTCCTCCCCTTTGCTAAACTGACTTTCTCTCTAATGTTTTACCTCTACAAATCGGTACTCCCAGGCATTGATCCGCAGTAGCCCTCAGAAGGGTCCATCTCTGGTGCACTAAGGAGTTCTCTCCATTGTTTTGTGGAGTTTAGGTGTCCTGGGAATGCATTAGCATATCATGTACAGAACCTTTGTGGGCTGTGCCACTGAGCCTAAGATTAAAATCAGAGATTTTTTTTTTTAATTATTATTATTATTGTTTATTTATATAGCACCATTAATTCCATGGTGCTTTACATTTGAGGGTTTACATATGGTGCACAAAATATACAAAACAAATATAATACTAACAGTGACCAACTGGCACAGTGGGATACAGGGCCCTGCCCCCAAGGGCTCACAATCTATGAATATAAATGAATAAATGAATGAATAAATATACCTTTACAGCCATTGGATTGGTTTGGGAAGGGAAGTTGCACCCCTGCCTCTCCAGGGCAGCTACTCTGGTTGTTTGCTTAATCTTTGTTTACTTTGCAGCAGCAACTGATCACATGCTGTCCTCCCATGTGATCGCTGCAACCAATTACTAGCCTCATTGGCAGGGGTGAACCTAGCCTCTCTGCTGTCTGAGGTGAACTATAGAAAGACACCCCCCCACAAAAAAAAAAAAAAAAAAAAATACACATACGGTACACAAACACTTTTTTTGGCTCCCAAATAATCAACAACCACCTTTTTTTGGCCCCCACTCAGTATACGGCCCCCCTTTTTTGGCCCCCACACAGTATATGATCCTCTTTTTTTGGCCCCTCCCCAGTATATGACCCTATTCCCCCGCAGTGTATGACTCCCTTTTTTGCCCCCCCCCACAGTATATGCCCCCCTTTTTTGCCCCCACACAGTCTTTGACTCCCTTTTCTTGGCCCCCACACAGTATATGATGTATTGTTTATCCAAGTCCGTTCATCCTGAGCACAGGGTCCTAGCTCTGTAACACTGAAATGCTCAGGTTGATTTGAAAGTTTGCACAAGGTCGCACAAGGGTAAGTATTTAGTACTACTGTGGATGTATTTGCAGATATTTTTTGGAACCTTCTCCATAAGCTTTGAGACCCTTAGAATGTGTTGGACAAACACAACTTTAAAGGGTTATTGTCAAATAATCTGTTTCTTTATTTCTTAGTTTATTACTCCTAGGTTATGTGTTTTTTTTTTTCTCTCAAACTCTGTCCACTCCCCCATTTCCCCCTCACCCCTGCTGTTGGGTTTGGGAGAGTAGTTTATGTGGGATTAAATAGTTGGTCTGTATATAGTATAGTGGGATGATTTTTGTATATGTATGTAAAAATGTATGGGAAAACGTCTTGTGGACAGATGAGACCAATATAGAGCTTTTTGATAAAGCACATCATTCTAGTGTTTACCGAAAAATGGAATGAGAAAAAAAAGAACACAGTACCAATAGTCAAATATGGTGGAGGTTCAAAGATGTTTTGGGGTTGTTTTTCTGCCTCTGGCACTGGGTGCCTTCACTGTGCGTAAGGCATCGTGAAATCTGAAGATTACCAATGGATTTTGGGTCTCAATTAGAGATGAGCGAATTTCTCAAAAGTTCGATTCGGCAATTCGATTCGAAGTTCCAAAAAAATTTGCTTCGATCCAAATTACTTTGCAGCGAATAAACAGCTATTTCCGGGCTGCAGAGAGCTAGGGTGGGCGGCAAAATGGCGGTAGCCCTTGGATGCCGCGGTCATGTTTCTCTCTCTCTCTCTTCAGCACGGACAACTTTTATTCATGTGAAGGATCTGCTAACAAGCAAAGACACGCCTACCCAATAACATCACTAGAGAATATCTTGTGACCGTCTGATGTCACAAAGGTCCTTACTAAATATTCGTTACCACGAAGCATCAGGAAATCCGGAATTGTGGAGAATCGAAGATTTCCTGAAATTCGGATCG
Source organism: Leptodactylus fallax (assembly GCA_947044405.1). Taxonomy (NCBI): domain Eukaryota; kingdom Metazoa; phylum Chordata; class Amphibia; order Anura; family Leptodactylidae; genus Leptodactylus; species Leptodactylus fallax. The sequence continues at coordinate 3,076,731 of CAMRHE010000202.1, forward strand.
AATTCCACTTCTGCAGAATCGATTTGCTCATCTCTAGTCTCAATGTATGGCCCAGTTCAGAAAGCTGGGTTTGTGTCATAGGTCATGGGTCTTCCATGGGCCTTCCCCATGGCGGTCCCTTGTATCTGAAGTAATGTTATCTAAAGACACCAATGATTTTCTTGGGAAATTATCTGAAGTAACGTTACCTACTGAGGGATCTGTAATTCTAGCATCCTTTGATGTGGTAAGCTTCTATACAACAATAGATCATCAAAGAGGTATAGAGGCAGTTAAATCTTTCTTACAACATTCCTCCTACACCAAAGAGTGCCAGGAATTTGCACTTACGCTCTTGAAGGTAGTGCTCACTCAGAACTATTTTCTGTTTGGTGATGAGTACTATGCACAGATACAAAGGACCACAATGGGGTTAAACGCAGCACCGGTTTCCGCAAATATTTATATGCATGCACTTGAAGAGCGCCTCATCTATGTGTCCCACCATTTTGTGAACGTTCTCAGATGGTGGCGGTACATTGATGATGTGTTCCTGATTTGGTTGGGGGATGAGGTCACTTTAAAGTCATTTCATGACTTTTTGAATGCTATAGATTCGACTGTGAAAGTTACAGTTGTACATTCAAGAGAGAAAGTACAATTTTTGGATGTTATGGTACAGTGTAAGGAGGGTGCATTGTCCACATCTTTATTTGTGAAACCTACTGATGTAAACAGCCTGCTCTTATATGATCCATCCAAGAGGCCTAGTTAACAATTTACCAGTGAGTCAACTAATGAGCGCTAAAAGAATAGTAAGCAATCCAGTTGAGCTTTGTAAAACTCCTGATGATATGGAAGAAAAATTTGTTAAAAGAGACGACTGATCCCAGACGACTGATTAAAAAACACATGAGAGAAATAGAGAATGTGGAGAGGGAGAAATTGTTGTCCCCGTATAGTATGGATAATAAGAGAAAACGGATACCATTTGTCTCTACCCTCTCTGAACAGAGTCAAGCAATTGCTAAAATTATCAGAAAACACTGGCCAATGTTAGGCCATTTTGTTCATGAGGTATCAGGGTTTGAGAAGCCCCCCTTCTTCTCCGATAGTAGATCCCCTAATATTAAGGACAGATTAGTGAGTAGATATATGCCCTGTGAAGAAAAGTGTACTAACATATTTGACAAAACCTAGGCTTGGATGTTATCCATGTTTGAGCTGTATTAACTGCTCATTCATGAACAAAGGCTCACAGTTTGTGCATCCACAAACCCAGGAGATGTTTGAGATTAAACACTTCCTTACATGCAGCACGGAATACATTATATATATTTTGCAATGTCCATGCCAACTGTTACAGGTGCATCTCAATAAATTAGAATATCTTTGAAATGTTCATTAATTTCAGTAATTCAATTCATAATCAGCGTCTTCCATGATTGTGTGTCCTACTGAACCAGACTGAGAGACCATTTAAAGGCTTAGGAAACCTTGGCAGGTGACACACTGAATTTACAATACTGAACTTTTTTACAATATTCAAATTTTCTTAGATTTGGGTTTTCATTACCTATAATCCATAATCAACATTTACAGAAATAAAACACTTGAAATAGAACACTCTGTGTGAAAAGAATCTAGAAAATATAGGAGGTCACTTTTTTAATTTAATTACTGAAAGAAATAAACGTTTCAAAGATATTCTAATTTATTGAGATACATCTGTAGAATGGATCCACCGCCTGGATACATTGCTACCTAAGGGTCTCAATTTTGAATTCTCTACTGCAGGTCTTTTTTAGATGGTGCTATGGGTTTTGGTTTTCCCTGGGATTGTCATGGTGACGTCCTGCATTGTCATCAGCATTCTGACAATGGTATACAAAAAATGTTTATAAGCTAATATTTTATTCAAAAACTAATTTGTTTTTATTTTCTTTTATTTTCATACAAGAAAGAATACATAGTTATTCACAAGATACCTAGAAGACTCCAGATTACTCCATTTTTCTTTTTCTTATTTTTATTTCTGGGTTTTGTGTCCATATATTCCCCTTCCCCTTATCTAAAGTGGGGATGTTATAATTGTGGTCATGTGACATATTTTGTAACAATTTTGTGCAATAAACAGCTTAATAGAGTCTGCCTAGTAAAATATTATTTCTTCTTGATATAGTATCCACATATGGGATTGTTTATTTTAGTCTGACTATTGTATATATTAATATGTTTTGATCACATATAAGTATTCATATATGGGTCCACTATTTATAATTAAGCTCCGAATTTCTTTTTTTTTTGGGGGGTTGACAATATGGTTTGACCGTACATAGTTATACGTATAAGATTCTTATCATAAATATGTGTCCATTATTATTATATAAAACAAATCGGTCCACTCTGAAAATATTGCTCCACCCCTAATGTGAGGCTATACTATGGGATTGACTGCTCAGGGTTTTAAAAGGGAGAGAGCATGTATAGAGTACAATGGTTCACTGAGTGCATCACTGATGCTAGTGCTACTACCTCTACAGAGTATAACGGTCCTATAATGGATTGTATGTATACTGACAGTTTTTTCTATATACCCTAATATGAAAAGTCTCACTTTATAGTTAGCCAGGAGTATTAGAAGCAGATGAGCTTCTTGGACCTTTTTCTACCATTCTCCACCTTTTATATATTGGTTTGGCCACATAGCTATGTTATACTTAGTAATGATTCACATGCAGCAGTTTTTGCAGCGGTTTTTGACCATATAATTATGTTGCTCTTAGTACCGGTTCATATGCATCGGTATTGTAGTGTTTTTCGACTATATAACTAGGCTGCCTTTGATATCAGTTTATATGCAGTGATTCTATAGTGGCTGTTGCCAGTGGTACATCCATAGATTCCTTATTCGCTACTTATATATTTAGTAATTATCTCCCCCGACATCCTGGAAACTGGGATGGCTTTAATCCATTTATAAATGTGATTATCATTAATTTTCTATGTTACGAATTGTCACATGACCCTAGACAACAATTTCCTATCTGTAGAGCTATACAGACACTGAATGGGGATTCACTTGTATGGAACCTATAATCTGAAGCCTATTAGGTAAACTCAGTTTATTATATGATACACCTGTTCATAGATTGTTTATACTATGATATTACAGGACAGGAAAGAATTTTAGATGTCTGGACCTGATATGCACTTTCTTCACTAATGATTTGTAATGGATGGATTTTGTACTATGCACAATTGTATTTTGTGGATTTTTTACACTTTGTATTGCATAATTGAATACTGCACTATAAGGTATTGTGAAATGTCACCATGCATTGCTTAAAAAAGGCTCAGTGTGAGCTGAAACGTTGCGGAGTATATAATAAACTACTTCACTTTTTTTCACCTGACTTGTGGAGTGCTTCCACCAATTGTGCAAGTTCTCCCACTTAAAAAGATGAGGCCGGCCTGTAATTGACATCATAGGTAGACCTCAACTATGAGAGACAAAATGAGAAAACAAATCCAGAAAATCACATTGTCTAATTTTTAAAGAATTTATTTGCAAATTATGGTGGAAAATAAGTATTTGGTCAATAACAAAAGTTCATCTCAATACTTTGTTATATATCCTTTGTTGGTAATGACAGAGGTCAAACATTTTCTGTAAGTCTTCACAAGGTTGGCACACACTGTTGCTGGTATGTTGGCCCATTCCTCCATTCAGATCTCCTCTAGAGCAGTGATGTTTTGGGGCTGTCGCTGGGCAACACGGACTTTCAACTCCCTCCAAAGGTTTTCTATGGGGTTGAGATCTGGAGACTGGTTAGGCCACTCCAGCACCTTGAAATGCCTCTTACGAAGCCACTCCTTCATTGCCCTGGCGGTGTGCTTGGGATCATTGTCATGCTGAAAGACCCAGCCACATTTCATCTTCAATGCCCTTGCTGATGGAAGGAGGTTTGCACTCAAAATCTCACAATACATGGCCCCATTCATTCTTTCATGTACACGGATCAGTCGTCCTGGTCCCTTTGCAGAAAAACAGCCCCAAAGCATGATATTGCCACCCCCATGCTTCACAGTAGGTATGGTGTTCTTTGGATGCAACTCAGCATTCACTCTCCTCCAAACACGACGAGTTGTGTTTCTACCAAACAGTTGTACTTTGGTTTCATCTGATCATATGACATTCTCCCAATACTCTTCTGGAACATCCAAATGCTCTCTAGCAAACTTCAGATGGGCCCGGATATGTACTGGGTTAGGCAGGGGGACACATATGACACTGCAGGATCTGAGTCCCTGGTGGCGTAGTGTGTTACTGACGGTAGCCTTTGTTACGTTAGTCCCAGCTTTCTGCAGGTCATTCACTAGGTTCCCCTGTGTGGTTCTGGGATTTTTGCTTACCGTTCTTGTGATCATTTTGACCCCACGGGGTAAGATCTTGTGTGGAGCCACTGATCGAGGGAGATTATCAGTGGTCTTGTATGTCTTCCATTTTCTAATTATTTTTCCCACAGTTGATTTCTTCACACCAAGCTGCTTACCTATTGCAGATTCAGTCTTCCCAGCCTGGTGCAGGTCTACAATTTTGTTTCTGGTGTCCTTCCACAGCTCTTTGGTCTTCACCATAGTAGAGTTTGGAGTGTGACTGTTTGAGGTTGTGGACAGGTGTCTTTTATACTGATAACAATGTCAAACAGGTGCCATTACTACAGGTAATGAGTGGAGGACAGAGGAGCCTCTTAAAGAAGAAGTTACAGGTCTGTGAGAGCCAGAAATCTTGCTTGTTTGTAGGTGACCAAATACTTATTTTCCACCATAATTTGCAAATAAATTCTTTAAAAAATCAGACAATGTGATTTTCTGGATTTGTTTTCTCATTTTGTCTCTAATAGTTGAGGTCTACCTATGATGTCAATTACAGGTCTCTCTCATCTTTTTAAGTGGGAGAACTTGCACAATTGGTGGCTGACTAAATACTTTTTTTTCCCCACTGTATATATATATATATACAGTATATGTATTTTTTATTTTTTTTCCCTGTATACCATACATATATCTTACATATACTAACAGATACTGATACTATTGTCTACACATACTATAGAGATATCACACACAAACATTTCTTACATGGTACCTTCATACCTCTGATGCCTTTTTTTCGTTGTACTTTGTCCTGTTTAGAAACAAGGAAAAACCCATGTATTTTAGAATCCATGAAGGTAGTGATAGTAGACATAGATAGAAGGTAAGCATGCATAATAATCTCCTCTGGTGGGCCCAGGGATCACAATATGGCTCTGTACTTTTAGGGGCTGCTTCCTAGCTGAAAATTCAGCTACAGAAATTTGAAGCTGAATTTTCCACTTGTCCAAATTCCATGTCAAAATCTGCTCCTGCCAGGCGGTATTTTCTGATTCCCATTCACCTCAGTGGGAGTTATCAGGCAGAAACTGCTTGAAAATCAAGCATGATGCTTAGGGTAAATTCATATGGAGGATTTTGCTGTGGATTTGGGGTCGGATTCTCACTCCCATTGTTTTCAATAGGAGGCAGAGAGTGCAGCAGGACACTGAAAAAATAGGCGTCTTGCTCAATCTTGCCACAGATGCGTGTAGATTCCGCGGCTTGAGACTCTGCTGATTAGGCCTATTCATCTGGGCCTAATCAGCAGCGGAAAGCCGCGACTGAGATCCCATCGCTGGGATTTATTTTTCCGCTAGTTGAAAAAATTTGCTAGAGGAGAAATCTGTTAGAGGAAAAATCCATTACAATCCATTGTAGAAGAAAAATCAGCATCTGACTCCCACTGAAATGAATGAAGGCTGGTTTCAGGTGGAATTTGGAGCTGATTTTGAGGTGGAATCCACCTCAAATTCAGTGCCAAATTTCTCCGTGTGAACATACCCTAACACATATTGGAATTAAAAAGTAATGTTATAAGGTATAATAAAATATTCACCTACATCAGGGTCAAGTATTTAGATGCACTCAGCAGAATTTTCAGTAAAATGCTACAGCACTGGCTCAATAACAATATATGCTGATGCTTTTGTATTAAATCAGGCCGATATTCACCAGAAGATCTCTAAGTCCTGTGAAGTCCATCATGTTAGGTCAACTATGTGGATTTTTAACCTAAATAAAATTTCAACTATGGAACATACATATGGAATTGTTATACTTCTGATGTTTGTTATAATGATCACATCTACTTTATAACATCTACATTAAAATCCTACTCTCTAGATGGAGGAAAATGTTCAGTGAGTGTCTGGGCACCACACCTGCTCATTTCTCCTGACCATAGTGCTGGCTCAACCTGATGGTGATGGAGGAAGGGAGGGAAGCAGAGCTACAAGTGTAGACAATAGCACCAGTGGTTAGGCATTATGTTTGTCATACATGTCTAGAAATACTGTTGACATAAACCTATGGAGAATGTCTCCAATGCATGCAAGTGTGTGCCTCACAGGTCCATATATCACGCATAGGCTGCTATTTGGCATTTCCTATAAATATATGGGGCAGAAATATAGGCCATGCGCTGTCTATATACTAAGCACAGAGTCCCATAGAGGACTGTAGACATGTTTGCTCAGAGCATTTACTAGCATATACAGTATAATAAATGAAGACAATCTATGACTATGGGTTCGAATGTATCAGAATTGAAGGCATTGATTTTAATGGTAGATATATAAAACCAGATGTCAGCTTCTCATTTTATAGGTATGTAAAATAGCAGATCTGACTGTGCTATTCTACCTTCTATAACAACCCAAACCAGGCTGAGTGGAGCTAGAATGACATCTTACTAGGAAACATCTTACTGAAATGAGTGGATACATTATTGGAAATGTTTTTTATTTGTTTTAATAATGATCCAGCAGAATACTGTACAGAGAAGGAGATATGATCAGAGACTTGTAATGGTCATTTACTAACAGTGGCCCACTTCCCCATCTGTTATCTGTCATATGTCCTGACTAATGATTGGTCATGTCTTAAGATCTTCAGTATTAGATCCCAGCGTCTTATCAAAGACAACACCAACACAAAGTTATCACCACACTGAGCCAAGCATGTAGATGGCCATGTTCCTTTATCACTAATTACTAACTGACTAAATTCTATTGGTTGCAAATGGTTGTAGTTACCATGTTGACATACTGCTTGAAGGACTTTTTTCTCTCTGCATTTTTTAACACTAGAAGTCCCAGAAATTTCGAGCTCCCCCTTGAAGTCCTGAAAGAGGGTCAAATGACCCTTAGTCCAAACAGACAACTCTGATGGCTCCAATTAGCATCCTTTCATTTGTAAATGTGGCCATTGTCTGAGGAATCTGCAGGGGGCAATTGTGTTGATCCACCTCAGGTCTTGTAAGAGAGTGTAAACAAAAGAATGTAAGATGCTCTTGAGTGTGTCTGCCCATCCCCCAGCTGCATTGTTGTGCTGGGAATATGCATAAGGTTGCTAACACCTTAGCAAATTTGCATGCAGCCTTTTGTGCTGTGGGGGATGTGAAGGGACTGCTTCACCTATTTTGTTCACAAGAAACAAAATGCAGAGAAGGCACACCATTCAACAGGCATTGGAACTGATCCTGAGCAACACCAACCCTTCTGACTCAGATGGAGAAGACATAGTCCTTCAACTGGATTCGGACTCTGAGCTGTCTTCAGGTTAGATTTTTTCAAATTACCGATTTTTATTTCCTGACTATCTTTTTTATTTAGAACCAAAACAAAATGTTAATTTGAAATTATTTATCTTGCAGATGAGGAGACTCCTCCTCTACCAAAAAAGAGAGCTCGGTTGGCGAGTGAGCCGACAGAGACCGCAAAAGATGGCACAGTGTGGCGTGAAGTAGAAGTGGGGAAACGTCTCCATTTCACCCCAATAGAACCGTACCCTACAGATGGAGAGCTAAGTGCTAAGGCCAGACGAAGTGTCCGGAGTCGCCTTCAGAGCTTCCTCTGTTTTATCACTCTTGACATGCTTCGTAGCATTCAAGAATGGACTACTCAACATGCACGTCACACGGAGCAGGTGGATTGGTTCATGGGTCTCCCGGAACTAATGGCATTTATTTCAGTCATTATCTTGCGGGGGGTGACCAAGGTTCCATCACTACATGACAGCTGGTCAGCAAACCTAGCAAACCCAAGGATCATTGCAACTATGACCCGAAACCGCTTCCATGCAACACCTACGCTTTGATGACATGTTCACACGCAGTGAGCGAGTGGAGACCGATAAGTTTGCTGCAATCTCCGATGTGTGGAGATCGTTTGTCACCAACTGCATCACATCCTACAACCCTGGTCGACACATCACTATTGATGAACAGCTTTTCCCGTCAAAGACTCGCTGCTGTTTTCTGCAATACATTGCAACAAAACCAGACAAGTTTGGCATCAAGTTTTGGGTGGCTTGCGACTTGAAATCAAAGTACATCTGTAATGTCCTCCCATATCTTGGCAAGGACCCCAGTCGTCCCAGCGGGGAGAGACTGTCCGAAACTGTAGTGATGAGGCCGATGGAACCATTCATGGACAAGGGCAGAACTGTAACCACGGACAATTTCTTTACATCATTGTCACTTGCACAACGACTGCTTAGCCGGAAAACCACTATCCTCGGCACAGTCAACAAGAGTCGCCGGGAAATTCCTCAATCCGCTAGAAAGATGGACCGCACTGAATTCACCACTCAGGTGTTTTCAACAACTGGTGCCACACTGACAGTGTATGCACCCAAACGAAAGAAGGCCGTCTACATTCTCAGCAGCATGCACAGCGTGGTTGAGACTGAGGATACCAACAAAAGGAAGCCAAACACGGTCACACAATACAACCACACAAAGTGCGGTGTGGATGTAATGGACCAAATGGTGCGGGAGTACAGCGTGCGTGCAGGAACACGGAGATGGCCATTCGCCGTGTTCTACAACATGATTGACATGGCAGCACTGAATGCTCATGTTCTTTATCAGGCATGCACTGGGGTGCAGGAGAGACGGGTGGACTTCCTGGTTGAGCTTGCAAAAGAGTTAGGTGGCTCTCATGTGACTGAAAAGAAGGCATGCAAGGAGAAACTCCTTCGGCAACAACCTTCCACACCCAGCCTTGGCAAAAGGGCGAAGTGTCAGGTCAACCATCGATGCACGAACAATTGTGCAACTGAGAGATGTGTTGACTGCTACAAATACACGTGTGGCAAATGTACCAGGGACATACCCAGGCAGTGCCAGGTATGTTCCGACAGTGCAGACAGACTGCTGAGTAAGTGCTGAAATGCTAGTCACACAAGAAGGACATGCCACTCACACACACACACACGCAGCACCCCACAGCAGCATATTGTAAATATGTGTGGAATTGTTTTATTCCTTGTATTTTTTTTATTATTTTCATAACAAAAATAAAAAGCATGGAAATAAATAACAGTTGTTCTTTTGTATATTTACATTTTTGTATATTTAGATTCAAGTCAATGGGTGCAGAAAAAAAAAAAAAAATCGCAAAAAAATCGCAGTTACTGAGTGAGTCACACAAGGAGGACATGCCACTCCACACACACACACACACACACACACACACACACACACTCACACACACTCACACACACACACGCAGCCCCCCCTCAGCAGCCTATTGTAAATATGTGTGGAATTGTTTTATTCCTTGTATTTTTTTTATTATTTTCATAACAAAAATAAAAAGCATGGAAACAAATAACAGTTGTTCTTTTGTATATTTACATTTTTGTATATTTAGATTCAAGTCAATGGGTGCAGAAAAAAAAAAAATCGCAAAAAAATCGCAGTTACTGAGTGAGTCACACAAGAAGGACATGCCACTCACACACACACACACACACACACACACACACACACACACACACACACACACACACACACACACACACACACACACACACGCAGCCCCCCCACAGCAGCCTATTGTAAATCCTGTGGTGTGACAGTAATGGCCTTAATTACAGAACAAAAGCGGTGATTATAGGTTGTTTGCTTAAATCCTTCAGGTCATTCCACCCGTCTCTGGGTTCCAAAGGTAGAAATGTTAAATGACCCCTCTCTGGGACTTCTAGTGTTAAGAGGAATGATGAACAGAATGCCCAAACGGGCAAACAGCGCAATTGTGAACCTAGCTTTAAGTACCAATACAGTTTTAGAATTAAAGGGGTTTTCCAGGCAAAAAAAATCTTTTTTTTTAAAAAAAAGGTCTGTTAGTGCTATTAATGGGTTAATAAGTGCACTCAAATACCTTTAGCAGTGTTTTGAGTGATCTCTGGGTTTCTCTGGGAGCTCCTGGCATCCTCTGTATTTGTTTATATGGTGTAGCTTCCTGCTGTGTAGCTTCCACACTATCTCCCTCTCACTCCCCCCTTCCTCTATCAGTCCCTTACACTCCCTGTCTCCCTAGCTATCCTGCCCACTACTAGCCCTTCCCAACTAACTAACTCAACAAACCCCTCCACCACATCATACTTACCTGTCTTCCTATTTAGACTTCCCTTCTGGAATGGCTCCTCCATTTCTTTCACTCTCCGGGCTGTGCGTAGGCTGCAGACGCTTGACCAGTAGAGATGGCACATCTGACGGCGCCTGCACAGGCCGAAAATGCCTCTGACACCTGGATTGCCATCTCTACTGCGCATGTGTCAGAGGCACCTCTGGCCTGTGCATGCGCTAGCAGAGTTAAAGAAGAGGAGGAGCCATTCCCAGAGAGGAAGACACGTAAGTATGATGCGGTGGAGGGGGGGCAGTATTGGTGATGTTCCATCACTGGGCTTTGAGGAATGACCCCCTGACTGTACTCTAACATAGCCTTGTACTGTCAGAGGGGATGTTCCTTACCGCTTAGTGATAACGCTGAGCTGTGAGGATTAACACAATCGAAGAGTCATACTTTTTTTTCATTTCATTATTGATGTAGCCAAATTAAGGTTTGTTTTTTGTGGGTCAAATTATAGTATCTTTTGTTCAGTTTATAGTATAAAACTTTTGGAGTAGATAATACATATTATTGATTAGCTTTTATTTTTTGAGGGTGGGTAGTGGGAAAAAATCCATTTAACTATTGTTTTTTGGAAATTTTTATATAAAGTGTTCACTTTATTACATGGGTTTTGATGAGGGTAGCATACCATACATACCATATGGCACCATATGTAACTTTATTTAACTTTTTTGCAGTTTTCCAAAAATAAAATGTTTTTTTTTTTTACTCCTACAAGGAGACTTATAATGCAATCTTCTCATTACTGATATAATGCTTTTACCCACCCTTAGATGCACACGATGCTGATAAAAGCATCCATTTGTCACGGCAGACTTGCACCCATACATTTCAGTGTATGGAGGGATCTGTGAAAACAGCAGAAAATAGGACATGATCTATATTTTGAAGGTCTGTGACAACGGACCGTTAAAACTACGGTCATGAGAATAGCCCCCATTCACTTACAGTGAAATTAATGCTGCCGTGTGATTTCCATAAAAAAAATGTAAATGTAGTCCTACTGTCATACACAGACTAAATCCATTCACGCAATGGTCATTTTGGAGTAGTCCAGTCACAAATGCTTCAGGTAAATAATGACCTGGTAACATTTCTAGTAACAATATTACTAAACCTCAGTTTGTAAGAATCTATTAACTTTTTGACGTACTAAGGACATGTTTCTTTATTAGTTCATTATCCTAAATAACATTTTCAGCAATAAATTTCCATTCCAGCCAGTGATGCCTGTTCTTGTATAGCTACAAAGCTTTTCAAGTCTATCAGAGCTAGTACAGGGTTGTCTGGTGACCTTGAACAGTGTTTCTGAAGAGTTGTAAGCCAGGTTCTCTATACTCAAATACATTAATTCAAAGTATCACCAAAGCTGAGGTCATACACTTTGCTGCACATTAATAGTTTTATAGGCATTCAGTAGTAGGTATACTGCTCAGAAGCATTTGTCTTGTATGTCTGTCTCAAAGTTGGGTGTGTTGGAGGTGCCCCTGACTTAGGAGACATCTAGGGATTAATTTGATACATATACAGAGAACTATTCCATGAACATATGCAAAAGCACTCACCCTCAGTTAAGGCCAAAATGTAGCGGGACCTGGGACCACTAACAAGGGAGCATTGAAACAACTTTTTGTCACTTTCCGCTATGTTATCATAGCCTGTCTCACTTCTTTCTTATATAGAGAATATATACGACACCCTCTTCTTGCAAAAGATTGTGCTTCTGTTTGATGACAGATGCCCCAGATGTGGGGTGGAGGAAGCATATGTTCTGGGAGTGTGCCTCACTGGGTCCGTATTGAAAAGGTGTGCTGGATCTCATTTATAAGCTACTAGCAGAAGGACCCGGCTTCGCACGGGTATATTTCATTTTTTGTTTGTGTAGTGGCCCCATAAGAATTGGCCAGTTTTGCACTTGACATCCAGTATGGCAGTCCAGTATAGGTATAGTCTATTTATGGCTGTGTTGCTATGGAAACCTGGTAAATGAAATGTGAATTTATATTGGTTGATGCACGTCATATGACTGAATATTTAAGGACCTGAGAACTGCTATTGACTCATACAGGTCATAAATAGCTTAGTTGCTATGGAAAACTGGTGTAAAGCTGTATGTATGTCAAGACTGAAGAACCTGCAATTTTCCATTGGTCCTTAAGCATCATGTGATCATGTGTATCTCAATTTGAATTTCAGTGAAAGGTCTGCGATTGGTTGTTATGGAAAACCTGGAGTAAAGCTGTGTGTATGTGACCTTGTGTAACAGTGTCATCCACAGCGCCCTGCCCCTTTAAAGCTGACCTACAGCAGTGAATAAAAATGGCTGGGTTGTTATGGAAACATGGAGTGCCGCGCCTGTGCATGTGGCTGACAATGCCTTGTCAGATTGGAGACGGGCTTGGGTCTGCTGAGAGTTTTCATTCGCTTGAGCAGCACCCATATATTTTGCTGCAGGGGGCATGAGTAGTTTAAAAACATTTCAATTTATAAGAATGCTGAAATCCAGTATGGCAGTCTAGTCAGTGGCGTAAATACTGGGGTAGCAGTGGTAGCGGCTGCCTCAGGGCTGGAGACATTAGGGGTCCCGGCAGGCCCCTGATGTTTTTTTGTTTAATAGGCCATTACCTGCTGGTGTAACACCAGCAACGGGCCCTATTTACTTACCGATCCCCGCTCCTGCTCACGGCCGCCTGCGCTTCACCTTCTGCGGAGGCGGCTGTGAGCAGGAGCAGGGATCAGTATGTAAGGCCTGCGGACCGTGAACCCCACAAATACTGCTATCATTATACTCTGGGGTCTTTTCAGACCCCAGAGTATAATGATCGGAGGCCCCAAGGAGTTGAGGGAACATAAAAAACACTGTTACTTACCTCTCCCGCGCTCCAGCAGGCTTTGGGCCTCCTTGGTGACATCCCAGACATCGGTGAGCCAGTCCAACGTCATTATGCGTTGTGATGCATGCCTGGCTCACGTGACAGCTGGTCCAACATTGAAGAGGTAGCAGGGAGTGCGCATAATACTATATGAAGGGGGGGGCGGGGTCCCATGTCAAATGTTCGCCTTGTGGCCCAGCCATTCTTAGTTACGCCACTGAGTCCAGTATAGGTACAGTCTATTTATGGCTGTGTTGTTATGGAAACCTGGTAAATTAAATGTGAACTTATATTGGCTTATACATGTAATATGACTGAATATTTAAGGACTTGCAAACTGCTATTGACTAATACAGGTCATAAATAGCTTGGTTGCTATGGAAACCTGTGTGCCTGAAGAGACTAAGCTCCTGCAAGCTTCTATTGGCTGATAAGGGACATGTGACCGTGTGTATAGCAGTTGGAATATGAATGAAAGACTTGCAGGTTTGTATTAGCTAATGCTGGTAATTTTTTGGGAACACTGTACCTCAGGAACGGTAGGTACATCCTTTAGAGCTGAGAACCAGTCTATAATATTCCCGGACCTCATCCGGTCCAGTCATTTGGTCGCGCATAAAGAACAGACAGACAGACACTCATTTTTATATATATAAGAGACATGGCATTTGGCTTCTGACCGAACCTAAAATATGCATACTGGGACTGGTGAAGCATGATATGGAGCATACTCTTGTACTACTTGGTATGTCCCGATTACTGTACCAAAAATTCACCAAACAAACTGGCATTTTCTGAGAATACATCAAGATGGCACTTAACTGAGGAATGTCCATGCACTGGTAAGAGATTATGAAACTGCCAGATAGCTGAGTGGACATCAGTGGAGAAGCGACCCTACATACTGCTCACTTTGTTTACAAACAGACTGGAACCCCTGCTGAAAACCATAACTTGCACATGTTAACAGAGCCCACATTGTTTATATAGATGTTATGGCCTACGTGCCAACTCTAAATTTTGTCAGGGTCCTATGTCTATTGCCGTGTAATCTAAAATATTAGATTATTTTACAGTGGTGAACATAAAATACTACAATTAATATGCCGATGAACCTATTCTGTGCTGTTTCTACCTTTCTTGAAAACCACAGTAACAGATACAGTACTGGCCAAAAGTATTGGCACCCCTGCAATTCTGATAGATAATACTCAATTTCTTCCAGAAAATGATTGCAATCACAAATGCTTTGGTAATAATATCTTCATTTAATTTGTCATCAATGGAAAACCACAAAAAGAATTGTCAAAAAGCCAAATTGGATATAATTCCACACCAAACATAAAAAAGGGGGTGGACAAACGTATTGGCACCCTTTGAAAAATCATGTGATGCTTCTCTAATTTGTGTAATTAACAGCACCTGTTACTTACCTGTGGCACATAACAGGTGGTGGCAATAACTAAATCACACTTGCAGCCAGTTGAAATGGATTAAAGTTGACTCAGCCTCTGTCCTGTGTCCTTGTGTGTACCACATTGAGCATGGAGAAAAGAAAGAAGACCAAAGAACTGTCTGAGGACTTGAGAAGCAAAATTGCGAGGAAGTATGAGCAATCTCAAGGCTACAAGTCCATCTCCAAAGACCTGAATGTTCCTGTGTCTACCGTGTGCAGTGTCATCAAGAAGTTTAAAGCCCATGGCACTGTGGCTAACCTCCCTAGATGTGGACGGAAAAGAAAAATTGACGAGAGATTTCAACGAAAGATTGTGCGGATGGTGGCTAAAGAACCTCAACTAACATCCAAACAAGTTCTAGCTGCCCTGCAGTCCGAGGGTACAACAGTGTCAACCCGAACTATCCGTCGGCGTCTGAATGAAAAGGGACTCTATGGTAGGATACCCAGGAAGACCCCACTTCTGACCCAGAGACATAAAAAAGCCAGGCTGGAGTTTGCCAAAACTTACCTGAGAAAGCCAAAAACTTTTTGGAAGAATGTTCTCTGGTCAGATGAGACAAAAGTAGAGCTTTTTGGGAAAAGGCATCAACATAGAGTTTACAGGAAAAAAAAAAAGAGGTCTTCAAAGAAAAGAACACGGTCCCTACAGTCAAACATGGCGGAGGTTCCCTGATGTTTTGGGGTTGCTTTGCTGCCTCTGGCACTGGACTGCTTGACCGTGTGCATGGCATTATGAAGTCTGAAGACTACCAACAAATTTTGCAGCATAATGTAGGGCCCAGTGTGAGAAAGCTGGGTCTCTCTCAGAGGTCATGGGTCTTCCAGCAGGACAATGACCCAAAACACACTTCAAAAAGCACTAGAAAATGGTTTGAGAGAAAGCACTGGAGACTTCTAAAGTGGCCAGCAATGAGTCCAGACCTGAATCCCATAGAACACCTGTGGAGAGATCTCAAAATGGCAGTTTGGAGAAGGCACCCTTCAAATCTCAGGGACCTGGAGAAATTTGCCAAAGAAGAATGGTCTAAAATTCCAGCAGAGCATTGTAAGAAACTCATTGATGGTTACCGGAAGTGGTTGTTCGCAGTTATTTTGTCTAAAGGTTGTGCTACCAAGTATTAGGCTGAGTGTGCCAATACTTTTGTCCGGCCCATTTTTGGAGTTTTGTGTAAAATGATCAATGATTTGACTTTTTTTTTATTCTCTTTTGTGTTTTTTCATTGCAAGCAAAATAAATGAAGATATTATTACCAAAGCATTTGTGATTGCAATCATTTTCTGGAAGAAATTGGGTATTATCTGACAGAATTGCAGGGGTGCCAATACTTTTGGCCAGCACTGTATGACTGTGTCCTTTGGAGAGTTGTTTTTGCACAAGTCATAAAATTTGTGGAGTCCTACTTTAAAAGTATTGCCTAGCTTAGAGAAACCATATTTATTAGGGAATTCTGAAATATTTATTAGGGAATTCTGAAATATAAGAGGGAGAGGGGAACCCAATGCTCAGGATCTTTCCTCTATGTACCAGTGACGATGCTGCAACACTCACTACCAGGGTTTTTTACAGAATGCAGGCAGCTGATCGCTGACGGCCCAGTGCAGGCAGGGGCACACGTTGTGATAAGCTTGTTGTCAAGGGATCCTTTTAAAAAGCATTGTACAACACATCAGCATTACATTATTTTGGCTTTATACATTGCCCTTATACAATGGAGGAAATTTACATAAAATAGACACGTTAGACACATCTATTTTTACGACTTTTATGTCTTTGCAGACACTTTCTAGACAAGGTCATAATGTAGGTAAAAAGAGGTAAAGATTTTAATACTTCCTGTCTAAATTTACACTGTATATTAGAAAATTAGGTTAACTATGCATATTTAATTGTCCCAAAATGACAAATAGTGGCATTATTTGCCCATTTAGAGCTGCACCAATTTCCACTATCTATCTATCTATCTATCTATCTATCTATCTATCTATCCATACAGTGGGTATGGAAAGTATTCAGACCCCTTTAAATTTGTCACTCTTTGTTTCATTGCAGCCATTTGCTAAAAGCAAAAAAGTTCATTTTATTTCTCATTAATGTACACTCAGCACCCCATCTTGACAGAAAAAAACAGAAATGTAGATATTTTTGCAAATTTATTAAAAAAGAAAAACTGAAATATCAAATGGTCATAAGTATTCAGGTAAGCCGCTGCGTAGTCACGATGTGGCCGCAAGATTTGGTCCATCAACCTCTGAAAGGTAGCAGGAGCTCCATGCAACCCAAATGGCATAACCTTGTACTGGAACAATCCTTCTGGTACGGCAAAGGCAGTTTTCTCTTTGGCTTCCTCAGACAAAGGTATTTGCCAGTAACCTTTTGTGAGATCCAGTGTGGTTATGTATCTCGCATTACTCATCTTCTCAATAAGCTCATCTACTCTGGGCATTGGATAAGAGTAAGGGAATTGCCAGTTGAGCAATTCTCCAGTGCTGCTGCAAAAACCTGAGAGGAAGGGAATACAGAGACAGTGAGCCCTAAAGTTGACCCAGACCCTGTCCCTACCTACTTGTCTCACTGTCCTAATGACAGGAACAACTTGGAGCCGGTCCCTACTCTGAATAAGTGACAACACAGAATGCAAACAGGACGCACAAACAACAAAGGGAGTTCAGCTAGCCAAGGGGTCGGTAACAATCGAGCAATGCAGTACAGAATCAAAATCCAAGAGAATAGTCAAAGGAAAGCCAGTGGTCAGAAAATCAGAAGAGCAGGTAACAAGGAACAAGGAGTATAGCCAGTAAGCAAAATGCAATAGCAGGCGCCAATGGGAAAGTGAGCAAACAATAAATAGGGAGAAAGAACCCGCCCCAGACTTGATAGGAGGACAGGCTGTCAATCACAAAGGCAGGACCAAAGTTAACTCTTAGTGGAGCTTGGGGAGAGCAAGGTGAAGGAGAAGGGCGTGGTGGAAAATCAATTAAGGAGGTGAGGGAATAGGACAGTGTTCAGACAATACAAGAAAAACCCAAGGAAAGAATTACAACCGGGCACGCCTCATGCGCCGCAGCGTGCACCCGGAGGACGGCGCCAAAACCCGGACAGGCAAGGACGTTACAGTACCCCCCCCCCTTTTACGAGGGGCCTCTGGACCCTCGCCAGATGGACCAGGTTTCGAAGGGTTCTGACGATGAAAGAGATTAATTAAACGTGGCGCATGTAGGTCCCTACCAGAAACCCACGAACGCTCTTCCGGGCCATAACCCTTCCAGTGCACAAGGTACTGAACAGCATTCTGCACCCGACGGGAATCCAGAATTTTTTTCTACTTCATATTCTAGTTCCCCTTGGACCACCACTGGCGCAGGTGGACTGGAAGAAGTAAGGACAGGGGAGATATACTTCTTCAAAAGCGACTTGTGGAAGACATTGTGGATATGAAATTAACTTGGAAGTTGTAATTTAAAAGATACTGGGTTTATGAGTTCAGAAATGACATAGGGCCCAATGTAACGTGGTGCAAATTTCCCCGAAGGAACTCTAAGACGCAGATTCCTAGTGAACAGCCAGACTCGATCTCCCACTCTGTATTCAGGGCCAGGTAAGCGTCTTTTATTTGCCTGCTGTTTTTGATATTCTTGGGCTTTAACCAGGCTCAGACGAGCCTGGGCCCAGACTGTGCACAGTCGCTGATAAGTCTGTTCGGCAGTGGGATTAACAGACTCGGTGCTATGGAGAGAGAAGTACCTGGGGTTAAAACCATAGTTGCAATAAAACGGAGACATTTTAGTGGTGACGTTAACCCTGTTGTTTATTGCAAACTCTGCTAGAGGAAGAAAGGTTCTCCATTTTTCTTGAGCATCAGACACAAAACACCTTAAGTACTGTTCCAAAGTTTGGTTGAATCTCTCTGTCTGGCCATTGGTCTCAGGGTGGAACGCGGAAGAGTAGAAGCCCCTTTTTAGCTAGTACAGCCATGAGTCTTCTAGGGAATGATGCAACAAGTTTTTCACATCTGGATTTGGGGATCCTCTGCCATTCTTCCTTGCAGATCCTCTCCAGTTCCGTCAGGTTGGATGGTGAACGTTGGTGGACAGCCTTTTTCAGGTCTTTCCAGAGATGCTCAATTGGGTTGAGGTCAGGGCTCAGGCTGGGCCAGTCAAGAATGGTCACAGAGTTGTTCCCAAGCCACTCCTTTGTTATTTTAGCTGTGTGCTTAGGGTCATTGTCTGGTTGGAAGGTGAACCTTTGGCCCAGTCTGAGGTCCTTTCTTTTGTAACCATGACCAGATCTGTGCCTTGCCACAATTCTGTATCTGAGCTCCTTGGGCAGTTCCTTTGACCTCATGATTCTCATTTGCTCTGACATGCACTGTGAGCTGTGAGGTCTTATATAGACAGGTGTGTGCCTTTCCTAATCAAGTCCAATCAGTTTAATTAAACACAGCTGGACTCCAATGAAGGAGTAGAACCATCTCAAGGAGGATCAGAAGGAAATGGACAGCTTGTGAGTTAAATATGAGTTTCACAGCAAAGGGTCTGAATACTTATGACCATGTGATATTCCAGTTTTTCTTTTTTAATAAATTTGCAAAAATATCTACATTTCAGTTTTTTTTCTGTCAAAATGGGCTGCTGAGTGTACATTAATGAGAAATAAAATGAACTTTTTTTACTTTAGCAAATGGCTGCAATGAAACAAAGAGTGAAAAATTTAAAGAGGTCTGAATACTTTCCGTACCCATTTTATATATATATATATATATATATATATATACAGTGGGGAAAAAAAGTATTTAGTCAGCCACCAACTGTGCAAGTTCTCCCACTTAAAAAGATGAGAGAGACCTGTAATTGACATCATAGGTAGACCTCAACTATTAGAGACAAAATGAGAAAACAAATCCAGAAAATCACATTGTCTGATTTTTTAAGAATTTATTTGCAAATTATGGTGGAAAATAAGTATTTGGTCACCTAAAAACAAGCAATATTTCTGGCTCTCACAGACCTGTAACTTCTTCTTTAAGAGGCTCCTCTGTCCTCCACTCATTACCTGTAGTAATGGCACCTGTTTGACATTGTTATCAGTATAAAAGACACCTGTTCACAACCTCAAACAGTCACACTCCAAACTCCACTATGGTGAAGACCAAAGAGCTGTGGAAGGACACCAGAAACAAAATTGTAGACCTGCACCAGGCTGGGAAGACTGAATCTGCAATAGGCAAGCAGCTTGGTGTGAAGAAATCAACTGTGGGAGCAATAATTAGAAAATGGAAGACATACAAGACCACTGATAATCTCTCTCGATCAGTGGCTCCACGCAAGATCTCACCCCGTGGGGTAAAAATGATCACAAGAACGGCGAGCAAAAATCCCAGAACCACACGGGGGGACCTAGTGAATGACCTGCAGAAAGCTGGGACTAACGTAACAAAGGCTACCGTCAGTAACACACTACGCCGCCAGGGACTCAGATCCTGCAGTGCCAGACGTGTCCCCCTGCTTAAGCCAGTACATATCCGGGACCGTCTGAAGTTTGCTAGAGAGAATTTGGATGTCCCAGAAGAGTATTGTGAGAATGTCATATGGTCAGGTGAAACCAAAGTAGAACTGTTTGGTAGAAACACAACTCGTCGTGTTTGGAGGAGAGTGAATGCTGAGTTGCATGCAAAGAACACCATACCTACTGTGAAGCATGGGGGTGGCAACATCATGCTTTGGGGCTGTTTTTCTGCAAAGGGACCAGGACGACTGATCCGTGTACATGAAAGAATGAATGGGGCCATGTTTCGTGAGATTTTGACTGCAAACCCCCTTCCATCAGCAAGGGCATTGAAGATGAAACGTGGCTGAGTCTTTCAGCATGACAATGATCCCAAGCACACCGCCAGGGCAACGAAGGAGTGGCTTCATAAGAAGCATTTCAAGGTCCTGGAGTGGCCTAGCCAGTCTCCAGATCTCAACCCCATAGAAAACCTTTGGAGGGAGTTGAAAGTCTGTGTTGCCCAGCGACAGCCCCAAAACATCACTGCTCTAGAGGAGATCTCCATGGAGGAATGGGCCAACATACCAGCAACAGTGTGTGCCAACCTTGTGAAGACTTACAGAAAACGTTTGACCTCTGTCATTGCCAACAAAGGATATATAACAAAGTATTGAGATGAACTTTTGTTATTGACCAAATACTTATTTTCCACCATAATTTGCAAATAAATTCTTAAAAAATCAGACAATGTGATTTTCTGGATTTATTTTCTCATTTTGTTTCTCATAGTTGAGGTCTACCTATGATGTCAATTACAGGCCGGCCTCATCTTTTTAAGTGAGAGAACTTGCACAATTGGTGGCTGACTAAATACTTTTTTTTCCCCACTGTTATATATATATATATATATATATATATATATATATATATTTATAATGATGCGCCTTCAGTTTACAGTTTAGCCTCAGCTGTATGGATTCTTCCCTAAGCATTCTCTCAGCTGGGTCAGTCTCTAGGTGTCTCTATTAAATAAAGACAGCTAGGGACAGACCCAGCCGAGAGACTGCAACATGTAAACAGAGTCTATTTGGTTAATATATAGTATAGCAGATTCTAATCAATCATATTGATCCATACATTCCCGCTTGTATTTAAAAGACTTTATGTTGCCTTCTTTTTCTAAGTCCTTGTCAATATTTGTGTCTGGGAAAGCTGGGTGGCAAACCAAATGTCCACCATTACATTTTCCATAGGTGGTTGTTGTCCCCCCAAGTGTCAAGTCAGTGGCATCCTAGTGTCTAGTCATGCCAAGATTTGCCTCTTTAACTAGGCAAATTTCCAAATCTGGAAAAGTTGAATTATAATCTTTGTGGGCCTAATACAAACTGCAGCAACTAAGCATGAATAGTTCTCATCTTGCCACTTAGCTGGGCTTGCTATGACTCTTGCCTAGGGTGTATCTTAGCTATAGTAAAAAGTCTGTGAATCCAAATGAAGGCATACAATTTCATGGTATGTTTTTGATGTAACATGGGGCACATTGGTTATCAGGGCATCCAGTTAATAAGATATATGGGATAAATTAAAATTGAATCTAACAAACCACAGACCCCCCCGCCTTCCTGTCTTGCATGACAGCTATTTTTCCTGTAACTGCTAGAGGAAGAGGCTTTTTTTATGTAGTTCAACAGCTAAAACAAACTAAACATATAGACACCGTTGCCAGGTGTCCGTCTGGCCCAGCCGTTCCCTACCTTGGCATCTCTTACCAAGTGACAGCCCTGCCAGAACAGGAGGAGTTTTATACTTCGACTCCTGTTCCCCTGCCAATTCATATTCCATCCGGTGACCCACTTTCCACTGGAGCCAAAATCAGTGAGGAGGAGTAGGAGGTGCGGGTGTCATGTATTACATGTGCGCAAACTACCTAGTCATAAAAATACTGGCAACACCAATGAGATCAGTAAAAAAATAAAATACTGGCCTAATAGTAAAAATACCAGCCAGATGGCAGCCATACCCATGGGCAATAGTGGTGCTGTTTGTTGGGAGAAAAGCAGATCCATTCTCCTACCTACCTGTATATTACCTCTCCAGAAAAGCGTGGAATGAAAATTATTGGCATAAAACACATGCTGTACACTTTGTCATAAATGATGTAAAACAGATCATTTTAATATTTAATATAATAAAACTTTCATAAAATTAATCTTCTGTCTCCAAATAATGGATGGCTATAGATCCATTATTGAGATAGATCTAGATAGATAGATAGATAGATAGATAGATTTTACTAGTTATCTGCATGATTACCTCTACATTTATAATATAAGATTTATGACTTCCACAACGCTAAGATTCTTCCTAAATACCCAAGACACCTTGCTTCTCCAATCACTTTTATTTATGGCGTTCGGTGCTTCTATTTGTATATTTTATGCACCCTCCTGCCCTTTTTGAGTCTCTTGTATCAGGACTCGCGTCTCCTTCAGTCAAGTCCTATGTCTTTCACTGGCACGGCTCTCCAAATCACCATGGTTACCCTACAAGGAGACTCAAGGGAGCTGGTCTTCACATCCAGTAACTATGGAGACAAGGGGATGGTTGGCAAATGAGAGTCCAGCAAGGTCAGATGAACAATGCCACAGCAATGTGGAAGCAATGGCCTGTTTATTTCAGCCCATATTTGATGGTTTACTTCACACTGTGTTAGCTGAGGCATTTGATTAACTCTTTCTTCACTCCATAGTTCAGCACATACTGGTTTGTTATGGCGTGATGGGTAACATAGGCAGACATTTCCTTTACAGACCCTGGCTCATTGTCTACATTGTGATACAGTAACCTGGCAACCCATATGTAGTCAGATTATCCCCAAGCTCATCATGCAAGTTCAGATGGTTTTCTCAGAAAGAAAAAAAATATATAAATATTATTTAAATAATAAGATAATTGTATCTCATTACCATAAATTATGATAATTACATGTGTCATGATCAAAAACTGTGTCACAGAATAACATCGGAATGAAGCTGAAGGATATGGTAAGTATGCTATTTCGGCCGCTGCTTCCCAGGCTAGTGGTCTAATAAAAATCTTAGTTTTAATACATTTTTGTAAAATAGAAATACAAAACTGAAGCATTGAAGTGTCACAGTGCTGGAATGGCTGTAAGGGTAATGAGGGAAAGGCAAGCAATGAGCTATGATTCACACAAATATCGAGAGAAGGACCGTAAATGACCCTATCTATGGACAGTAACATAATTTGGCGACATATAAGAGAAGGAGGGCAAACACGCTCGCCACCATAAGCAGTGGTGGGGAAGAGAAATGGTGGGAGATGTAAATTTAGTAGGAAAAAAAAATAAGAAAAAGAAAATAAAGGTAAACTAGGCTTTGGGTAGTCCCAGTGGACTGGCTAGAGAATACGCTTACCAGTAAAATAAGTCTAGTGGTTTTAATAAACACATTAAGCATATGGCAAAAAATCTAAAGAAAACCTTCAAGAAATAGGGAATGAGGCCATATATATATCTACAGTGGGGAAAAAAGTATTTAGTCAGCCACCAATTGTGCAAGTTCTCCCACTTAAAAAGATGAGAGAGGCCTGTAATTGACATCATAGGTAGACCTCAACTATGAGAGACAAAATGAGAAAACATATCTAGAAAACCACATCGTCTGATTTTTAAAGAATTTATTTGCAAATTATGGTGGAAAATAAGTATTTGGTCACCTACAAAGAAGCAAGATTTCTGACTCTCACAGACCTGTAACTTCTTCTTTAAGAGGCTCCTCTGTCCTCCACTCATTACCTGTAGTAATGGCACCTGCTTGACATTGTTATCAGTATAAAAGACACCTGTCCACAACCTCAAACAGTCACACTCCAAACTCTACTATGGTGAAGACCAAAGAGCTGTGGAAGGACAACAGAAACAAAATTGTAGACCTGCACCAGGCTGGGAAGACTGAATCTGCAATAGGCAAGCAGCTTGGTGTGAAGAAATCAACTGTGGGAGCAATAATTAGAAAATGGAAGACATACAAAACCACTGATAATCTCCCTCCATCAGGGTCTCCCCATGGGGTCAAAATAATCACAAGAACGGCGAGCAAAAATACCAGAACCACACGGGGGGGACCTAGTGAATGACCTGCAGAAAGCTGGGACTAATGTAACAAAGGCTACCGTCAGTAACACACTACGCCGCCAGGGACTCAGATCCTGCAGTGCCAGACGTGCAGGGGTGCACCGCTAATGAGGCGAAGCGAGGCGGACGCCTCAGGCGACACTGTCCGTCACTGTCTGGGGGCGGCATTTTTTACATTTCATTCACCGTAAACCAGCCCAGGACAGGCCGCTTAAAAAAATACAAAGCTGCGCGATACCTGTCCTGGGCTGGTTTACGAGATCTCTGCATCTCAGCGCTGGTGGCGATACAATGACGTCATCGCGCCTCCTATGCTGAGACGCGGACGCGGGTGAAGAAGAGGCTGCGGCTCCATGAAGGCATCGCAGGTAGGTGCGGATAACTTATTTTTTTATATATATAAATAGGCCGTAACCTACTGGAGTATCCCTGGCAGGTAACGGCCTATTTACTTATCGATCCCTGCGCCTGCTATGGCCGCCCCCGCTTCCCCTTCTGCTATCGGATGCAGAAGGGGGAAGCAGAAGCGGCTGTGAGCAGCAGCGGGAATCAATAAGTGAGGCCAAATACTACTATTATTATACTCCGGGGTCTGAAAAGACCCCGGAGTATAATAATTGGAGGCCCAAGGGAGGTGATAAACATAAAAACCAATGTCACTCACCTCGCCTGCTATCCAATGTTACTCCCAGCAGGCTTCGGCCTTCTTTGGTGACGTCCAAGGCGTCACGTGAGCCAGGCCGACGTCATTATGTTGCGACGCCGGTCTGTGCGACATTGAAGAGGGCCGAAAGCAGGGAGTACACCGGAGCCCAGGTAAGTAACAGTGTTTTCTATGTTTGTCACCACCTGGGTCTCCAATCATTATACTCTGGGGTCTGAAAAGACCCCAGAGTATAATAATAGTTCATGGGTGGGTCACTATGTAGCAGAATACTGTGTGCAGGGGCCACTATGGAGAATAATACTGTGTGCAGGGGCCACTATGGAGCATAATATTGTGTGCAGGGGCCACTATGGAGCATAATGCTGTGTGCAGGGGCCACTATGGAGTATAATACCGAGTGCAGGGGCCACTATGAGGCATAATACCGTGTGCAGGGGCCACTATGGAGCATAATACCGAGTGCCGGGGCCACTATGGAGCATAATACCAAGTGCAGGGGCCACTATGAGGCATAATACCATGTGCAGGGGCCACTATGGGGCATAATACCATGTGCAGGGGCCGATGCGGGGCAAAATACTGTGTGCAGGGGCCACTATGGAGCATAATACTGTGTGCAGGGGCCACTGTGGGGCATAATACCGAGTGCAGGGGCCACTACGGAGCATAATACCAAGTTCAGGGGCCACTATGAGGCATAATACCGTGTGCAGGGGCCAATGCGGGGCATAATACCGAGTGCAGGGGCCACTATGGAGCATAATACTGTGTGCAGGGGCCACTATGGAGCATAATACCAAGTGCAGGGGCCACTATGGAGCATAATACCAAGTGCAGGGGCCACTATGAGGCATAATACCGTGTGCAGAGGTCACTATGGGGCATAATACCGTGTGCAGGGGCCGCAGTGGGCCATAATACCATGTAATACTGTAATAAAAAAAAACACCTACTTGCCTGTCCCTTGTGCTCCGATGTCTCCCACTGCAGTCTGGTTCTGCTGCTCTGGTATTTTCTTCTGGTGGAAGTCCCCACCGCACATGACCGCTGAGGTCACTGACATGGAACTTCACACAGAAAACACCAGAGCAGCAGGACTGGAACACGCTAGAAGACACCAGAGAACCTCCCCCAGCCTCATATTTAAAAAGTGGTTATCCTGGACAACCCCTTTAAGGTGGCACTTGGGCTTTATTAAAGGGTCTTTCCATCTCATTTTTATTGATCTGTTAGGACAGATTATCAATAAGAGATCAGTGGACCATTCCCCCCACGCCTCTGATCTGCTGTATGAAGGGGCTCTGGCGCCTGTTTATATCATACGCTGTCTGTTTATAGTGACCGTGTGATGTCATTACAGTCTTGTCACATGACCGTGTATAGGACGAGGCTGTAGTTACATTACATGGCCGCTATGAGATTAATGACACTATGTAAACAGATAAGCAGTCACGGCACTTACACACATACCAGGGTTCATTCAAACAGCTCATCAGTAGGGGTCCTGGGTTTTTGAGCCCCACTGATTAGTTTATTAATGACCTAGAAAACCTTTTAATTAGTTAACACCTGGGGCATTATTAATAAGGGGCACTATTTATACAGGGTACACACGGACATTATTAATATACAGATGTACATGGGAGTATTATTCATTATGGGGGGTTATATCATATATTTTATAATTGGGGTAGCAGCAGGATGGGTGTGCAGGTGAGGACAATGTGGGACAATGTGGCATTCCTTACTGCCCGGTGATGACGCTGAGCTGTAAGGAACGCCCCCCTAGTACAAGTCTATGGACTAGTACTGTCAGGGAGGGCGTTCCTCACAGCGCAGCTAGACTGTCAGGAACATCTTTCTGACAGTAAACCGTGAAACTTACACCGCCGATATATCCCGGGGCACATACTAGGAAAGCCGGCAGTTCGCTGAATTCAGCGCACTGTCGGCTTTCTAGCGGTATGTAAAACCGCAGGTGCCTGAGGACCTGAAAGGTCCTCTTTAAGAAGACCATGTGCACCCAATGGAGGCCGAGCAATTGTACTTACATAATTTAGAAATACTGACTCATCCTCTGCTGCCTTACCCTCTGAAAAAGTTCAAAGATTTTGACTAAATACTGTAACTTACAGCTTTTTATGTCTTTGTAAATCTATATCAAAAATTGCAACTTTTCAGTGTATTTATAGCAGACAACTGGTGCATATACATTGATAAATATCTTCTATACCAGTGATTTTCAAGGGAAGTACCTCTTAGTGAGAAAATCCCAACCGAGTACCCCCAAAGTAGCGATCTCTTATAGATGACTTATAACAGTTATGTAATGGCCTCCAAGTGCCCCCATGTGTAACATAATTGCCTCCACAGTGCTCCCACATGTAACATATTGACCCCCGCAGTGCCTATTACATGCTACAATGCAGATAGGACCTCCGGGCTCCATCCGTACTTTAGAAGTGCAGTGTGCTCTTTCATCACTACTGATGGAGGCGCTCACTGCAGTTACTGCTGCACCAGGTGCATGTTGTGAGCTGCACTCTTTACTCACCACTCTGCTCCCCACTTCCTCTCTGTTCCAGGGTCTGCTGTGATGTCAGTACTTGGCGCCTGGAGCAGAGAGGAAGTGGGGAGCAGAGCGGTAAGTGGTAAGTGATAAATGCAGCTCATCACTCGCTCCTAGAGCACCAGTAAATGCAATGAGTGCCTCCATCAGTACTGATGGAAGTACTCATTGCACTTCTAAAGTAAGGATTTTAGTATGAAAGGGAAGCTGGAATGAATACAGTAAGAATACATACAAAAAAACATATTTTTCAATATATTTATGGCAGATAGCTAAAAACTAAGCAGAACAAAAATTGTAGCTATTCCATTATATCTACAGTATTGTTTAATTCTAGAGCAGTACAGCACATTGATCTGATGGAAGTAGAAAACACATTTATAAAAAATGTCTTTCAACATGCCATATATTCAGTAACCAGACACAGACTGATCAGTGTCATTCTGATGTACATGAAGGCCCTGGGTGGCAACAGCTGCATCAACAATGAGACTGCTTGAGGGAGCAAGTGTTGTAGACAGCAAAATAAATGGAATAGAAACACTGTTGATGAATACTGAGCTAGTGATATCTTTCATCTATTATTTGTGACATTTCCTGACTTATATTTAAGTATAAGGGTTTTACAGACTAGAATAAACTAACTTCGTTCTACCCAACCCAAACACCAATCTGCCAAGTGATCGAGCCACACGTTAACACTTCAAAGCATGGGTTGAGTGTCATTTACTGGAAAAGACATAATGGTTATTTAACCTTGTATATAGGTTATTAAATATTGTTTCATGAACACAATCGTTTTTCAGGAAGAAGCTGGCTTGGTGGACCCACTTTATGTTGTCTATATGCTCTAATTTGGCGTCTGGACAGGGTTTGTCCCTATAAGACTACACTACTACATCTATAGATTTATGTGAGCTTTTAGGTAAAAAAAAATATTATGTGATTGAGATTAAGGCTGTGTGCATGATTTCTGAAGGTTGGTACATAAAGTCTTTATGATTAGTCTCGTGGAGCAGTGGCATAACTACTTGCTGCCACAGGGCCCACAACCTTAGGGGGTCCAGTGGGGCCCTACTGTTTTTTTTCTTTTTTTTTAAATAGGCCGTTACCTGCTGGAGTAACCCCTGCAGGTAATGGGCCCTATTTACTTACCAGTCCCATTCCTACTCACAACCACCTCTGTATCCCCTTCTGCCCTCCAAGGGGCCCCATGCATCCCATATCAAGTTGCTGACACAAAATAATGCCAGGACATCGCTGACAGTGAAGTGATATGGGAAGCATGGGCCCCCTGGAGGGCAAAAGTGGAAGCAGAGGCATGCGTGAGCAGGAGTGGGGATTGGTTAGTAAGTCCGTGGGCCCGTGGCAAGAGTATTTCTTGGGCAAACCCCGCGAGATTTGTCTGGCGAAGTTCGCCTGCTAGTTCTGTTCGGACCGAATATAACTGAAATTGCTATTATTATACTCTTCAGACCCCAAAGCATAATGATCAGAGACCCAAAGGAGGTGGGCAAACATAAAAACCAGTTTTACTTACTTCTCCTGGGCTCCAGGGCGACTCCAGGCTGTCTTCAGGTCTCTTTAGTGATGTGACGATGCATAATGACTCCGGCATAACCCACGTATGTGACGTCATTGAAGAGGGACAAAGACAGCAGGGAGTCGTGCCGGAAACCAGTAGAAGTAAGTAACACTGGTTTTTATGTTTGTCACCTCCCATGGGCCTCCAATGATTATGCTCTGGGGTTTGAAAATAACCCAGAGTATAATAATAGTTCATAGGTGGTGAACTCCAAAAATTGTGGGTTCTGTGGAACCCAAAATCTTTGCAATATTTGTAATGAAAACCATAGGGGCCACTGTGGGACATTGTACTGTGTGGAGGGCCACTATGTGACATTATACTGTGTGAAGGGGCAACTATGGGACATTATACTGTGTGAAGAGGCTGCTATGGGACATTATACTGTGTGGAAGGACCACTATGGGACATTATACTCTGTAGAGGGGCCACTTTGGGACATTATACTCTATGGAGGGGCCACTATGGGACATTATACTGTGTGAAGGGGCCGTTATGGAACATTTCACTGTGTGCAAAAACCACTATGGGACATTGTACTGTGTGGACGGGCCACTATAAGACATGACACTGTGTGGGGCAGCTACTGTGAAGCGATAAACAGTGTGGAGGGGCCGATATGGGACATTATGCTATGTGGAGGAGCCGCTATGGGATATTATACTGTTTGGAGGTCACTTTTCGCCATTCTGCGAAAACGCAATGAAAAATGCTGGGGAAAAATTGCAATGCGTTTCCGCTGCATTTTTTCAGCAGCGCTTTTTTGCTACGTTTAGCTATGTGGGACCTTAACCTTAGGCTGAAGCCCCACGTTGCAAAAACATTGCATTCTGTGGCAAAAAAAAAAAAAAATTCTACATTTTACAGTATCTGCAAAGCGAATGAGATTCTGGGTAATCCCATCCACACATCGCGGTATGTCAATTAAAAATATAGTGTTTCCCGTATATGTATAATAAGGCCTGAAAGTCTGCAATGAAAAACACTGCGGAAAAAAACACGATGCATTTCGCTACGCGGGGCCTTAGCCTTAAACTTTTATGATGTGCTGGGAAGACACTCACTAGGGCCAATTTCATAGGTACACAACCAACTAGTGCAGTATGTTTTTGGAGTATGGGAGAAAACTGAAGTATACAAAGAAATTCATACTCAGAACCACAGCACTGCAATGCAACAATTCTAACCATTGAGCCTCCATGCTGCTGGATTCTCCATTTCTTCTACATATGTTATTGAAGGACAATCAGGAGGTCCCCTTATATATATTCAGTAGTCAATGAATAGCAATGTTTTTGGCAGATCCCAACATTAATCTAATAGCAGACAGTTTAGTCAACAGCTTCGAATTGGTATGGTTATAATCCAGGAACAACACCTGGCAGTCAGTCTGAGACATGACTATAGAGACAGTCATATTTTGATATTCATTGCCTGCTCTCATAGTTCTAATGAGTTGGATACCACTTGGATTCAGGGTTTTATGGGTAATGGCTAATGTAGCGTGTAGTTGTATTGCTCACCTAAAACAAGACATTATTTTTAGGCTGCAATGTGCTTTAGTAGTGTGAGCCTTGTGTCTGGAATATATCCCCCTCATATGTGTTTACTGAGCTGGAGGGAGGAAAGCCTGAAATATACATGAGGGTAAACACAGCAGGGTGGAGGTGCAATTCAGTGGATGAGCAGCTGAAAAGAACACCATATTGTGACTGCTGGAACTGGTCCCTTGTGCCTTCATTTATATCCTTGGTTTTATGGACGCTCCTATGATGAATTGCAACCTTGGAAAGGGAGGTACAATCTGTTTTCAACACAAAGGGTGTTCTTAGGAATATGTGTGTAGTATATAGCGGTAGTATATGGCCATAGCTGCACAGCTAGAAAAAGCCCTGTTGGAAAAGTAAAGATTATAGGTGGATATATAAATGCTTATAAGTATTTCCTCATGGGCTATAATTAGATATCTCATTTTTAGGTAGATTATCTGTTATTTTGAGAGATGAGTGAAAGTTACCTTAATCTTGTTCATGCTGAGATTTTGATATCATCTGCCAGTGGAAACAACATATTGCTAAAATTGAGATGTTTTGGACCAATTATGGTGAATCGTAAAATGACTTACCAATCGTTTTTCTCTTTTTTTTTTCTCTTTTAACCAAACCCTAGTACATGATATGGTCACTAAGCGTATCTACTGTAAACACACACGTTACAAAGAGAAACATAAGGACAAAATTCTATATAGATTTTATGACAAGCATTCAATATAACCTGTGTGGGTATATTAATGTATAAAAATCTGCTGGTCATCTTCTCTGCACTTTTTCCTTTTTCTATTTTTATACTCCTTATTTCTTCATAATGAATCATCACCATTCTTCTATATAGTAAATGGGTTCATCGGTCTCTTAACCAAATATAAGCCTAACAATTATTGGATACAATGACCTTTTTGTGTTTGAGGGCTACTTCCAATGTTGTTGGCCAGAGACGCAAATCTGGTGGCACAGTTGCCATGGTAACTGTACTGCAAGTGAAACCTAGCCTGCAAAGCTCCATTGCAGCACATATGGTTACCTTGGTAACAATACCACCTGGTCTGCCAGCTGTGTCTTTCGCTGTCAGATTCTACGTTCTGGTGGGAGAGAAGAAAGCCAGCAACACTACCCTCTAAATGTCCAGAGTTTAAGCTTTTGCCTTTTTTCAAAGTTTTTTTTTTTTTTATCACAAAAATGTAAAATGTAATATCTAGGCAGATACTCATTTGTCTTTTTTTGATGGTTATATAAATATTGGTCCAGAAATCATCATTTTTATCATGGCTGCAGCATTCATTTCATCTTAAAGTTTGCCTAACCCTGTCTGACTCGTCCTTTGCAAAATGTGCACTTATTTATTAAATATCCATTAGCAAAGATCTAGGAACACCATACAGGGTAATAACTAGGAAAGATGGTGCCCCATAGCAAGCTTCTGAATGGGCTCCCCCTGCTCCGCACACATTATAACTCCCCCTTTACTGGCCCCCACATGGTATAACACCCTTTTACTGATTTTTTTCACACAGTATATTGTCCATTTATTGACCCCCATACAATATATTGCCCCTATACAGTAAGGGCCCCTGTTACAAGCCCTAAGTAAAGGTCTTACTTTATTGGAGCCTGTAACTGGGGCCCTTACTGTATGGGGGTCCTGCAATAGGGGTCCTTACTGTATGTGGGGACCTGCAATAGGGGTCCTTACTGTATGGGCCTTTACTGTATGGGGGACTATAACAAGAGCCCTTACTGTATGGAGCCTGAAACAGAGGCATACTCTGAGGCCATACAGTAAGGGCCTTTGTTACAGGCCCCCACACATACAGTGCCCCCCATAGGTCATTACCCGCTGAATTACTCCAGCAAGTAACGGACGATTTTCATTTACCTTTCTTCGCTCCTAGCCATGGCCACCTCTGCTTAGGCATCCAGGGTATGACACATATTACATCTGGACAGGCTGCAGCGGACAGGAGTGGGGAAAGGTAAGTGAAAATCATCCATTACCTGCTGGAGTAATCCAACGGTAACAGCCTATCAAAAAAAAGAAGCAGTGAGGGGCCGTCTGTGCCCCCTAAGTTCACGGGCCCCATAGCAGCTGGTATGACTGCTATGGCGGCAGTTATACCCCTGGCACCATACAACTTTTATCCCATAGATTTCTTATTTGTGTGCGCCTGACCATAATTGTGAACATTTTAACAAAGATGATGAGGAAGTGAAAGGAAGTTAAGGTAGACCATCAGACAGCTACAGCAACCATCAGTGGTTACTGACTTCACAAATGACATGTGACTGACTCGCCTCAGCAGGGACATGATGTTTGTCACTGCTGGGCCTTGTAATAGACTATAGAAGATCTGCCCACAAATTAGACATCACTGCTGATGTTGGCCAGAACATAAGCATGGAGCTCCCAATGCTGGAAACGGAGTATCTGGAAGAGGTGAGTAAGTTTTTTGCCTTATTTCCAGCATTTTTTTTTATAAACAGTTGGACAACACCTTTAATGCATTACCCAATTAAAACACAACTTATAAAGCCTTTATACAGCTATGTCAATGAAAAAATAGAAGCATTGTGGCTACTGGAATATGAGGACTTGTAAACAAAAAAAAAATTCATAAGCCCTAATAGCTGATATAGTCAGGCGTTATCTTGGTGGGACAACCCCTTTGAGGCCAAAATGGTCTGATGATATTGTGGTCTGCTCTATGGATAAGATATTGTATATATTGTATATAGCCCAATGATATATTAGCCCAATATACAATCACCTTGTTTGAAGTTGTTTTTTTTTTCAGTTATGATTATATCAATGGTTAATTTCTAGTATTCTTATATTTACCTGATTTATTAACCTTTGGAAATGTTTTATCTGAAGTGACATGCTTTCATTAATAATGGAATAAATGTTATAAGAATATGTCTATTAGTGTACTTTACATACATATCTTAACCTTCATTTAAAGCTCAGGCCTCCAAAAAAAAAGAACAGTGTGTCTATGTCGGTCCTGCATACATATGCTGTTCAGAGATCAGAGAACATAAAGATTAATTCAAACAGGCGTCTGCTACCACAGTGTAAACCTGGTCCATTGAGCCTGGAGGCTTCTTGCTGTTTTCCACATTTATTTCTGCTATTAAGTGCTGATGTCAAGAGGCAGATCAAAAACTGTCTGAAATAAAAGCTTTCATACACTCTCATTTTGAGCCACGCTGAGTTACTTTATGTGTCACACTTTCTACAGTTTTCTCTCTGAAACCTGAGAATTGGATTTTTACATCTGAATTTTAAATATGAAAAATAAAATAAGAAAAATTGCTGCATTTAATGTAATGTATAGTATTTGACTACATTTGTACAATTTTACGTTAGCTTTGTTCTTTTATTTTTGGTATTATTTTGTGCATGATCAAGGACTTATATGCATAGATTCATCATACTGCTATTGACGTAGATATAAAATCTCCCCAACCAGGCTCCAGGAGCAACATTTAGCTGTGCAAATAACATAGATCCAACGCCAGATCAGATTCAGGCACTGTGATTAGTGAATCTTAGCTGTCATACACATTCCGCAGAAAAGTGCAGTAACACATATCAGCTCCACAACTGGTTATGCTTCCTGTATGGAAATAGCAGAAGCATATTCAGGTCTGATACTCCTTCCATTTCAATATGATCGCTTGCACAGTATTCTTTGGGATGTTTAAAGTTTGGGAAATCTTTTTGTATCCAAATCCGTCTTTAAACTTCTCCACAACAGTATCACGGACCTGCCTGGTGTGTTCCTTGGTCTTCATGATGCTCTCTGTACTTTAAACAGAACCCTGAGACTATCACAGAGCAGGTGCATTTATACAGAGACTTGATTACACACAGGTGGATTATATTTATCATCATCAGTCATTTAGGACAACATTGGATCATTCAGAGATCCTCACTGAACTTCTGGAGTGAGTTTGCTGCACTGAAAGTAAAGGGGCCGAATAATATTGCACGCCCAATTTTCAGTTTTTTATTTTTTACAAAAGTTTAAAATAACCAATAAATTTCGTTCCACTTCACAATTGTGTCTCACTTGTTGATTCTTTACCAAAAAATTAAAATTTTATATCTTTATGTTTGAAGCCTGAAATGTGGCAAAAGGTTGAAAAGTTCAAGGGGGCCGAATACTTTTGCAAGGCACTGTATCTTCAACCATAGCTCTAGAGTAATCCTTATACGTTCATATCGCTAAACTGAGTTAAATTCGAGGTAATGAGATTAGATAGTTTTATAACATCTCAACTGCTTATAATGTCATTACATCTATCAAGAATTACATGCTACACAAAGTGTTTTTCACATGGTCCTTACTTTAAATTATGCTTATATTTTACATGTGTGATGTATCAGCTGCACTTTGCAAGATGGCATGAACAGTTTTTGATAAGTCTTGGCTCCCCGGAGTCTCCTCCTTTCCCCATGCCAGTCCCCGCTACTGGGAGTAACTTGCACAGCTTAGCCCACAGCCTTCTTCCTCTTTTCAGTGATGGCATTGGATTCCTGCTTCTCGAACTACTGTCGCTTCTGCTCTTTCCCCTTCAATCCTTCTTGCACTGCAGCAGTGTCCCTTTCCCTTTTCCTCTCTGGATTTGATCCTACCCACTTCCATATAGCCACTGCCATTTTGGATAGTATCGTATAGCCAGCTAGCATGGGGGCATAAGCTAGTCTGATGACACTATATCCTCCTCTGAGACTGCCCAGGTACTGGCCCCATCAAAATAGTGAAGAAGGGGCTGAAGCTTTGTTGTTTGATGTCTGTGATTCCCATCCCTCCTCAAGGGGCGGCATACTTTGAGGAGTTACATCTCCTCTGTGATTGTGCTCCCACAGATGCAGATCACCCTCCTCTTTTACCTCCTAGGAAGCCTGCCAGCAAAAGTGCCAAGGTTTCTTGTTGTGTCAACATAGCCACCCCAAACAAAAGGTGGAGGATATTAGTCAGGAAATCGCCAGCCTGGTGATACTGGTCATTCCTGCTGAAGGTAATGATCTGTGTTTCTTGCACCTGTGGAACCCTTAAAGGGGTATTCACACAAACTTAACCATATTTAAAATTGTGGATAAATAAAAGTTAAACTTTTTTTTGCAAATATAAATAAACAATTTATCAGTTTTTTTCTATAATTGTCTCTAATTATCTCAGTGGTGACAATCTGTTGTCCTGATTTGTTGCCAATAGATTTAACCATGAATGCAGGAACTTTCTTTACTCTGAAATGCAGCCGTGATTTCCTTATTGTGGCTGGATTATCATCTTCTGCATGCATTGATCTGTCTACAATAAGGAAATCATGGCTGGGTTTTTGACAAGTCCCAGACCATAGAAAGTTCCTGCATTCATGGTTGTATCCATTGGCAACATATCAAGACAACAGACTATCACTATTAAGATGGTTAGAAAAAAAACTATAAAACTCTGCAAAATTTTTTACTAGATATATTTTCAAAAATATTTATCTTTTAATTCTCTACAAATAGCTATGTTCTTGGGAAACCCCTGTAATTCTTTTTCAAACTCCTCTTAGTTTCGTCTGAAAATGTCCCGAGGATGATGTGGCAAAGAACCAGGCCTCTGGGAGGTTGAAAAAGCATGCCAAAGATATAATTCCTGCATGTATCTCTGGGAAGGTGGGCTTGTCCATTGGGAGTCCAGTTGGGCATATCGCTTCCTGGCTATTGTGGGGTTAAGAAACCTTAAAGGGTTATTCCCATATTGAGAAATTCTTCCCTATCCATAGGATAGGTGATAACTTTCAGATCAGTGTGCTTCATCTATCTCCAGTGCTACTATTGAAATTAATGGAGCAGTGCACATCTGTCCTGACCATCATTCCATTCAGAATGGGGAACAAAACTCACCCATTCTCCTAATCAGTGGGAATCTCAGCAGTCGGACCCCCACAGATCTGCAAGTTATTCTATGTGTAGGGGATAACTTCTTAAAATGGTAATACCCTGTTAAGTGCCTTGCAGAATTTGGTGTTTTTGCTAATTGGATAATAAAGCTGTCACTGGTCTTCACCCAACAGTGGAAGAGTGAAGAAATCAAGCGATACCTTTTAGAGGCTAACTGAGTATATTTGATACTAATCTTTCGAGAGTCTAGCTCTCTTCTTCAGACATACAAGAAACTGAAAATTCACACACTCTTTATACACACAAGACCTGGATCTTCAAAGGATGTTAGAATCTTTAAAGAAAATCAAAATGCAATATAAGTAGAGAAGTTATTTACAACAGGTCAAGAAATAAACGATCTGAAACTTGTGGGGCGTGACGGAGGGATCAGTAATTCTTCCTGTTATCTGTTTGCAATCAGGTGGTGATTTGTGAACCTCAGAGTTCATACATAGTGTGACATGAAACCGGCATGAATATTAAGTCCATATTGCAGAGTTTGAAATTTTTGCATTAACTTATATTCGCATTCCTTTCTCTCCCTCTGCATCTTAAAATGTCCCATTAAAACCACAACCCGCAAATTTTCAATAGAGTGGTCTTCTCCAGAGAAATGTGCGGCCACTGGGAGATCTGTTCTGCTGTTATTAATGTTGAATCTGTGTGAGTTCATGCGCTGAATAAGTCTCTGCCCTGTTTCTCCCACATAGAGGCCTGTGGTGGGACATTGTGCACACGTTACGAGATACACCACATTGGAAGACCTGCAGGAAAATGTCCCCCTAATTCTGTGCACCTGTTGTGATTGTGGGACAGGTACACTGTCAGCGGTGTGGATGTGCTTGCAGGTCATGCACCTTTTTTGTAGGCAAGGTGAGGTTCCATTTTCAGTTGGGGCCTTTGAAGATCCAAGTCTTGTGTGTATAAAGAGTGTGTGAATTTTCAGTTTCTTGTATGTCTGAAGAAGAGAGCTAGACTCTCAAAGATTACTATCAAATATACTCAATTAGCCTCTAAAAGGTATCGGCTGATTTCTTCACTCATCCACTACTTTCTATGGTTAACACGGTACAACATTATACTACTTCACCCAACAGAAAAGTCTCCTGGTCTAGCAGTCACACCACTCAGTAACCCTGCTCTATAAGTTTACGTGATGCACCATATTGTGGATGAACTCCTAGTAACTTCCACCTCACAAAAGTACAATAATAACACTTACAGTTAAATACTGTAGTTAAAAAGGTTGAAAAAAAGATGCAGGTCTATCAAGTCTAACATATAATTCTTCAGTGGGAAGATCAAGCAGATCTGAAATTGTCTCACAGGAAGCATCCTATGACAATGCCATTTTTAACCCCTTCTCACCACAGACATTTTTTTCGATTTTCATTTTTGACTCCCTGCCTTCCAAAAGCCATAACTTTTTTATTTCTTCGTTCACAAAGCCGTATGAGGGCTTAATATTTGCGGAACAAATTGTACATCATAGTGTTATCATTTGGTATTCCGTATGATGTATTGGGAAGCTGGAACAATATTCAAATTGGGGTGGAATTGGAGAAAAACTGCATTTGTGTGACTTTCTTACAGGCTTTGTTTTTACAGTGTTCACTGTGCTGCCAAAAGGACATGTCATCTGTATTCTTATGGATGGGTATGATTATGGCTATACAAAATTTATATTGTTTTATTTTTTCTTTTTCTTTTATCTCTTTAAAGAAAATCCCCCCAAAAAAATTTTTGGAGTTGCCATGTTCTGACACCCAATACTTTTTTATATTTCCATGTATGGGGCTGCAAAAGGCGTCTTTTTTGCAGGGCCAGATGTACTTTTTATTTATACTAATTTGGGAAAT
Source organism: Leptodactylus fallax (assembly GCA_947044405.1). NCBI lineage: Eukaryota > Metazoa > Chordata > Amphibia > Anura > Leptodactylidae > Leptodactylus > Leptodactylus fallax. The sequence continues at coordinate 3,115,422 of CAMRHE010000202.1, forward strand.
GTATTTTGGTTTGTTCGATTTTTATCGAAATTTTTATGGGCGTCTAAACAGAAAAAAACGTTGGTTTGGCGCTTTTAATTTTTTTTTTCCCCTTTACGGTGTTCCTTGTATTAGAAAAATATTTTGTTTGTAGACCGGGCATTTTTGGACACAGGGATAACTAATATGTGTGTGTTTCGCTTTATATGTATATTCTTTTACATGTGTTCCAGAGAAAGGGGGAGTGATTAGAATTTTTAATTCTTTTTTTATACTTTTTTATTTATCTTTTTTACTGTAATTTTTAGACCTCCTAGGGGTCTGATCACTAATACAAATACATTGCAATGCATTGTAAAATTGTGGAACTTCTATTACAGACTGCATAGAGCAGTCTGTAATAGAAATTTATGCCAGACAAACCCGGCAGTCTTCAATACGCTCCTGACTATCATGGCAATGGATCGCTGGCCCTGGATCTCCTTCTGGAGGTCGGCAATCCACCCCAAAATAGCAGCGCCCATGCACCCATGCTTCAGGGGAGTTAATGCCTGTGCAATGCAGGCACTGATTGCAGGCATTGCTGCCGGGTTTCTAGTGTATAATACAGTGGAGACCTGGCATCTATAGCAGCTGCTCAGCTCCTGAGCGGTCACCATATTTAATTACCCGACATCCGATGTACTATTACAGCGAATGTTGGGAAAGGGTCAAAGGGGTTATTTAATATTGATGGCCTAATATTGATGGAAGAGTTTGACACCTGGGACGCCTACAGACCAACTGCTCTGGGACAGCACAGCTCCTGGTAAGGATTATATGCCAGGAATTCCATTCTTCACTTGCTGTGCAAAGTGTAGAGGCAGCTAGTGGTGGTGTGTAAACATTATTAGGTACCCAGGGTTCCAGGTATCAAACCCTCAGGATCTAATATTGATAGGCCATCAATATTACAAAGTGGACACTGAGCTTTTCAGTATGATCCATTTTACTACCAATGTTTGTGAATGAAGATTGCATGGCTGTGTGCTTGATTTTATGCATCTTTTTACAATGTATGTGGCATAAATACTTGAATAATTGGAGGGGTGTTCACATACCTGTGGCCCTATAGTACATAATTCCCCATATTGCTGATTTGCAAATTAATTGTCAGGTTGCCAGGTCAGTAGGATACATTATACAGTTCAATTTCATAACAACTCACGGATTCTATATTCTCTTATAGACCTGCACTATAACTTCTTTTAAACGGTACCTGAGTTTTCATGAAAAGTTCCGTGTCTTGCTGGGCAATCTGTCCTATGACTGTATAACCGTTTATATATGGTGTCCTAAGAATTTTTCTGCTAATAATTATCAAATTATTGCTAAAACACAGTTTACATTTCTGTCTGAGGCTGAGGCTGTGGACTTGTACAATAAGAGACAGACTGCCCTCCTCCCTCATCCATTGTTGATATTGTTCTGCCATTCTGCCAGGAGTAACTATACAATTGCAAACAAATACCTGAGACAAGCCCAAGTGACCATAATATAGGAGGTCCAGGAACACTGGTCTGCAAACACAGGGCAAATACATGCAACCAAGCACATTAAACACAAGAAAAAAAAAATCTATGAGCACAGATAGTAAATCTGCTGCTGTCTGTAAATAATATCCCAACTGTAATCACACAAGCAGACTAAAGCAGATACAAATAGATAAAAGCCTTTTCTTATATTGTAAGCTGTGAGATGTGCAGAATCCTCAGTCTTCTCAAAGCAGCAACTGTTTGCAGACATGTCTGTACAGGCTGAGAGCAGAATCACCACCTCCACTCTCCATTCACTGTGTGAAGAGAGAAAGGGACCACCCTCTACACTCACTGAGATAAACAAAACTGAATGGAATGTATCTAAGGACGGACTTCCATAGTAACAAAAGAGTGAACAGTAAGTTAGTTAGAAGGGAGACACCTAGTGGTCGGAAATGTGATTCTGGACCATTTTGGTCCGGCATTACATGCGCTAAAAATGAGACTAAGTTAGTGACCATTTAACACTGAAAAAGGAAAGCTTTAGAGATTTTTATCATAAGCTGCCCACGGTAAATTCAGTGGATAATGATTACACATTACACCAAGAAAATGACAGTTTAGGAGTTTTCATCTATAAAAGGTCATTGTTAGTACAATTTACATCACTAATTTACAACGTTTCATGTTTTATGCTGTAGATCAGGGGTCTCAAACTCGCGGCCCGCGGGCCAACTGCAGCCCTCGGGACAATAGTTTGCGGCCCCCACCTCAATATCAAAGGTTAATGTTAGTGCGGCCCGAGTTTGATACGAATGACACCAGGGGCGCACTGTCTGGGGGTGGCATTTTTTACTATCTAATGTAAACCAGCCCAGGACAGGCCGCTTTAAAAAAAACAACGTTGAGCGGGGCCTGTCCTGGGCTGGTTTACGAGACGTCCGCATCACAGCGCAGGCAGCGATATAATGACCTGATCACGCCGCCTACGCTGAGACACAGACGTCTCGGACAAGAAGAGGAGGCGGCGGCGGCTGCATCACGGCATCACAGGTAGGTGAGGATAAGTTTTTTTTATATATAAATAGGCCGTGACCTGCTGGAGTATCCCCAGCAGGTCACGGCCTATTTATTTCCCTACCCCGCGTCTGCTCGTGGCCACCCCCGCTTCCCCTTCTGCTATGGGACGCAGAAGAGGAAGTGGATGCCGCTGTGAGCAGCCGCGGGCATCGGTAAGTGAGGTCGCGGGCCTCAAATACTACTATTATTATACTCCGGGGTCTTTTTAGACCCTGGAGTATAATAATCGGAGACCCAGGGGAGGTGAAGGAACACAAAAACCAATGCTACTCACCTCTCTTGCGATCCGCTGTCACTCCGAGCAGGCTTGGGCGCTCTGGTGACGTCATCAGGTTGCATCGCCGGTCTCATCACGTGACTTAATTAGACAGGGCCGAAAGCTGCTGGGAGTGCTCCGGTTTCCAGTATAGGTAAGTAACACTGGTTTTTATGTTTGTCACCCCCCCTGGGTCTCCAATCATTATACTCTGGGTTCTGAAAAGACCCCAGAGTATAATAATAGTTCTTGGGTGGGCAACTATGGGGCACAATACCGTGTGCAGGGGCCACTATGGAGCCTAATACCAGTGTAGGGGCCACTATGGAGCATAATACCGTGTGCAGGGGCCACTATGGAGCCTAATATCAGTGTAGGGGCCACTATGGAGCATAATACCGTGTGCAGGGGCCACAATAGAGCATAATACAAGTGCAGGGGCCACTAGGTAGCATAATACAAGTGCAGGGGCCACTAGGGAGCATAATACAAGTGCAGGGGTCACTATGGAGCATATTACCGGTGTGGAAAACCTGATGCGGCCCAGCCTCACCCAGACTCTACCTCCAGCGGCCCCCAGGTAAATTGAGTTTGAGACCCCTGCTGTAGATACATGGATAGTAGAGTCTTTCTGGAAGTGTCTAAAAATATTCAGTGATCATTGTTGAATTGTAGAAGAATCAAGACCACTTCACACATCATAGACGGTGTTATGGCAGTATATGATAGCAGCCTCATGTAAATAAATTATAAACTGTGCATAACTGATTTGGCCACTTGATTTTTACTTTTAGATTTTCCCAGTCTTGTGTACATTGTTTATAGAATATTTTAATTGTATGGATATTACTATATAATCTTTTCCACCATATAATGTACTGTAAGTAGTAATTTTCTGTAATGAATGTTGCAGCACTCAGTAAATAATTCCATTTATCTTCCTAGACTCTCCTTGAGCTTTATGTAGTTCCACAATAGTGCTGCAACCCTTGCAGAATGTTCAAGCAAGCCTCATATATTTAATAGTTGGGCTCTGGCTGTTTAATAAAATGTGAATAACTCACTCTGAACCATAAAGAAGTAGTTGAGCCAACATAAACTGTATAGCCAACATAAATAGTAGTACTTTTAACAGCTGTAGCCATGTGCACTATAAAGGCATAAAGAATGTGTGCTTTTCCTTCTCATAGGTCTCTAGAGGCCTGTTACAGCTAGAAAAGCAGACATAAAAATTCAGCAACCATCCTGTCAAAAAGGCAAGCACCTTGACAAAATAGCAAAAAATAAATATCTACACTTTATAATATACTAACAAAATAGAAATATTCAACATGATTGAAGTAGCTGAATCAAATCAAAGCAAGCAAATGTCTCAATATTCTGTCACTTGATCTCTTGCAGATCTACAGACTGAATTTATCTAGACCATTGGTAAAAAGCAGTATATAAATACTGTAAAGTGAAAATCACATCTCTTCTAGTTACACAAACAAATAAACTTTCCAATTTTTCAACGTTACTTTAATTAGAGGCATTACTGGTCACCAATGCAAAATCTGCATCAGTCGTCTTCTTGGGTTTGACTGAATACCTCTGCATGCTCTAAGACTACAGTACTACCCTAGAGTCTATTCACATTAAATTTGTACATCATATGATTACTATTCATGTGATCTTGAGGTATTGATAGAGTCATAACAATCCGAGAGGGTGTGCAGCTGAGACCAGGCCTGTAGGGGAAGGGGGGCCTCTTGTGGCAGGACGCACACACACTTAAATACAATGGTGAATCAGAGAGCTATTAGCTCCCTGTCTTGCCACTTACCCTGGTAAGCCACATGCTGCTTTAGGCCTATGGCCTACTAGAAGTTAGCAGCATGCAGAGGATGTCAGGTAGTGCAATTGCATCAGTACATAGCACCATTTGAGCTGGTCACTGACGGCAGGGAGGAGTAAGAAGACTCTGCTGTTGGGAAAGAGGTTAGGTAAGTTTCTGTGTTTTTTATTTGTATTGCCACAAAGAAGGAGCATTATTTCTATATAGAAGTACAAAGGGGGACAATATTATTGTATGAGGTGGCATTATTGCTATATGGGGGCACATCTAAGAGCGTTTTTACTATATGGGGGGCATATACAGGAGTATTATTGTAATGCAATGGGTATGTACCTACTGTGTCACTAAACCAGTTTGACTTGTCTAAGTGATCCACTGGTATTCATGCTTTAACCTTCATACAAGATCTGAACCTTGCTGCAGAGGAAAATCAGGACCCTACCTCTAGGAGCAGTCCCAGTGATAGTGACTGTTGACCCAGACAGGTTAAGAAATGCTCAAGCACAGAAGGTATTCTTCTCTGTATGCCAACTCCCACCTAGAGATAGTAGAGGTACTCCAACTCCACTGTTGACTGCACAGATGTGCAGTGGGAATTCAATAATGGGTAACTAAGAACTAATGCAAGCAGTCGCAAGTAGAAACTGAGTCCTTAAAGGTCTACTCAGAGAATTAAATGTTACCGCAGTGCGTGTTGCGTAAAGGCATAAATTCTTAAGTCCTTAAGTCAACACAGACGCTCCTCCTCTGAGTGTTCCAGAGTGGCCAGTAGACTAGTTCATCTTTAATACAGCCAACCAAGCCTTTCCAGACAATTACTAACAGTAATTACATTGTTTCAGAAAAACTCAGAAGACAAGGTGTGGGATTGAATAGCATACTCATAGGCTCTTCCCTATAGTACCAGCACCTACCATCAAGGTGCTGGGAAATTCAGTTTTAACTGCAGATTCATCATTCTGCCTATTCCCCTGTCTTTTTGACATGCTGCATCTACATTATTCTCTCCTGAGGAAACTGTGTCATACAGGAGAAACGCATTGAGAGAGAAAATATCTCCTGACCCCCCCTTCCCTTTTTTGGGGTTCAGCAGTTGACACTGAGAGAGAGAAAATATCTGCTGACCCCCCCCCTTCCCCTTGTGGGGGTTCAGTAATTGACACTATTTTTTGGAGAGCATTCTGAGTTCCATCCTACCTAGATCTGCTGCGGATGCCACTTGATCCTATGGACGCTCCCCAAAATGGGTCTTAAAGAGATAACATCCCCAAAATAGACCTGAAAGGGACAGCATCCCCAAAAGAGACCTTAAATAGAGAGCACTTTGCCCTTAGCTTGTTGCAGCAACACTCCATATACTGGGCTACAGGGCCAATTTGAGTCATAATGACCACTGAACCCGGCATTTATACATCATAGGAGGCTGTACTCTCTAAGGGGTTATTTGCTCTAATCTGGCTCTGAGACATTGTTTGACCAGATATATTTTTCTGCTTCCTCTTCTTGACTTGGATAGGCTTGGTGTCTATAGCAACCATAGGTGGAATCTTTTGTCATTTGTGGACACAATTTTTAATCAAATAGTTTATAAAAGTTACATTTTATTCATTTTCTATTGGGCTATTAAGATTCTTTCGGTAACTTTTCCCTTCTGTGAAACCTCTTTAATTTTTGGGAAAGTAAATAGCACTTCCCTGTGACCATACTCATAGTCAGTCAGATTGCAGTGTCAGAGATGTAGCAGGGAAGATATACAGTAACTATAGCAGTCCTCAAAGACCCTGGAGAAAGTAGCCAGGAACTCTTGCAAAATAGTAGTCAGTGAATCCCTGCCCTCACACAGAGGTGTGGTCCAAGCTAATGCTTCTCTAGACAGAAGAAACACCATGAAAGCCATCTCGGCATGCTCCCAGTGGTGTAACTACTGCCATAGCAGCCGTAGTCCACCCAGCCCATGATTCCCTTTTTTTTTAAATAAGCCATTACCTGTTGTATTGTTCAGGTTGGAAAAGGCCAATATTCACTTACTGATCATGATGCTTGGTGTGCCCATGTTGCACAAGGTTTTCAGTGTAAATCTGTTATGACTGCAGTTGAACTACATGTGTCTTTACTGTAAGGCTTTGTTATTATCATTAAATGGAACATAAAGTGTCACAGTTTAGTACCTAAGCAGAACATGGTGAATGTGAGAATAACGTACCAAAGAATATTCTGAGGAATTCAGACTCTGGTTTGCAAGTAAATGTGATTAAAAATATAGAAACATGCTCATGTATCCATGGTTTGAAGGGACAGATCCACGCATGAAAACATATGTTTGTATTGCATATTCATCATCATTCCACTAGAGATTACTCAGGGAAATGATGGTTCAATGAAATTTCATTCTGCACCTGGATCAAAGTAATATGTGACTGCCGTATACTGCTCAAAAACTGTCAATGAACATCAGTAGCGTAACACAAAAACACTACTTGCGGTACAATTTTATTGATTACTGCATTTTCATTTCTGCTGTATCATCTTTGCATCTCCTTCATTGCCCTACAGCGTGTGTGAGGTTTTTATGTGAAAGCCAACATAACCAGTAGGGGGAAAAGGCCAGCCACCACCTTGGGTCTACTACTCCAAGGTAGTTTCTACTACTGCCACACCACTTTCCCTGGGATTTTGTACAACTCTCTCCTTTTTATGTAAGGATCTTTCTTGGTGTCAGAGCTAGGAGACTACTGCAGTTGACTGATATACATGGCAGAGAGATATGGGTGTTCATCAAATGGATAATGATGTGCATGATTTACAATACATGCTTCAAGGGGTTTTCCCATCTCAGACATTATGGCACATCCATAGGATACAGGTCTGTCTGTCTGTAGCTATGGTGTTATCATGATGCCAAAATTCGTGTCCTATGTTTCTAACATGCAGCTATAGCCACAGGTTCAAGACCTGATGTGGAGAACAATATCATATATCCTTCTTATATCAGTTTTGGACCTGAAACTCTTCTGAATATTGTCTACCTCATCCACATTCCTCATCCACCGTGCTCACTGTCATATATGTATGTGAAATGGGAATGTTATGTTTTGGTTATGTCACTAAATATGCACACTGCATGCCCATATCACAAAAAAAGGGGTGTGACACACATGAAAAGGAGGGATGCCATGATCGAAAGGGTATAGCCATCCAAATATACCATTCTCCTGGGAGTGTCTAGCCAAATATTGCCAAGTATGGTTAAGGGTTGAGGAATACTTTAGATTTCACAGTTTAGGTAAGCATGTGCCAGCCTAATAATGGTCTCCCAGAAAGTTTTTCTGCTTTGCTGCCAAGCTTCTTCCAACAACCTGAAGTCCAACTCCCTTTTCCCCTTCTTACTGTGCTATTCAGTGTCCTTGCCACAAGGACTTGCCATCTGATATGCTCTTGGCCTATAATCTGGTGAGTCTGTGGCAGGACAGGGCTGGCTGTAGGCAGTGAGGATTTTATTATTTGATTTAAAGCTGTATAATAGAAAATCAGAATTCCAACCTTCATAGATTATATAATTAATCAGCAAATACTTCTGAAGCTACTTACATTAAATAAAGTGTAATTATTCATCCCTTTCCTACCATAAAACACAGCAAAGAATATCACTAACCCTTCCGTTGTGCAATTTTCTTAGCAAGATAACAGGTTAATTCTTAAAAAAAAGCGTACCTTGTAATAAACACTGTATAAGAAACGTGTTCCCTTCATTTATCAAGCTGAGTTACATTTTACATATTAGTCTATGATGATGGGAGGGTAAGACTGCTGGAAAAGGTACACTAATAGTTGCATCTGCTATATTCTTCTACCCTGTGAGAGAGGGAGCTCTTCTGACACTGCCATATCTTCAGGATAAGACTCTACCACTGCACAAAATGAGGCAATAAATCAGTTATCAGCCTTTTTCTCTCCCTCCCTCTCAATAGATTTTTATGCATAAGCTTTTTTCTATATGAGATTTTTGTTTGTACATGTCTGAACATCTGCAGATTAGTGTACTGATCCTCCTCTATTCCTGGAGTCCCTAGACCCCCGAGTATAACGATCGGAGGCCCAGGGGAGGTGATGTAAAAAACATAAAAAGACAGTGTTATTCACCTCTCCTAAGCTCCGGCCTCTTCAACGCATAATGACGCCGGTATATCCCATGTCTGTGACGTCAGTAAAAAGCGGCAAAAACAGCAGGGAGTTGAGCCGGAGCCCAGGAGAGGTGAAAAACACTGGTTTTTATGTTTAATCACCACCTCTGGGCCTCCGATCATTATACTCGGTGGTCTGAAGAACCTAAAATTTTTGCTATATTTGCACCAAACACCGTAGAGGCCACAATGGGACATAATACCTTGTGAAGGGGCCACTATGGGACATTATACTGTGTAGAGTGGTCACTATGGGATATTATACTGTGTGAAGGGGCCGCTATGTGACATTTTACTGTGTAAAGAGGTCATTATGGGACATTATACTGTGTACAGGGGCCGCTATAGGGCATTATACTTTGTGAAGGGGCTGCTATGGGACAATATACTTTGTGGAGTGTCTCCTATGGGACATTATACTGTGTGAAGGAGCCAATGTGGGACATTATACTGTGTGTAAATGGTCCCTAATACAGTATGGGGTCCTGGAAAGGGGGTGCTATGTTGTGTGCGGGGCCCAAGTCAAAAATGTGCTATGGGGCCCAGCCTGACAAACCCTTGTTTGACACTGAACCTTTGTTCGAGAAAGGCTTCTAGCTGATGGGTTAATAAAGAACCCACTTTTTTCACTTATTCATTTGGACCCCTGGGGCATGCATCCATGGTTAAACAATGTTACAGAATTTTCTTTTTACATATGTGTGAGCTGGACCCGGATAGAAACTGATGATGATGAGGAAAGCAGGTTAATAAGTGAAGAAGTAAACATATTTCCTTAATAATATATGTTAGAGTTTCTTATATTCACATGCACTATTCATTTATGAAAAGTAGTTTTATAATTCGAGATACGCGTTAATATGCTGATCTGTAAAGTCAGGAACTGATTCTGATCTGAATCTTTTATTGTTTATATTAAAGGGAGTCTATCATTCGCAAAAAGACTTTTAAGCTAATGGCACTTTGGAATGGCCTTTAAAAAGGCCATTCTTCTCCTACCTTTCCTTGTTTTCTTCTCCCAGCCGATTTCAAGATAATTTGTTTCTTCATGTATGTAAATGAGCACCACGGAGCACCCGGGGCGTACCTGCTCTTCTGCGAGCACCCATCGCGTCATCACTTCTCACCGCCCCTTCGGCCATTGCGGTGACTTCCCTCTTGGTCTTCTTTCTTCTCAGTTCTCACTGGCAGCGAATTCTCGCAACTGCGCATGCACAAACGGTTCTGCCACGCTCTTGTGACAGACCACCGGAAAATGGCGGATCGATTGCGCATGCGCAGTCGCGAGAATTCACTACCAGCGAGAACTGAGAAGGAAGAAGACCAAGAGGGGAGTCACTGCAACAGCCGAAGGAATTGAAGAAACGAATTATCTTGGAATTGGCTGGGAGAACAAAACAAGGAAAGGTAGGAGAAGAATGGCCTTTTTAAAGGCCATTCCAACATGCCATTAGCTTAAAAGTCTTTTTGCGAATGATAGACTCCCTTTAAGCATTTCATATATATGAATACACAGAGAATAAACCATTAATATCACTAGATACCAAAGTGCATTCCTTTGTCGGATGTTTGACCTGAATATTTCAAATTGTTTGGTTTTTAATAGTTTGGACATTTTTGAGCACGGGGATCCCTAAAGTGTTTATGTTTATTATTATTTATTTATTTATTTTTATATGTGATCTAGGGAAAGGGGCGTGAATTGAACTTTGTGTTTTGTGTGCTCTTTTATACTTTTAAAAACTTTTTTTCTTTTACTTTTATGATCAGACCCCTAGGGACCTTAAACCCTAGGGGGTCTGATCGCTCATACTATATACTGCAATACTAATGTATTGCAGTGTATAGGAAAATCTATTCACTTCTATTACATGCTGTATTACACATAATAGAACTGATGTAATGACAAGCCTTCAAATAGACTCCAGGCTGTCATGGCAACCGATCTCTGCCCTCCAATGACGGCACCTGCGCACTTTAAATTCCACAGTCTCGTTTAACCACGGCATCTGAAGTGTTAACAGCTGCGATCGGTGTCTGCCCCGTTTGCAGCTGTTAGCGGTGGGTTCTGGCTGTGTTATACAGCCAGCATTCGCCGTGTATGGAGAGGGGTCACTATGGGACATAATACTGTGTGGAGGGGCCACTATGGAACATCATACTTTGTGGAGGGGCTGCTATATGACATTATACTGTGTGGAGGGGCTGCTATGGTACATTATACTGTGTGCAGGGTCCACTATGGCACATTGTACTGTGTGCAGGTGTTGTGATGGATCATTATATTGTGAGGAGGGGCTGCTATGGGACACTAAACTGTGTGTAGGCCACTTTGGGAAATTATAATGTGTGTAAATGGGACTTTATACCATGTGGGGGCCAGGAAAGGGGGCGCTATGACGTGGGGGGGGGACCCCAAGTCAGAAGTCTGCTATGGGACCCAGTCTTTGCTAGTTACGCCCCTGAAGATAGGCATTTGTTTTACGCTTCGGTTGGAAGAAATCAAGCTGGCTTAAATGAGTAAATGAATTACTGATCTTCTATTTGTCAAAAATATAAAAAAAACTCAATTCCAATATAAATTGTTACCGTATATTGATGTATTACAGCCATACTTCTTAAAATAATTACTACAAACCTTTATCTTTTAATGAGAACATAAATGTGGCATGATGCTCCACTATAGGATCAATGTAATTTCATTTTTAGATTCTTCATTAATCCTATTAAAGATTACTTGTTGCTATAATGCCATATCTAAAAATGTCTGTAAAGTTTATGGCTTGTTATTATTACTTGGAAAATACACTTGTGGCAGCAGCTTGTTCCGTTAATTCAATTATAATGTGTACAGTACATGACATTCTCAAATTAAGTATCCATAAATTTAATTAGCTCATAACACAGGGGACGCACGCTGTCCTCAAAATAAAACATAACGTTATAAATAATCTCTCTTTTATAATGTACACATCCAAGTCATTTTGTTATATTTTCAGAATGTGAAATGTCTGTCTTGCAAGCTACAGTCACAAAGAACACTATGCTACGGAGTCTTTAAGAACATTTAAAATGCAGAAAACATATTTCTTGCACTCAATATCTTTTGACAAGCTACTGGAGATACATAAATGCTAAACATGTGTTTGCCCTTTATGGAGCAACGGCATCAAGTCTCATTGTAAATACATTCAACAAACAGTAACCAGCAGGAACTACTACAAAACCCCAGACCAGAATTAAAGGGGTCATCCGCTTTCTAATATTGATGGCCTATATATTATTTTGAGTTATTGCTTCTGCTTTTGCACTGAGTTTTTGTTAGTCAAGCACTATGGGAGCTTTGATTTTAACAGTTTGTCTAGACAGCCCTATAAACAGGGGCATAATGATTGTCATTCCAGAGGGTCCAACCACCAGGGCCCTGCAACATTATGACAGCGGTTGGGAAAAGATTAATAACCGATAACTGTTTCCTTTGTGAACACAATACATTACCTGCAATAGAGATCAGCACTCCTCTCTGCTGCTGCCTTTCTAATGGTCAATGTGCTGAGATTTCCAGGCTACAGATATGAGTGCTGATCTCTGTTTTCACTGATATATTGTCTTTACATGGGAGACAGCGTTTGGGTTACCAGGCTTTCCCTGACCACTGTCATGAGGCTGGAGTGGGCAGGAGTGGGGACTCCTCAGTAGATAACTCCTTTAGGCTGAGGCCCCATGTTGCGGAAATGCACTTTTTTTTTTGTTGCAGCATTTTTATGAGCTAAAGCCAAGAATGGTTACAAAAGGAATGGGAAATATATAGGAAGTACTTATACTTCCACCTTCTGCTCAATCAACTCCTTGCATTGGCTCAAAAAAACGCAGAAAAATCTGCAAAGCTGCGTTTCCATCAATAAGAGATCAATGAAGGTCCAACAACCGGAACCCCTGATGATCAGCTGTGCTTGTGCCATAAAACCTTCATTATTTAGATTGCACTGCATGCTGTATGTTTTACAGCTGCTGTGCAATGTAATTATTGCATCATCCTATAGAAATGAACATGATGTAATTATATTACATGGTCACTATAAACAGATGGTGTATAATGTAAACAGTAAAGTGGTCACTCCACTTGCAGGACCATGGTCCCTTCAAACAGCTGATCAGCAGGGGTCCCCAATGTTGGACCCTCACTGATCTCTTATTAATGACCTATCTTTGATGATGGTGGTAGTAGTAGTACTGTTTCCTTGGGGCATGCGCTATGGTGAGACAGTGATGACAAAAGGGACAGTTTTTTTAATTTTTTTTTTTTTTAATTTTTATGAAATAGCCACAGTTGGATGTATAGGTCCTATACAGTTCTCACCAGTTTTACTTTATATTTTCAAATTTTTTTTTATAAATTGGAATCCCAAAAATGTTTCATCAACCCTGCCAATGCCAATTTTTTGAAAGTAGGAGAACATGTAAATCACTAGAACCTACACCAGGGCAGAACTATTAAGACAAAGGAGACAAATACAAGAGTCCCAGGCAGACGAAAGTCCCACTGCAACTTGCTTTGCACATTATTATAGCCAAATGCATTGCAAATAACAATATAATAATAATAGTAAGAAAATAAAGCCATACTTTTCTTATTGGCTGACATTTTGGGGTTACAATATCTTTATGCAAATGCCTTATACAGAATGTATAACTAAAATGAGATAACCATTATGGTTTTACAGTAGACAACCATATACCGTTTTATAGGATGATCACTTTTTCCACCATAGGCAAAAGCTCCATGATTCTTAGAGAAATGTTTCTTCTATTTAGAAGCTATTTAAATATGGGTCCTTCAGTCAAAAATAATTTACTCAAATTTAGTCATGTTCCTATTTTTTTTAAAAAGTCATGAGGCAACCCTATAAGAAAAAAAAGTAAGATGTTTCTAAAATGATAAGGATCTTGTTAATGATGGGCGAACCTCACAAAATAAATTTCTTTTGCAAATATTCGCGAGTTTCATTGGGAAAATTAGTTTTGGTCCAAACTGGAAGTGCTATTATTATACTCTGGGGTCTAGGGAGGGTTGTAAAAATAATAATAATAAAAAATACTTATTTCCTTTTCCTGGGGTTGCCATGGCACCCTCTGACTTTCTGGCCTTCCTTGGACGTCCTCAATGTCTTCCAGCTCTCTCTTAAGGAGTGGTGCTGGTTACGAATGGGCTCTGTTGTTCTATTCAGTGTTTATGGGACTGTCAGAAACAGAAAACAGCAACTGGAAAGACCACCTGGAATGCCCATAGTGGCTTTCACTGACTCAACATATCACCTTTTTTTATTTCTATATTGATAAAATTTATAAGGAGCCAAACAAATAAATACACTTCAGTTAATAGCTGGTAGTGTGAAAATGCATTTTAGAAGCTCTTCTAAGTCATTTACATGCATTTTGGGGCCATAGAGGATGAAGTGTTCAATATTGCTTACAATCTAGAATGCTTGAAAAAATATGCTATTATGGCAACAAATGCCAATATGATGATTATGGACAAAAAATAAAATAATTGTGAGCTACAGTAAAAATGTGCAGAGAGATTAAAGCACAGAGAATGATTTACAAATCTTCATCATAATCTAATCTAATCTATCAATCTATCTATATACTGAAAATTCAGATAGCACATTCCAATGTCAACAGGTACAAGCTATTGTGGCAGTATTACAAATGCAGCAGCACTCTACAACACAGCACCAGGACATATACTGTAAAGAATAGAGATGAAAATTGAATTACTGTTATTAATGCTACATATAAATAAACTAATATGATCTATAAACTACACACATAAATTAGAGGTTCTTCATTATACGTATTTGATCAAATAGTAAGAAGCCCACCTGCCCACAAGGCAACCTTATTCAGGTGGGACCCTACACTAAATAAACATACCTCTCTTGGACCCCATATATCTGCCTCTAAACAACTAATGGAAGAGTGAAGAAATCGGGCGATACCTTTTAGAGGCTGAGTATATTTGATAGTAAGCGTTCGAGAGTGCTAGCTCCCTTCTTCAGACATGGTGTAATACTACAAACTGAAAGTTCACACTATTTATACATACACAAGACATGGATCTTCAAAAGGATCTTGGAATAACAAAATGCAATATAAGTAGGGAAGTATTTACAACAGGTCAGGATATAAACAGTCTGTAAAATTTGTGGAGTGTGACAGAGGGATCTGTTATCTATCTGTTTGCAATCAGGTGGTGATTTGTGACCCTCACAGGTCATACATAGTGTGACATGAAGCTGGCATGAATATTAAGTCCAAATTGCAGAGTTTGAAATTTTTGCATTAACTTATATTCCCATTCTTTCCTCTCCCTCTGCATCTTAAAATGTCCCATTAAAACCACAACCCGCAAATTTTCAATAGAGTGGTCTTCTACGGAGAAATGTGCGGCCACTGGGAGATCTGTTCTGCTGTTATTAATGTTGAATCTGTGTGAGTTCATGCGCTGACTAAGTCTTTGCCCTGTTTCCCCCATATAGAGGCCTGTGGTGAGACATTGTACACGCACTATGAGATACACCACATTGGAGGACCTGCAGGGAAATGTCCCCCTAATTCTGTGCACCGGTTGTGACTGTGGGATAGGTACACTGTCAGCGGTGTGGATGTGCTTGCAGGTCATGCACCTGTTTTGCAGGCAAGGTGAGGTGCCATTTTCAGTTGGGGCCTTCAGGGCACTCCGCTTCAGGTTTGGTGGTTGTCGAAAGGAAAGGAGAGGGGAGACTGGAAATATCTCCTTGAGTCTGTTGTCCCTATGTAGCACAGGTTGGAGCTCCTTGGCAATCCTTCGTAGGATCTCCAGTTGTGGGTTGTAGGTGACAACTAGTGGCACTCGGGATTCTTTCTGGGTCTCTTTATATGTGAGCAGACTGTCTCTGTTAATGGCTGCTGCTTTGTTTAAATGGTTGTCCGTCACTTTTGGTTTGTAGCCCAATCCGAGAAATTTCATCCTCAGATCCTGGAGGTGCATGTCCAGGTCTGCTTTGTCAGAGCAAATACGATTGTATCATATAGCCTGGCTGTAAATAATAAATTGTCTTGTGTGCTTGGGGTGGAAGCTGTCATTTCTCAGGTAGGCCGTTCTGTCTGTGGGTTTGTGGTATATTGATGTGAGTAGCCGGTGGTCTTTAATGTATATTGTGGTGTCCAGAAAGTGGATTTCACTTTCTGAATAGCTAAGTTTAAGGTTGTTGGTAGGGTGAAAGTCATTGAAGTCATTATGGAATTGAAGTAGGGTCTCCTCACCTACAGTCCAGATGATAAGGATATCATCAATATAACGAAGGTAAATCATAGGTTTGGTGGTGCATGTTGATAAATATGCTCCTTCCAGTTCTGCCATAAAGAGATTTGCATACTTGGGTGCACATCTGGTCCCCATTGAAGTTCCCATTCGCTGTAGATATAGATCCTCTCCAAAAGTAAAATAGTTGTGGCTAAGGATGAATTGTATGAGTTGCATTACTGGTTCTGTTGGGAGGTTTTGTTTCTCCAGGTGTACCCAACATGTTTTATTATTATATTCTGATTTTCTTTCAGTGAAGTAATAGCCTTCTGTTCCTGCAGGGTTAGGTTATGCACCTGTTTCTTTTGTTTCTCCAGGATTTCTAATTTTACTTTGCTTCTGAAACAGTCAATATATTTATCCAGAGCTGCGTTAGTTCCAGGGCGTGGGGTCCAGGTAGATTTTTTTGTAGGATTCCTCATGGGCTGTTCTATCTCAGAGTCGCTGCTGTATGGAAGGTCTTTGTCATAAAAATATTTCCTCAATCTTATTTTTCTAAAAAACTCCTCCATATCATTGCACAGTTTTATATGGTCAGTGTGTGCTGAGGGGCAGAAGGAGAGACCTTTGGAGAGAACTGACATTTCATGTTTGTTTGGCTCATAGGCCTGTTGTAAATACTTCCTACTTATATTGCATTTTGTTATTCCAAGATCCTTTTAAAGATCCATGTCTTGTGTATGTATAAATAGTGTGAATTTTCAGTTTCTAGTATTATACCATGTCTGAAGAAGAGAGCTAGCACTCTCGAAAGCTTACTTATCAAATATACTCAGTTAGCCTCTAAAAGGTATCGCCTGATTTCTTCACTTTTCCGCTACTTTCTATGGCTAACACGCTACAACATTATACTACTCTAAACAACTAAAGCGTTGGCCCTTCAATTTCAACAGAAAGAAAGAAAAGCAAAATCACCATATTACATTGTCTATGTATGTATGTATATTTCTGGTAATTTAATGGTACCTTGCCAAAAAAACAACAATATTAAAAAGAATAAGTACTTTAAAAAACAAGGATGCAGACAAGGGAGGCTTCTCTAGACTATAAGCTATACAGTTGACGCATGCACTATGCACATTTTTATACAGTATGCTCTGCAGTGAGGGAATGCACACTTGGTCCCTACTACAGTAAGTGTACCGTGTAAAGTGCATACGTTTTGCTTTAACTTTACAGACTCTTGTGTCCTGAGTACCATGCTGGCTATCACTGTGCATTGATTAACCTCCATCTTGCTATTTCCACTGTCCAGTTTTTTTGGTCTTAGAACATCTCTATTATTGTACCCTACAACTCTATTATGATCACAGCAGAGGTGACTCTTGGTCTTCCTTTCCTGGGGCGGTCCTCATGTGAGCCAGTTTCTTTGTAGAGCTTGATGGTTTTGGCCACTGCACTTGGGGACACTTTCAAAGTTTTCCCAATTTTTCGGACTGACTGACCTTCATTTCTTAAAGTAATGATGGCCACTCGTTTTTCTTTACTTAGCTGCTTTTTTCTTGCCATAATACAAATTCTAACACTCCATTCAGTAGGACTATCAGCTGTGTATCCACCTGACTTCTGAACAACACAACTGATGGTCCCAACCCCATTTATAAGGCAAGAAATCCCACTTATTAAACCTGACAGGGCACACCTGTGAAGTGAAAACCATTTCAGGTGACTACCTCTTGAAGCTCATCAAGAGAATGCCAAAAGTGTGCAAAGCAGTAATCAAAGCTAAAGGTGGCTACTTTGAAGAACTTAGAATATAAGACATATTTTCAGTTGTTTCACACTTTTTTGTTAAGTATATAATTCCACATGTGTTAATTCATAGTTTTGATGCCTTCAGTGTGAATCTACAATTTTTATAGTCATGAAAATACAGAAAACTCTTGGAATGAGAAGGTGTGTCCAAACTTTTGGTCTGTACTGTATATATATATATATATATATATATATATATATATATAAAACTTACATGTATAGAACTGAATTTTTTAAAGTGAAAACTCTCCAATTACCGAAATAGAAGTATTTTGGTTCATGTTGTATAAACCAGTATAGAACAGTCTGCTACTTGCTACAAGTAGCAAACAGTACATCAAAGGTGTCATCTGTTTAATTCAGGTGAACACGAAAAAAATCCAACCTTGAATAGGATTAAAAGTGAAGATACTGTACACAATGTTGCTACTACTGCATTGCGGTCCATGCTGCCAGTGTCTTCACTTACGTGGTTAGGTTACATTCATCTGTATCATAGTCTCCATTCAGAGGCTCTGGCTCAGAGACCAGCAAAAATCCTTGATAAACCCAACTTTTTCCTTGACTGCAACTTTTACATCCGGCAATTCTGCCATTAAAGAGATTTTTAATAGCTATCCTACTCTTTAGGGCCATGGCAGCCTGGAAATATCACAGTTCAGTCCAATTTACAGTTGCCCAGAATAATACTGCAGCTCAGTTCTATTGCCTTTAATAGGAGACAGCTGCAGTACCATTGTGGGCCACAGCACAGTGGATGGCATTTTCAGCACTGCTGCAACCATTCAATAAGCTAATTGGTGATCTTAAGGACAGCTCATCAACATACAATTCTGGTAAAACTGGTGAAGGGCAGATTTACACATGGCAGATATGTAGCAAAAATTTCTGCGGCTGAATACCAGTTCTATTATCTGAATGGGTTTGGTAGTAAGTATGGATTTTTGCCAGCTACATTCATATGAATGGAACAATGACAGAAATGTTTGACACTGACCAGAGACTAAATAAACTACATTCTTTTCACACTGGTGTCAGCTCATCTGTTTTAAGGGATCCATGTTAATTCATGATAATTATTTGCAATATTGTATCACAAAGTTATAGGCCATATGTCTGCAGTATGTGCGGCCACCTAGTGGTTGTGTTGTGAGTTACACCCTTTAAAGTTTTGTTACCCATGTAACAATATTGTATTGACTTGGTTTCATGTTAAATTGAAGTCCTATTTATATTGATGACCTTGGAAGCTCCATCAATCAGCTGGAACTACAGAGTGCATTGAGCCAGAAGCAGGTGACTTTATGCCCTGGGTAGTGGCCATGCTGGCTTACTGCAGCTCAGCTTCCATTCAAGTGCATGAGAGCTGAACAGCAGTAGTCCAGCATGGCTACTACACACTAAGTGGAGTCATCTGCTTTTGGCAAAGTTAAAGGGATTTTAAAAATGTTTTTTTTTTAAAAAAAGGTCTGTTAGTGCTATTAATGGGTTAATAAATGCATCCATATACCTTTAGCAGTGTTTTGAGTGATTTCTGGGTATCTCTGAGAGCTCCTGGTATCTTATGCATTTGTTTACATGATTCAGATTCCTGCTATGTAACTTCCACACTAACTCCCTCTCACCTCACTCCCCCCTTCCTCTCTTCCTCCCTCCCATAACCCCCTCCCTGTCTCTCTAGCTATCCCGCCCACTACTAGCTCTTCCCAACCTACTTAACCTAACCCCCGACCCCATTATATACTTACCTCTCTTCCTTTCAGGCTTCTTCCTGCGAGACGGGCCATCCGTCTTTTCTGACTGCCGGTGTGCGCTACAGTCTCAGCCAGTAGTGTAACTAGGAATGGCTGGGCCCCAAGGCGAACATTTAACATGCCCCCCCCCCTGAACTACCGCCCCCCCCCCCCCCCGGACCACCCCTCCAACCCCCCCCCCCCGCACAAACCGAATTGCTGTGCACACTATTATGCGCCATAGTGGCCCCTGCACACAGTATTATGCCCCATAGTGGCCCCTGCACACAGTATTATGCCCCATAGTGGCCACTGCACACACCATTATGCCCCACAGTGGCCCCTGCACACAGTATTATGCCCCATAGTGGCCCCTGCACACAGTATTATGTCCCATCGTGGCCCCTGCACACACTATTATGCTCCATAGTGGTGCCTGCACACGGTATATACTCTCGGGTCTTTTCAAACGCTAGAGTATAATGACCGGAGACCCAGGGGAGGATACAAACATAAAAAACACTGTTACTTACCTCTCCCTGGCGGTGCAATCGACGCTTCTTCGGCCATCTTGGACCAGATCTCGCGTGAGCCCGGCCCACGTGACATCACCAAACAGGCCGGAAGCCTGCGGTGCGTAGGAGAGGTAAGTTACAGTGTTTTATATGTTCCCTCACCTCAAAAGGCCCTCCGATCATTATACTCTGGGGTCTGAAAAGACCCCAGTGTATAATGATAGCAGTGTTTGTGGGGTTCGCGGCCCGTGGCCTCACTTACCCATCCCCGCTCCTGCTCACCGTCACCAGGGCCGGCGTTAGGGGGGGGGAAAACTGGGCAACAGAAAGGGACCCAGCGTCATGTGCCGCAGGGTCCCTTTCAGATGTGAGTGAAAATAACAAAATTTTTACTCACCTGTCCTTGGCTTGGCGTCCGACGTCACCTTCCGGCGTTCCGGACATCACCGCTGAGGCCTGGCTACAGCGGTCACGTGGGGCGTGCTGACAGCCTGCCTCACGTAATCGCTGAGGCCCAATCATAGGCCTCAGCGATGACATCCACAACGCGTGACGTCAACCACAGAGAAGAGGAAGCGGTCGCCGGCGGTGATAGCAGAGCAGCGCGAGGAGGCCCAGCAGAGGTAAGAACAAGGTGAGTATAACTGTTTGTTATTTTCCCTTACAGTCATATGAAAAAGTTTGGGCACCCCTATTAATCTTAATCATTTTTAGTTCTAAATATTTGGGTGTTTGCAACAGCCATTTCAATTTGATATGTCTAATAACTGATGGACACAGTAATATTTCAGGATTGAAATGAGGTTTATTGTACTAACAGAAAATGTGCAATATGCATTAAACCAAAATTTGACCGGTGCAAAAATTTGGGTACCCTTATCATTTTATTGATTTGAATACTCCTAACTACTTTTTACTGACTTACTGAAGCACAAAATTGGTTTTGTAACCTCACTGAGCTTTGAACTTCATAGCCAGGTGTATCCAATCATGAGAAAAGGTATTTAAGGTGGCCAATTGCAAGTTGTTCTCCTATTTGAATCTCCTCTGAAGAGTGGCATCATGGGCTCCTCAAAACAACTCTCAAATGATCTGAAAACAAAGATTGTTCAACATAGTTGTTCAGGGGAAGGATACAAAAAGTTGTCTCAGAGATTTAACCTGTCAGTTTTCACTGTGAGGAACATAGTAAGGAAATGGAAGACCACAGGGACAGTTCTTGTTAAGCCCAGAAGTGGCAGGCCAAGAAAAATATCAGAAAGGCAGAGAAGAAGAATGGTGAGAACAGTCAAGGACAATCCACAGACCACCTCCAAAGAGCTGCAGCATCATCTTGCTGCAGATGGTGTCACTGTGCATCGGTCAACAATACAGCACACTTTGCACAAGGAGAAGCTGTATGGGAGAGTGATGCGAAAGAAGCCGATTCTGAAAGCACGCCACAAACAGAGTCGCCTGAGGTATGCAAAAGCACATTTGGACAAGCCAGCTTCATTTTGGAAGAAGGTCCTGTGGACTGATAAAACAAAGATTGAGTTGTTTGGTCATACAAAAAGGCGTTATGCATGGCGTCAAAAAAACACAGCATTCCAAGAAAAACACTTGCTACCCACTGTAAAATTTGGTGGAGGTTCCATCATGCTTTGGGGCTGTGTGGCCAATGCCGGCACCGGGAATCTTGTTAAAGTTGAGGGTCACATGGATTCAACTCAGTATCAGCAGATTCTTGAGAATAATGTACAAGAATCAGTGACGAATTTGAAGTTACGCCGGGGATGGATATTTCAGCAAGACAATGATCCAAAACACAGCTCCAAATCTACTCAGGCATTCATGCAGAGGAATAATTACAATGTTCTGGAATGGCCATCCCAGTCCCCAGACCTGAATATCATTGAACATCTGTGGGATAATTTGAAGCGGGCTGTCCATACTCGCCGACCATCAAACTTAATTGAACTGGAATTGTTTTGTAAAGAGGAATGGTCAAAAATACCTTCATCCAGGATCCAGGAACTGATTAAAAGCTACAGGAAGTGACTAGAGGCTGTTATTTTTGCAAAAGGAGGATCTACTAAATATTAATGTCACTTTTCTGTTGAGGTGCCCATACTTTTGCACTGGTCAAATTTTGGTTTAATGCATATTGCACATTTTCTGTTAGTACAATAAACCTCATTTCAATCCTGAAATATTACTGTGTCCATCAGTTATTAGATATATCAAATTGAAATGGCTGTTGCAAACACCCAAATATTTAGAACTAAAAATGATTAAGATTAATAGGGGTGCCCAAACTTTTTCATATGACTGTATGTATGCAGTGTAAATTATGTGAACATCATAAGGTCATTATAGCAGCTATTTATTATTTTACTATAGGGGACCATAAGAACCTAGAGCAAAATATCTGAAAAATCTTCCCTTTTTTAAATCCAAAAGGGGGGGGGGTTTGCTTTTACAGCTCCCATATTTATTACTGTTTAATGGCTGAAGCTATGTTAACACCGGAGGCAATGTAAAAGTTCATTCATTAATATACTCATAATGCCAAATTTATGACAGAAACTGATGACATAGGAAAATATCATTTATGTGACTATACCGTACAATTCACGTACTTTACAAGTCTGTTAATAGTTTAACACTAGGGTTCAACAGATTGTCCTCATTTGTGATATATTAACGGCATATCAAATAAAACAGGATTTTTATTAAAGAAAAAAATGAATATTTTATAGTCTATGTCAGATCCGGGTATACGGATGATTAAAACAAACTTTATCTTCAACAAAAAAACTGTCAAACTTTCCCTTTGTAATGTGTATTGCAGACTCACAGATATACAGTAAATGATTTGGCTCTAGTGTTCTTATGCAATAGTCCAACTGTGTCTGGCCACTACTCAGCTATCTAGGCCACTGCACACAGGTGATACATCCACCAAATCTGTATGCTCTGTTAAAGATCTGGATGGATGAAGCTTATTCAGTAAAAGCTGAGAGGATTCTTAGATAGGATTCTTAGATGTTTCTTACAGAAACATGCAAACTCAGCTGCTGTCTCTTTATGCTTGGGAGACCATGTCTTCTGCTTCTGAGCACACCATGCTCTAACTTTTAAACAGCACTTTGACTGTTCCCATGACATCTATGTAACTGGGTCATCCAGCTTCAACACATATGTGCACCTTCCCTGGCAGGCCACTACTCAGTACTTCACTTGCACATGATCCACTGGCTGGGCACTCTCTGGGGATCTCTTCCTCAGGTTGCCTCACTCTTGCCTCTACTTCCTTAGACTCTCTGCTGGGCCCTCCTTCCCGCAAGTCCTGTCTCCAGTCTTGCTGGGAACTGCAGTGCCTGCTACACTGTTTAAACTCAGTAGACTCCATCCTCTGTGTATACTGTACTCTTCACTCCTTGCTTTCACTCTAGCACATATTTGTTCTCTTCAGGGCCATACTTTCCTGATGGGTAAAATCAACTCTTGCCTCAACTTCTCTCTCCTACACATACTATACTCACTGGATCTATAACAAAGTGAAAATAGCTCAGTTCTTCTGGTTCCCCCAAACTCTAGGGACCCTTAAGTGAGGATGTCTACTGCCCCGACCCTACTCTATCTGCAAGAAACCCATGTGCTCAGTGCCTTCACTTACATGCAAACTTAATTAATCTGCAGACATAACTAGTTCCCTCCTATTTTTCTCAAACAAGGAGGGTCTGACTGCACCATCCCTCACACTTTAGATACACATGCACAAGAGATAAACCTGGGAATAAACTAACTGCAATGTCTCACTGAAAACAGCACAATGAATCAGTTATGGTCATGATTGTGAATTCAAATATTATTATTTAGTATAGCGCACCGCTAATTCTAGGGTACAGCACATATAAAAAGGGGTTAAATACAGGAAGTAAATGTGCGACAGATTGCTACTGTACAGAAGGAGCGAGGACCCTGTCTGAGAGCGTCTACAATGGACAGATTGCATTGTCTATATCCCTGCCTATAAACAAGTGTAGTTTAAAATGACACTGTGTCATTCATATCCACGGATGCTAGTTGTATATTCTCCAATCTGTATCTGTCTTTCAGCAATTAATGTTCAGTTACATAAATTAACATTCCTGTTTTTGTGGGAGAAAAACACGAACTTCGGTGTTGAAATATTCAGCAATTTTGTGTGTGAATTAGGAGATCAGAATACTGATTAGGCTATTTGGAATTGTAGGTCTAATTAAAATATTTACATTGCACTCCTTAGGGGGGCCCAACAAAAGAAAAGAGGGCTTTTGATGTCTATTGCCAAGAGGTTTTTCAATGGAACTTTAGGAAAGCAACACAGTTCAAACCAGCTGCATGTATTTTAGTGAAGTTACATTAAGAAAAAAATCTGGAATTAAAACATTATTATAGTATATGAGTTATTATACATGTAATGTATATTATATGCAGTACAGTACTTTGCAAAATTAAAATTATGGTCATTAAAGGACTTGTGGGAATGGGTGTAATAGGCAGGGTATAATATACCAGTAGTAATAGGTTAAAATACTGCACTACAGAAGAATTGCAGTATATTGTATGAGCGAGAAATGAAAATAAATTTTAAAAAAAAGAAAGAAATTTTTTTTAAAAATTGAAATCACCCGCTTTCTAAATTTTACATTTTAAAATAAAAAGAATAAATATAGCTGGCTTCATAATGTCTTAAAATGTTGCATCTTATCTTCCAGGATAAAGGTAGTCCAAAAGGATACTAGAGGCTCCTTTCAGTTGTACAGTTTTTCCCAGTAAATGTATCCTTTCGCTTTAATATTTTTGTTTCATTTATGTTTATATGGCTCATACTTGTTCACCCACCATTAAGCTAGGGATATACCTAGACTTTTTATCACATTAAAAATAATTACTGTGATATTACTGTCCCTAGGGAATATACTAAGTAACTTGCAAGCATAACTTCAAAATTGTTGTACTCAAGTAAGTAGCTAGCAAGTTTTAATCACTATATGCTGAGATTTCAGAGCAATGTTAGAGCTACTTTTTAGAGTAATATGAAAATTATTTGGAAATATCCTGCAAATTGAGCAGCAATTTTATAACAATTTTTTTTTCAGAAATTTAATTTCTCCAGCAAACAAGTCGCTTGGGAGATTTGCAATTGTTGTCTTGTTTGGCGTGAATTCTAATAATAAAATATCTTCTGTATCTCAAAAAACTGTTGCCAGGACCTTTACAGCTGACTGCTGCACACAAAATTTCTTTGGAATTGGTGACCCCTTGTGCTTCCAATGCATGGACTCTTGTTTGGACCCATGTTCCATCATCCATAACAACCCGAGAATAAAAGTCTTATGGATTTTCTATAAGCATGTCTAAATTCTCTTGGCTAAACTGCTGGCAACATTTTTTTTTTTTGCTCAGACCTCAACGTTTGTGGAACTCACTGGAAACTGACCTGTGACATTATCAAAACATTGACTGAAATGCCTAATTCATAATTATGACCTAATGATCTCCACTTTATGGCACATTTCCAATGAAGATGCTTTGACAGTCACCCTGAATGGGGGTCATCTTCAATTGATTCCCCCATTTAAACTGCTTGCTCAAAACTTTACATGGTATTAGGAAGGCGTCATCAACATCACATACATAAATTATCCTTTCATGGATTTGTAGACTTGCACTGTACTGCATTTGCCATCCTGCCACTTCCAGTGCTTTCATCAGACTGAACTGCAACTGTGTGTGTTGCATGTCTAGGCATATCTCAGTCACTCAAGGTCAGCTTTCTGACACCAACAGAACATACTGAGGTTTATAACTTATTGAAAATCCCTCGTACATTATCTCCCCATTGGGAGTAATACTAAGCATAGAAGCCACCAAGAAGCTGCTCTATGTAGATCAAATGGGGCTCAGTATCTTGCATTGTATGGCCAGAATGGAAAAACATTGACCTTGTGCAGTCAGAGGATGCACTCATTTTTGATTATGTACATGCCTTGCCATAAATCAGGTGCACCTGCACTTTATAGCTGGTATAGACTTCAGGAATCATTTATGCCTTTAAACTAGTGTAAATGATCATACATCTGATGGGAGAGGCGGCCCTGCCCATACAACTCCCCTTGCCACACCCCCTATTACAGTATGAAAGTGCTAAGGGCGATATAAACAATAAAAAAGTTGCAAATTTTAGTGTCCCCTGCACCCTCCTAGCCACTCCCCTGATGGTTGCGTTTGGGTGATAGTAAAGGGTTCCCCTCGAGACAGTTCCAGCTATGGGTCTCCTGCTTTTTGGTGTTTTTGGGTACTTTTTGCGGTGGGTATGAATAAGACACAGGAGATACAGTGGCAGTTGAACAGGTTATGCTTCTTGCACAATTTATTTAGCAGATTCTTCCAGTTACAAGTAACATGGAGTAACAGTTCACTTACAGCAAGCAGTACCCAGACTTTTGGGCACTATGCAAACACAGACAAAAGTGGCATGTGCTCTTCACTGTACCACCTGCCCCTTTCCACCATGGTGAGTATGGTGTGACCCCTGGGACTTGTTCCTCTGTTTGTGGAAATGCAGGGTACAATTCGGTTATGTACACCAGGTTTCTTTAATGATATGGCAGTGGAAATGGTTGAATACATAGGCAGGTTTTTTTCTGCAAGTTATAGGATCCAGTGGTGTTGTACAGCCTGTTTTGGCTTAACTACCAATAGCTAACCTAGAGAGCTGAAGGAGCTCTTTCAAACAGGTCTACCAACTGAACTACTGTAACAGGCCCAAAACTGGCTAAGGGCTAGGCCTATTAAAGAGAACCTTTTACCATCTTCACTTCCAGCTCTTTTCATCTATTAATAGGCACTGCTCTACTGATTCCAGCACAGTAGTATTTTTTTTCTCTGCCCCCACTGTTCCCGAGCAATCAATGATATACATTTAGGCTCAGTACTGTTAGGAGGGCGGTGTCAGGCAGGAGCAGACAAGGGGTGTGATTCTGAGCTCTGACATTGGCTGCCTCTGATTGGAGCTCTGAATCACGCCCCCTTCCTGATACTGCCCTTCTGATATTACAGAGTTTAAATAGCACATCAGGCACCAAATCTTTTGCCCAGAAACAGTGATACAGAAAAAATCCGACCTGCACTGAAATCAGTGAAGCGATGTGTAATAAAAGAAGATAAGGATTTGAAATAGGTGGAGGTGGTGAAAGGTCCTCTTTTAGTACCAGCTAACTCCTCCAACCTTCCAGAAAACCCAGAGCAAAAGCTACTTTCATTTACACAGAATCATACGAATGACTCATTAATTATTCAAGAGCGTGCACAAATCTGTAAAACTGCAAAAAACACCTAAACAATATAAACATGTTATGTCATTAAAGGGGTTTTCCCATGGGGGCGTGGCTTGGAGCCGACTGAGATGGCCGCTGGTCTTTGAAGTTCTGAGGCCTCACAGTAATCCAGCGGCTCGTAGCGGCTAACCGGCACCAGCGACACAGGAATCCAGGGTGCGGAAGGGTCCTCTGCTCCCCAGGACTGCGGCACTATGGCGAAACGGGGGAAAAAAGGCCCCCCACGAAGCGGCTGACCGACTTCTTCGCCACAGCAGACTCGGCCCAAGATGGCGCCGGCGGTTCCTCTCTGCACCCGCTGCCGCGGGCGGTGGGCCGCTCCGGCGCGGATCGCAACGGCACTTCAGGTGAGCAGCAATTATACCTGGAGGCCTCTGGTGACAGTCCTGGCTCCCAGGTCAGCCAGGTAAAAGCGTTAGAGGGCCAGCAGCAGGCTTCAAAGAGGGGACTACAACCCCCATCTTCATCCACTTCAGCCCTTGTCAGCCATCCTGAGGTTCCTCCTGCAGAAGCATCCTCCCAGGCAGATAACACTACTCCCACACAAAGCCCTGTAAAGCAAAGGATGAGATGGGATACCACGTTTAGTTTTGATTCTCACCCGGCTGCAGAAGATCCCCAATTAGGTGATACAGATGCGCTCCAGGCTATCCCTGCAGGTACCCAATCGTCCTCTGAGTCCTTCTTGAAAGATATAATGCTGGCATTGCATCGGTCTATTCAGAAGGATATTACTAAGGTGATTACATCCGTATCCTCCCCGGTTGATTCTCTTGGCAACAGAATAGACCATGTTGAGAACAAAATGAGTGAATTTGCTGAGGCACACAACATTATAGTGGATGCCCACAATGATCTTGAGGAAGAATTAACAGCGGTCAAACTTAAACTTGCTGACATGGAAGATAGGAATAGGCGGAACAATGTCAAGTTTCGTGGCATACCAGAATCAGTCGCTGCTAGGGACTTGACTCCTTATTTACAACGTTTAATGAAAACTATCCTGCCACAATGCTCTGACGCGGATCTTATAATAGACAGGGCCCACCGTCTGCCGAAGCCGAAGGGGATGCCGGATCATATCCCTAGAGACACCCTCGCCCGCATACATTTCTACCATGTCAAAGATCGTCTCATGCTTGAGTCAAGGAAAAGGCCATCTTTGCCTGAACCGTTTAAAGAAATTCAACTTTACGCTGACCTTTCTCAGGCTACCATTGCTGCCAGAAGAGAGCTTGCTCCTGTTACAGCGGTCCTCCGGCAACACAACATTCCCTACAAGTGGGGATTCCCAACTAAAGTCATCGTTAACAGGAATGGAATGACTTCTACCTTTAACTCCTTTGACTCCGGGAGTAACCT
This sequence comes from Leptodactylus fallax, assembly GCA_947044405.1. Lineage (NCBI taxonomy): Eukaryota > Metazoa > Chordata > Amphibia > Anura > Leptodactylidae > Leptodactylus > Leptodactylus fallax. The sequence goes on from CAMRHE010000202.1 coordinate 3,144,355, forward strand.
GCTCCACCAATGGAACCTGCCGCCACCTGTGCCTAATGTCCCGAAACCTTCAAGGCCCGAGTCCCATAAGTTGAACCCTCCATGGAAGTCTACCACCTCCGCCGAGTGAACAGCTCATTATGGACGTACTGTGAGTCACCTGTGGTGTGTTTTGTACCTCCTTTTTATGGCAAACTTCCCCCCAAGTTTGCGCAGTACTACACTGCTCGGTTGTGTAACATTATTTTCTCTCCCCTTACTGTTAACTAGTTATGTGTTGACTAATGACAATACCGAATTGTTCTTCTCTAGGCCTGAGAGATGTCATTTTAGCGTTATCCTCTTGTCCGACCCTCTATACTACCAGTCTGTATTACTAATTCTTGATAATATTAATGGGTGTTAAATTACTGTCACTTAATGTGAGGGGACTAAATAGTCCCTTTAAGCATTCACTGTTGTGGAAAGAGGCTCTCAGATCTGCAGCAGATGTAATTTGCATACAGGAGACGCATTTCTGTGACTCTCATCCACCAAAGCTCTCACAAATTGTTCCCTCATATCTTTTGTTCCAATGCCACCAAGAAGGTTGCGGGTGTCCTCATAGCGGTAAAACATACAGTGTCATTTCAGTTAATACATGTCAGTTCAGATCCCAAGGGCCGCTATGTAGCGCTCACCTGTCTGCTTGACAACTGCCCCATCACTATTGTAAACGTATATCGTCCTAATGCGTCTCAGATTTCCTTTTTAAATTCAGTAATGAAGAAGTGTAGGAAGCAGGCTCAGGGCCAGGTTCTATTGTGCGGGGATTTCAATATTGTGCATGACGCTGCTGCTGACTCCACCTATCGCGGCAAGCATCCACCTCAACAATTAGGCCCTTGGCTCCGGCAGGCGGAACTTCACGATGTTTGGCGGTGCTTCCATTCCTCTGAGAAAGATTATATGTACTACTCTGTTCGTCACCAATCCTACTCCAGAATAGACATGTTCCTAGCCCAGAGTGATATGCTACTTAGAGTACAAAGTTGTGAAATAGGAAATATCACGTGGTCTGACCATGCGCCTATCATACTTAGCATCCACTTAGCGGGCACAGTGGCTCCCCCCCGTATCATGGCGAAACAATACATATGTCATGTCTCTGAAATCGGTAACCGAGAAATTGCATACTGACATTGCCGAATTCTTTGACATTAATTCCCCCTCGGTAGAGGATAAGTTTTGCCTCTGTAATTCGCATAAAGCATTTGTCAGGGGTCTAATGATTCAGCATGCTGCGCGCTTTAAGCGCACTCGACTGAAAACGATGAGGGAGCTACTTGCTTCTATTGCTTCTCTAGAGCAGAAGCACAAAGTTGACCCTAACCCTACCCTGTCGAATGCTTTGCGGAAGGCCAGGGATGACTTGAGCGCCCATTTACTGATGGATTTTGAAAAACACACTAAACGTGTGAAAGCCTCCTATTACCCGTCGTACAATAAAGCCAGCAAGCTAATGGCACTGAGAGTTAAGGCAGCAAGGATTAAATCTAAAATTCCATTTCTTGTGTCTAAAGCGACCACAGACAAAGTCTTCCACCCCCAACAAATTGCTGATGAATTTAGTAAATATTATCAGGACCTGTATAACTTGAAAGATGACCCGGACACCACGCAGCCTTCCATGATAGATGTTAACCGATTCCTGTGCTCTTTGCACCTTCCCTCTGTTGCACCTGCACAGCTGCAGTCTTTAAATGCTTCTATTTCCACTCAGGAAGTGGCTAGGGCGATTGATGGTTTAAAGCTTAATAAATCTCCCGGCCCAGATGGGTTCTCTGGGGAATACTACAAGCTGTTCAAGCCACTTATCCTTGCTCACCTTACTGAGGTGTTTAATTTAGCAATGGTGACAGGTACCTTTCCCCGTGAGATGCTATCCGCAACGATTGTGACATTACCCAAACCAGGCAAGGACCCCTCCCGACCCTCTAACTACCGGCCCATATCACTATTGAATGCGGACGTTAAGTTGTTTGCGAAGGTACTTGCGAACAGGCTTCTTGATGTCATGCCCACACTGATAGGAGGAGACCAGGTTGGATTCAATAAGGGAAGACAGGCACCAGATGGCACGAGGCGTGTGATCGCGCTGATTGCCGCGGCCCAGGCTCGACGGACGCCTTCTCTGCTCCTGTCCCTGGATGCGGAGAAGGCGTTTGATAGGGTACATTGGGGGTATCTTTTCGAGGTTCTCCATAAATTTGGTTTTTTCTGGTCCGATTGCTACAGCAATCTCTGCACTCTACTCTATCTCATCCGCTCGGGTGCTGGCTAATGGGGTCCTGTCCCGCCCCTTCGACATTACCAATCTCACGAGACAGGGGTGTCCATTGTCCCCTTTGATATTTTCATTGGTGATGGAACCTTTGGCCGAAAGGATCAGGACACATCCGGATCTGTCTGGTATCAAGTTGGACCGGACAGACCACAGAATTAACCTATTCGCGGATGATGTGATTCTGTCCCTCACCTACTCTAATAATATGCTCTGTACTGTATCTCAAATTCTGAAAGATTTCGGAGAGTTATCATATTATAAAGTTAATGAATCCAAGTCCCAGATTTTAGGAATTAGTATGTCTCCAAACAATATATGCCACATCAAAAACACATCGCCCTATCAATGGTGCTCGCACGCTATACCTTATCTAGGGATACAGCTCACTCCTAACACAAAGGATTTAGTTAAGGCCAACTTTCCAGGCCTGCTGGCTATCCTCCAGAAGGAGCTTGATGGGTTAACTAAATTTGAGCATAGTTGGATGGGAAGAATAGTGCTATATAAAATGCTGATCCTTCCCAGGATACTTTATTACTTCAGAACACTAGTGATACCCATACCAAAGTCCACCTTCCTGAGTTTCCAAAAACAAATGATGTCCTTTATATGGAATGGTGGCAAACCCAGAATAGCACTCCATACAATGTTTAAATCAAGAGACAATGGGGGTATGGGTGTACCAAACTTGTATCACTATTATTTAGCCATAGTTTTAGGCCAACTCCAGTTCTGGTTTACAACGAACCATGACAAACAGTGGCCAGCTATGGAGGCTCAAATGGTTCAGACTTCTGACTGGGAGGGTTACCTTTTAGCGTCCGGCCCCAGGAGTGGATCTTCCATATCTGCTCCACCGGCTGTACAGGCTACGATTGGGGCATGGCATGCATTGTGTACTCTGCAGGATGGGGATGCCCCTACGGTAGCACTGAATCTTCCCATTACGACGCTCCCCCACGAGATACCACATTTATCCCTAGACGTGTGGCGCAGGTGTGGGGTAAAGTATGTCTCTGACCTGTATAGGGGTGGCACTAGGGCGCCCTTCCCCGTGTTGAAAGAGACATTTGATCTGCCCGCAAGGGAAGTATACACATATACCAGATTGACTTCCTACTTGTCTGACACGACATCGACTCAGGTACGCCTGCCACAGTCGGCCGCCGACCTCTTACACCCACAGGCTTCCACAGCGGCTTATAAAACTAAAACCCTGTATCGAATTTTGAATATGGATTGCACTTTCCGCAAGACTAAACACATGATCCTTTGGGAGGAGGACATAGGTAGCAGATTTGAGGTTGGTTACTGGCGAGAGGCGATCAGATGGGCTAAGCGATCCACAGTATGTGCCTCACATTGGGAGCAATATAGCAAATAACTACTACGCTGGTATTACCCTCCTTTATGTATAGCTAAGTTCTACCCATCGTGTTCACCTCTTTGTTGGAGGGGATGCGGGGAGAACGGCTCTTTATTCCATGTGTTCTGGCACTGCCCACTCATTCAGCCCTTTTGGGTTTCTGTGTTTTCCTTGGTTAATGGCCTGTGTGGTGGAGTGGTGGGGTATACATCTGAACTGGCACTCCTCCTGCTGGGTATTCACATGATACCTGGTAGACATAGAACAGTCGTTTGTCAGGTGCTAGGGGCTGCCCGCCTACTTATTGCGAGAAGATGGAAGTCTACTGCATGCCCGGCCTTGACAGAGTTAATTTCAGCGGTGTCCTTGAACTATCAGTACGAGCGCATTTGTGCATGTAATGGAGGGGGCCTGGATAGATTCAGGACGCACTGGGAGTCATGGGCAGAGGCATTCCCCCCACCGTACAATCATTGACGGACTATGCAGCGAGGCCTTTCCTGTCACTAGGGTATCACATCCTACTTTATTTATAGCCTCTGGGGGCTGCTATGATTTGTTATTCCTGTAACACCTATATACCATTTATTTAAGAAATTGGAAAATTGATATCTGGTAGCTGATGGGTCTCCCCCTTTTGTAAGGGGTGAACCGACTACTCTGTGAGTGGGGGGATACGATCCGACTGTATTCATTCTCTAGGCCTAGACTATGGTTTGTGTTTTCTGTTCTTTTGTTGTTTTGCCCTTCGCTTTATTCCTTATCCTCCTCTAGCCTGTTCCCCATCTTCTCCTTCTTATGGCAAAAACTGATTGTCGTTCCCTATAGCCTCAACATGTTAGGTTTACCGTACGTTTGATAAGATTTACTTGTTCGTACTATGCATTGTCACTGTATATATTTTATTCATGGATGTACCTCATCTGAGTTTATTGTATTGTACTGCGACTATGATGTATATGAGGTCATAACTGTGCCCTTGTTTCCTCAATGTGTTTCTAACTTGTATTGTATTTCTGTTAAAAATCTCAATAAAAAACTATTGAAATAAAAAAAGGGGTTTTCCCATGAACATACAGTGCTGGCCAAAAGTATTGGCACCCCTGCAATTCTGTCAGATAATACTCAATTTCTTCCAGAAAATGATTGCAATCACAAATGCTTTGGTAATAATAATATAATATTAATATTAATAATATCTTCATTTATTTTGCTTGCAATGAAAAAACACAAAAGAGAATGAAAAAAAAAGTCAAATCATTGATCATTTTACACAAAACTCCAAAAATGGGCCGGACAAAAGTATTGGCACCCTCAGCCTAATACTTGGTAGCACAACCTTTAGACAAAATAACTGCGAACAACCGCTTCCGGTAACCATCAATGAGTTTCTTACAATGCTCTGCTGGAATTTTAGACCATTCTTTGGCAAATTTCTCCAGGTCCCTGAGATTTGAAGGGTGCCTTCTCCAAACTGCCATTTTGAGATCTCTCCACAGGTGTTCTATGGGATTCAGGTCTGGACTCATTGCTGGCCACTTTAGAAGTCTCCAGTGCTTTCTCTCAAACCATTTTCTAGTGCTTTTTGAAGTGTGTTTTGGGTCATTGTCCTGCTGGAAGACCCATGACCTCTGAGGGAGACCCAGCTTTCTCACACTGGGCCCTACATTATGCTGCAAAATTTGTTGGTAGTCTTCAGACTTCATAATGCCATGCACACGGTCAAGCAGTCCAGTGCCAGAGGCAGCAAAGCAACCCCAAAACATCAGGGAACCTCCGCCATGTTTGACTGTAGGGACCGTGTTCTTTTCTTTGAAGGCCTCTTTTTTTTTCCTGTAAACTCTATGTTGATGCCTTTTCCCAAAAAGCTCTACTTTTGTCTCATCTGACCAGAGAACATTCTTCCAAAAAGTTTTTGGCTTTCTCAGGTAAGTTTTGACAAACTCCAGCCTGGCTTTTTTATGTCTCTGGGTCAGAAGTGGGGTCTTCCTGGGTATCCTACCATAGAGTCCCTTTTCATTCAGACGCCGACGGATAGTACGGGTTGACACTGTTGTACCCTCAGACTGCAGGGCAGCTAGAACTTGTTTGGATGTTAGTCGAGGTTCTTTAGCCACCATCCGCACAATCTTTCGTTTAAATCTCTCATCAATGTTTCTTTTCCGTCCACATCTAGGGAGGTTAGCCACAGTGCCATGGGCTTTAAACTTCTTGATGACACTGTGCACGGTAGACACAGGAACATTCAGGTCTTTGAAGATGGACTTGTAGCCTTGAGATTGCTCATGCTTCCTCACAATTTTGCTTCTCAAGTCCTCAGACAGTTCTTTGGTCTTCTTTCTTTTCTCCATGCTCAATGTGGTACACACAAGGACACAGGACAGAGGTTGAGTCAACTTTAATCCATTTCAACTAGCTGCAAGTGTGATTTAGTTATTGCCACCACCTGTTATGTGCCACAGGTAAGTAACAGGTGCTGTTAATTACACAAATTAGAGAAGCATCACATGGTTTTTCAAAGGGTGCCAATACTTTTGTCCACCCCCTTTTTTATGTTTGGTGTGGAATTATATCCAATTTGGCTTTTTGACAATTCTTTTTGTGGTTTTCCATTGAAGACAAATTAAATGAAGATATTATTACCAAAGCATTTGTGATTGCAATCATTTTCTGGAAGAAATTGAGTATTATCTGACAGAATTGCAGGGGTGCCAATACTTTTGGCCAGCACTGTAACTATATTTACATTTGGAAACAATGCAGAAACTTTCTAAGGTCTGGCACATGTCAGAAACCCGACCACGATTTTCTGTAGACAAGTTATCAGCCAGGGACACTGCTTTCACAAGAAAATAATCCGGGCACAATAAGGAAATTATGACTAGGTTTCAGTGTATAAAAAGTTCCTGCATTTATGGAAGTAACCATTGGGAACCGATCAAGGCAAAAGACTAATGCTACTAATGCTACGTTCACATCTGCGCCAGGACCTCCATTGGAGATTCTGTATCAGTGTTCACTGAAAATTAGCAGAGGAAAAAGTCCTGTATGGAGAACTTTTTTTCAGTTTAAAAACAATGAACATCCGATGGATGTTCAATGCCTATTATATACAGTATAGTCAATGGTGCCTGTCGAACTCCATGTGTTACTGCTGTTTTAACCATATGCCTCTTGTCCAAACAGACACAAGCAACCGAGAGGCGACGCTAGTGTGAACCTAGTGTAAAATGGGTACAGAAAATCTGTGCAAAATTTTTACTACAAGCAGTGTCCTTGGAGGAAAGTGCACTTACATAGTGGAACCTGTTCAGCAAGTGTGTGTGTTTTGATATCAGATCAAGATAAATAGAAATATATTAGTTATAAACACACAAATGAAAATTACAATTATAATACTACTATGAAAATATATAGACATCAAAATTTGTCTTTTTGCTGTGTTTGAGAAAAGTTAAGAAATAAAAACAATCATGCAAAACCCTAGAAGGTGATGTTCAATACAAATATATTACTGTCTGTCTCTTGCATCATTCAGTTCTGGCAGTTTTTAAGCCTTTAAAGGGAGTCTGTCAGCAGGAAAATTGGTATCAAACTAATGATAGTACCTTGTAGGGCTGCTTCTACACTTTCCAAATATGCTTTTCTTATTTAGCATTGCAGCTCCATTTTCATGAAAATCAACATTTTATTCTTATGCAAATCAGATGAAAAAGTATTTAAGGGCATTTCTTCTCCTGCTTCACTCTCTTCTCTAAATAACCGCCTCTAAGTGCTTCCCAAGTCCGCCACTCATTCCTCGCGTGACATTTTCCACTTTATCACAGTTTGTCTGCAGTTAGGGGTGATTAGATCAGAGAGTGGATCTCCGGCAGGAGGCAAAACACCCTAAAGTGCAGATGCAATGCTGAGTAAGGAAGGCATATTTGGAAAGTGTAGAAGCAGCTCTACAAGGTACTGTTATTTTGATACCGATTTTCCAGCTGACAGACTCCCTTTAAAGATGACCTTTCTCCACCTCTACCAACTCAAGTTCTTTTCATCCTTTAGTAGGTGCCACTCCACTGATTTCGTTGCAGTTGGGATTTTTTTTCTAACCCCCACCATTCTGAAGCAATCAGTGCTGTTAATTTTGGTGCTAAGTAGACTCTCTATTGTCAAATGGGTGGTGTCAGACAAGAGGAGGCAAGGGGGTGTGATTCAGAGCTTCAGTCATAGGAGGACAGTGAGCTTGAGAATCCCAAAGGCATTTTTTTTTAATTAGGTTTTTTAGTTACTCAATGTTTGGTTCAGGTATGGGTGCAATAAAGAACTAATAGGGGCTGACAGTGTATAGGGTTTCTGCTGTTTTAGTTACTGATCACTATATTTTTAGCTATGGGTTAAAGCGTAACTAAACTTTCAAACAACTCTTCATTGTCTGGAAGTATTTGTGCCATTATTGCATTTTGTAATGTACTTTATTGACAAATGTTGGCTCCGTTGCGTGAAATCCTGCACTTCTTTATTCTTTCCCTTGCTTCTCTAAAGGTATGTATGGTGTATGGACTTTGATTTTTTTATTTAGGTTTTGATGTGTTTTTCTCTACTTTATTCCTTCACTTTATAGGGAAAATGCTTGTGATTCTGCAGCTAAAATTAACATGGTGAGTTTCTGAAAAAACTTCTTTTCTGCAGCTCTTTTTTTCCACAGTGTGTGAATGAGATTAACCAAAATCTCATGCACTTTGCTGGTACTGTCAAATGCTGTCTTTTTTTTCTGCTGTATTTCCGCAATGTGGGGCCTTAGTCTAATGCAGAGAAAATAAATGTGGGGGATGGTCACTTGAAACAGTTATATCTCGGGCATTAAAAAATATAGAATCTTGCAACTGGTGTCATATAAAAGAGGAAATTCTCATCTTTCATGATACACTAGGGTTGCAGGTCTAATAGTGTAATGACTAAAATAGTTGCAAGCAGTATTTTTTCATCAGCCTTATCACTTTTTTAAAAACAGGTGGGGCTGGGGACGATGTTGGGGACAAGGAATAGGTAGGGCCACCACCTACACCATGTTTACCATTTACGGCATAAAAGTGGCGTAAATGACGACAGAATCAACAGCAGCCCTGAGACTGCCGTAGATTTACGCCTACAAATTTCAGTTACTTCCAGTACTACCTTATCTTGTAAGTGGAGGTGCCAGTGAAGAATGTCTCAGTTTCTTCATATGTAATAATTCACTCTCAAAATATTGCAGTTAGTAGAAGACAACTTTATTGGTACATATCATCAGGCTTATCTGTAGAATCCTAGAAAAAGTAATGATATCTGTTAAACTATTAGATCCAAATGTTTTGGTCAAAATCTGACCTTCCCCAGTGGATGTCTGCCTAAACCAGGGGTAGGCAACCTTTTTTGTTCAGCGTGCCGATTTCGATTAAAAAATCAAAGTTGAGGTACTTGGAGTGCCGGTCAATAATTGTAAGTCTGACGACCCCTGCACACGGTATTATGTCCCATAGCGACCCCTACACATGGTATTATGTCCCATAGCGGTCCCTGCACATGGTATTATGCCCCATAGCGGTCCCTGCACACGGTATTATGTCCCATAACGGCCCTTGCACACGGTATTATGTCTCATAGCGGCCCCTGCACACGGTATTATGTCTCATAGTGGCCCCAGCACACAGTATTATGTCCCATAGTGGCACCTGCACACAGTATTATGTCCCATAGTGGTCCCTGTACACGGTATATGTCCCATAGTGGCCTCTGTACATGGCATTATGTCCCATAGTGGTCCCTGCACACGGTATTATGTCCCATAGCGGCCCCTGCACATGGTATAATATTCTAACTTTTATAATATTCCAATTGTCGCCACTCACTAGCTATAATTATATTGTGGGGTCTCTTCAGACCCCAGAGTATAATAAGCGGAGGGCCAAGAGAGATGAAAAACATAAAAAACAATGTTAACTCACCTTTTCCTGCGCTCCACAGCCGCTGTGTTCTCTTCTGCCTGTAGTCAGCGACCGCTGATTGAGTCTCAGGGGTCACGTCGCGTCATTATGCGTAATGACGCCGGACGTGACCCCTGAGGTCCTATCTGCAGTCTCTTACGTCAGACAGAATCGCCCGAAGAGCACAGAGCGGATGCGGATCCAGGTAAGGTGAGTTAACATTGTTTTTTATTTTTCATCACTTCTTCTGAGGCTCCGCTTATTATACTCTGGGATCTGAAGAGACCCCAGAGTATAATAATAGCAATTTCGTTTTGGCCGTGTTTGATCCAACTGAAACTACTGGGAGAGGACTCCGCTGCCCGTGCCAGGGAAATAAGCCTCGCGTGCCAGTCTTGGCACACGTGATGGGGGTTGCCAACCCCTGGCCTAAACCAATGTGGAAATAAGGGAGCCTGGCGCAAGCCTTTCTGGGATTCTACATATAGGCCTGATGCTTGATGATCTATGTTGCTAGTCTGCGTATAAGGGTAGCAGCACATGACCGTGTTTCACCCATGAAACACAGTCCATGTGTTAGCCAGATTTATCAGCTTGAACTTCGTGCTGGGAGCGGGACTCCTAGCAGTATAGTTATCTATGATGCTAGGAGTCCCTGCCTCTCAACGACATACTGTCCCGTACCAATTACATTACATTCCCAGCACGAAGTTCAAGCTGGTAAATCTGGCTAATACACGGACCGTGTTTCACGGGTGAAACGTGGTCGTATGCTACTACCCTAAGTCTGATGCATATGCACCAATAAAGTTGTGTTCTACTAACTATAATATGCAATAATCTGAGAGTGCTGTGAATTATTACATATGAGTAGATATGCACCTAGGGCAAGTGCACTGCAGGATAGTGCCTCATTATGAATTAAGTGCTCTCTGAGCTGGCACAGGAGACATCAAGACTGATGTAAAATATGCTGGTCTTGATGAAACCCCCCAATGTTTTTCAATGAGTCCTTTTGATAAATGCATTACATATAACAGTTTCGGCTATGTTTACATCTGTGCCGGAATCTCCGCTGTGCAGGAAAAGGTTCTGCAAAGAGATTTTTTTTCCTCCACCAGTTTCAGTTTTAAAACAGCGGACAACCGATGGACCCTATTATAGTCACTGAGGTCCATTGGACCCGCTTTTTTTGCGGTCCGCCTATCTGTTGTCCTGGTCCTAAACCAGACCAGAGCAACGGTTAGGTGACACTAGTGTGAAACTAGCGTTTCTTGTACTCTCACTACTAAAAATTGGTTTTACAAAACTTTTAATTATTTTAGTGACAGAAAACTTTATTTTCAACTAGTAATAATAATACTAATAATAATATCCCTGGGACAACATTGACCTGTCATTGGCTACAGCAGAAGAAAGTGAAGGTCCTGGAGTGGCCATCTCAGTCTCCTGACCTCTATCATTGAGCCACTCTGGGGAGAACTCAAGCGCGCAGTACATGCAAGACAGCCCAGGAATTTACAGGAACTGGAGACTTTTTGCTAAGAAATGGGCAGTTTTACCATCTGAGGAAATAAAGAGCCTCATCCACAACTACCACAAACGACTTCAAGCTGTCATTGATGTTATAGGGGGCAATACATGGTATTAAGGACTGGGGTATGTGAACTTTTGAACAGGGTCATTTTGATGTTTTTGGCTGTCATTATGATTTAAAAAGAGAAAACACAGAAGTTCGACAATAAATGGCTTCAACCAACCACTAACCATGAGTAGAGAAAAAGTTTTTGTGTTATCATTCATATTCTCTGAAAAAAGGCCAAAATAAACAGAAAATCTGCTGGGGTATGTAAACTTTTTAGCAAAACTGTATATACTGGTATTATTCTTGCACTTGCTAAAGTCACTGTATGTTCCCTGCTGTCAATTGCAGTACTTGTGATGCAATAATATGCCATTACTTTGAAACGGAGTCTGCACCTACAGGGATACTTACTTGTAGTTCATCTGTAAATAGTGATTTAGGTTTCCATTCTCTAGCACATCTGAAAACATGTAGCATTGGTCATGCCAAAATACAAACTTCATGTATGTATATTTCCTCTTACAAACTTGCACAGTGATTCTGCTTATTGATTGTCATATGGCGATACTCACTGTCTCTGTGATATGATCTAGCTAGACAATAAATGTCACTTTGACAGGATGACACCCGGACACTTTTTCCCACAGGCAGGATGCAGTGAGGCAATCTCAAAAGGAGAGGAAACACATTTTGTTAGATTATATGTTATTTTAGGGTCCAAAAGTAAAGAAAAATGCAAGGAATTTAGAAAAGAAGTATTTTTCATATTAGTCAGTGACTGAATGAATGAGAGAAAAGAAAATAAAGAAGGTGGGTGACTTAATAAATGCTTGTGCTAAGAATACACACTGGATAAATGTGAGATAATGGTCTGTATTCACATGTAGCTGATTTGGTGCAGGAATTTCTGTTTCACATGTGCAACAAAACACCTTGTCCCCAAACTTTTTATATTATGGAGATAATGCTTCTTCTTTGCTATTTAAAATGTTATGTTTCACTTTTAATGATGCTTCACTTTGCACATATACCCAAGCAGTGATGCTGTGTCACATATCTCTTTATTATGAGTGGATTATTTTCATGTTTTTCTTGCAACAGAGCATGAAGCTTGGAATTTGTATGGTAGCTCATCTACATAAAATTATCGTGTTTAATTTCAGAGCCTGTCTGCATGCATATTAATGAGGAATTATCTTGATCTATTCGAGAAGGCCTAGAGGTTTTTTAGTGTATCACCTATATTTTGTTATGAATTGAAACCAAACAGTCAAATATATTCTTTTATTATAATCTGTTTTTATTTTCTCATTGTAGTTTATTTTTTATTCTATTTCCTGTACATATTTATTCCGGCTGCTATCTTACCTCAGGTGCTGTTAAAATCATTTAGAAGTGTGCTTTACAGCAGCCACATGGAACATATTAAAGGCAACAATAGTCTGGAGATGTCTATTGAAATTTATGGGAGTGTGTTCCTGGCATGCTCTATGACCTGTTTAGAGGCCATTATGAGGAAGGAGGAGTAGATAAGCTGTGACAAGCATGTTTTATGAATCGTGAGATCTTTGTTTATCTATACAGATTTGTTATACTTTATTGTAATCCTGCCACTGATGATAATGAGATGGCTGCTGAGAAGTGATTTCAACAGAACCAGAAGTGCTGGTACATTATGAGGCTTAGTGGCCAGAAAGGATAAATGTTATTAATGGAAAACCCCTTGTAAGACTGAGACCACATGTTGTGGAAAAGCTGCCTTTTTGTGTTGCAAATATTTCTGCATTTTTTTGAGACAAAGTCAACAGTAAATAAAAAAAAATATGTAAAGGAAGTAATTATACTTTTCCATACTGCTAAATCTACTTCTAACTTTGGCTAAAAAAATGCAGCAAAATCTACAACAAAAAAGCATCTCTGCTGCAATAACATGGGGCTAAAGCCCCATGTAGCAAAACGCAGCAAAAAAAGGCTGTGGGGGAAAAACGCAGCAGAAATGCAGCGTTTTTCGTTGCGTTTTCGCAGAGTTTATCTCTGCAAACTTTCTGCTCTTATTATACCAATAGGGAAAACGCCAGGTATAATTGACATGCTGCGATTTTCAAAACAGGGAGCATTTTTGAAAATGCAGCTTTTCCACGTTGGATTTTTTCCTGCAGTGTGTGAATGGGATTAGTCGGGATCTCATTCACTTTGCAGGTACTGTAAAATGCAGCATCTTTTTGCCGTGGCATTTCTGCTGCTTCAAGAAGTTGTGTTTTCACAATGTGTGGCTTCAGCCTAAGGGTGCATTCACACAACCATAAAATTGCTCTATGTGTTAGCTGTTGATTACAGTATAGGACAGTATGTCACAGGGATGCAGAGACTCCTAACAGCTCAGATAACTATACTGCTAGGAGTCCCTCTCCTGGCATAAGGTGCAGGTCGGTAAACCCGCACAACACGAGGACCGGGTTTCACTGATGAAACTTATTTGTGTGAATGCACCCAAAGGGTAGTTTCACATACATTTTTCAAGTTGCAGTATTTGTGGCAGTTTTTCCTAATGTTTTTTGAAACCAAGGTAGAAGCAGATTCAAAAGAAAAGGTTAATATACAGGTGCATCTCAATAAATTAGAATATCTTTGAAACATTTCTTTCTTTCAGTAATTCTATTAAAAAAGTGACCTCCTATATTTTCTATATTCTTTACATACAGAGTGTTCTATTTCAAGTGTTTTATTTCTGTAAATGTTGATTATGGATTACAGGTAATGAAAACCCAAATCTAAGAAAATTAGAATATTGTAAAAAAGTTCAGTATTGTAAATTCAGTGTGTCACCTGCCAAGGTTTCCTAAGCCTTTAAATGGTCCCTCAGTCTGGTTCAGTAGGACACACAATCATGGAAGACGCTGATTACGAATTGTATTACTGAATTACTGAAATGAATGAACGTTTCAAAGATATTCTAATTTATTCAGATGCACCTGTACAGTTTATACTTCTCCTCTCTGCTGGATCCACTTCTGGCTTTGGTTCAAACTAAATAAAAAACTCCCATCAGAGGCGTAGCTAGGGGTTCGGCACAGGGGGGGCAAACATATCCAAGTGGGCCCCTACCTGGGTGTACCGATGTTATCACTATATGGTGACCACAGATACTGGCTGTACACAGGGCTCTGCATACAGTTGAAATAAATACAGTACAGGAAAATGTTGTTACTTACAGGTGACGTCTCTGACTGTAATCTTTCACATTTCTCGTCTTTTCCATCTGGACCGCCATGACCACCTCTTCCATTCACAACTTGTCGCTGTAAAGTTTGCAGCACAGACATTTTTGGCTCCTCACTTTTCCAGACATGTGACCCACATTTCCCTTGCCTATACAAAGTCTCCATCCTGCTGCTACCCCCAATTATAAAATACATGATATAAAAATCCCCTGTAAACATATGATACCCCCATATGTATCTTAAATTAACAATGCCCCTTTGTGACCCTTAACTAATTCCTCCTGTGTGTCCCCTTAAAGGGATTGTTCGGGATCAGAAATATTAATGCAGGCAGCAGGACAGGGTTGTAAATAAAAATGCACTGACACTTACCTGCATCCTCCCCTCTGTCCCTGCCCTGGGCCAGCCATCACCCTAACTGCACTATCTGTATACGGAGCAGCTGCAGCACTGATGTCAAGTTGACGAGACCGCTGCAGCCAATCACCACTCTCTACAGTACAGAAGAACATAGTGTTGGGCCGCTGCGGTTCCACTGTTGTGACATCTCGCTGCAGCCTCTCTGTATACAAGCAAAGGTGACAGACAGCCCAGTGCAAGTAAAAGAGGGAAAGTACATTATAATGCTCGCCTGCTGCCTGCTTTAAAATGTATGATAATACAACCTTTTAAATTAATAGTTCCCCTCAATTAATAATGCCCCTGTGCCCCCCCAATTAATAATACTCCTGTATGCCCCCTTAAATCAATAATGCCCCTGTGCCCCCAATTAATAATACTCCTGTATGCCCCCTTAAATCAATAATACCCTCTGTGCCCCCCCCCCAAAAAAAAAAAAAAAATACTCCTGTATGCCTGCTAATGCCTCAGCTAATAATGTCCCCTCATTAATAGTTTTCCTGTATATTCCCTTAAAGGGTTTGTCCAGGAAATGCAGAACTGGTGCAGGAGGCAGGGGAAGGTGAAATATAAAAAAAACAAAAACAAAACATACTCTCCAGTCCCCGGCACTTTGGTGTCCCCCCGTTGCTGTCAGTTCCAGTGTCGCCCGGGGGTTTATTCTGGTGAAAGTCCTTACTGCACGTGGCCTCAGCGGTCACAGGAAAGGACCAGGGATGTCACTCACATACGTCATTGGTGACCTCCTGGGTCCTTTTTTGTGACCACTGAGGCCACAAGTTGGCCTCAGCAGTCACATGTGGCGAGGACTTCTGCCAGAACAAGCCCCTGGGCAGTGATCGACCAGACAATGGTGGGAAACATCGGAGAGCTGGAGACTGTTGAATATGTTGTTTTTTTTTATGTTTCACCTTTCCCGGCCTCCTGCCCAATTACTGTAATTCCTGGACAACCCCTTTAAATCAAAAATGCCCACCTTAAATTAGTATAGCCCAATACCCTCTTACATAAATACTGCCTCCCAATAGCCCCCTTATATTAATAATGCCCCTGCTTGCCCTAATGACCCCTTATGGTTATTGGCCCTTAATATTGTTAAGGCTTCCCACCTCCCCCCCCCCAAAAAAAAAACACCAATAATACTCACCTGCCTCCAATTACCCTGCTTGGACTTGCCACCGCCAACTCTCCTTGCTGTATCCTGCAGCCTACAAGATGCCGTTACCACAGGACGTCTGTGTCCCAGCACAGGCGGCGTTATGTAGTGATGTCATTACGCCCACCTGTGCCAGGACAATGACGTCTTAATTGTCGCTAGGGAACCTGTGTTAGGGTGGGTTCACACTTGCGCCGGAGTCCGTCTGCTGCAAATCCGACTGAAAATCTCGGGAAACTGTGTAGGGACTGGATAGCGAAAGGTTAGCGACACATTGCTTAAAAACCCATTCATTTGAATGGGTTTTTAAAGCAATGCGTGGGTGTGTGCTTGCACTCTCCGCTCCGCGAATCCAGATTTTTTCGCTGGAAACAAAGTCGGACATGCAGCGAAAAAAAAACTGGATTCGCGGCGCAGAGGGTGTAAGCGCACACCCGCGCATTGCTTTAAAAACCCATTCAAGTGAATGGGTTTTTAAGCAATGCGTCGCTAACCTTTCGCTATCCAGTCCTTATACAGTTTCCTGAGATTTTCAGTCGCATTCGCGGCGGACGGATTCGCGGCGGACGGACTCTGGCGCAATTGTGAACCCACCCTAAGCTGCAATCCACTATAAGCCTGTGGCCCCCAACCTTTTTCGCACCAAGGACCAGTTTTCCGCAGCCCGGTGGGTGGGGGGGTGGAGGTGGAGGGTATTGCAGGGCCACCCCACATCTAATAGTGCCCCCCTCCATGGGTAATAGCCTCCTCACTATTACAGTAATAGTGAGCTAAGAGTAACCCATTCACCCCCCCCACACACAGGTTATAGTCCCCATCCCCCACATACCATTCCATATACACTTGCTCTATATAGTTTTAATGTACTTACAGAGCAGTGATGGGATGGGTGGGGCCTCCTCTCGCACACAGCCTGTGTGCATCTACTATTTTCCTCCAGGAACCTTGACCCCCTATTCTATGGTACCACTAGAAAGAAAATAGTAGATGCGCACAGGCTGTGTACAGGAGGAGGTCCTGCGCACCCCATCACTGCTACATGTACCGGTTATAGAATGGAAGAACTGAAAGCTAATAGCTTTCTGCTCTGTCATGTATTTCAACTGCATCGGTGTCCTGTGCCGATGCAGTTGAAATTGTTATGTGCACTTGCGGCGGCCCCCTCTGCCCCCCACTAGCTACACCTCTGACTCCCATAAAACCTGTGTTTAAAAAAAAAAAAATGGGGCAAATTGTGCTTCCTAATTGCACCTATCAATTCGCTTACAATTATATCGCAATTGAGTAAAACTGGTAAAAAAAAAAATCAGTTGCACTTTTTTTTTTTTCAGGTTTTGTTTTCACGGTGTTCATTGTGTGCTAAAAATGACATGTTGTCTTTATTCTGTGGATAAGTATGATCAGGTTGATACTAATATAAAGCTTTTCTCTTTTAATACCTTTAAAAAAATGTAGAAGTTTGAAAAAACTTTATAAATTTCTTTGAATCCATGTTAGGGAATGATGCTGTATAACATTTCTTCACTTTTTATTCAGGGAGGTGAATCAGGCATTTTGATGTTTTTTCCATCATGGAGTTGATCTTATGAAATAAATATTTTAATATTTTCAGATGCAGCGATACATTATATGTTTTTTTTTCTTGTTACTTATGTTATGTAAAATGGGGAAAGGGGGTGAATTTTTTAAAGACTCGACATCTGCTCTACATATACTGTGTCAGTCGGAAAAGGGTTAAAAAATGAACTTTGAGCTGCAAACATCATAACTTGATGAAAATAAAAAACAGCACTACCTGACCATGGTTCCCCACCAGTCTGCTCTTACATGGGTCTAGTGCTGCACTTAATAACATCCTCACTGCAGTCAGTGATTGGCTAGACTGATATTCTTATTTATATTAGCTGAAATGGGCTTTAGGGGCGTTTCTTCTCCTGCTTTGCTTTCTGCTCTAGATAACTGCCCCTAAATGCCACCAATCTCCACCCTACATTGCATGAGTGATATCTGCTACTTTGTCTGCCGTTAGGGGAGGTTATCTAGAACAAAGAGCGTCAGCAGGAGAACAAATGCCTCTAAAACTAATAAAACTAATTATATCTCCTCCCTCGTAACTGTCTACCGCCCTAACCGTCCTCTCCGTTCTGGCAATGACCTTAGACTTGCATCCCCTATTATCCGATCATCCCACTACAAGACTTTTCTCGAGCTACACCGGTGCTCTGGAATGCTTTACCCAAGACAATCCGATTAATCCCCAACTACAGCAGCTTCTAAGCTGCCCTAAAATCACATCTGTTTGGTCAGGCTTATCACATGACCTGATCACAGTGTAGTGTGCGGAGGTGCAGAACAATAACACCTTTTATCCTTCCTCCTCTGTTCCTCAGATCCTGTCCTCTCCATCTAGAAGTTACACTGCACTCCTTGCACTTAGTATATGTTTATTCACAGAAACAGGCTGGTGACGGGTTCATACAGCTTCAGTTACATAACCTTTTCTATTAAAAGATGGCTGAACCATGGTAGAAAACAAACCCTCTGACCTCTTGTGTACCCCTATCTCCTCATAGAATGTAAGCTCTTGCGAGCAGGGCCCTCACTCCTATTGTTTGATATGTTTATTTCTTTGTCACATTGTAATGTCTCATATTGTCTGTTCATGTGTCCTCTGATTTGTAAAGTGCTACGGAATATGTTGGCGCTATATAATTAAAGGAAGAAGAAGAAGAAGAAGAAGAAGAAGGAGAAGGAGAAGGAGAAGGAGAAGGAGAAGGAGAAGAAGAAGAAGAACAGCCCTACCAGGTACTGTCATTAGTTTGATACCCATTTTTCTGCACTGATTTCTGTTACATTATGGCATATGCAGCTCAAAGTCTATTTTTATATACCCAGAAAACCCCTATAAATTCAATCCTTAATATTCCATGTATAAAAAAAAAAAGTTTGCTTTCAGTATCGCAGTATATCCAGTGGGACTGCACATGTCAAGAGAGAAATGGAGGCGCACAAGGGGTTAAACAATGGAGACAATAAACAGTTGAGTTCTGCTACAGTACTCCAAAGAAATGGGCCCAAAGAAGTTTGAAGTCCATGCAAAGTGGTATGTCACCTTGTCTGTTGACTTCAGTACTTGTGTATTTGATGGGTGTCGCTGACTTTTTGGATCTCTACAGTTGTTTACTTTTAGTGAAATGTGCCCGGCTGCCACAATGGCGAGCTTACTGAGGATAAATTTATACAATTCCTATTAATAAGTATAATTTCTGTAATATTCTGTATATTTCCTAGTGGTGGCTGGAGGCTGAAATCATTTTATCATTTTAGCTCTATGTTTGTGTGAAGGGAATTAAAGGAATCAATTTCCTAATCCATGAAGGGACATTAAGAATTGCATAGGCCATAGTTGTAGACTGCCATACTTCATGTTTTTTACCCCCAAAGTAAAATGACATCCGACAGGAAAAAGATGTGATCTAGTCCCAATATTTATATATGGATTGGGACCTAACTGAGCCATCCTTACCATGCCATAAGCAGAGGTATCCTATAACCAGCAGCTATTTAATAAAGTGAGGATTTTATACAGATCCAATGGATTCAGATTTTACCTGCTGAGCACCACTAGTAATATTGGTACAGCTGATCCTTGATACTATTATTAGTTCTTTTGTACTTTTCTGACTACACTGTATAGCATCAATGATAAGAGCTTTCTGTAGTTAAATAGCTTTTATTTCTGTATATTGTATGATAAATGTGTGTAAATATTTAAGTGCTTTGAAGTGCCTGGAAAGTAAAACAAACATACAGTAATAGCAACAGTGACACCTACAGGCCCAGCAGAAAAAAACAAATCATAAAGCATTCCAACGATGCCCCTTTATTAGGAACAAATATAGTAATAAACTGTATAGAAAGTGTAGCTTTAAATGGTATGCATGGCAGTCATCTGCAGTCTGAAGAACCGAGTCTTCAAGGCTGAGCTGAGAAATAAAAATATTGCAAAACAAAGGAAATACTGCTGCATAGTGTCTCTGTTTTTTCTTTTTGCAGCCTGAATTGTAACAGTGATAAGAAGCTGCAGAGAGGACAGCTGGAGTATCTGTGTGGGTGTTTGCAAATGTGACATATATATTGTCTCTGCGGTTGCAGTCTAGCAGGAGCGATAGGAAGAAAACAAATCAGCTCCAACCCAGTAAGCCCCCGGCTCCAGTATTTTCCATCCTATGTTATTTGTGCTTATTACCCTATTATATTAATTTGATTGCGGCAATAGTTATCTAGCGTATGATCAAGACTCTTCCACTGACACATCATTTCTAGAAGTCACACTGAGTAACCACAGCATTCTAGATAAGTCACAGCATTGTCTGCTCAGCTATATTCTACATAAATATAGTATTGTAATGCCATTACACTGGACTTTCCCTTTTCATAGATTTCACGTATCACAGTTGCTTAATTCACAGATACACTTGCGTTTTGCAGCTGTGTGCTGCTCAGAATTATTTATATGCAAACAATGTCATGTTTAAGGTTACAGTTCAGTCTAAGGACAGATTTTAGGTAATGCGAGGCTATCCACTGCAGGACCCAGATGCTAAGCTTCTAAAGACATTTTTTTCCACTTACTGCATTTGGCTTTTTGGCAGACACTGCAGGCTGTTACACTGGCAGATCTCTAGATGCCTCTGGGCCTGTCATCTGTCAGATTAGTAGGTCGCTGACAGCTGTCTCTGCTTTCCTACCCACCTCGGTCTCATGTCCCACTCCTTTGTCCACCTCTCTTCTTTATACACCTTAAGATGTCATGAAATAAAATTGCAAATATTTTTTCATGAGGCAGAAATGAGCTTTCCTTACATGTGGTTGGATTTAAAGAATGTCCATCTGATTTCACAATCTCAGAACGGTTAGGGCATTATACTTATCATATACAAACACGCTCTTCTATAAATCGGCTTTCAAATATAATTAGCTTTTTTATTAAATATGCCGAGCTTTACTAATGCTGATCTACTGATAATATTCTATATAAGGATATAATTCCATACTACATTCCTTTTCATACATCAGAACATACATTTTAATATATTTTTGTGTTACTTGAGAACACGCAAGCTATGTTTTTAGTGGAAAAACATAATAAGGTTTCTACTTTATGAGTCATTGTGATTGCTTTTGTACAACAGTATCGACCTCATGTGTAGAGCTAATTGCCACATAGTCTATGCTTGTAGGAGGGGCTATTTAACTATTAAGAGCAGTGTTGGGACATGTTGCCTAAGGCAAAAGATGCATATAATAATAATAATAATAATAATAATAATAATAGTCCTTTAATAGTCCCACAATGGGGAAATTCAGTGTGTTACAGCAGAAAGATAAGCAGATACAAATACAAATACAACATGTACAGGAATGTTCCAAGGTGAGAGGCATTACATTAATAGCAGACAGACAGATAGGACGTAGCAGAGGGGGGGGGGGGGGATTTAACAGGCAGAGAGATATTTCAGTTCTCTGTGTGTAATGATCTCCGCTTAGGTCGGTGTTGGTTGTACAGCCTAACCGCGGTGGGGAGGAAAGACTTCCGATAGCGCTCCTTCTCACACCTAGGGTGGAGCAGTCGGTCACTGACAGTACTGCTCAGCGCGATCACAGTCTCATGCATGGGATGGGACTTCTTCTTCTGCATGGAGCTCACCACGGACAGTATCCTTCTGTCACCCACCACCTGCACTGGGTCCAGTGGGCTCCCCAGGACAGAGCTGGCCTTTCTAATCCGCTTGTCAAGTTTATTTCTGTCCCTGGTTGATATACTGCTCCCCCAGCAGGCCACTCCAAAGAAGATGGCTGATGCCACTACCGAGTTGAAGAAAGTTCTAAGAAGTGCCCCCCGGATTCCAAAGGCTCTCAGCTTCCTAAGCAAGTAGAGCCTGCTGTGGCCCTTCCTGTACAGGGCCTCCATGTGATCTGCCCAGTCCAGCTTATTATTAAGGAGCAAACCCAGGTACTTATAGGTGTTCACAATCTCGATGCCCGTCCCCAGGATGTCCACTGGATTTGGAGGGCATCTGCCTTTGCGGAAGTCCACCACCATCTCCTTGGTCTTCCCCGCGTTAATCTTCAGGTGGTTCCGGTGGCACCAGTCCACAAAATCCTGGTTCAGTTCTCTGTACTCCCTGTCATCATCATCTGTGATGAGACCCACTATTGCAGAGTCGTCAGAATACTTCTGTAGGTAGCAGCTGGATGAGTTGCACCTAAAATCTGCAGTGTACAGTGTGAAGAGGAAAGGGGCGAGAACCGTACCCTGAGGTACCCCCGTATTACAGATCACGGTACCTGACACACAGTCTCGGGCTCTCACGTATTGAGGTCGATTTGTGAGGTAGTCTAGGATCCAGTTGGAGAGGTGGTGGTCCACTCCAGCAAGGCCCAGCTTGTCCCTCAATAACCTGGGCTGTATGGTGTTAAAAGCACTGGAGAAGTCAAAGAACATTATTCTCACTGTGTTCCCTGGTTTCTCCAGGTGAGACAGAGCCCTGTGCAGAAGATGGATGATGGCATCATCTACCCTAATGCCCGGCCGATAAGCAAACTGGAGGGGGTCCATAGCGGGGCTCACTAGAGGGCGGAGATGTGTGAGAACCAATCTCTCCAAGATCTTCATCAGGTGGGATGTCAGTGCTACAGGTCTGTAGTCGTTGAGGTCCATAGGGTGGGGTTTCTTTGGAACTGGTACCACACAAGAAGATTTCCATAATTCAGGGACTATTTCCTGCCTCAGGCTCATATTATACATATATGTAATTATACCACACAGCTGGTCCCCGCAAGTCTTAATTAGCCTTGCACTGATGTCATCTGGCCCTGCGGCTTCCCTCGCCTTGATCTTTTTCATCTCCTTCCTCACCTGGGCCCGTGTGAAGGTCAGACTGTGGCCAGATAAAGACGGATTTCTGGATTTACTGGTCTGTTGGGAAGTGGCCGCATGGGGAGAAGTCATTGTGGTGGGGGAAGCTGAAGGACATACTGGGGTGGGAGGAGCTGGTGTGTGATCAAATCTGTTGAAGAATAGGTTTAGTTCATTAAGCCAATTAACATCTGCCTCAATCTGGCAGACAGACTGTTTATGACCCGAAATTGACTTAAGCCCCTCCCAGACCCCCCTTATGTCTTTTCTTTCCATTTGCTTTTCCATTTTTTCTTTATAACTGGCTTTTCCCTGCCTGATTTGATGCCTCAGCTCCTTTTGTACTTCCCCCAACCCCTCCTTATCTCTTGTCCTGAATGCCATCTTTTTCTCCTTAAGTAGTGTTTTTATATCAGAGTTAATCCATGGTTTGTTATTGGAGAAGCACCTCACCACTTTTGTGGGTACTGTGTTGTCCACACAAAAATTAATGTAGTCTGTTATGCAGTGTGTGAGTCCTTCTATATCTTCTCCATAAGAATCCTGCAGCACTTCCCATGCGGTTGTGTCAAAACAATCCCTCAGAGCCTCATCACTCTCCTCGGACCATATCCTCACTGTGCGGGTGACAGCTGGTTCTCTACGTACAAGTGGCTTGTACACAAGTCGGAGATGTACTAGGTTGTGATCCGATCTTCCCAGGGGCGGTAGGGCTGATGAGTTATATGCCTCCCTCACGTTGGCAAAGAACAAGTCCAGTGTTTTGTTGTCTCTTGTGTGGCAGGTTACATACTGTGTGAAACTGGGCAGTGTGGATGATGGAGAGGCATGGTTGAAATCACCCGACAGAAGAAAGAGGGCCTGGGGATGTTTTAACTGTAACTGGCTCAGCGTGGCTTGTAGGACCTCGCAGGCAGTGTCAGCCTTCGCAGAGGGGGGACATATGCAGCTATCACGATGACATGTGATAGTTCCCTTGGTAGGTAGAAAGGTCTCATGCTCACAGCTAATAGTTCAATGTCCTTACAGCAAGTTTGCTCCTTAATCACAATGTGCCTAGGATTACACCATCTATTATTCACAAACATTGCCAGCCCTCCTCCTTTCCTCTTACCGCTCTCCCTTGTCCTGTCTGCCCGAAGGAGTTTAAAACCATCCAAGGAGACCAGAGAGTCAGGAGTAACTTCAGTGAGCCAAGTCTCTGTAAGTAGCATCATGCTGCACGCCCAAAACTCCTGATGATGCCTGGTGAGAGCTGTTAGTTCATCCATCTTGTTTGCAAGAGATCTCACATTGCCCATGATGATGGAGGGAACAGCTGGTTGGTAACGCCTCTTTTTAATCCTCTGAAGAGTTCCTGCTCTGCATCCCCTCACCCGCTTTTTCTTTCTCCAAATCTCACGGGGGATGTGTGACCAGATGGTATGCCGTCCTGCTGTGTCTCTGAGCTGCAGAATTTCCTCTCTTGTATAGACAAAGGAATTGTCTGCATACACAAAAGATCCCATTTTCAAGCAGAACAAAAGACAGATATAAAAAACAAAAAAAAAGTATCACAAGGGTCCAAGTCTTTGTGTGTGTTTCTTCATAGTGCAAAAGTCCTTAAGTAGAGAGGTACAAAACGAGTCATAGAAAGAAAAATAAGATAGAGAGTCTCAGAGCTGCTGTAGCTGGCAGCCACTCCAGCGGCGCCATCTTGGAAAAAAAAAAAGAAAAAGGAACCTACAGAATTATACAGGTCAAGTTCACACAGTGCCACTGTTGTTACAGCAGCATCATAAATCCATCAGAGGGATGGGAAAAAATACATCTAGAATAACACACTAGTCTATGCTATTCTGCCCAGTAAAAAATAGATAGTTGAATGGTTATACATTAATGGAATCAGTCAGGGTCCATATAAAAATGAAAAATTATAGATCATACTGGGTTTATTATATGTGTTGTAGATCTTGCAAAAAACAGAAGCAATGACAACAGTGTGAACAAATGGATGAAGAAATGATCCTTTCACAATAATTTCTATTTATATGTTCAGTTAGGGCATATGAATGCCATAACAGAGGATTCCCTGCTCAGGACCCTCCTTCATGAGCCAGATGAGAGAGACTTTGAAAACAGTGACTACCAGGGGAAAAAGTATCTAAACTAAATGTGAAAAAAGGGAAAATGCACTAGATTTATTACAGTGGCTTAGGGATGTTGCTAGGGTCTTAAAAGATCCAGGTCCCAAGCCCCAATACATATGTAACACATTTCTAATGCCCCCCAGGACCAACCTCTACAGGCATATTTAGGGGTTCCGCATGGGTGGGATAGAAGAAATACATCTGACTGGGCCCCCAACACAGGTATACTAATATTGCCATCACATTGTGATCAAGTGGTGACTCACAGATGATTTCTCTGACTGTAGTCCTTAGTATTTACTGTCTTTTCCAACTGGCCCACATCATAGTGATAACTTTTTCCAGAGA
Source organism: Leptodactylus fallax (assembly GCA_947044405.1). Taxonomy (NCBI): domain Eukaryota; kingdom Metazoa; phylum Chordata; class Amphibia; order Anura; family Leptodactylidae; genus Leptodactylus; species Leptodactylus fallax. The sequence continues at coordinate 3,169,737 of CAMRHE010000202.1, forward strand.
ATTGTAGTTTGCAGGACATTTTTGGCTTCTCACTTTTCCAGCACTCAGTCCACTTTTTCCTCATCTATGCAATACTCTCTTTCCTGCAGTTAGCCCCAATTCTTGTGGCTTTCGCTGCCCTTTGGCCCTTATTACTGTAACAGGTGAGTTCTGACAGTATGAGCCATGACTTCCATCTATCCGTCCAGGTTGAATACTGACAGTAGTTAGTAGACTAGTACATAGTAGATGACAGTGGGTTCATGCCCAGGGGCCAGGGGTGTTGCTGGTGGTGGCGTTTCTACAATGTTTCATTTCTTAAAGGGAATGTGTCACCAGAAAATGACCTATTTTTAAACCATGTTTTATTTTAAACATAATTAAAAAAAATTTATGATTTTTATTTTTAAGTTTCCATTTCACTCTCTATTTTTAAAAATAGTACTAAATCCTGCAATTTTCCTTCTAGCCACTAAGCCTAATAATAGACTATAATTTTCCAATTCTGTAGGAGATTTCTTTGCAGCACTCACCTAATTTACATCACAGACAAAACAGACAGTATTACAATAGAAGATAAAGCTTCTATAGAATACACCACTGACCCATCATTGCATCCACTACTGACATTAGATGATGTTACAGCTTATCTACTCCCCCTTCCTGCACAGAGCATGTCATGAAAACTCTCCAATAGACTTGAAAAGAGTCGGCTCCAGTCTATTGCTGCCTATGGCCATGAATATGCTATAAAGCAAACCACTAAAGGGTGTTACAAAGCAGAGGATAAGCTCAGGCAACATGGCAGCCCCTATAACCATTAATAGAAAATAGAATAAAAAAATCAACAAAAACAATATAAAAACAGACTTCTGGATAATCCCATCCCACACTGCAGAAAAATATCCGCAGAGGACACGTGATTTTAAATACTGTTGCATTTTTGTAAATCGCAGTATGTCAATTATACCTACGTAAACGCTGGCATTTTTCACATAGGTATAATAAATACAGTCAGTCCTGCAGCGCTTTTTGCTACGGCTTGCTACGTGGATTTTGTTTTTACGGCATTCTGTGTGTTTTAAAAAATAAGTTAACTACTTCTGCTCTGGGGGTCAATATATTGCCATATTGTGCTGGTTCATATTTCTGTGAAAGGGACAAGATGTAGTTTTTATTGATACCATTTTGGGGAATGTGAGATGTTTTGATAATTTTTTTTATTAAAATATTTGGGGAGGTAAAATGGCAAAAAAATGACTATTTGGCCACCTTTTTTTCTCTATGATATTCACAATATAGGATAAATATTTTTATATTTTAACACTGGATATTTTGTGGCATGGTATATTTATGTTTTTTATGTTTATTTTTTGTTTATTGGGGTTTATTGAATTTATATATTTTTATATTTCATAGAACTTTTTTCTTAAATAAATCAATGGCTAAATTTACAACTTGGTATAACCATCCTTCATCTCAATGCAGAGTTCTAATAAAACATGCTCCAATATTGTTGTTTCATAGACTCATTCTTGTTGTGTGACAGTCCCTGTACTGCATCAAAACACAATGCAGATGTGGACAGAGCCTATCTAAAACTACGAGAAAGTGCACAATAATATGCAAATATATGTATATAATATTATGATAAATGGATAGATAGAAATACAGTCAGACATATAGATAGAATATAAAAAGGTATTCACAAATAAAGTCAAAAAATGTGTGTACATTTATTAACTAACTTCATGGGAAAGTTTAGGCAAAGACACCCTTTATTGTATACAACTACATTGCCAAGTTCACCCTTTCAGTTACAGGTTAACAAATAATTTAGCACTGTTATATTACCCCACATCAGACTTCTAAATCCATTCAGACCCCAGAGTAGACCCCTGATCTGTAATTGTTTTACTGATTATAACTTGGGTGCCAGTGCCAGATATACAGTACAGACCAAAAGTTTGGACACACCTTCTCATTCCAAGAGTTTTCTGTATTTTCATGACTATAAAAATTGTAGATTCACACTGAAGGCATCAAAACTATGAATTAACACATGTGGAATTATATACTTAACAAAAAAGTGTGAAACAACTGAAAATATGTCTTATATTCTAGGTTCTTCAAAGTAGCCACCTTTTGCTTTGATTACTGCTTTGCACACTCTTGGCATTCTCTTGATGAGCTTCAAGAGGTAGTCACCTGAAATGGTTTTCACTTCACAGGTGTGCCCTGTCAGGTTTAATAAGTGGGATTTCTTGCCTTATAAATGGGGTTGGGACCATCAGTTGTGTTGTTCAGAAGTCAGGTGGATACACAGCTGATAGTCCTACTGAATGGAGTGTTAGAATTTGTATTATGGCAAGAAAAAAGCAGCTAAGTAAAGAAAAACGAGTGGCCATCATTACTTTAAGAAATGAAGGTCAGTCAGTCCGAAAAATTGGGAAAACTTCGAAAGTGTCCCCAAGTGCAGTGGCCAAAACCATCAAGCTCTACAAAGAAACTGGCTCACATGAGGACCGCCCCAGGAAAGGGAGACCGAGTCACCTCTGCTGCGGAGGATAAGTTCATCCGAGTCACCAGCCTCAGAAATCGCAGGTTAACAGCAGCTCAGATTAGAGACCAGGTCAATGCCACACAGAGTTCTAGCAGCAGAGACATCTCTACAACAACTGTTAAGAGGAGACTGTGTGCAGCAGGCCTTCATGGTAAAATAGCTGCTAGGAAACCACTGCTAAGGTCAGGCAACAAGCAGAAGAGACTTGTTTGGGCTAAAGAACACAAGGAATGGACATTAGACCTGTGGAAATCTGGGCTTTGGTCTGATGAGTCCAAATTTGAGATCTTTGGTTCCAACCACCGTGTCTTTGTGCGACGCAGAAAAGGTGAACGAATGGACTCTACATGCCTGGTTCCCACCGTGAAGCATGGAGGAGGAGGTGTGATGGTGTGGGGGTGCTTTGCTGGTGACATTGTTGGGGATTTATTCAAAATTGAAGGAATACTGAACCAGCATGGTTACCACAGCATCTTGCAGCGGCATGCTATTCCATCCGGTTTGCATTTAGTTGGACCATCATTTATTTTTCCACAGGGCAATGACCCCAAACACACCTCCAGACTGTGTAAGGGCTATTTGACCAAGAAGGAGAGTGATGGGGTGCTACGCCAGATGACCTGGCCTCCACAGTCACCAGACCTGAACCCAATCGAGATGGTTTGGGGTGAGCTGGACTGCAGAGTGAAGGCAAAAGGGCCAACAAGTGCTAAGCATCTCTGGGAACTCCTTCAAGACTTGCAAGACCATTTCAGGTGACTACCTGTTGAAGCTCATCAAGAGAATGCCAAGAGTGTGCAAAGCAGTAATCAAAGCAAAAGGTGGCTACTTTGAAGAACCTAGAATATAAGACATATTTTCAGTTGTTTCACATTTTTTTGTTAAGTATATAATTCCACATGTGTTAATTCATAGTTTTGATGCCTTCAGTGTGAATCTACAATTTTTATAGTCATGAAAATACAGAAAACTCTTGGAATGAGAAGGTGTGTCCAAACTTTTGGTCTGTACTGTATACAGTATATATAGTGAGAAGTGAGTAGGCCTCAGCCCAGATGTGGGTTCTAGGCTCGTTACTGGGCCACAAAAGGCCGCAGAGCCTGCACTTCAGGGCAGATCCTGGGAGCGAGTCAAAGTGCCTGGGTCTGTCCAGGAATACTGAGAGTCTGGTGAGACCGAACTGTGCTATTTTGTTGTGGTTGTGGTTGTGTTTCGTTTGTGTGGCCGGTAGTAAGGTAGTAAGCTAGGTTTATCCTGTACTAGTTAGAGCTCGGAGCAGGAGTTTTGTTTTGCCTTTTTGCCTGAAGTTAGAAGAAGCTGTATTTTATTTTGTTTATTTTTGTATCTGACGTAAGATTTATTTATTTTGCTATTTTTCAAATAAACCTCTTTGTACCAGACATTGTGTCCCTGTCTCTGATAGGTTGGGTCCGCTCCATTGCTGCTACCGAGCTACCTACCCCACATATGGTGCTACGGATGCGGGCATCCCAATTTAAACAGTTATGTCATGGGATGTCATGGGTAAGATTATGCAGGAGAGATTAAAAAGGAGACTGCCAGCATGGAGGACTTTGTGAAGCAGTTTGGGCAGGTCATCCTACAGCAGCAAATGTTGTCACAGCAGCAGCGAGCCCAGATGGAAGCTGAGAGTCGACAGCAACAAGCCTACACACAGCAGCAGGAGATGAACTTGCTGCTTATGGAGAAGCTGACGGTGCTCAGCAAGGCTTTGGTCGACCAGAGGACAGCAGGAGAGTGTACTGGTGCAAGAGAAACCCTGTTCTGTCCTCCTTATGTGTAAGGCATAAGTCGACATGCAGCTAAACTCCCTCCTAGTAATTCATTGACTCTGGAGTGATGTCCAAACTTTAACTTTTATTACAAGGATAGGGTGAAACAGCGATGCTACTGTAGGTCCAGATGGGAAGGATGGAATAAGATGCTGCTAGCTGCACAGCAAGTTCCAAATGAAATGCCACTGATGAGCTGACTTGATGATGTCATTAGGTCATAGGTGGGAACTACAGTAGCTCTAGTGGGACATACAAGGAATAGTAAGATTATTTGCCATTTGCACAAACAGTCACCAGATGGAGCTATCAGAAATCAATACATTACATATTGCTGAAGGCATGACACTCCCCGCCTGGTATCCCAAGGATACCACATTAAGGTATCTCTGAAGAGAACAACAATATCAGTTCAGTAACTGGTCTGAGGAAAAGTCTAGGTTCACTTTGCTTGCAAACCTTGAGTTCTACTTTCCTGACTTTCCCATCTTCACTTGGGAACACTTTGGTCACCAGTCCTAAAGGCCACTCGTTTCTCTTGGACTGAGAGTCTTTTACGAGAACAACATTGCCAACTTCCATGTTGGGTTTGCTTGCTTGCCATTTGTTCCGTGTCTGCAAAGTAGAAATGTAATGTCACCTCCACTTATCCCAGAAGGCATCTGCCAGGGTTTGTACTCGCCTCCATTGGCTCTTGTATAAGTCTTTAGTAGTAAACTCACCAAGTGGAGCTGTAGCTGTACCAACCTTTTGGGTAAGAAGGGTAGAAGGAGAAAGCAAGAGAGGATCCTCCGGGTCATTTGGAATCGAAGTCAAAGGTCTGGCATTTATGATGGCCACTACTTCAGCCATGAAAGTTGTGAGTGTCTCATGGGTGAGCCTTGAAGTTCCTAGTTGTAGAAAGATTGAATCGAGGATCCTACGAGCTATGCCAATCATATGCTCCCAAGAACCTCCCATGTGAGAAGAGTGAGGAGGGTTGAATGTCCATGTACAACCTTGGTCAGCAAGATATCTCTCTACATGGTCACTGTCAATGTTTGAAGAGATTCTCAGTTCCTTGCAGACTCCAACAAAATTGGTACCTCTATCAGAGCGGATATGTTTGACTGGACCTCTGATAGAAATGAAACGTCTGAGGGCATTTATGAAGCTGGATGTGTCCATAGACTCAATAACTTCTATATGCACAGCCCTAATACTCATGCAGGTAAATATGACTGCCCAAAGTTTGCTGTTTGCATGGCCTCCTCTAGTCTGCCGTGCGGTGACAGACCAGGGCCCAAACACATCAAGACCAACATTTGTGAAAGGAGGTTCAGTACTAAGTCGGTCTTCAGGAAGATTAGCCATCTTCTGTGACTGAAACATACCACGGAGCTTTCGGCAGGTGATACATCTGAATATTAGACAACTCACAAGTCTTTTTGCTCCCACTATCCAGAAACCTGCTGTACGTAAAGCCCCTTCAGTGAACAAACGTCCTTGGTGCTTTGTCTGTTCATGATAGTACTGCACAAGTAAAGATGCAATATGATTGTTTGGGAGTGTCAACGGACTGGTTTCATTCCTCTCAAGTTTTGCATTAGAGATACGCCCTCCAACTCTCAACAGTCCTTTAGCATCTATAAATGGATCAAGTCTCTTGAGAGAACTGTCTTTAGGAACACTCTTTTGATTTTGAAGGCATTCAAGTTCACGTGAATAAGTCTCTTGTTGGATACAATGGATGATAACTTCTCTGGCCTGTGTGAGCTCATCCACTGTGTAGGCTTTGTGACAGTAGTGCCACCCTTTGCAACGCCCTGATGATGGTGGCGTGGCTCTGAACGATCTAGCAATGTGAATCAAACAAGCTATGGCTCTGTTTAATGACTTCCAAGTAGAAAACTTGTTAAAGCGTTTGGATCCAAGCTGTGTGTTAGAGACTGTCGTGGCAAGTGTAGAAACTTGAGGTCGAATCTCTATATCAGATTCTGGCTCTAATAGTTCATATGTGCCTTCGCCAAGAATGTCAGGTATCGGTTTGTACAAGAATGTTGGCCCTGTGAGCCATGTAGTGTCTTTTAGGTGAGATGCTGATACAGCTCTTGTAGCATGGTCTGCTGGGTTGAGGTCAGTCGGTACATAGCACCACTGGGTAGGCTGTGTTGACTTCCTAATTCTTTGGACTCTATTATTCACATAGACATAAAATCTTCTAGTCTCATTGTAAATGTAGCCCAGCACTACTTTGCTATCTGTATGAAACAGTGTATTGTCAAGTCTCACATCTATTTCTGACGTAACCAGTTCTGCCAGCTCTACTGCTAGAACTGCCGCACAGAGTTCAAGTCTTGGTATGGTAGTTTCTGGACGAGGTGTCAGCTTTGCCTTACCCATCACAAAGCCGACAGAGACTTTGCCTTTAATGTCTTTTGTTCTAAGGTAAGCAACTGCACCGACAGCTTTTACTGAGGCGTCACAGAATACGCACAGCTCCCTAGACTGAACATGTTCAGGAGGGATGTGGGCATAAGGTCTAAGTATATGTAGGCTAGACAACACCTTTAGAGAGTCTCTCCATGTTACCCATAATGCTTCTTTCTCTGGGGAAAGTGGGGAGTCCCAATCACATGTGTCTGTAGTTAACTCTCTGAGCAGAGTCTTACCTTGGATGGTCACAGGTGCTGCGAAGCCAAGTGGATCATATAGGCTGTTTATGGTGGATAAGACACCACGTCGTGTGAAAGGCCTTTGCTCTTGGTTTACCTGAAAGGTAAAGGTGTCAGTTTTGAGGTCCCAATTGAGCCCTAGGCTGCGTTGCATGGGTATGAAGTCTGTTGCCAAGTCTAGATCTTTCAAATCGCTGGCATGATCTTGAGTGGGGAAAGCCTCCATAACAACTTTGCTGTTTGAAGCTATCTTATGCAGTCTTAAGTTTGAACAGGATAACAAACTTTGGGTCCTTCTGAGTAGGCTGATTGCAGCTTCTGGTGAAGGAAGTGACTTTAGGCCATCATCTACATAAAAGTCTCTTTCAACAAACTGCCTGACATCTTGTCCATAGTCTTTTTCACCTTCCTGGGCAGACCGTCTTAGTCCATAGATAGCGACTGCAGGAGATGGGCTGTTGCCAAAAACATGTACCTTCATGCGGTACTCTATGATGTCTTTGGTGGGGTCGTTGTCTCTGAACCAAAGGAATCTCAATAAGTTCCTGTGCTCTTCTTTGACTAGGAAACAATGAAACATTTGTTGTATGTCGGCAACAATGGCGATGGACTCCTTGCGGAATCTGATGAGGACACCAAGTAGTGTGTTGTTGAGATCTGGTCCAGTCAAAAGAACATCGTTAAGGGATACTCCCTCATATTGTGAGCTGGAGTCAAATACTACCCGGATCTGTCCTGGCTTTTTAGGGTGGTAGACACCGAAGATTGGTAGATACCAGCACTCTTCCTTTTCTTTTAGGGGTGGAGCCACCTCCGCATGGCCATTCTCAAATATCTTGTTCATGAATGAGAAGAAATGTTCCTTCATATCTGGTTTTCTTTGAAAGTTGCGTCTGAGTGAAGAAAGACGCGTCAGTGCCTGATCCCTGTTGTTGGGAAGATGGCGTCTCTGCATTCTGAAAGGCAGCGGTGCAACCCAGCTATTTGTTTCATCCTTGAAGAAACCTTGTTCCATTATCTTTAAGAAAGCCTCATCTTCAATAGAGGGTGCTATTTTGTTGTCTTCTTTAGTCCTCTGGAAGATCGTACACCCCAAGTGATCTCTCTCTTCATCATAGGAATAGTTCATGGTTTCTGTAAGGTCAGGATGTACAACACTAGTGGGCTTCTCCTTTATGAGGAACCTGTTAGGACAAGGCTGGAAAAGAGATGGACGCCCATTCTCCAATAAGCTTGTGTAAAGCGCATTTACAGTGGTTGGTTTGTGAACAGTTCCTAGGCAGACATTGCCTATAATGACCCATCCTAGGTCAAGCTTCTGAGCATATGGGGAATTGTGAGGGCCATTTATCTGCTTTCTCACCTTGTGGACTCTTATGATGTCTCTTCCGAGCAGAAGTACTATCTGGGCCTCTGAGTCTAGTGCAGGGATTAGAGGCACTATAGTTTTCAGATGTCCATGATGTAATGCTGCCTCCGGTGTAGGGATCTCCTCCCTGTTGTTGGGAATCTGATTGCATTCAATCAAGGTAGGTAGAGGCAGGGATGTTTTGCCATCTATAGATTCAATTTGATAGCCTGTGGCTCTTCTTCCTGTTTCTTTGCTCACACCTGAGCATGTCTTAAGTGAATATGAGGAGCTGTGTCCTTTAATCTTGAACATATCAAAGAAGGATGAGTTTGCAAGGGATCTGTTGCTTTGATCATCAAGGATTGCATATAGCCTTACCGCCTTATCCTTATGGCCAATGGGGTACACTGTAACAAGACAAATCTTAGAGCAGGATTTACCGCTAAGTCCTTTTCCACAGACTTGGGTGCACTGGGGTGTCACTTCAGGAGGTACTGTCGCTTTCTCCTCCCCGCCATGCTCTGTATCTTGCTCTGAGGGTGTGAGAATCCATGGAGCTGGCCCTGGGTGTAAAGCTGTACTATGTTCTTTGCTCTCACATTCTGTGCATTTGATGTTTGCTGTACAGTCCTTTGCAAGATGAGAAGTTGATGCACAACATCTGTAGCAAATGTGATTTTCCTTGAGGAAGGTTTTGCGATCCTTAAGAGGTTTCTCTCTAAACCCTCTACATTTTAGCAGTGCGTGAGGTTTTTTGTGTAGAGGACACTCTCTACATGGGTCTTTTGCTGAGATCTTCTCAGTCTCTGCAGTACTGCAAGTTTCACGTGAGGAGTTTGCAGGGGACACGCTGGTTTTGTGCACAGCAACTGGTGTAGCTTTCAGGTTACAAAACAATGCAGGTTTACCTGTTTTGGGATGAGCAGTGTCAGAAGTTGAGAAGTCAAAACTAGGATCATTTCTAGTCTTTGCTTGTTGGCGCACAAAGTCCACAAAAATGGAGAATGGAGGAAATGAAACATTGTGTAGTTGTTTGTACCTGGAACCTTGATTGATCCATCTCTCTTGCAGACTATAAGGTAGCTTCTGTACAATGGGGTTGACGCCACGTGCTGTGTCTAAGAATGCAAGACCTTGCAAATCTCCTTCAGCTTTGGCAACTTGGAGTTCCATCAGCAGGTCACTTAATTCTCTCAGCTTTTGGAAACCTTTGTTGGAGATTTTAGGAAAGTCATCAATTCTTTTAAAGAGTGCATTCTCTATGACTTCTGGTGAGCCGTAACACTCGTCAAGTCTCTCCCATATCATGTTTAACCCTTTGCTTGGGTAGTTGATGTTGATGTCTCTAATGCGCTTTGCGTGCTCTGCTGACTCATTTCCCAGCCATTTGACTAGAAGATCAACTTCTTCACTTGCAGACATGTCTAGATCTTTGATAGTATTCCTGAATGTAGCTCGCCAGGCTCTGTAGCCTTCAGGACGGTCGTCAAACTTTGAGAGTTCTTTGGTTATTAGATCACGTCATGCAAAGAACTTGAAGAAGTCAGATATCCCTTGGTCTTTATGTGCTGCTTCTGGAGAGAAGCGACTGTGTAGAGGACTTGGTGGGCTATTGCGCTTTTTAAATGTGTTGTTGCTGTAATAGCCACCATCTTCTTGTTCCCTCTTAAAGGGAAAGACTGCACTGCGGGCATTTGTTGGGTTGGGTATAGACTGCGTTGGAAGCTGATGGTAAACTGACGATGCTTGCTGTGTGACAGGATTCTGCTGGAGCACATTAGCAGGGGTTGACTCTGTCTCTGGACCAATATGCAGGCTGTCATCTGACTTGGCATGTCGTAGTATATAGTCTGAAGTACGCTGCGTGTTATCACGATGACTGGGTTCAGGCCCAAGTATGCTGCTAGATCTCCCACTTGTAGGATTCACTGCTTCCTCTAGGGCCTCTGCTTCTGCCATAGCAGCCTGAGCTTCCTTTTCTGCTGCTAGTTTCTCTAGTGATGCTTCTAAGCATGCTCTCTCTATTTTCATCTGCATTTCCTGCTCAGCAATGGTTGCTTCCAGGGTTGCTCTCTCTATTTTCATCTGCATTTCCTGCTCAGCAAAGGTGGCGCGTATTTTGGCGGCTTCGGCCTTTGCGCGGGCAATGGCAACTGTGGAGCTGCTCACTGACCTCTTTGAGCTCCTGGAGCTTGCTGAGATGTAAGACCTTGTTTCAAAGGGTCTGCTGTCGCTCGCAGACATGATGACACTGTGGACAGGCTTGTACACTTAAACTGTCTTTGGTGTCTGATAGTGGTGATGCTGCACTATAGCACCATGCAGGGTTCAGAATCCCACTGTCCGGCCTGTAAGAAGCCGCTGTTTCACTGTTCTGTCCTCCTTATGTGTGAGGCATAAGTCGACATGCAGCTAAACTCCCTCCTAGTAATTCATTGACTCTGGAGTGATGTCCAAACTTTAACTTTTATTACAAGGATAGGGTGAAACAGCGATGCTACTGTAGGTCCAGATGGGAAAGATGGAATAAGATGCTGCTAGCTGCACAGCAAGTTCCAAATGAAATGCCACTGATGAGCTGACTTGATGATGTCATTAGGTCATAGGTGGGAACTACAGTAGCTCTAGTGGGACATACAGGGAATAGTAAGATTATTTGCCATTTGCACAAACAGCCACCAGATGGAGCTATCAGAAATCAATACATTACATATTGCTGAAGGCATGACAAACCCAGAGCGTACAGACCGCTGCCTGAGCTGCAGTACAGAGTACCCTGCAAAAGTTGACATCCACAGTCGACTTGGAGGCATATCTTCGGGTTTTTGAGCGAGTTGCTAAGCGAGAGAAACAGAAAAGATCAGTGGACCGATGTAGTGGCGCCTTTTCTCACCGGGGAACCTCAGAAGGCCTACTATGACCCCTTGTGAACAGGAGGCTAAGGACTACCCAAAACTGAGAGGTGAGATCTTGGCAAGTCTCTGTGTGAACATGCATGTACGTGCTGGGAGACTGTACCCCTGGACTTTCTCTGAGAGTCTCCCACTTGATCCCGGATGCATGATCTAGTGTATCTGGTAAAGAAATGGCTTCAGCCTGAGGAGGCCACTCCGGCACAGATGGTGGAGAGAGCGGTACTTGACAAGTACACCAGATCGCTTCCACCTAAGATTCAACACTGGGTTGGACAAGCGGGACCTACAATGGCTGGCCAACTGGTATGTTTGGTGGAACGATACTGAGCCCCCAAGGAGCTACTTCAGACGTCTCCCGGATCTGCTACCCCCAAACCGGATAAGACTGTACCAACTACTATGGGAGTGAGGAAGGTTGTGATGGGAGGACACTCAGAGGGGGAACAGGCAGCTGGGACTGTGAGCTTTAAGGTCTAAAAATAGAGACCCATACTGTCTCAGATGTTGGCGGTGCCATGAACTGGGTCATGTTGCTGCGTACTGTCCCCTGATGACTGAGCCCATGGATTGCAGCAGTTCTAGGCGGATATCCCTGTTTGCTCAACCAGCTTGTTCGGCAGAAACTGCGACTGAACCACAAATATGTACTGTGACTGTAGCAGGGCGTGCTGTACTTTCTCTCCTAGACTCTGGGAGCCTGGTAACCCTGGTGTACCATGATCTGGTCGACCCTGCACTGTACAGTGGACAAACTATTGGGGTCTTGTGCATACATGAAAAAACTAGAGAGTACCTTGTTGCAGAGGTCACCATAAAAACTACCTCTGGTACAGCCTGTCACAAGGTGGGTGTGGTTAAATCCCTGTTCCATAGTGTGATAATCGGAAGGGATTTTCCTCTGTTTTGGGATATGTAGAAGAAGCAGAAGTTACCATGTCTTGCCTGAACCCTTTGATCCTGACGGGAAATACCAGCTGTAGGGGTGACCCAAGATGGTAATAATTTTCACCTCTCTGTATTAGCTGCTGATGCTGAAGGTCAGCAGGGAGTTCCCGAAATGCCTGAGCTCGAGGTGTCCCGTGACAATTTTGGGACCGCCCAAATTACAGACCCTAATTTGTCTCATGCCTGAGAAAATATAAAGGTGGTAAATGATGAACCCCAGTATCCCGGGGCTGACAAGGAGTTGTGAACCAGGACCTACTGTATAGGGTCAGGAGTCCTTTGGTATCCCTACCTATTATAGAGGTACCATTTGAAAGAGTGGCCATGGACTTGGTAGGTCCTGTTATAAAGTCTGCTAGAGGTCATCAGTATATACTATTGGTGTTAGATTATGCTACACGATACCCTGAGGCCATACACCTGACACATACTTCGGCTAAGCTAATTGCCAAGGAGCTTTTTTATATGTTCTCTTGGACAGGTATACCCAAGGAGATCCTGACTGACCAAGGGACTCCTTTTATGTCCAAGGTAATGAAAGAAATGTGTAAGCACCTGAAAATTAAACACCTGAGAACCTTTGTGTATCACCAACAGACAGATGGCCTAGTGGAGAGATTCAATAAAACCATAAGGGCATGTTAAAGAGGGTGGTTAGCAAGGATGGCAAAGATTGGGATTGCCTACTGCCCTATTTAATGTTTGCAATCCGGGAGGTACCCCAGTCCTCCACAGGTTTTTCCCCGTTTGAGTTGGTGTATGGTACGCTTCCACGTGGTTTCCTAGACATAGCTAAGGAAACCTGGGAACAAGCGCAAACTCCTTACAGGAGTGTAATTGAAGACATTACCCTGATGCAGGACAGAATTGCAGCGGTAATGCCAGTGACGTAACTAGGAATGGCTGGGCCCCAAGGCGAACATTTGACATGGCCCCCCCCGAACTGCTGCCCCCAATCGCCCCCCCGGACCGCCCCCTCCAACCCCCCCCCCAAAAAAAACGCATTCCTGCGCACACTATTATGCATCATAGTGGCTCCTGCACACAGTATTATGCCCCATAGCGGCCCCTGCACACAGTATTATGCCCCATAGTGGTCCCTGCACATAGTATCATGCCCCATAGTGGCCCCTGCACACAGTATCATGTCCCATAGTGGCCCCTGCACACAGTATCATGCCCCATAGTGGCCCCTGCACTCAGTATCATGTCCCATAGTGGCCCCTGCACACAGTATCATGTCCCATAGTGGCCCCTGCACACAGTATCATGCCCCATAGTGGCCCCTGCACACAGTATCATGTCCCATAGTGGCCCCTGCACACAGTATCATGTCCCATAGTGGCCCCTGCACACAGTATCATGCCCCATAGTGGCCCCTGCACACAGTATTATGCCCCATAGTGGCCCCTGCACACAGTATTATATCCCATTGTGGCCCCTGCACACACTATTATTCCCCATAGTGGCCCCTGCACTGAGTATTTTGCCCCATAGTGGCCCCTACACACGCTATTATATGTCCCATTGTGGACCACCCATGAACAATTATTATACTCTGGAGTCTTTTCAGACCCCAGAGTATAATGATCGGAGACCCAGGGGAGGATAGAAACATTAAAAAACAACGTTGCTTACCTGTTCCTCGCTCCGGTCCACTCGCTGCTACTTCAGCCTTCTTAAATGTTGGACCAGGCCGGCGTCACATGATAGGGGCCGGCGTCGCAACGCAAAATGATGTCCGCTGACGTCTGGGACGTCACTAAACAGGCCCGAAGCCTGGAGAAGCGTAGGAGAGGTAAGTACATTGTTTTTTATGTTCCCTCACCTCCCCTGGACTTCCGATTATTATACTCCGGGGCCTTTTCAAAGACCCCGGAGTATAATGATAGCAGAGATTGTGGTGTTCGGCCCGCAGCCTCACATACCGATCCCCACTGCTGCTCACAGCCGCCTCCGCAGAATCGGAAGCGCAGGCGGCAGTGAGCAGGACCCCGGGGATCGGTAAGTATATTAAAAAAAGAAAGCATCGGGGGCCCGCGGGACCCTGTAATGTCCTGGGCCCTGTGGAAGCTGCTACCGCTGCTACCCCGGTAGTTACGCCCCTGGGTAATGCCTATTGTTAAGGAACATATAGAGCAGGCGCAAATGGCTCAGAGCCATGCCTATAACAGAAAGGCTAAACTTAGAACCTTTAGTATTTAGTATTTGATATTGGTTCCTACTTAGTATTTAGTATTTGGTATTGGTTCCTACTGTGGAAAGTAAATTTCTGGCCAAGTGGCAAGGGCCGCATGAAGTTATTGAAAGAGTGGGGGAAGTAAACTATAAGGTGTACCAGCCAGGCAAGAGAAAGCCTGAACAAACATTCCATATAAATGTAGTAAAATTCCGGAAGGACAGGGAGTCATTGACATCAGTAAGTACCCCTAGCAAGGTTACTACTGAAGGTGTAAGTACTCCTTGTAAGGCTTCACCCGAGGTGCAAATATCAGAGTCCCTATCTAAGGCAAAGAGACAGGAGACAAAAGAATTTGTACAGAGAAATAATGATGTGTTTTCTGAGTTGCCTGGACTCACCAACTTGATAGAACATGACATTGTCACCGAGCTGCAGGTACGGGTTAATCTAAAACTGTATCTGGTACCTGAAGCTCGTAGACAAGCCATAACTGAGGAGGTCAAAAATATATTGGCACTTGGGGTGATTGAGAAGTCCAAGAGTGACTGGTCGAATCAAGAGGTTGGGACATGCTAGGTATTTCTCTACCCTCGACTTAACCAAAGGGTACTGGCAGGCAGGACCAGTTTTAGACAAATCGGGGCCCTGGGAAAAATTAAAAGCGGAGCCCCAAATGCTGATATGCACCATCGTCTTTCAGTGGCAACCCCTATAATAACGCCTCCTTTCTGCCGACAAAAAAAGTAATAACAAGCCCCATTTACAACACACAATTCAAATGAGCACCTTTGTACCGCCTAATAGATTTTTGCACCCCCTCATCAGTTATTTTAGCACCTCCTTATAAATAATAGTCCCTGCTTATAAATAATATTACACCTTTATCAGTAATAGCGCCCTTATAAATGATAAATAGTGCCCTGTATCAGTAATATTCCCCCTTATCAGTAAGGGTGGGTTCACACCTGCGCTTCAGTCCGTCCGTTGCCAATCCGAGTGAAAATCTCGGCGAACGGGATTGGTATCGGATACAGACCGGTCAGAGACGCATTGGTTAAAAACCCATTCATTTGAATAGTTTTTAAAGCAATGCGAGGGTGTCCGATTGCACCCTCTCCGCTGCGAATCCTTTTTTTTCGTCGGAAACAAAGTCGGACAGGCAGGACTTCGTGTCCGACGAAAAAAAACGGCTTCGCAGCGCAGAGGGTGCAATCGGACACCCTCGCATTGCTTTAAAAACCCATTCAAATGAATGGGTTTTTAATCAATGCGTCGCTGACCTGTCTGTATCCGATGCCAATCCCGTTCGCCGAGATTTTCACTCGGATTGGCAACGGATGGACTGAAGCGCAGGTGTGAACCCACCCTAAGTCACCCCGTAAAAATAATACTGCTCCCTTATTAATAATAGCCCTCTCATAAATAATAGTCACCCTTATAAATAATAGTCCCCATTATCACTAATAGCCCTCTTTATAAATAAGCCCACTTAACAATTATACCCCCTTATAAATAGTTACCCTCTTATAAATAATAGCTCCCCCTTATAATGGATGCCTTATATATAATAGTTCCCCCCTCATAAATAATAGTCTGTCGTATAAATAATAGTTTCCCCTTATACACTGTGTGCAGAATTATTAGGCAAATGAGTATTTTGATCACATCATCCTTTTTATACATGTTGTCCTACTCCAAGCTGTATAGGCTTGAAAGCCAACTACCAATTAAGTAAATATGGTGATGTGCATCTCTGTAATGAGGAGGGGTGTGGTCTAATGACATCAACACCCTATATAAGGTGTGCTTAATTATTAGGTAACTTCCTTTTCTTTGGCAAAATGGGTCAGAAGAGAGATTTGACGGACTCTGAAAAGTCAAAAATCGTGAGATGTCTTGCAGAGGGATGCAGCAGTCTTGAAATTGCCAAACTTTTGAAGCGTGATCACCGAACAATCAAGCGTTTCATGGCAAATAGCCAACAGGGTCGCAAGAAGTGTGTTGAAAAAAAAAAGGCGCAAAATAACTGCTAATGAATTGAGGAAAATCAAGCGTGAAGCTGCCAAGATGCCATTAGCCATCAGTTTAGCCATATTTCAGAGCTGCAACGTTACTGGAGTATCAAAAAGCACAAGGTGTGCGATACTCAGTGACATGGCCAAGGTAAGGAAGGCTGAAAAACGACCACCTTTGAACAAGAAACATAAGATAAAACATCAAGACTGGGGCAAGAAATATCTTAAGACTGATTTTTCAAAGGTTTTATGGATTGATGAAATGAGTGACTCTTGATGGGCCAGATGGATGGGCCCGAGGCTGGATCAGTAAAGGGCAGAGAGCTCCACTCTGACTCAGACGCCAGCAAGGTGGAGGTGGGGTACTGGTATGGGCTGGTATCATCAAAGATGAACTTGTGGGACCTTTTCAGGTGGAGGATGGAGTGAAGCTAAACTCCCAGACCTACTGCCAGTTTCTGGAAGACACCTTCTTCAATCAGTGGTACAGGAAGAAGTCGGTATCGTTCAAGAAAAACATGATTTTCATGCAGGACAATGCTCCATCACATGCATCCAAATACTCCACAGCGTGGCTGGCCAGTAAAGGTCTAAAAGAAGAAAAAATAATGACATGGCCCCCTTGTTCACCTGATCTGAACCCCATAGAGAACCTGTTGTCCCTCATAAAATGTGAGATCTACAGGGAGGGAAAACAGTACACCTCTCTGAGCAGTGTCTGGGAGGCTGTGGTGGCTGCTGCACGCAATGTTGATCGTAAACAGATCAAGCAACTGACAGAATCTATGGATGGAAGGCTTTTGAGTGTCATTGTAAAGAAAGGTGGCTATATTGGTCACTGATTTGTTTTTGGTTTTGTTTTTGAATGTCAGAAATGTTTATTTCTAAATTTTCTGTTGTTATATTGGTTTACCTGGTGAAAATAAACAAGTGAGATGGGTATATATTTGGTTTTTATTAAGTTGCCTAATAATTCGGCACAGTAATAGTTATCTGCACAAACAGATATCCTCCTAAGATAGCCAAATCTAAAAAAAAAAACACTCCAACTTCCAAAAATATTAAGCTTTGATATTTATGAGTCTTTTGGGTTGATTGAGAACATAGTTGTTGTTCAATAATAAAAATAATCATCTCAAATACAACTTGCCTAATAATTCGGCACACAGTGTAATAGCCCCCTCAAATTTAAGTTTCCCAATTATATATAGTAACCCACCCTTATATATAGTAGTTCTCCGTTATACAGTGTCAGACTGAAGGGTCTTAGACCCACCAGAGGAACTTGTTCTGGGGCCCCACCCAACAGCTTCCTGCTAATAGCCTACACCACAGCTCCTTCACTGAAGTTTTACATATGTGCTGACTATCTGGTGTTACTGAGTATGTTCCCAGTATAGTCATCCCCTATAGTACTGTGCAGGCCCCAATAACTCCATGGCAAGTTCATGCACAGTACTGTATGGGGAATGACATGGCCATGGAGCACTACACGTATGTGCAAGATTATAGTGAGGGAGCTGTGATGCAGACATAGCACACAGGGCTGCCAGTAGGAATTTTGCCCCCCCCCCCCCCCACAGTCTAATGCTCCAAATAGTATATAATGCTCCATGTTTTCCCCACATGGTATATAATGCTCCACAGTGGACCCACACAGTATAAAATGCTCCCCTAAGCCCCCCATAGTGACCCCACATTGTATATAAGGCTCCACACAGTATACTATCTCTTAGTGGCCCCAGACAGTACAATATGCTCCCCAGCAGCCCCACACAATATAATATGCTCCATACAGTATAATATGCATCCCACAGTGCCCCCCAGTATAATGCACCACAGTAGCCTAACACAGTATAACATGCTCCACAATGGCCTCCACACAGTATAATATACTCCCCAGAGGGGTTCCCCCAGTATAACGCTCCACAGTGGTCCCCCACAGTATAATATGCTCCCCACAGTCCCCCCCAGTATAATGCTCTACAATGGCCCCACAGAGTATAATATGCTCCCGAGAAGCCCCACACAATATAATAAACTCCACAGTGGCCCCACACAGTATAAACAGACTCCCCACACTGCCCCTTCCCCCCAGTATAAAGCTCTACAGTGGCCCATAGTGTAATATGCTTCCCAGAGGGCTCCCGCTAGTGTAATGCTCCACAGTGCCCCCCAGTATTTTGCTCCACAGTGGCCCCACACAATATATTATGCTCCCCAGAGTGTCCCCCCAGTATAATGCTCCACAGTAGGCCCCACACAGTATAATATACTCCCCAGAGGGCCTCCTAGTATAATGCTCCTTAGTTCCCCCCGAATAATGCCCCACAGTGGCCCCACACAATATAATATGCTCTACAGATGGACCCCCCAGAATAATGCTCCACAGTGAGACCACACAGTATAACATGCTCCAGATTGGCCTCCACACAGTATAATATACTGACCAGAGAGGTTCCCCCAGTATAATGCTCCACAGTGGTCCCCCACAGTATAATATGCTCCCCACAGTCCCCCCCAGTATAATGCTCTACAATGGCCCCACAGAGTATAATATGCTCCCGAGAAGCCCCACACAATATAATAAACTCCACAGTGGCCCCACACAGTATAAACAGACTCCCCACACTGCCCCTTCCCCCCAGTATAAAGCTCTACAGTGGCCCATAGTGTAATATGCTTCCCAGAGGGCCCCCGCTAGTGTAATGCTCCACAGTGCCCCCCCAGTATTTTGCTCCACAGTGGCCCCACACAATATATTATGCTCCCCAGAGTGTCCCCCCCAGTATAATGCTCCACAGTAGGCCCCACACAGTGTAATATACTCCCCAGAGGGCCTCCTAGTATAATGCTCCTTAGTTCCCCCGAATAATGCCCCACAGTGGCCCCACGCAATATAATATGCTCTACAGATGGACCCCCCAGAATAATGCTCCACAGTGAGCCCACACAGTATAACATGCTCCAGATTGGCCTCCACACAGTATAATATACTGACCAGAGAGGTTCCCCGAGTATAATGCTCCACAGTGGCCCAAAACAGTATAATATGCTCTCCAGAGGGGCCCGCAGTATAATGATCCAAAGTGGCCCCAGAGAATATAATATGCTCTCCAGAGCCCCCCCACATTATAATCCTCCACAGAGGCCCCATACAGTATAATATGCTATCCAGAGGGGCCCCCAGTTAAATGCTCCACAGTGGCCCCACAAAGTATAATGTTATCCAGAGGGCCCACTCCCCAGTATAGTGCTCCACAGAGGCCCCACACAGTATAATATGCTATCCAGATGGCCCCCTCCCCAGTATAATGCTCCACAGGGGCCCCAGAGAATATAACATGCTCTCCAGAGGGGGTCCCCAGTATAATGCTCCACAGTGGCCCCACACAGTATAATATGCTATCCAGAGGGGCCCCCCACAGTATAATGTTTCACGGTGGCCCCACACAGTATAATATGCTCTCCAGAGGGGCCCCCCAGTATAATGCTCCAAAGTGGCCCTAGAGAATATAACATGCTCTCCAGAGCCCCCCCACATTATAATCCTCCACAGTGGCCCCATACAGTATAATATGCTATCCAGAGGGACCCCCAGTTAAATGCTCCACAGTGGCCCCACATAGTATAATATTCTATCCAGAGGGCCCCCTCCCCAGTATAATGCTCCTCAGGGGCCCCACAGTGTATAATATGCTATCCAGAGGGCCCCCTCCCCAGTATAATGCTCCACAGTGGCTCCACACAGTATAATATGCTATCCAGAGGGACCCCCTCTGTATAATGCTCCACTGTGGCCCCACACAGTATAATATGCTATCCGGAGGGCCCCTCCCCCAGTATAATGCGCCACAGTAGCCCTACAGATTCCCTTAGTGCTAGTATTATATTATACTCTGGGGTCTCTTCCTTACCAGGGGAGGTAAGGGAAAATAACTAACAGTTATTCTTACCTTTCCTTACCTCTCTTGGGCCTCCTCGCGATGCTCCTTTATCCCCACCGGCGCTGGCTTCCTCTTCTCTGCGGCTGATGTCACGCGTTGTGGACATCACCGCTGAAGCTTGTGATTGAGCCTCAGCGGTTACGTGAGGCATGCTCCACGTGACCGCTGAGGCCAGGCCTCAGAGCCTCAGCGGTGATGTCCAGAACGCCAGAGGATGACGTCGGACGCCAAGGACAGGTGAGTAAAAATGTTTCTTATTTTTACTTACCTCGGATAGGGGCCCTGCGGCACCTGACGCTGGGTCCTTTTCTGTTATCGATATGGCCGGTCCTGACTTCGGATCCCGGGGGCCTCTTTGGGGTCGGGACCCTGGGCAATTGCCCAGTTTGCCCCCCCCCCCAAACGCCAGCCCTGCTGGCAGGTGCTGCTCACTAAGAAGGCCAGAGAAAAAACTGCATTTGTCACCGTATCTAGTCTGTCCCAGTATGTGACTATGCCGTTTGGTTTACATGGGTCTCCAGCAACTTTCAGAGGATGATGGACAGAGTCCTTAAGCCCCATCGAAGGGACACTTCAGCTTATCTAGATGACATTGTCATCTTTAGTACAGCCTGGGAAAGTCACTTGCCAAAAGTTCAAGCTGTACTAAATTCCCTCCGGGCAGCCGGTTTAATAGCCAACCCAAAAAAGTGTGCTTTGGGTCTTGAAGAGGCCCAATACCTTGAGTATATAATAGGAAGAGGGGTAATAAAAACCCAGGTTAATAAAGTGGAAGCCATTTAAAATTGGCCCTGACCCTTAAATAAAAAGCAAGTAAGAGCTTTTCTGGGAATTGTCGGTTATTATCGCAGGTTCATTTCAAACTTTGCAACTATAGCAGCCCCACTGACAGACCTAACTAAGGGAACTAGTTCTGTAATGGTCAAGTCGAGTGAAGAGGCTGAGGGGGCATTCCAGGTGTTGAAGTCAATTCTCTGTAAACAGCCGGTGTTGGTCACACCAGACTTTACTAAAGAATTTTTGGTTCAGACTGACGCCTCTGAACCTGTCCGAAATGGTGGGTGGTGAAGAGCACCCAGTCGCCTACCTGAGTAGTAAGCCACCTGAAAAAATTACAGCATTGTGGAGAGGGAGTGCTTCGCCATTAAGTGGGCCCTAGAGTCCCTAAGGTACTACCTACTGGGACGACACTTTAAGCTAGTCACTGATCACTTCCATCTTACATGGATGTGCTGCGCCAAGGAGAGAAATGCTAGAGTTACCAGATGGTTTCTGAAAGTACAAAATTTTAAATTCGCTGTGGAACACAGGACAGGCAAGCTGCAGGGGACTGCTGATGCCCTATCTAGGACCCATTGTATGATGGCTAAAAGTGTCCGCCCCTACAGGTGCGAACAAAAGGGGGGGTATGTGAGAAGGTGACAGGCAGAGTTCTGGAGTCACGGTATATCAGCCCCAGGTTTCTGACATATGTGAGGTCCAGTGCAGATCTTGAGTAGGCGTCAGCCCCAGGTGTGGGTCTTAGGCTCGTTACTGGGCCATAAAAGGCTGCAGAGCCTGCACTTCAAGGTAGATCCTGGGAGCGAGTCAAAGTGCCTGGGTCTGTCCAGGAATACTGAGAGTCTGGTGAGACCGAACTATGCTATTTTGTTGTGGTTGTGTTTTGTTCATGTGGCCGGTAAGTAAGCCACACGTATAGCTAGGTTTATCCTGTACTAGTTAGAGCTTAGGGTGGGTTCACACCTGCGCTTCAGTCCGTCCGTTGCCAATCCGAGTGAAAAGGATTGGCATCGGATACAGACAGGTCAGCGACACATTGGTTAAAAACCCATTCATTTGAATGGGTTTTTAAAGCAATGCGAGGGTGTCCGATTGCACCCTCTGCGCTGCGAAGACGTTTTTTTTTGTCGGACACGAAGTCCTGCCTGTCCGACTTTGTTTCTGACGAAAAAAAAAGGATTCGCAGCGCAGAGGGTGTAAGCGCACACCTGCGCATTGCTTTAAAACCCATTCAAATGAATGGGTTTTTAACCAATGCGTCGCTGACCTGTCTGTATCCGATGCCAATCCCGTTCACCGAGATTTTCACTCGGATTGGCAACGGACGGACTGAAGCGCAGGTGTGAACCCACCCTCAGACGAGCAGGAGTTTTGTTTTGCCTTTTTGCCTGAAATTAAGGCTGTATTTTATTTTGCTTATTTTAGTACCTGACATAAGGTTTATTTATTTTGCTATTTTTCAAATAAACCTCTTTGCACCAGACATTGTGTCCCTGTTGGAAACAACTTAAACTTTAAATGTACTAAAGTAAATTACAATAAACCCATTTTAGTAATTCACTTTATTAAATGAATATCACAGAACATAGTAAATATCATAGACATGTCTGGTATTACCATAACCATTATGAACCACACAATAAAATTAACACAATATTATAAAATTGGCGTAATTGTTTATTTTATTTAACCAATAACAATATGAGGTCTGATATTGTTATATAGGGTCTGAATATATTTACCTGTGTTATTTTATAAAAGCCATGCCCCTTAACAAGGCCACTCCCACTTTTGCCAAGATCTGCCATCCATGAATCACCCTGTGAAGGGCTCTCCCAGGTTGATGTCTCTGTAGTCCTTTTATATAATGTTGCTAATTTCAGGACTGAAGGTAGAGAATGTGGACACTAAAGGAATGTTTTTTAAGCTGTTGCCGTCTACACTGTGTTCCAAATTATTATGCAAAAAGTGTTTAGGAGTGATAAGGTAAGAATTTTTTTGTTTGTCAGTTAAACTCATTGATGGTGATGTGTGTCAGGGCTCTTTATATCACTGAAAGCAATTGCAGACACCTGTGCTAATTAGTTTGGCAGGTGTGTCCAATTAAAGGCAAGACTACTTAAGAAGGCTGTCCCACATTATTAAGCAGCCTACATATTCAGCCAAAATGGGAAAGAAAAAGGATGTGTCGGCTGCTGAGAAGCAACAAATTGTGGAGTGTTTAGGTCAAGGCATGACTACAATCAACATTGCCAAGACACTTCATCGTGATCATCGCACAATCAAGAAGTATGTAGCTGATTCACAGCACACACGTGTGCGTGCTGATAAGGGAAAATTGAGGACTCTTTCCAACAGGCAATTACGTCAGGTTAAAAGAGCAGCTTCAAAAATGCCTTGTCATAGCAGCAGACAAGTTTTTGAAGCTGCTGCTGCCTCCAACGTCCCCCCGAACAACAAGATGCAGGGTCCTTCAGAGGTTTGCAGCTGTGCGTAAGCCATCCTGTCGACCTCCTCTATCCACTGCACACAAGCAGAAACGGCTCCAGTGGGCCAAACAATACATGAAGACTGACTTCAAAACTGTTTTGTTCACCGATGAGTGCCGTGCAACGCTCGATGGTCCAGATGGATGGAGTGGAGGATGGCTTGTTGAAGGACACCCCATGCAAACACGGCTACGGCGCCAACAAGGAGGAGGTGGAGTAATGTTTTGACCTGGAATCATGGGGAGAGAGATTGTCGGCCCCTTTAGGATCCCTGAAGGGGTAAAGATGAACTCCATAATGTACAGTCATGGCCAAAAGTTTTGAGAATGATACAAATATTAATTTTTACAAAGTCTACTGCTTCAGTTTTTCTAATGGCAATTTGCATATACTCCAGAATGTTATAAAGAGTGATCAGCTTAACAGCAATTACTTGCAAAGTCAATATTTGCCTAGAAAATGAACTTTATCCCCCAAAACACATTTCAACATCATTGCAGCCCTGCCTTAAAAGGACCACCTAACATCGTTTCAGTGATTGCTCCATTAACACAGGTGTGGGTGTTGATGAGGACAGGGCTGGAGATCAATCTGTCATGATTAAGTAAGAATGACACCACTGGACACTTTAAAAGGAGGCTGGTGCTTGCCATCATTGTTTCTCTTCTGTTAACCATGGTTATCTCTAAAGAAACACGTGCAGTCATCATTGCACTGCACAAAAATGGCCTAACTGGGAAGAGTATTGCAGCTAGAAAGATTGCACCTCAGTCAACAATCTATCGCATCATCAAGAACTTCAAGGAGAGAGGTTCCATTGGTGCCAAAAAGGCTCCAGGGCGCCCAAGAAAGACCAGCAAGCGGCAGGACCGTCTCTTAAAAGTGTTTCAGCTGCGGGATCGGGCTACCAGCAGTGCAGAGCTTGCTGAGGAATGGCAGCAGGCAGGTGTGAGTGCATCTGCACGCACTGTGAGGCGGAGACTCTTGGAGCAAGGCCTGGTCTCAAGGAGGGCAGCAAAGAAGCCACTTCTCTCCAGAAAAAACATCAGGGACAGACTGATATTCTGCAAAAGGTACAGGGAGTGGACTGCTGAGGACTGGGGTAAAGTCATTTTCTCTGATGAATCCCCTTTTCGATTGTTTGGAACATCTGGAAAACAGCTTATTCGGAGAAGAAGAGGTGAGCGCTACCACCAGTCTTGTCTCATGCCAACTGTAAAGCATCCTGAAACCATTCATGTGTGGGGTTGCTTCTCAGCCAAGGGAATCGGCTCTCTCACAGTCTTGCCTAAAAACACAGCCATGAATAAAGAATGGTACCAGAATGTCCTCCAAGAGCAACTTCTCCCAACCGTCCAAGAGCAGTTTGGCGCTCAACAATGCCTTTTCCAGCATGATGGAGCACCTTGCCATAAAGCAAAGGTGATAACTAAATGGCTCAGGGAACAAAACATAGAGATTTTGGGTCCATGGCCTGGAAACTCCCCAGATCTTAATCCCATTGAGAACTTGTGGTCAATCATCAAGAGACGGGTGGACAAACAAAAACCAACAAATTCAGACAAAATTAAAGCATTGATTCTGCAAGAATGGACTGCTATCAGTCAGGATTTGGTCCAGAAGTTGATTGAGAGCATGCCAGGGAGAATTGCAGAGGTCCTGAAGAAGAAGGGTCAACACTGCAAATATTGACTTGCTGCATTAACTCATTCTAACTGTCAATATAAGCTTCTGTTACTCATAATATGAATGCAATTATATTACTGTATGTGATAAAAACTTCTGACAAACACACATAAAAACCAGAGGGCAGCAGATCATGTGAAAATATAATATTTGTGTCATTCTCAAAACTTTTGGCCATGACTATATGTGGAGTTTCTCAAACAGCACTTCCTGCTATGGTTCAAGAAGAAGAACCATGCATTCCGCAGAAAGATCATTTTCATGCATGATAATGCACCGTCTCATGCTGCAAATAACACATCTGCATCTCTGGCTGCTATGGGCATAAAAGGGGACAAACTTATGGTGTGGCCCCCATGCTCCCCTGACCTCAACCCCATTGAGAACCTCTGGAGCATCATCAAAAGGAGTGTCTATGATGGCGGGAGGCAGTTCACATCTAAGCAACAGCTCTGGGAGGGTATTCTGTCCTCATGCAAAACAATTGAAGCAGAAACCATCCAAAAACTGACAAATTCAATGGACGAGAGAGTTCAGAAGCTTCTTTCGAACAAGGGGTCCTATGTGCAAATGTAACATCACCTCAAATAAAGTTTTGGCTTGAAAACTGTTTGATTTCAGTTTGTAATAACCTGCTAATGCTTATAATTTCACAATGACCATTTTTTTGTTCTTAATAAAAATGAAAAGGTTGCAAATTCTGCTGTGCATAATAATTTAAAACATGCATTTTGAGTGGTTTTTTTTTTTTTTAAATATACTGTTATCATGGGCAGTTTGTTCAAAAACCTTTCAATTATACTCGAATAGTTGATGACTGGAAAATTACAATGACTGCAATTCATATAGGTAATTTTGGAAAATATGAGAAAATGTTATTTGCATAATAATTTGGAACACAGTGTATTCATTGTTTGTACTTGCTCTTTATTTCTAGTGAAAATATGTTTGGGATTAACCCTATCTAAAAACTTTTTGTACATCTGTTCCCACTGTGGGCCAACCATGTTACTCTTAGTAACTATTCTTCTCAATTGAAGAAGCTGACTAAGTGGCAACAATTTTAGCATTGCTTTCACATGTCCCCTTTCAAAATTTAAGAAATTGCTCTTGTAGGTTTCTTAAAAGAACAAATCAGTTAAAGGGTTACCGTCAACCAAATGATATTGATTATCCAGAAAATGTAAAGAAGAATCAGCAAATACCACTGAATTTTTTTTTATCTCAGGGCAAAGAGCATTCAAAAAACAACTAAACTCCTGTTATTATTCAACAGTGATGGTCCACATAAGGAAGAGATCATCTATATATCGCCACCATTGTAGCCCTTGTCCAAAAAGGGTGGGACACTCTGCTTTGTCCTGAACAATTGGTCTTAGCTTTGTCCCTGATAAGAAGGAGGGCTTCGTGGAGTTGTAAGGTGGTTATATAAATACGTTCCCCTCACTGCTTAGAGTCTGTATCAGGATGTCTACCTTTTATAAATGCTGCTGACAATGCTATGCTTTCTCTTTGAGAAGTGGAAGGAAAGCCTATGTACAGCCTAAATGATTTTACTCTGGGTACAGCAGAAGCTGTACTGTATTGCCTGGGCTTGGATGACTAACGGAGCTTCACTGGAATGACATGCACCGACCTATATAGTTTTTAAACACATTTTTAAATGGCAATACATTACTAAGCTAATAAACTACTATTATTATTACTAACACTAAAATGCATATTTAGATAGCACAATCCCTTTAATGGAGAATGGTTTTTTGTCTATTGTCTTGCGAACATAGCCCTCAATCCCAGTGTGTGAATTGACTATTTCTTTGTAATGTATCTTTTTTGTCAGTACTTGAACCCTACAAATTGTACAGTGCTGTGGAATATGTTGGCGCTATATAAATAAAATGTATTATTATTATTATTATTATTATTATTAGTTGTGTGCTAGGTTGGGGATTTATTCCGATCAGACTATTGTGGGATATTCAGAAAACTACCTTAAGGAATATGCTTGGAATATGCTAAGGTTCACAGAAATAAAGCAAAAGCAGTCAACTGCAAAGATGACTATTATATAAAACAGGTAATATTACAAATGTGTACAATCCTTTATGTATTTTATGTAATAAAAGTTATGAAGTGTGTGAGATTCTGCAGTCAAACACATTTATGATAATAATAAACCCTGCTAAGCCATCAGTCTAACAGCTTCCTAGTTGTTATAAAATAATAAATAAGGAATGGTTAAATCAAGCCAACTACAATAAATCATATTAATAAAATTCCATTGGTAAAAATGTCCTACTTTCATTGTCAATTCTACACCATCTGTTTCAGCTGTAAGTCTGAGCTGTGAGTCCTTCCCAGGGGAAATAGCAGTGGCTAAGTTATTCAATTAGAATAGCATTATTGTCCAGCCACCTTGGAGAATTGAGCTGATGATGTTGTGATAACTACAGTTTACATTCCACATTGTCTCACAGGCCACTTGCTTTACTCTGGAAACTTGGTGAAGAGCTCATTAGATCAAAGGTGATCAATTGGAAATATGACTGATTTCTGATACCTGACTGAAAATCTATTTATTTCAATATTCTTTGTTGAACCTCAGCTCTATGCACCTTCATCTGTACTCACATAAGCTTGTGTGACTTGAAAGTAATCAATTGCATGATCCATTCCAAGAACATGGCTAGATGTGATCTGACTGCATATGTACTACCGTAGGTTGGTGCTCCTGAGTATGCAGAATCATGAGCCAAAAGTGATATGTTGTTATGTTATACAAAGGTTTCTTCAGTCTTCTAAACCTGTGGCTCTCACCATTACAGTATTTCTCAAGTTTGTCATACCTGCCAGTATTAATAAAGTACCAAAAAGTGAAACTTTGGGCAAATTTTCATAACTAGAAAAAATGGACTCTCACTCTAACTCTTTCTCTCTAATCCAAGCGAAGGAAAGAGTTGTCTCAGGAGCTTAGAAAGAAAATTATAGACAAGCATGTTAAAGGTAAAGGTTATAAGAGCATCTCCAAGCAGCTGGATGTTCCTGTGACTACAGTTGCACATATTATTCAGAAATTTAAGATCCATGGGATTGTAGCGAACCTCCCTGGACGTGGCCGCAGAAGGAAAATTGATGACAAATCAGAGAGAGGGATAATACGAATGGTAACAAAAGAACCCAGAAAAATTTCTAAATAGATTAAAGGTGAACTTCAAGCTCAAGGAACATCAGTGTCAGATCACACCATCCGTCGTGGTTTGAGCCAAAGTGGACTTCATGGGAGACGACCAAGGAGGACACCATTGTTGAAAACAAATCATGAAACAGCCAGACTAGAATTTGCCAAACTACATGTTGACAAGCCACAAAGCTTCTGGGAGAATGTCCTATGAACAGATGAGACAAAAATCGAAATTTTTGGTAAGGCACATCAGCTCTATGTTCACAGTTGGAAAAATTAAGCATATCTTGAAAAGAACACTGTCCCTGCTGTAAAACATGTAGGAGGCTCTGTTATGTTCTGGGGCTGCTTTGCTGCATCTGGCACAGGGTGTCTTGAATCTGTGCAGGGTACAATGAAATCTCAAGACTATCAAGGGATTCTAGAGAGAAATGTGCTGCCCAGTGTCAGAAAGCTTGGTCTCAGTCGCAGGTCATGCGTCTTGCAACAGGATAATGACCCAAAACACACAGCTAAAACACCCAAGAATGGCTAAGAGGAAAACATTGGACTATTCTGAAGTGGCCTTCTATGAGCCCTGACCTAAATCCTATTGAGCATCTTTGGAAGGAGCTGAAACATGCCCTCTAGAAAAGGCACCCTTCAAACCCAAGACAACTTGACCAGTTTGCTCATGAGGAGTAGGCCAAAATACCTGTTGAGAGGTGCAGAAGTCTCATTGACAGGTACAGGAATCGTTTGATTGCAGTGATTGCCTCAAAAGGTTGTGCAACAAAATATTAAGTTAAGGGTACCATCATTTCTGTCCAGGCCTGTTTCATGAGTTTTCTTTTTTAAAAAATTCTGTTGAAGCATGGTTGAAAAGCAATGTCTGACTTTCATTTGTTCATTTTCATATAATTTTTATATGGCCATTGTGGGTTTTTCTTTCATTAAACGAGGGGTACCAGCAATTTTGTCCACGTGTGTATATGTAAAGGTCCAATAGATGCATGTCCCACGTCTGAGAACCCTACAGGGTAGAGCAACTGCAGTAAGAGGAAAGGTGGCCACGTATTTACTGCTATCAGACTTAAGAGAATAGCTGAACCTCCCCACTCGGGATATTCTTGGAGCTCCTATAGCAGTGAATGGAGAGAACTGTGTATGCACAACCTCCTCACCTCTCGCTGCAGCCAAGAGACAGGGAGACCCTCAATCTTGAGATTTATCCGGCATATATGCCATAAAAGCCCTAGATGGGATTACCCTTTTAACCCCTGTTGTGGGCAAAATATTTGAATGATTTATAAAAAATGTTATCCCTGAGTATCTGAATGGTAATAATCTTATCACACAGCATCAGCATGGGTTTATGAGGATTTGGTCTAATCTGATGCTCTACTATAAGGAGGTAAATTCCACACTGGACCTGAGGAAGTCAGTGAATGTTGTGCACCTGGACTTTGAAACTATATCACATAAAAGGTTTAATACATACAATGAAAATGTTCTGACTAGGAAACAAAATGTGTAAATAGGTTAACATTTGACCCAGGGATAGCAAAGAGTGGGTGGCTATTAATGATACCCACCCAGATTAAGTGGGTATTTATAGAGCAGAATTTCAGTATTTGCTGTAAGTATAAGCTCTGCATAGTATTACAGAGGGATTCAGGAAAACGTGGACTGAAAAATGGCAAGTGAAGTTTAATGTAGATACATATAAAGTAATGGGTGGAGCAGGGTGAACTTTTAATATGTTACTACACAGGTTGCAGAGTGTTTTTGGCAAATGAAAAGAGTATTAAGGTAATCCTTTAAGCAAGCATGCTTTGTACATCTGGATTGCTCTGTGGCTGCCGCCATCAACACAATATTTTCTTATTTCCTTCCACTCCATCTATCTGCACTACTTTGACTTTTTTTTTTATATCACTAGGCTCAGACTAAGGTTCCCATCAGATCGGATTTAAAAAAAAAAAAAATAGCCATCCATTTACTTAGTGATCAGTGTTAACAAAGTAACCAAAAAAACAGATTGTTTCTGGATGGACACAAAAATATAGTATACCATACTTTTGTGTCCATCCAAAAAAATCGACAGAAATGGATGGATTTTTTTTTTTTGTTAAACATTGATCTGTATGTAAATGGATGGCCATATGTTTGTGTCTGGTTTCTGCATCTGTTAAATGGATCTGCTGAATGAATGTAAAAAAAATTATTTGAATGGAGCCTAAATCTGCCATAGTAAGAGTGGGTCCACACAGGGGCAAATTGGCCATGTACAGGTGCATCTCAATAAATTAGAATATCTTTGAAATATTTATTTATTTCAGTAATTAGATTAAAAAAGTGACCTCCTATATTTTCTATATTCTTTACACACAGAGTGTTCTATTTCAAGTGTTTTATTTCTTTAAATGTTGATTATGGATTACAGCTAATGAAAACCCAAATCTAAGAAAATTTGAATATTGTAAAAAATGTCAGTATTGTAAATTCAGTGTGTCACCTGCCAAGGTTTCCTAAGCGTTTAAATGGTCCCTCAGTCTGGTTCAGTAGGACACACAGTCATGGAAGACTGCTGATTATGAATTGAATTACTGAAATGAATGAACGTTTCAAAGATATTCTAATTTATTGAGATGCATCTGTCAAATTTATTGAGATGCACCTGAAAATTCCCGGTGGCTGACTGGGACATGGGCCGGCAAATTACCCTGACTATTGCTGCAGAGTGCAGCTCGGCAGCCCCTGCTCTATACCTCCAGAGTGGAGGCCACACTGAGAGTTCTGTTCGGACCGCACAGATCCTAACTGAAACTGCCATTATACACTGGGGTCTCTAATATGCTGAGGCCCAGGGGAGGTGCCAAATATACTAAATAGTGTTACTCACCTTTCAAATTTGGGTCTTCCGGCCTAATTCTGGTCTTAGAGACATCATGAATGACGTCAGAGCCGTCGAACGTCACGTGGGAAACTGACGTCATTCATGACATCTCTAAGACATGAAGATACCGGAAGACGGGCGCCGGAGCCAGGAGAGGTGAGTCACACTGTTTATTATGTTTAATCACTTCCCCAGGGCCTCCGATCATTATACTCTGAAGTCTGAAGGGGCCACTATAGGCCATTATAGTGTGTGAAGGGGCCACTATGGGACATTATACTGTGTGGAGGGGCCATTATGGGACATTATAGTGTGTGAAGGGGCCACTATGGGACATTATAGTGCAGGGGTTGGCAACTCTTTTTGTTCAGAGTGCCAATTTAAATTAAAAAAAAAAAATCAAAGATGAGGTACTCGGAGTGCCGGACAATAACTGTAAGGCTGACGACACCTACACTAAAAGTCATATAGCACAAACCATAACCTAGAGGTGCTGTCATACTGTGCTCCCAGCCACATGCATTTACCACTATTTGACTTGATGCACCTGTACTTTTCCATTAGAAGCAATGTAAGTACATGTGTAACCCACAATTAGTGGTAAATTTATATGACTGGAAGCAGAATGAGGTAACACCTGTAGGATGGTGACACACTATGTACCTGGATGATGCATCCAGTCCCCGGCCGTTGGTACTTTCACTTTTCTGTAAGTGAAACGCGGATTAATTTCAGCCACTTTTAATTCCTGGAGGTGCGGTAACAGCAAAACCCCAGCCAGGAATTAATAAGTATCACACTTACCTCAAAGTGACAGCACTGGTGCCCGGGGACTGGATTTGGCTATAGCCGCACCTGGGTACACAGTGTGTCACCACCCGAAAAGAAACACCCTAAGGCTAAGGTCCCACACAACTTTTTTTGTTGCATATTTTGCTGCTTTTTTCTGAGCCTAAACCAGGAGTGGATTGAGCAGAAGGGAGACATATAAGAACTTCCTTTATATTTCCTATTCCTTTTGTAGCCATTCTTGGCTTTGGCTAAAAAAAAACGCCGCAAAACCTCGGGCCTCAGCCTTAGGATTCCTGCACACAAACGTCATGGATGTGGTTTTCAATGACCTATACATTAAAAATTAATTGACAGAGCCACAAATGCAGACAAATATAGGATCTGCTCCATAATTTGCAGCTCTTCAATTTGGCCCGGACACACAGCCGCAAAGAGAACGGCTGTGAGTATGGGCCCATTGAAATGAATAGTGCAAGTGTATAAGATATTCACTCTTTCTATATTCTCAGGGGCTAGTGCCAGAAGATGCTTTATACAATATCATCCATTAAAATGAATAGGTCCGTACTTTTATCCACAATTGTGGATAAAAAGTATGGTCACGTGCATTACAGTTTAGAAACTCCATGTGCCTCATATTAATAGCAGTTAACCCTATCATGTCCCTCACATTAACCCCTGTGTGCTTTACATAAGGGTTATTGATATGTGAGACATATGGAGATTATAAGTAAATATCTTCATTATTGAGGTCCTTTATTAGTACCTCCATATGGGACATTGTACTATGTGGAGGGTCCACAATAGGACATTATAGTGTGTGGATAGACCACTATAGGACATTATACTGTGTGGAAGAGCCACTATGGGACATTATACTGTGTGGAGGGGGCAATATAGGACATTATAGTGTGTGGAGGGGCCACTATGGGACGTTTTACTGTGTGGAGGGACCACGATAGGGCATTATACTGTGTGGAGGGGCCACTATAGGGCATTATAGTGTGTGTGGGATCACTATAGGGGAATATAGTTTGTGGAGGGGCCACTATGAGACATTAAACTGTGTGCAGGGGCTACTATAAGACATTATATTGTGTGTAGGCCACTATGGGAACTTATGCTATGTGAAGGGGCCACTATGGGACATTATACTGTGTGAGGGCCAATATTGGACATTAAACTGTGTGCACTATGGAACATTATTCTTAAAGAGGACCCCACATGACAGCTGAGGCCAATTAGTCAGTCGCTGGAGAGGGACCAGTGATGTCACTCACATATGTCACCAATCCCTCTCCAGCTACTAATTTCAGGAGCTGTAGTTTTGTGGTTTTTGGCTACAATTCAACAAAGCTCTCTAGCTTTTGACTACAGTTGCTTTTGTCTGCAGGTGTTCTGCTGGACTTTGCATACTAAAATGTGATCATAGAGCCAGTAGATCTCGATATACCCATCGACTCAGCAACTCCTGTGATAGACACTCCTACCAGGAGCATACCAAGAATCAAAACATCTATTAGACCTTGGAGGATATGTTACCAAAATAACACATTAATTGAAAAATATTTAATAATTATCTTTATTAGTATAAAATATCATGTCATAATAAAAATACAAATGACAAACAATGACACCACAACACAATATAACCAATAAAAACATATGGCAAGGGGGAGAAACTTGCCCAGACCAGATCAAATTACAACCACTGGCACCTTGCCCAAAAATATGTGTCTAATATAATAAAGGCAAAATCTCAAAAATATATGACATAGGTGGCAAAGATACACACAGGGTCATAAATCAGTCATACATTCAATGATAAGTATCATACTAACCCATATGAAGTGAAACACAGTTTAGGCAGTCCCCGTCACCCACTCTAATGAACATTTCGAGTGTTTTCTTCAGATCGTGAGGTAGACAATTCAACAAATCTCTCTAAATTTGGGCCACAACTGCTTCTGTCTGCGGGTGTTTTGCTGGACTTTCACATACTGAAATGTATGGAGCCAGTAGATCTCAACACACCCATCAACTCAGCAGCAACTCCTGTCACAGATGCCCCTACCAGGTGCACACCAACAATCTGAACAGCACAAGTATTAAAGTTTATCAACAGTGATATCAACTTCGTGACTGAATAAAAACGGGGGTATTACCATAATGGCAAGTGTGTCAGGAAGTGTTAAACATGATTATGCAAAAATAAGGGCATTCCAGTTAATTTGTCCAACTCCTATATTTATCACAATTTATTGACTTCTATAGTTGACTGTAAATATACAATAATCATTGTGTTATTGTTAATTTCACCGAAAATGTAAATTATAATATGTCCATTTTAATCTATAAACCTAGTATAACAATTTTCCTATGTAGAATATTCTACCCTCCATACTGACCTAATTTAACAATGTCATTAACGTTCCTCGGAGTGGTTATAACCGTAGGCTATTTCTTTGCTCTTGTGACTGGACAACTTTATATTCAGAACAGGTTTGCTAGTGTCTTTTCTAAATCATGGGGATATTGTAATCTTATCTCCTAATAATTATCCTATTTGGGTTTTCTGGTAATTCTGGGAGGTTTGGGATATTCAAAAGCTTTGGTCCATATGGGTTACAGGGAATGATAAGTATGATGAAAAATGTCCATGGACAATGGTCTCTACTTAAAGGGTGTGTGTTTTCATACAATGACTTATTTTTAAATCAAAGTTTTATTTTAAACCTAATTTTTAAAAATTTTGATGATAATGATTTTTTAAATCTATTTTAACAAATCCTAAAATCCTTTAGCTTACACTATGCCTACTACACCTGATAATAGACTGATACTTGTGTTGTAGGATATTTCTTTGTAACTGTCATTTCATTATTGGAAAAGGCAAGATTATAATAATACATATCATCTATATAACATAAGGACCACCAAAGACAATAACTGATGGACAAGGCTTCTTCTCCTTCACTGCAAAGGTCACAAAGCATGTCTAGAAAGCTTTACATTAGACCTCAACATCTACAGTATATGAGGCTGCTGTAAAGCAGATCTCTAAATGCTGCTAACAGAAGCGCAGGCAAGATGGAAGCCCTCAAAAAACATTTACAGAATATAGATTTTCAACATCAGCAATGAGGAATTAAAACATATTAGACCAAGTAAAAGTTTCACAAACTGTTTTTAACCCTTTAATGACGAGTCAATTTTTTCATATTTTCCTTCGCTGCCTTCCAAAATTCAGAACTTCTTTATTTTTCTGTTGACATAGCTAAGTTAGGGCTTATTCTTTGGGTGTCTAGTTATACTTTCATTTAGCACCATTTTGGGGTACATATAATGTTTTGATTAGCTTTTATTAACCTTTTTAGGGGTTAAACCCCCCTCCAATTCTATCATTTTTTTTGCATTTTCTTGTAATGCAGTGTTCACTCTGCATTAAAAATTACATGGCAACTTTGTCCACCGGGTCATTATTATTACAGTGATACCATTTTTATATTGGTTTTATTATGTTTTACTGCTTTTACAAATAAAATGTCACTTTTTGAAAATGAATGATTTTCCTGGGGTCACCATATTCTGACACCTATAACTTTTTTACTGTTTTGTTGAAGGAGATATATAAGGGATCTTTATGTGCAGGGCATTTATACTTTTTATTGGTATCAATGTTTGGTATGTGTCACTTTCTATTACTTTTTATTGGTTTTTTTTTTTGGAGGTGAACAAAATATGTTAATTTGTGCATTGCGGTATAAATTTTTTAACGGCATTCATCATATAGGTAAAGCTATTTTTGTATAGTGGGGGCTTATACGCACATGGGGATACCTAACATGTTTGTTATTTTTTGTTTGCATTATATGTTTTTTAAATATAAATGTAGGTTTTTTTGAACCTTTTATTAATTGTTTAATCTTAATTCTTTATTTTAAACTTTTTGAACATTTTTTTTACTTTTTACTGTCCCACAAGGGGACTTGAACCTAGGATTTCTAACCCCTAGTCAATGTACTGCAGCACATTACACATTGGTTCACTATGAGAGCTGTACATAGGCAGTCAGGAGGCCGTTGCTTGGCCTCCTGACTGCCATGACAACTCCTTGGATCTGAGGGTTGGCGGAGGGGGCTATCATGTGACTCCAGCGGCTAGTCCTGGACCTCAGCTGTATAACACAGCTGATGCCGGAACTAATGCCTCAGGCACAGCTCCTGTGCCCATGGCATTACAGTGCAATATTATTACAGCTCTGAGCATTAACTATATGCTCAGTGCAATGTGATAGTATGGCGCAGAGCAGGAATGGGTTAATTAGTAAAACAAATATATAGTGAATACATTCCCTTTAAAATGACAAGTTCATAATATCCATGTAGTTCATTGGTGTAACAATATGACTATGCTAGGTGAGATAACTACTACATTTTGTTCTCTCGCATGATTTTCATTGATGAAAAACACATAAAAACCAAACTAATGTTTTGCCATGAAGATTGTTAATAAAGTTTGAATCTTTCAAGGATGCTTAGCAAATGGAAAGTATTCCACAACGCACTTACAAACCACTATAAAAGACATAATATACGGTATTATATCTGCAGCTGAAGGCACTTCTCGCATGACACAAAGAGCGTTTGTTATCTGTAGCTTTAGTGACATTCAAAAGAGAGTGAAGTATATTACATGCTGTTTATTTCATGTGAGGAAAATTAGCCACAACATAAAAGATCATAATAGGTAATATAATAGTAAAAATGATTTCTTGCAAGGAATCATTTTCAAGACTCTTATTTTAAGGAAAATTAGAAGGATTAGCTGGATTCTTGCATAGGAAAGCAATGCCAGCAGCCCTTCCCCTTGCCCTAAACATTCACAGAACGATTTAAAGCAGGAGTGTCCAGCCTTTTGGAGTCACATTGGAAGAAGAAGAGTTACAGATGTGTGAGGGGCTGAGGTGTGAAAGCAGCTTTAATGATCAAATAAGAATGTTTACCTGGCTTCTAAATAACATTAGACGCCTAATATTGCAATAGCGTGTTGAAATATTATTGATAATTGCTGCCACGCCAAGTTACCATGAGCACATATAACGTATGATGGTGTCATTTCTACTGTCTGCACTTGGAAGATAACACACATTGGCAGCCGCACAGCGCTGTAAATCTGAAGCTATGCCTACATTTGTGAGCATGCCTACAAATAGCGAGAGTGTACATATGTTTATATTAAGTGACACTGCGACACATAATCACAAAACATTAAAGCATGATTTCATCTATCTTACATTATTTCTCTCGCCGTGCTAATGGGGAATGCTCTAGCACACCCTATAAATGTAATGATTTTCTTTGGTTTATACCACACAAGAATCACTGACACCAGTTTTGATGATCCTCATGATTTCAGTCGATTAATCAGATAGCCACAGCTTTCTAGCAGTTTATTTTTCATTTCATTTCATTGGATTGTAGGTTTATTTTTATATATTGTTTTGACACTGTTTTTGTATAAGTGCATTGCATTTATATAAAATTTGGGAAAAAAATGAGGGAAATAAAAATGCCAAAAAGTTATTCATGACATTATTTTCAATTATTTTCAGTTTTATGGCTTAAAACATAGAGTATAACACTCTCAGGGCTCCTAGCAACTTAGCTATCCAATTTCTAACTCTCTAAGGCAAACACAGTGAAGTTATGTCAAAGTGACGTCATGATGTTAGGCATGCTCATGTGACCGCTGGTGGCCCAATCACAGGCCTCAGCGGTGACCCCAGGCACATGACGTCAGAGGAGAGGAGGCCCAAAAGAGGTAATGGAAGGTGAGTATGAATGTTTTATTTATTTTTGTTACCTCTGCTGGGCCTCCACCTATTATACTCTGGGGTCTGACCCCAGAGTATAATGTGGTGACCATTTTAGTTCGTCCAAGACGAATCTCCACTTGTTCTGTTTCATAAAAAAATTATAATTTGGAATATTTGGGATGAATCCAGCTTGGTTCAAATCAGTTCACCCATCTCTATTAGATCTTTATCTATCCCCAAAGAAAGCATGCAATGATATTAAAAAATGTTAAAGAGCAATCCATGCCTGGATTTACCCCTTTATGGCTTTGTTCATGGTTAAGAGAACTGGGAGCAAAAAAAGAAAAATAATTATTGGGTAGCTAAAGGAATCTATCATATTTGCCTATAATAGAAGGTAGGGAATTTTGAAATTTCTCAAGTTTTCAGCTGGATAAAGACTTGAGCTAAAGAGATCAGTTTTGGTATTTACAGCTGAATTCTGCTTGTAACCAACAGCAAAAGTGAAATAAACTTCAGCCCCTTTCTTAGTCTATACTTTACAGAATCTATTAGCTTTAACTTGTGAAAAAAATGGTAGAAGGTGTACAACCAGGTGATATTTGGCATGGAGTGTATCATCATCCACAAAGTAATAGAAACGATAAACTTACACAATTTATGATTGTTCATGAGTTTTATTTTTCACCAAAATGTTTTAAAAATATAGTGATAAGACAAGCAGACCTTTGTAGAAAGTATCCAGGCCCCGAAGCTGATTTCACCGTATATAGCACTATCCCAAATTAATTAATTATTTGCAGGAGGTGATATTATGTGCAGAAGATACTATATATTATGTCCAAAGATTTAAGACACATGACACAATAAGGAAAATTTTGGTGCATTTTTTTTTGTAGAAAACTAAGCCAAATAAAAGGTGTTTTAAAGTTAGTTTAGATAGACTAGCTAGATTTTACAGAATTAGACACTTTGATAAATCAGGCACAGTTCAAGATTGTCTGTAACTTAGACAGTATTAGTAAATATGCCCCACTATATCTAGAGAGTAGTTTGTCTCAACTGGTTGTGAAAGTTGTCCGCATTGTATACCAAAGAAGGTAAATATATACCTATGCATGAAGAAAACCTTGTACAGTAACTTTGCTTTAATGTGTAACTCACATTTCATTGAATTTTTATTTATTTTTTGGTATTGTGTCAGGGGTTGGGGGGAAAACATTTTTGTAATATATTTTATTAACCTATAAAACTTCCTTTTAACCCCTTAACGCATTTTCACGTACATGTACATCAGGGAATATGGTTAGTAACCGTATCCCCACGTACATGTACATGATGGTGATCGTGCTGTATCTGACAGTCAGGCTCCCGCTGCAACAGTGGGGACGGTGATAACACTGATCCCCGCCATTTAACCCTTAAGATGCCGCGGTCAATAGTAACCACGGCATCTTAGGTGTTTCTCAGCAAAAGTGAAAGCCGCGGGCAGCATCGGGAGCGGGGAGTTAGCAGTAATTGACTGCTAACACCCTGCTCCTTAACCCGCAATCGGAGCTGAGCGCCAATCAGGGGTTTTAACCCCTTGGATGCCGTAGTCATGCAAAATGTCCCCCTTGGCACCACCCGCAGCGAGATTGGGGTGTGCCCATATGTATCTTCTGCAGCCTGGGGTCTGGCCAGTGACTCCAGGCTGCCTGGAGCCCCCAGTGCCTGGTTTATCCTGCCAAGTGGTGAGGAAGTCACTAAAAAGTAAAAAAAAAAAGTTGAAAAAAATTGTGATCTGTATGAAAAAAATAATTAATTAATCAAGCAAAGAAATAATGATTTTTTTTTCCATCTCGCCTTAAAAAAATGCTATAAAAAATTATGAAAAAGTCATATGTACCCCAAACAGTGCCACTAAAAAGCACAGATCGTCCCGCAAAAAAAAAAAAAAGCCCTCAACCAACTCTGTCAACCGAAAAAAAAAAATTGCTACACATCTCAGAAGATGGCAATGCAAAAATAATTGATTTCTTTCCCTAAATGTTTTTTTGTTCTGCAAGATTAGTAACGCATAAAAAAAAAAATATAAATGAGGTATCGCTGTAATCGTACCAACCCGCAGAATAAAGATAACATGCTGTACACTGCATGGAAAAATAAATAAAAGGTAAAAAGCAATACCGGAATTGCTGGGGGTTTTTTTAATCCACCAAGAAAGAGTTAATAAAATGTATTCTATAAGTTATAAGAACCCAGAAATGGTGTCATTACAAAATACATCTCCCACCACAAACAACAAACACTCATATGGCTACATCACCAGAAAAAGTAAAAAAAAATATAGCTTGTATAATGTGAAGACAAAAACCCCAAAAAATCGCCAAATCATTAAAACAAATCTGGCTACGGCATGAAGGGAATGTATCAGCTGTGTGAGTGTATATCAGGCACCCTAAATTTAGAGCTTACAAGGAAAAAGACAATAGAAGTGACCCCCAGAGTGACCCCCCCCCCCAATTATAAGAGCTACTGGGGATATAGTGGGAATTTGGTGTTCCCAATGTACTCTGCATAGCATACATATTCACTCTTCACCATCCGCTGTGCATTCACATCTGGGATACTAATGCTCCCTACACCCCTTGATAAATTCTTTGAGGGGTGCTGTTTTCAAAATGGGGTCGTTCCCTAGGGGATTCCACTTTACTGGTACTTTAGAGGTTCGGCAAACAAGATATGGCGTCCAGATACCAAACTTCTAAATATACACTTCAAAAGCCACATAGTGCTCTATCTCTTCTGTGCCCTGCTTTGTGCCCAAACTGCAGTTTATACCAACATGTATGACAATGTTGTAGCCAGGATAACGTACTTAATGTCATATGTGGTATAAACCGCTGTTTGGGCACAGAAGGGGAGCACTATTTTGGTTTTTGGAGCACACATTTAGATGGTTTGGTTTTTGGACACCATTATACTTTTGCAGAACCCTGAAATGCCAGTAAAGTGGAATCCCCTGACACATGACCCCATTTTGGAAACTACACCCCTGAAGGAATT
Source organism: Leptodactylus fallax (assembly GCA_947044405.1). NCBI lineage: Eukaryota > Metazoa > Chordata > Amphibia > Anura > Leptodactylidae > Leptodactylus > Leptodactylus fallax. Next base: position 3,210,753 of record CAMRHE010000202.1, read on the forward strand.
TATCCAGGGGTACAGTGAGCATTTTTAACCCCCAAGTGTTGCCTTAATTAATTTTCCAGAAAGGAATAAGCAGCTGATGGTGAAAGGTGAAAATGGCAATTTTTCCAGGAATACGTCATTTCAGTGCGTAATATATTGTGCCCAGCTTGTATCAGAGATGACTGCTCCAAAAGCTGTTGTGCCCGGGATACCCACTTAACAGTTTTTGGAGTGTGTGTCTCTGCTGACACAAGTTGGGCACTGAAATGGCGTATCCATAGAAAAAGTTCACTTTTCATTATCAGCTGCGCATTCCTTTCATCTTTAAATGAATGCAACGCTCAAGGGTTAAAAATGCTCACTACCTCACTTGATAAATCCCTTGAAGGGTGTACTTTCCAAAGTGGCGTTATGTGTCTTCGGGTTCTACTTTACTGCCAAATCAGGGGCTCTGCAAAAGTGGCATGACGTCCAAAAACCAAACTGTGCTCCAAAAACCAAAATAGAGCTCTTTCCCTTCTGTGCCCGGCTGTTCCCAAACAGCAGTTTATACCCACATATGGCATTAAGTACGTTATCTTGGATACATCAGTGTCATACATGTGGGCATAAACTACTGCTTAGGCACACAGGAGGCGCAGATGTCAAGTAGTGCTATGTGTTTTGGACCGCTGATTTAGATTGTTGGTTTTTGGACACCATGTCACATTTGTAGAGACTCTAAAAATGCCCCTACAAAATGGGGTCACTTCTTGGGGAATTCCAATTCACTGGCACCTCCAGGGATCTGCAAAAACAACATGGCGTCCAGAAAAGCCCTGCTGTGTGCTCAAGCAGCAGTTTACACTCATATATACAATTTCCTTCTACCTGGGATAGCCCACTTAATAGTTTTAGGAGTGCATGTCTCTGATGGCACAAGCTGGGCGCAACGTACTGGGCACCGAAATGGCATATTTCTTTAAAAAATTAAATTTTCATTTTATACATTAATTTTTGGGAAGCAGTCTTGGGCTCAAAATGATAATACCCCTTGATAAATTCCTTGAGGGGTGTAGTTTCTAAAATGGGATCACTTGGGGGTTTCCATTGTATTGGTACTTTAAGGGTTCTACAAATGCGACATGGCACCTGAAAACTATTCCAGCAAAATCTGCCTTCCAAAAGCCAAATAGCGCTCTTTCCATTCTGAGCCCCACTATGTAGCCATACAGCAGTTTACAACCGCATATGGGGTATTTCCGCGTTCAGGAGAAATTGTGTAACAAACTTTGGGGAACTTTTTCTCCTTTATCCTCTTGTGAAAATAAAAAAATTGGGACTAAATTGACAGTTTAGTGGGAAAAAAAGTAATTTTTAGTTTTCACGTCCCAATGTTACGAAAATCTGTGTAACAGCTGTAGGGTCAAACTGCTCATTATATTCCTTGATATGTTCTGTGAGGGGTGTAGATTCCAAAATGGGGTCACTTTTGAAGGTTTCCATTGTATTGGTACTTTAGGGGCTCTGCAAATGCATCACGGCACCTGAAATCTAATGCAGCAAAATCTGCCCTCCAAAAGCCAAATAGTGCTCTTTCCATTCTGAGCCCCATCATGTACCCATACAGCAGTTTACAACCACATACAGTGCCTTGCGAAAGTATTCGGCCCCCTTAAACTTTTCAACCTTTTGCCACATTTCAGGCTTCAAACATAAGGATATAAAATTTAAATTTATTGGTGAAGAATCAACAACAAGTGGGACACAATCATGAAGTGGAACGAAATTTATTGGATAGTTTAAACTTTTGTAAAAAATAAAAAACTGAAAAGTGGGGTGTACCAAATAATTCGGCTCCCTTAAGGTAATACTTTGTAGCGCCACATTTTGCTGCGATTACAGCTGCAAGTCGCTTGAGGTATGTCTCTATCAGTTTTGCACATCTAGAGACTGAAATTCTTGCCCATTCTTCCTTGGAAATCAGCTCGAGCTCAGTGAGGTTGGATGGAGAGCGTTTGTGAACAGCAGTTTTCAGCTCTTTCCACAGATTCTCGATTGGATTCAGGTCTGGACTTTGACTTGGCCATTCTAACACCTGGATACGTTTATTTGTGAACCATTCCATTGTAGATTTTGCTTTATGTTTGGGATCATTGTCTTGTTGGAAGATAAATCTCCGTCCCAGTCTCAGGTCTTTTGCAGACTTCAACAGATTTTCTTCCAGAATGGTCCTGTATTTGGCTCCATCCATCTTCCCATCAATTTTTTTTTTTTAAACTCGTTTTATTGAAGATTGCGTATCAGACACAAGAAAAGGAATCACAACATATACATAACATGTTGCGCACCAAAAAACGAGAGTTTAAATGTAAATTCACTCAACGCACCACATCCCACCTCGCCAGGCCCTCGTCCCATCCGGACCATATAGCGTAGACTCAGTACATAAAGGATATGATCAGGACATGCATAATACTGTATACATCAGTTATGTACAAAACATGCAGTCAATAAGTCAAGGGTAACAACAAGGATACACTCCAAAATGAGAGGTCGTGGATACTCCTGGTGTCTCGCACCCCTCACGGCATCAGTAAATGAATGGCAGAGCGCAATGAGGGAGCCGTATATTGGGTTACCGGAGAATTGCACCATGTTCCCCACACCTTATGGAATTTCTGAGGGCACCCTCTCCCTTTATACACAATCTGGTTATAAGGAAGAACAGTATTAACAAGTTTCTTCCACTGAGATACTGATGGGGGTTTCGGAGCCATCCATCGCAGTGCGATAGCTTTCCTGGCATAGAATAAAGACTCCCTCAAGAGGATTCTAACATGGTGTTGGCATTCTTCTTCATCTAATATGCCGAAAAGGCATATCTCTGGGGTTAATGGTATAGGTTTAGCCAGAACTTCCGCCAGGAGATCCACGACCCCTTTCCAAAAACATTGTATGATCGGACATTCCCAAATCATATGCCAAAAGTCTGACTGTGGACAGGGACACCTAAGGCATCCGGTGTTGGGCAGACGTCCCATTTTGTAGAGACGGGAAGGTGTCAAGTAACATTGGTGTAGAATATATGTTTGAATCAGTTTGTTGTTAGCTGAGGGTGACACATGTTGAGGAGATTCAAGGATGTCTTGAAACATCTCATTTGTGAGAGTTGGGATATTTATGCACCACCGCGTCAGGGCCGGGGCGTCCAATGTGGATACCTTGGCCTGTATCAGATGTGCATATAAAGTAGATATCAAATCCCCAGGGCCCTGTGAGCGAAGTATGCCGATAAGCGGATACTCAGATATATTGTCCAATCGATCTGGCAACTGAGAAGAGAGTGCATGTCTAATCTGTAGATATCTAAAGAACTGCGTTCTAGGGATGCCATAGGAGGAGCTTAGCGAGTCAAACGTTTTAAAAACACCTTGTATGTACAGGTCACTAAGAGAGGACACGCCATATTGCGACCAGGCCCGGGCGCCAGGCAGGGCAAATAACGTCGGCAGACCAGGGTTGTGCCAAAGCGGGGTCTCTGCAGGTATATCAGAATAAGCGGACACCTTTTTCGCCTGACGCCAGACCTGTCCCGCCAGGGCATGGATGGGCAACAATTTCCCCCTGAACAAGGCCACAAATTACGCAGACCCAGGTGGTGAGCCAAATGTGTCTCGGACCCCGGTAGGGGATCAGATGAGAGCCACTTCCTAATGAAACGGAGCTCTCCTGCCAGGTAGTAAAGAAACAGGTCAGGGAGTGATGCACCCCCCGAGCTGCTTCGGTCGTTGTAGAGATGACAACCTAAGCTTAGATCTAGAGTTTCCCCATATAAAGAAGATAATGAGGGAGTCCATTTGTTTAAAAAATCTAAGGGGTATGGACACAGCAGAATGGCTTATAGCATATAGACATTTGGGTAGTACTATCATTTTAACAAGGTTGATTCTACCAGCCACCGACAAAGGCAGTGTAGCCCAAAGATTAAACTTAACCCTAAAGTGCGAGATGAGCGGAAAAATGTTCTGTTCCAAAAAACACCTATGGTCCCTAGATATAAAGATGCCCAGATATTTGCAAGTCGAGACTGTAGTAAATCCACATACCACATCTCCCTCAGCAACACTTGACGCGCGGCCAATATGCATGTATGAGGACTTAGTCCAATTGGTCCGCAAGCCAGAATAATTACCAAATTCGTCAATTATAGCCATGGCTCTGGGCAGGGACCGGGAGGGATCGCTCATAAACAGGAGTAAGTCATCGGCATAGAGTGCTGTTCTCTCCTCCCGGGTGCCTATCACTATGCCTTTATATATGGGGTCATTCCGAAGCAGTATTGCCAAGGGTTCCACCGCCAAAGCAAACAGTAGCGGTGACAATGGACATCCTTGTCTTGTACCCCTACCCAAAGGAAAGTAGGAAGACAACGCGCCATTAATTGACAGCGCCGCTCTAGGAGAACAGTATAGAAGGGAAATCCAGGTAACAAACCCCTCTCCAAATCCATATCCTCGCAACACCTGCAATAGGAAAGGCCACTCGACAGAGTCGAACGCCTTTGTTGCATCTAAAGAAGCCACCGCCCAGTCATGTGAGGATGATGCCCCAATCTGAGTTATCACCTGAGCCCTTCTAAGATTATCCGATGTGGATTTTCCAGGCATAAAGCCTGTCTGATCCGGGTGAATAAGGTCGAGAACAACAGAATTTAGCCTTTTCGCCAACATTTTAGTAAGGAGTTTATAATCTATATTAAGCAGTGATATAGGCCTATATGAGCCACAGTCCAGCGGATCCTTGTCAGGCTTAAGTAACAGGATAATGGTGGCGTCATAAAAGGACTCCGGGAGACTGCGGCCCACAAAGGCAGCATTATAACATTCAAGCAACACCGGGAGAAGCAGGCCCCCGTACTGGGCATAAACCTCCACCGGGATGCCGTCCGGACCCGGCGATTTGCCCCTTGCCATATCTGCCAGGGCTCCAGATAGCTCCTCTAGCGTAAAAGGGAATCTAAAAATTCTCGTTGGTCTTCTGACAATGTAGGAAGGGGGATCAAACCCAAATAGGTAGCAAGCTCTCCATCAGTGACTCTAAGCTTGGAGAGGTATAACTCACTGTAATACCTATAAAATCTATCACTAATGTCCAAGCTATTGGACAGTACCTCCCCCGTCTCTGAATGCACTCGTAGTATTGCAGGTGAGGCCGTGTTTTGATGTATCAGTTGAGCTAGAAAGCTGCTTGACTGGTTACCGAGTTCATAAAACTTCTGTTTGCTAAAAAACAGAGACCTACGTGCCTTGTCATGCAGTATATGCAGATATTGTCTACCCGTCTGCAACCATTGAGACCTAGCCTCATCAGTTAGATTAGCCACGTATGCGGCTTCGAGAGAGGCACACTGGGTCGCCAAGGTGGTCTCCAACAGCGAGGATTCCCTCTTTACAAAGAAAATGGAGGACTTCATACAACCCCTAAGATATGCCTTCATAGTTTCCCATAAGAGGAGTGGAGAAGTGTTTGGGGAATTAATGGTCAAAAACGTCTGAAGTTGATCAGGTATTCGATCATGTGGTACAAATAGTTTCAACCAAAATGGGTGGATTCGCCAACCCTGTCGTGGCTTAGCAGCCGTACTACTATTTAATTGGACCAACAACGGGGAATGATCAGACACTGCCCTGGGTAAATAGGATATGGTCTGCAACAAAGAATATGCTTTAGTATTTCCAAAAACATGGTCAATCCTGGACAGAGTGTGTCTGTTGGCAGAGTGACAGGAAAAGGTGCGGGCCTCCGGAAACCGGACCCGCCACAGATCCAACCACCCCAATTCACGGATCACTCCGGCCATTGTAGTAGGGCGAGGCAGAGAGGGGGAACCCGGCTCCGCAGAGAACCGATCCAAGGCAATATCCATAACTTTATTAAAGTCACCCAGACATAATGCAATAGCCCCAGGGAATCGGGTTGCAAACTGTGCAGCCTGCTGGAGCACAGCGAGATCAGACGCCGGTGGCAAGTACACACCCAGGATAACATACAGGACAGAGTCAACCCAGGCCTGGACAAAAACGTATCATCCCTCAGGGTCCCTTACAATGAGGCCTGGCTCCCACCTGAGTCTACGATGCACCAAGATGGACACCCCCCTGGAATAGGAAGTATGTGTAGAGTGAGCCGCCCACTGAACCCATGGCTTCTGAAGTCGCCTGGAATTGTCTGGAACCAAATGAGTTTCCTGAAGGCATATGAGGTGTGGGTCAGCCCTCCTAATCTGACAAAAAACCAACGACCTCTTTCGTGGGCTGCCCAGGCCCCTCACATTCCAAGATAGTACACTAAAGGACGCCACGGTCGTCTAAGAATGTAATGTAATCATGGCAGTTCAGGACCCCAAAAGTGACCCGCCTATGAGTGTGTAGTGCGTGGCTGAGTGAGACACAAAGTGGTGTGCAGCAAGCTAAGAACCATATACAAACGAAATGAACCATTACACCCCTAAAGGTGTGAGACATATTACTGGCATAAACAAACAATATTCGTTAAATTAACCGTGGCTACAATTAACGGGGGAAGAAGTGCACCCAAAGTAGTTGGTATACGGGGCACTGTCTTAAAGGTATAGATGATCACTAGGCTAGGGGATATACTATTCAACAGAGCCAGGTTCACATGAGTAAACGGGATACACCGGCGCCCCGGGGTCGCCAGCCCAGGTAACTATAAAGCTACAGGATACTATAATAACAGAACCACACTTTTCATAAAACTACTTATGCAATAAACAAGAGCATCCCGTAATACATAAGTCCTTATGTATGGTCCGATCGGACCCCTCACCACACACCGTCAGGATCATCGTCTCGGGGATCGAGGAAGAAGAGATAGCCAGTACTCCACATCCTTTGGCGAAGTAAAGAAGAGGGACCTGCCGTCATGGACGACCCGGAGACGCGCTGGGTAAATCATGGAGTATTGTATAGCCTTTTCTCTCAGCCGCCTCTTAACGGCCACGAAGGATGTCCGGGTCTTCTGGAGAGCCGCCGAGAAATCAGGAAACATGGCCACTGCAGCTCCGTTGTACTTAAGCTCACTGGCCTGGTGTGCAGCCCGCAACGCCGTATCTCGATCCGTGCTGTTAATCAGACGGGCCAACAAGGGTCGAGGAGGTGCGCCCTGAGGCGGCGGTTTAGCCGGAACCCTATGGGCCCGTTCCACTGCAAATATTGGCGAGAAGTGAGCCTCCGGTAAGACATTTTTCAGCCACCCCTCCACAAAGGCCCGAGGATCTTCACCCTCCGCCCGCTCCGGCAGGCCCAGGATACGGAGGTTGTTTCGTCGCAATCTATTCTCCAAGTCATCCGCATGCTGGGTCCACAAAATTGCAGCTCTCTCCAGCTCCTGGAGTTTGGCAGGAAGTGGGTTAACAGTATCTTCTACCTGAGAGACCCGATCCTCCACCTCACGCACCCTGCCTCGCAAGGTCTGAAAGTCCTGGCGGAGCAGGCCCAGGTCGATTTTTACCTCCTCAATTTTCCCGGTCAGCGAGGAAGTGCCGGCATGGATCGCCTCCTGTAGCTGTCCAGTAACTTGCTTTAAAGTGGGCTCGGGGTCCTCCTCTGGAAGGGCAGGAGAGGCTGCCTCAAGCGATGGTGATGTAGAAGAGGATGCCGCCCTGGAGAACCCCCTCAGGCGATCAGAGACAGAGGCTGATTGCGGGCGACTCATTTTAGAGAGTCGGCGGCTGCTCTTCCTGCGTTCCGTACGGGTGGATATGATGGCAGAGGAGGAGGTGTGATTGTAGCAAGACCAGGCCGGTCCCAGAGGATTATAAATGAGGTCTCTGGCTAGTAGCAGTTGCACAGTAGGAGCCTCTATGTTGGGCCACCAGGGCCAATCAGCCAGCCGAGGACAGACAGTAACTCAACAGTCCAACAGTATCGATGGCAACAGACACTAGATTATAAGCGATGTCTCCAAGAGAGAGCCGTCAGCGGAGCAGTGAAATAGACAAATTGCCAGGAGGAACTAAGAAGGGACGGATGGTAACTCAACGATCCAATAGTGCCAGTAGCATCAGTCACTGGATTATAAGTAAAGCCTCCAAGAAGGCCAGTAGCGGAGTGATGAAATACATAGGCTGCCAGGAGGGACTATAGGAGGACATATGGTAATTCAACAGTCCAGTAGTACATACCGCAACCTTCACCGGATTATAAGCAAAGCCTCCCAGAAGAGCAGTCAGCGGGGTAACAAATCACACAGAGGCACACACCCTCAATGGGTCAGGGACCGTTGATGGCTGCCGCAGATATTGCTCTGCACTACTGCCCCGAGGAGCCAGGGGAAGGTCCTATCATGCCCAGCAACAGGCAGGAAAGAGGAGTGCCAGCTCCCAAACCTCCAGGCAGGGACAGAGGGATCCGTCAGAGAGAGGCCCAGCTCACCAGGAACTCCAGACTCAGCGCTCCCTCACCTGCAGATGGCCGACCCGATCAGGATGAAGATGGCCGCCCGCCACGTGGAGAGAGGGGAAACCGCCGCCCAGGCGGCAGCAGTCTCAGCGGCTTCAGCAGTGCCCGCACAGCTTCAGGCCAGTCCACGAGCGCAGCCCCAGAACGGCAGCTCCACCACAGCTCCAAGCAACAACAGTACGGGGCAGCGCAGGTGAAGGTGTACAGCCGCCGGCCACGTGTAGCGGCCACCGACTACCCCTCAGCGGAGGAGGATACTGGCAGCACGGGAGTCCCGGGACCAGGAGGAGGGCCCCAGATGTGCGTTCCAGCGGACAGCTACCCCGGGCACCGGTAAGTCAGGATGGAAATCAGGATAAATGAGCGGCTCTAACCGGAGCTCCGCTCACATGCGACCGTCCATGTTTAGCGCTAGCCACGCCCCCCTCCTTCCCATCAATTTTAACCATCTTCCCTGTCCCTGCTGAAGAAAAGCAGGCCCACCACCATGTTTGACAGTGGGGATGGTGTGTTCAGGGTGATGAGCTGTGTTGCTTTTACGCCAAACATATCGTTTTGCATTGTGGCCAAAAAGTTGGATTTTGGTTTCATCTGACCAGAGCACCTTCTTCCACATGTTTGGTGTGTCTCCCAGGTGGCTTGTGGCAAACTTTAAACGAGACTTTTTATGGATATCTTTGAGAAATGGCTTTCTTCTTGCCACTCTTCCATAAAGGCCAGATTTGTGCAGTGTACGACTGATTGTTGTCCTATGGACAGACTCTCCCACCTCAGCTGTAGATCTCTGCAGTTCATCCAGAGTGATCATGGGCCTCTTGGCTGCATCTCTGATCAGTCTTCTCCTTGTTTGAGATGAAAGTTTAGAGGGACGGCCGGGTCTTGGTAGATTTGCAGTGGTCTGATACTCCTTCCATTTCAATATGATTGCTTACACAGTGCTCCTTGGGATGTTTAAAGTTTGGGAAATCTTTTTGTATCCAAATCCGTCTTTAAACTTCTCCACAACAGTATCACGGACCTGCCTGGTGTGTTCCTTGGTCTTCATGATGCTCTCTGCGCTTTAAACAGAACCCTGAGACTATCACAGAGCAGGTGCATCTATACGGAGACTTGATTATACACAGGTGGATTATATTTATCATCATCAGTCATTTAGGACAACATTGGATCATTCAGAGATCCTCACTGAACTTCTGGAGTGAGTTTGCTGCACTGAAAGTAAAGGGGCCGAATAATATTGCACGCCCCACTTTTCAGTTTTTTATTTTTTACAAAAGTTTAAAATAACCAATAAATTTCGTTCCACTTCACAATTGTGTCCCACTTGTTGTTGATTCTTCACCAAAAAATTAAAATTTTATATCCTTATGTTGGAAGCCTGAAATGTGGCAAAAGGTGGTTGGAAAGTTCAAGGGGGCCGAATACTTTCGCAAGGCACTGTATGGGGTATTGCCGTGTTCAGGAGAAATTGTGTAACAAACTTTGGGGAGCTTTTTCTCCATTATCCTCTCGTGAAAATAAAAAATTTGGGACTAATGTGACAGTTTATTGGAAAAAAAAGTAATTTTTCATTTTCACGTCCCAATGTTAATAAAATCTGAGAAACAGCATTAGTATTCGCCAGACCGCTCCCGCTATTTCCTAAAGCTACACAGCATCTAATTTATCAACTGCTCGCAGCTGTTAAAGCTTTAATTCCACCTCTCTGGCTTCAACAGACCCCATCGTCGATCTTGCAGTGGAAGACCAAAGTCAATCAAATTGCGAGCTTTGAGGAATTGACAAGCTGGATCCGCCACTCTCACTCTTAGTATTTAAAAACCTGGAGCCCTTGGCTTGGAGCTCGTTGATCATTCTTACTTCTCCTTGCTATTTGGACCCTCTGATGTTGGTCCTCTGTGGCTCTTCTGGATTTATATTGGATGTCCATTTTGAAGCTTCTCTTCTCTCTTTTTTTGTTTTCTTTTCTTTTTTCTCTGCCTCTTTTTCTTCCTTTCTCTCTCTTTTCTCTTTTTCCTCCTAGTTCCTTCCGCTTCTCTCTCTCACATCCCCCCCCGTTTTTTTCCCTTTACTAACCACCCCCCCCTCCCCCCATCCTCTCTTATCTATTAAAAAAAATAAAACTGTAAACGGTTTATTGATTTCTTATTATGTGATAGATTTCGTGCATAGGAGTACTTTGCCTTGTATCTTTCATTCTGTTCTTTTACATGTACTATGTGTTGTTTGTTTGCCGTGCTTTTTCAATAAACTTTGAATAATAAAAAAAAATCTGTGAAACAGCTATAGGGTTAAACTGCTCATTATATCCCTTGATATGCTCTGTGAGAGGTGTAGTTTCCAAAATGGGGTCACTTTTGCAGGTTTCCAGTGTTTTGGTACTCTAGGGGCTCTGCAAATGACATGGCACCCGAAAACTATTCCAGCAAAATCTGCCCTCTAAAAGCCAAATAGCGCTCTTTCCATTCCAAGCCCCACCATGTACCCATACAGCAGATTATGACCACATATGGGGTATTGCCGTGTTCAGGAGAAATTTCTTAACAAACTATGTTTTTTTTTCTCTTTTAACCCATTGTGAAAATTAAAACTTTGGGGATAAAGTGACATTTTAGTAATTTTTCATTTACACATCCCAATGTTAATAAAATCTGTGAAAAGGTTGTTGGGTCAAAATGCACACTATACCCCTTGATAAATTTTGAGAGGGGTGTAGTTTCCAAAATGGGGTCTCTTTTGGGGGGTTTCCATTGTATTGGTATTTTAGGGGCAAAGCAAATGAGACATGACACCTGAAAACTATTCCAGCAAAATCTGCTTTTGAAACGTCCAGTGGTGCTCCTTCCCTTCCGTGTGCTGCTGTGTACCCAAAGATCAGTTTACACCCACATGTGGGGTATTTCTGTGCTCTGGAGAAATTGTATAACAATCTGTTAGATGTATTTTCACTTTAACCCTTTGTGAGTGTGTTAATTTTAGGGCTAAATGAATATATTATTGAAAAAAAAATGAAATGTTGAAATTTCACCTCCATATTGTTTTATTTTCCATGAAATGCTTAAAGGGTTAACAAACTTCCCAAATGCTGTTTTGAATTATTTGAGGGGTGCAGTTTTGAAAATGGGGTGATTCATGGGAGTTTTATAATCCCCTTCAGAACTGAAGTGGTCCCTAAAAAATTAGTTTGGGAAATTTTCTTGTAAATCTGGAAAATTGCTGTTACACTTGAAGCCTTCTAACATCCAAAATAAATGACAATTAAAAGATGATGCTGATATAAAGCAGTGATATGGTAGATAATATTTATTAATGTATTTGAGTGGTATGACTATCTGTTTGAAAAGCAGAGCATTTCACATTTTGAAAACTGCGATTTTTTTTTCAAAATTTCCATCAAATTTCCTATTTTTTTAATAAATAAATACAAAAATATTGATTAGTGTTTACCACTAACATGAAGTACAATGTGTCACGAAAAAAATCACTTGTGTAAGTTAAAGTGTCTCAAAGTTATTGCCATATAAAGTGACATATGTCAGTTTTGAAAAACGAGGCCTGGTCCTTAACGCACTTTTGGGCTGTGTCCTTAAGGGGTTAATAGAAAACAGGCTGTAAATTTCCCATTAGCAATGCTCTTAGCAATAACTACGCATTGCCATGGAGTTTGTCCGTACACATGTACTCAATGCATTACATAGAGCTGAAGCTTTTACCAAAAGGGATGTTCACTTCAAATGGCCGTATCTTCAGTTCCATTTCGTCCCACAGCAGCACAATACTGGGGTATTTCTGCCCCTGTATGCTGGTAGGAACAAATGGAAATTTTAATGAACAAATGGTTACATTTTAACCTCTCCCCCTCCTCAATATAAGGAAGGAAGTACCAACCCCCCCAACATGTTTTAGAGCAGACTGCAATAGAAGTTAATGGCAGACAAGCCTGAGAGCTTTCCCCAGCAAAATGACTGATCACGGGCATTAGCTCCGAGAGTCTGCTCCTGAGCAGCCGCCATATTTAAGTATGTAACTATTATAGCGGATGTCAGGAAAGGGTTAAGTTAGGTGATGGTGGAGGCAGCACTTCATCACTCTCCTTCTTGGTCAAAAAACCCTTACATAGCCTGGAGGTGTGTTTGGGGTCATTGTCTTGTTGAACAACAAATGATGGCCCATCCAAGAGCAATCCATATGGGATGCCATGCCGTTGCATAATGCTGAGGTAGCATGATGGTTAAGTGAGCTATGAATTTTGAATAAATCAGAAGCAGTGTCACCAGAAAAGGTCACCACATCATTATACCTCCTCCATGTTTCACGTTGGGAACCACATATGTAGAAACCATACTCTCAACTTTTCTGTGTCTCAGAAAGACTTGACAGCCGGAACCAAAAATCTCAAATTTTGACTCATCAGACCAAAGTACAAATTTTCACTGGTATAATGTCCATTCTGTTTCTTGGCATGAGCAATTTTATTCTTATTCTTTTTGTTAATCATTAAGGCCTGATTCTTGTAGTCTCCTCTGAACAGTTGTTGTTGAAATGTAAAACATTTATTTGAGCGCTAATTTGAGGTGCTTTTACATAAAGCCTAACTGATAAAGTAGTGAAAAAGTGTAAGATGTCACTCATGCAATGGGCGGAGGATCTGGGAGGTAGTTAGGGGCGATTATCTAGAGCAGAGAGTGAAACCCCAGCAGAAGAAACCTAAAGCCCCTAGATCCCTTTTCATAAAAATAGAGCTGCAGTGCAGAATAAGAAATGCATCTTTGGAAAGTGTCTAAGCAGCCCTACAAAGTACTATCATTAGTCTGATATTGATTTTCCTGGTGACAGACTCCCTTTAAAGAATCTCCAAAACTGCTGGAATGTGTATTGTACATACAAACTAAATTGGGGATTACAAAAGTATATCATTTTTCATCCCTCTATATAAAATGTAATTCTACACAATAATTGTAAATCTCTAAACCTCATTTGTTAACTAAGCCTACATTTCTGATGGGCGAAATATTGGTGCTTTATTGCTCCAATATTATGGATGCAACATCTGAACCTCCTGCAGTTCCTCAGACCTGCAGTTAAAGCACCATAAACTCTGGTTCTGAATTGCAGGTGGTCAAGCTTAAACAACCGTTTATGGTGACAGTGGACAAAAATGTCATATCTGTCACATAAAAATCTTCTCCATCTGTCAGAAATGTATTAGGTATTCATCTCTAGTGATAATCATTATTACTATTACTGTAGAGTGTAACAAGTATTGCTAAAGAAGTGCTGAGCCTATTTTATGCTAAGGATTAGATACAGACAGGATAGGGAATGCAGAAAATGTAATTTTATTGATATTTGTCTGTGTAAGGTGTGAGTGTTTACTTTTCTTGGTTCCGGGATCTGGATGCTTGTAAATGTTTGGGTTGTGGCATCAATAAACTGCCTAAATAGGTGCAGGGGTGAGGAGGGGGGAGTGAAGGCAGCACATGCAGCCACACCCCCTTTAACATAAAGGCATGCCCCCTACAGTGCCTCCTGTCACCCAGAGTGTTTCTTCTTTCCTAATATAAATTCTGGTTCCCATATATTATGGGTTATCCACATTTATAATACTGATGCCAATCGTTCGGCTAGGCCAACAATATTACATCTGTAGGTATCTGACAGCCAGGACCCCTGCAGATGAGCTGTTCCTAGACAGCACAGCTACCGGTAATGTTAACATGCTGGAAGCCATTCTGTTCACCAACCGTACAGTGAGCAGTGCAGCTTCTGGCATATTTACATTACTGGTTGTTGCAATGTCGCAGAACAGCTGATCTGCAGGGCAGGGGTCCTTGCTGTTGGATCCCCAGATGTAATATTGTTGGCCTATCATAGGGATGGGCCATCAATATTAGAAAGGTAGATAATCAATTTAAGACTAGGTTCATACAGTGGAAAATGAAGAGAAATTTGAAGTGGACATCTGCCTCAGATTCCTCTTTATTTTCTGGCCCTCCGGCTCCCCACGGTGGAAATCTAGGATAGAATCTGGCACTGTTTTTGAGGAGGAACATACAGTATACTGTCCCCCATATAGTGACCAAGATAAAGTATAATCTCCCCCATTCAGTGGCCCCCATACAGCATAAAGTACCCCATATAGAGGCCCCATACTGTAATGTCCCATATAGTGGCCCCCATACAGTATAATGTTCCCATACAGTAGCCCCCATACAGGATAATGTCCCCCATACAGTGACCACCATATAGTATAATGTCCCCTATAAAGGATAATGTCCCCCATGCAGTGGCCCCAATACAGGATTATGGCTCCCATACAGGATAATTCTGTGATGTCTTTTGCACCTGGAGCAGGAGTAGACAGGTTGCAGAGAGATAAGTACTCAACTAATACTTATCTCTTGATCCCTGAAGCTTGTTGGCCACAGACCTAATGTGGCCTGCAGCCTACAAGTCTTCCCTGTAATCTGGTTGTAATTTTAACAACCGGATCAGCAGAACCAGAGAGAACTGGCTTCATCCTATGCCTGCAGAGGTGAGATTACATAGATTGGTTGGTTGATAACATGCACAAAGTCCCATGTTGCTCCTCTCCCTGGAGTCATCTATAGTTAAACTGAGAGGCTAGTGATTGATGTAGATTCAAAGTATACTATTGCTGATGCTGTCAACCAAGTCCAATACCCAAGCTTACATCTATTTCCTATTTCTGCAAAACACTGCAGTGCATAATACAATATACCTGTCAGGATCTTCCAATGTGAGGATGATATTAGCAAATGTCCTGTAAACTGCACAAACTGCTGCTGATAATACCATAGAAGATAATGGGGGCATGGTGACCTGACTGTGATAGAGAAGAGAACTATTGGCAGCCTGTAAGAGTGGGGGGCTATAGGGAGCAGATTATGCTAGAGGCAAAGTAGGAGCAGGAAGAACTTTTAACAGAAGAGTTAGGGCAGAATAACAGGGGACCAGATTTGAATCTGAGGTCGCATAGTAACCCTCAATAGTATCTGCAGGTGGCAGAGAGAGAGACCTCCTTATTGCACAGCAATCCATGCTATAAAGAAAAAAGTCACACACTGTGATCATATGACCTATTTAAGGAGTTGATATTGAAAAGGAAGCAAGATAAAGAAGACACCGTGAGTGCAAAAAAAAAAAAAAAAATCATCAGAGCTTCCTTTTAAAATAAATACAAGATTGTGATTCTAGTTGTAAAAGAGCCAGGTAAAGATAAATTCACAGACAGCAGTTTTAACTGCATGTATATGAATTGTGACTTGTAAGTTGACATGAGCACTTCACAACAGTCACAAGAAATCCAAACCTGATAGATTTTTTGGATCTATCATGTGGCTTCATTCACTTTCATTCCTTGGGCCATGTGATGTATGTCTTGGCCAAAGTCAGTGTGTAGCTTTAGCTTTAGGGTGAATTCACTTCTTAGTTTGTAGCATTTTTTATACAGCTAGATGTTACTTTAAAGTCCATAGTGAAGGAGTAGGTCTGATAAAATACACCAGAATTCAGGCATAATTTGCTACAAAAAATACATGCTGTGTACTACATTTAGCAGGCTAAGTTTACATCCGTACTAGGCTATCCATTGATTTGGTCTGTCAGAGGATCAAAATAAAGGACAGGCGGACCACTACAATAGCGGATACATATGATGCATATCCCACAGACCCAATTCACTACAATGTGTCTGTTCTTTTTTTAAACTGGCAAAAAAAGTCTACTGCAAAGACTCTGACGCAGATGTGAACTTAACCTCACCTGTTTTAGGCACTTTTTGTGCCGCCTCCAACAAGGAGGCATGGTTTTGTAGAAAGGGGATGTGGAATCTTGGAGAAGGGGCATAATTTAGATTAGAGATAGAGATGAGCGAATTTTTCAAAAATTCGATTCGGCCAATTCGCCGAATTTTCCGTAACGATTCGATTCAATCTGAATTAATTCACGACAAATCACGTTAACCCCTTCCCGACATTCGCCCTATTAGTACGGCGCTGCAGAAACTGTGTGCACACCCTGCTTTGCGAGTGTCAACCGTATGTAACAGCTGACACTGTCCTCTAACACCCCCGGTCGGATCTGAGCTCCAATCGCGGATGTTGACCCCTAGATGCCGCGGTCAAACATGACCGTGGCATCTCAGGGGTTTTATTATATATTGGGGTCCCGATTGGCCCCCCTGCAACGTTTTCGGGGGATGCTGCTGCTCCTATTCGGCAGCCTGGGGTCTGACCAGTGACCCCGGGTCTGCCCCATCGCTGTCCCTCCACATACCTGGTTGATCCTGCTTTGAATGTAGACTGTCAGCCTATGAGTCTGCATGGGCTGACAGCCTCCTATACACTGAAATACACATGTATTGCAGTGTATACCTATTGAAGCAGCAATCAGAATATCACTGCTTCAATCCCCTATGGGGGCAAAAAGAAAAAATGTAAAAAAAAAAAAAAAAAACCCCTTCCTAGAGCTGGTGCTATCATTATACTCTGGGGTCTCCTCAGACCCTAGAGTATAATAATCAGAGGCCCAGTGGAAGTGATTAAAAATAACAAACACTTATACTCACCTTACCTCACCTCTCTTGGGAATCCAACTGTCTGCAGCCTCCTCCTCGCTCCTTTTCTTCCTTGCGACTGAGGTCCTGCTCCCCAGACGCCACTGCTGGGGTTTGTGATTGGGCCTCAGTGGTCACATGAGGCGCGATAATGTCATTACGCTGGCGCGCTCCATGTGACCGCTGGGGCCCAATCACAGGCCCCAGCAGTGAGGCCTGGGGAGCAGGACCTCAGTCTCTGGAGTGGATGCTGAGCCGAGGACAGGTGAGTATCAGTATTTTTTTATTTTTAATCACCGCAGGGGGTGCCAAGGTGGACATGTAGCATGGCGGAACCCCTTGGATGCCGCAGTCAAACATGATGCCGCAATCAAAACCCCGATTGGAGCTGTGCAATTCGTTACCATGAAGTGTGAGGAAATCCGGATTCGATGCGAATCGAATATTTCCTGAAATTCGGATCGAATTCCACTTCATCAACTTTGATTCGCTTATCTCTAATTAAAGATGTAGAAAATTTTCAAACTTTATTTCATTTTGCATTTGCCCAGTTTGGACCCAATATTAATTTTGGTACAAGTGAATTTGTCCCGAATTGAAACTACAAATTTCCCTGAATACCCTGGCTGGCTAAAGGTAAACATATGGTAGCCAGGCTGTTTAAAAACTGTTGAATTTTTTACACTTAAAATGAAAAGAAAAGTCCAGATGCCTATGGGACTTTAGGCACACACGGCGCTATTGGAAGAAGCAGTGGTTCAGATAGTTACTAATTGGGTAGTTCTAAGGTTGCATACACATGAACGAGTTTCATCTGTAAAACTCGGTCCGTGTGGTGGCTAGATTTAACGGCCTGCACCTTATGCTGGGAGAGGGACTCCTAGCAATATAGTTATCTATTATGCTAGGAGTTCCTGCCTCCCTGCAACATACTGTCCAATACCAGTTATAGTGCAAGGGAGGCAGGGACTCCTAGCATCAGAGATAGCTATACTGCTAGGAGTCCCTTTCCCAGCATAAGGTGCAGTTTGGTAAATCTGGCCAACAATAGGAACGGCTGAAACTCGGTCATGTGAATGCGACATAATAGTTAGACAGTATAAATTTATACAAGCAGTCTGAAAATACACCATAGTGGCTGATGCTGGTGTATCTTTAGGTTGTCTAGTCTACATCTATATCAGCTTTAATTTGCCTTACTTTGAGACAAAATTTTTCAACACTATTTTTACGCTTTTCTGTTGCGTCATGGAACTTTTAAGCCATAACCCTTTTTTTCTGACAATCCACATCTAGCATGTTGAAAAATTTTAGCCAAAACTAGATGTGCCAAGATCAACCACATGGAGCTAAAGATGCACCAGTATCTAGTCATAACCACAGTCAGTGTTCGGTCAGTGATTTTCATCAGTGATTGTGAGACAAAATCAGGAGTGGAGACTACAAACAGATCATTTACATAATAGAAAGATTTGCACCTGTTCTATGTTTCCAATGCACTATTGTTTTTTTTTTTTTTTAAATAGGTCATTACCTGCTGGAGTTGTTCCAGCAGGTAACTGCCCCTATTTACTTACCCATATCACATTGATGACATTGAACAGTGTCAGGATGTCACTGACAGTGAAAGGGAGGGCTGGAGGAGTAGTGAAGGCCGCCGTGGTAAGTAGGGCTGTGTTGCTTAAAGTATTTGTTGGACAAACACGTCCGAACCAAAACTGCTATTATTATACTCTGGGATCACTTAAGACCTTAGAGTGTAATGATTGGAAGCCCAGGAGGTAATCAAACATAAAAATTAGTGTTATATAAATCCCTTGGACTCTGGCATTGGTCTTGGGACATTTATAGATGTCATGAGGGTCACACCAGGGTCATTATTCACTGTGATGGTGGTGTGACCCAGTTACAGGCCTCAGCGGTCTGTGACATCATTGAAGAGGCCTGAAGACTGGTGAAGGAGCCCAGGGATGGTGAGTAACATTGGTTTTTATGTTAGCTCACCTTCCCTGTGCCTCCGATCATTATACCTGGGGGTTTGAAGAGACTCAAGTATATAATAATAGTTTGTGGGTGGTAATTTGGGGTTTTGCCAAGCCTGAAATTTTTTCAATAATTGCAATGAACACCTTAGGTGCCACTATAGGACATTATACTATGTGGAGGGGCCACTATGGCACATTATACTCTTTGAAGGACAGTAAGGGACATTATACCTTGTGAAGGGGCTACTATGGGACATTATACTGTACAGAGGACACTATGGGACATTATCCTGTGTGGTGGGGCCACTATGGGACGTTATACTGTGTGGAGGTGTCACTATGGGACATTATACTATATGGGGCCACTAAGGGACATTATATTGTGTCCTTCACACAGTATAATGGACCTTAGTGACCCCCATTATATTATGTGGAGGACACACTATAATGTCCCATAGTGGCCCCCATACAGTATAATGTCCAATAGTGGCCCAAACACAGCATAATGTTCCGTACTGGCCTCTCCACACAGTATAATGTGACCAAAATAGGACATTATACTGTGTGGAGGGGCCACTCTGGGACATTATACTATGTGGGGGGCCACTATGGGATTATTAGGGTACGGGATCTGAATGATGATCCACATTGATATACTATGTAAAAATGTAACATAAATTTAGTAAAGAAAGTATGATTTCAGATAGGAATAGTGACACTGCCACTGACTGCAGTTTACAATCTAGGCTCTGCTCTGCTGATATTTCTGCCATCTACAATAGCTCTACTTTTTTAGTACAGTGACCTGCTTTTCTCATTACTTTGATAAATTGTGTGTTTAAAGATCATATTTATAGAAAATACACCTGTAGCATTGGCGATTTCCATGCCATCTGCTGAATGAACCACAGATTTGTTTAATACAGGTACAAATTTGCAAAAAGTAACATTGTGTTTTGCCATGTAGATGATGTAGATGATTGGAAGAGTGAAGAAATCAGGCGATACCTTTTAGAGGCTAACTGAGTATATTTATAAGTAAGCTTTCAGGAGTACTCGCTCCCTTCATCAGACATGGTGTGATACAAGAACTGAAAATTAACAGATTTTTATACACATGGTTTTCAAAGCATTTTAGAGTCCTTAAAAAAATTGCAATCTAAGTAGAGAAGTTATTTACAACAGGTCAAAAAAAAGTCTGGAAACTTGTGGTGCGTGACGGAGGGATCAGTAATTCTTGCTGTTATCTGTTTGCTATCAGGAGGTGATTTGTGACCCTCACAGGTCACACATAGTGTGATTTGAAGCTGGCATGAATATTGAGTTCAGTTCATGGTTCAAACATAGTGTGACATGAAGCTGGCATGAATATTAAGTCCAAATTGCAGAGTTTGAAATTTTTGCATAAATTTATACTCCATTTCTTTTCTTTTCTCCTGTGTCTTAAAATGTCCCATTAAAACCACAACCCGCAAATCTTCAATAGAGTGGTTTTCTCCGGAGAAATGTGCGGCCACTGGGAGATCGGTTCTGCTGTTATTAATGGTGGATCTGTGTGAGTTCATTCGTTGACTGAGTCTCTGCCCTGTTTCCCCCACATAGAGGCCTGTGGTGGGACATTGCACACACATTATGAGGTACACCACATTGGAAGACCTGCAGGAAAATGTCCCCCTAATTCTGTGCACCTGTTGTGACTGTGGGATAGGTACACTGTCAGCGGTGTGGATGTGCTTGCAGGTCATGCACCTTTTATGTAGGCAAGGTGAGGTGCCATTTTCAGTTGGGGCCTTCAGGGCACTCCGGACGATAATGCGCCTCAGGTTTGGTGGTTGTCGAAAGGAGAGGAGAGGGGGGACTGGAAATATGTCCTTGAGTCTGTTGTCCCTATGTAGTACAGGTTGGAGCTCCTTGGCAATCCTTCATAGGATCTCCAGCTGTGGGTTGTAGGTGACAACTAGGGGCACTCGGGCATCTTTCTGGGTCTCTCTATATGTGAGCAGACTGTCTCTGTTAATGGCTGCTGCTTTGTTTAATTGGTTGTCTGTCACTTTTGGTTTGTATCCCAATCTGAGAAATTTCAACCTCAGATCCAGGAGGTGCTTGTCCAGGTCTGTTTTGTCGGAGCAAATACGATTGTATCGTATAGCCTGGCTGTAGATTATAGATTGTCTTGTGTGCTTGGGGTGAAAGCTGTCGTTTCTCAGGTAGGCCGTTCTGTCTGTGGGTTTGTGGTATATTGATGTGAGTAGCCGGTGGTCTTTAATGTATATTGTGGTATCCAGAAAGTGAATTTCACTCCCTGAATAGCTAAGTTTAAGGTTGATGGTCGGGTGAAAGTCATTGAAGTCATTATGGAATTGAAGTAGGGCCTCCTCACCTGCAGTCCAGATGACAAGGATATCATCGATATAACGAAGGTAAATCATAGGTTTGGTGGTGCATGTTGATAAATATGTTCCTTCCATTTCTGCCATAAAGAGATTTGCATATTGGGGTGCACATCTGGTCCCCATTGAAGTTCCCATTCGCTGTAGATATAGATCCTCTCCAAAGGTAAAATGGTTGTGGCTAAGGATGAATTGTATGAGCTGCGTTACTGGTTCTGTTGGGAGGTTTTGTTTTGCCAGGTGTACCCGACATGCTGCAACTCCATCCTTGTGGGGAATGTTAGTATACAGGGATTCCACATCCATGGTGGCCAAAATGGTACCCTCAGGTAGAGGGCCCAGGGCATTCAGTTTGTTAAGAAGGTCAGTGGTGTCCTGGATATAGCTTGGAGTATCCCTGACAAGGGGTTTTAGGAGATTTTCCACCCAACCTGAGATGTTTTCTGTCAGTGTCCCAATGCCAGAAATGATAGGCCTCCCAGGGTTGCCATCTTTGTGTATCTTTGGGAGCATATAGAAGCAGCCCGGCCTGGGATCTTGGGGGATAAGTCCTTTTACCTGATTCTGGATCTGGACTGGAAACTCCTTGATCATACTCTTTAGTTCTTTCATATAGGCCTCTGTGGGATCACTTCCAAGTTTGGAGTAATGGATGGGATTTGACAGTTGCCTGTTTGCTTCCTGGATATAGTCTGAGGTATTCATTATGACTATTGCGCCCCCTTTGTCAGCTGGTTTTATTATTATATCCTGATTTTCTTTCAGTGATGTAATTGATGTAGATGATTGTCAGTGACAATGGCCATAAACAATAGACTTTAGATAGCTGTTGTACCATCAACATTAAAGGGTTTATCCGGTTTCTAATATTGAAGGTCATATTAGATCTGCTGGGGTCCGACACTCGGGACTCCCGCAGGTCACCGGTACCGAGACAGCGGCAAGTGTAGGTACTGCAGCACTGCTGCATAGATTTCAATGGGACAGCAAAACAGCTGTGAAAAATGGACATTTTTCATGCACATTTTCACCAGCAGTCATCTCAATGTAGGCTAACATCCAAACTACCCCACTCCCATTTCCTAGACTTTTCTTGTGTTGCATTAGTTCTCTGGAATGTCGCTACCCTTGACAATTAGATTAGTCTAAGGATGCAATTTTAAGGCTGCCTTTCAAGCACTTATTTTTAGGCAGGCCTATGACATCTTG
The DNA here is from genome assembly GCA_947044405.1 of Leptodactylus fallax. Taxonomy (NCBI): domain Eukaryota; kingdom Metazoa; phylum Chordata; class Amphibia; order Anura; family Leptodactylidae; genus Leptodactylus; species Leptodactylus fallax. The sequence goes on from CAMRHE010000202.1 coordinate 3,233,359, forward strand.
TAACTTGAATAATGGCCTTGTATCACCATTATTTCTCAGAAGCTCAACCATTCATTCACAAATATTCCCCATACTCCTATGTGCCCTAATGGACTTTATTTCAGTGCATACACAGCTGGGTGACTGGCTCATGCAGCTTTATGTGGTCTTTCCTATTTACTACAAAATATACCATTATACAAACAAGCACCCTTACCAGTATCACCCATATTTCCTCCCTGATTGTAAGCTCTTGCAGGCCTATCTGTATTATTGATTAATCTGTTAGGGTATGTTCACATGTAGAAATCTGCCATGGATTTGGGGCACCCCTAAATCTGCGGCATATTCCACCTCAAATCTGTTTTCCATTGAAAACGAAAACACTGAAAAAAAATTAGCACCCTGTTCGATCTTGCCACGGACTCCGTGGCTGGAGACTCCCTACTGATTACGCATCTGGGCCTAATCAGCATTGAAAGCCGCAACAGAATGCCGATGACCTGCATCCCGTCATGGCTATCTTGCGCCAAATATGGTGGTGGAAGATGAAGAGGAATTTCTCTTCATTTTCTGCTGTGTGAACATACCCTTATAAAGCCTGATTTTGTTTGGATATGTACCCTCATATTTCTAAAGTTCTGTAATATGCTGCAGCTATATAAATAAATATTATTAGTGTTATCATACCTGACAGGTCAATATTTATAACAATCTAAGCAGGATATCTATTGTTTTGCTTTGTGTAATATTTCAGTCTTTGCAATTTTATCAAGATACCTTAGCAGCAAAGATTGGGAAGAGATAAATGAAGAATTTTTATGTATAAGACTATTTTATTAATCCTCATTATCATAATGCCTGTGGAGATTCTCCTAAGGAAACGATCACGAAATCATAATAAATATTTTAATTCAAAAATAAGAATTTAATATGTATAAAATGTATCTTTAATATGTATCTTTCATCATTAGAAAATATAAACATTAGAAAGAGAAAAAATATAAAAAGAAAAAAAATACTTTTCTCCATATGTGTGCCAATTGCTTTGTGCATGTTATCTGTGGAACAGAACATGTTACTCTGAACTATCTGGTCTACTGAGAATATCATGTGGTTTAATTTAGATGCTATAATTTGTCTCAGGGGACTAACTGAGATTGACAGCTACAATGAGAAAAGATAGGAAGTCAATTGCCTCACAAGGAAGAAAAATGAAAATGTATTTGTTAAAATGTCCAAAACATTTATGTTTTGTGTGTAGGAAATGATCTAGGTCTTACTCTCAGAATCAATATTTCGCATTCACTTGTAAACATTATCAAAGACAACACATGAGAAAGCAGAATAGTGACATTTAATAGTGATCTGAAAAATGTCAAACACAAAACACTGCACTAATCTGACACGCTGTGTCATATGAGGAAGGATTTCTAGCTCTCCTGTTAGCTGGCATCCATATTATTAACTGGTGAACAAGCCAACATTCTCCAGCTGTTATGTAAATGATGGGTAGACCATTTCAATGAACCATAGTCTGAACAAGACATTTTATAAGGAAGCATTCTGATGTCATATTGTGATAGGTCCATAACACATACAAGAGATGACTGAGAATTGGATCTGTCCCTGAGGCAGCGGGCGGGTGGGCCACGTAGCGGGCTGTAGCCAAAAAGTGCTGCTGAAAAGACCACAGCAGAAACGCATTTTATCCAAATCAGAGCATATATGCAGTGTGGGGCCCTGGCCGTATGCTAGCTGCACATGACCGAGTTTCACCCATGAAACTCAGTCCGTGTTTTTGCCGGTTTTACCAGCTTGAGCTTCATGATTAAATGCTGTGGTTTGGCCACAGTCCCTGCAAAGTGGATGGGATTCTAGTGAATCCCATCAACACATTGCGGGAAAATATTCGCAGCAAACAAGTGTTGTGGTTTTGAAAATCACAGCATGTCAATTATACCTACAGAAACGCCGGCGGTTTCCCTATAGGTATAATTGAAGCAGAAACCTCTGCGGACTTTCTGTGAAAAGCGATGCGGGAAAAAACATGATGCGCTACCGCCACGGTTTTTCCCGCAGTGCTTTTTTGCTGCGACCCACTACGAGGGGCCTTAGCTTTAGCCTGTTTTTGTGTAAAGTATATGTGTGAATTAGGTTGCGTGAATTTAAATATAGACAATAATATAACAGAGAAATAATGACGCTTTAATGTAAATGAACCAAATGTTTGTTTTAAGAAAACAGCACCATAATCATCATAACAAAAACCTCCCATTTGCAATATTACTCTGAAACCATGAAATACACCATTTTAACTGTTGACCATCATAATCAAGAGCCAAAAACCGGTATATTATACAGAAAAGGTAAAGTAGTTATTTTTGGTCAATCACAATGAGGTTTTTAATGTGTGGGTTCTGGTCCTTCAAAATACTTTGTATTTTGTTCTGTACAATGTTCAGTAATTATACACGATGTGTTCAGGAAAGAATAACTGCACGGTTAGAGAAGACAAGCGGTATAAACCACAGTTTACATAGAAATGCAACTAAAAAACGATGCAGAAAAAAACATGCCAAAAACATATACTGCGTTTTTTCCACAGCATTTTCAAGTTTTTACTCTCTGTTTATTCTTCCCCTATTAAATAAATTAAATAAATTAAACTGTGGAAATGCAGTGGAAAAAAAACACAGCAAAGAGGCTTGTGTTTTTCACTGCATTTTTAAATTTATGCTTCCTCCTTTATAAATGTATGGGTGAGATTAAGTCATTGTGTGGATGAGATTAAGTGAAGTCTCATTGACCTTGCTGGGACTATAAAAAGCAGCATTATTTCTGCTCCTTTTCTGCAATAGCCAAAAATGCTGCATACAACTTTTTCTTCCACATGAAAAGAAAATGAACATGACAGAGGAAAGCTGCGAAAAAGACTGCATCGCATTTTTTCTGCAGAGTTTTTCACAGAAAGTCCAGAAAGTTTTCTTCTACGGACTTTCTGTCTCTATTATACCTATACAGAAAACGCTAGCGTTTCTATAGGTATAATTGACATGCTGCAATTTACAAAAATGCAAGCGTTTTTGAAACTGCAGCAACTCGGCTGTGGATTTTTTTCTGCAATGTGTGGATGAGATTAGCCAGAATCCCATCCACTTTGCAAGTAATGTAATACGCAGCCTTTTTTTGCCAAGTTTGCAATGTAGGGCCCTGACCTTACATCGGAGTAAATGCAGACGGACAGGGCTTTATCTGCATCAGCCATTTCAGTGCCATTTAAGTCTGTTGCTCTCATCCTACAATGGATGAGAGCAAGGGACTTTAAGGCTGAGGCCTCACATTGTGGAAACACCGCTTTTTTTTATTGCTGTTGCGGTATTTTGAGCCAAAGCCAAGAGTGGCTACTAAAGGAATGTGAAATATATAGGAAGCTTTTGACTTTGGCTCAAAAAAAACACAGCAAAATCTGCAACAAAAAAACTCTGTTTCCGCAACGTGGGACCTCAGCTTAAGAATGGAAATGTGAATTTAGCCTAATAGTGAAGAGTTGTTACCTTTTATCTGACAACATTTGTTGAGAATAACACATGTACCTAGTAAAAAGTTTCATTAGAACACCCCCTTTTTTTTAAATAAACTTTATTGATTTTCAAAGGAAGGGTGAGACAGCATAAGGAACTCCTACTCCTGCACATTGTACTTTCAGCAAACGTAAAATGTTTTGTTCCCTAGTAACACCTTTATTATCACCATGAATTAATGGAAGAATGAATTAAAGAGCATTATATATGTCACCTAAAATCTCTTATTTTTCGGTCAAGTTTTTATGTTAAACAAATTGTAAGGTATTCAGTTTTTATTGTTACTATCTATTTTTTGTATATATAAAAAAGTACCTGCAAAAAAAACCCCCCTGCAGTTATTCACTCTCGCCACTAAGCCTAATAATAGAATGATACTTGCCAATTCTGTAGGGGGTTTCTTTGCAGTATTCACATCATTTACATCACATACAATAGTTAACACCTCTATAAATAACACCACATAACACCTGTCATTGCATCCACTACTGACAACAGGAAAGGTCACAGCTTATCTCCTTCCCCTCTCTGCACAAAGCATGTCTAGAAAACCCTCAAAGGTGTAGGTTCTAGTCAAGGGGTAGGCAACCTTTTTTGTTCGGAGTGCCGATTTTAATTAAAAAATCAAAAAAAAATCGGAGTGCCGGTCAATAATTGTAAGTCTGATGACCCCTAAACTAAAGTCATATACCACAAACCATAACACAGAAGTTCTGCCACCAGATGCTTTAGGATACATGCGTTTACTGCTATTTCCTCGGATGCTCCTGTACTTTCTGATTCGAAGCAATAAAAGTCCATGTACATCCCGCAATTAGTGGTAAATGTGTCCAGGAGCACTGTATGGCAGCACCGTATGGTGAAAACACATTATGTATCTGGATGCAGCTATATTCTTATATTCTTAGGCCACTGGAACTATTACTTCGATGTAAAACTGGTGCATTTTTGCACAAAAAAAAAAACAACAAAGCCTGAGTTTTCTGTGCAAAAACACATCCTTAATACAGAAAACACACCGTTATACAGAATAATGTCCCATAGTGGTCCCTGCACATGGTATTATGTCCCAGAGCAGCTCCTGCACACGGTATTATATCCCATAGTGGTCCTTGCACACGGTATTATGTCCCATAGCAGCGCCTGCACATGGTATTATGTCCCATAGCGGCCCCTTCACATGGTATTATATCCCATAGCGGCCTCTGCACACGGTATTTGTCCCATAGCGGCCTCTGCACACAGTATTTGTCCCATAGCGGCCTCTGCACACGGTATTTGTCCCATAGCGGCCCCTGCACACGGTATTATGTCCCATAGCGGCCTGTGCACACGGTATTTGTCCCATAGCGGTCCCTGTACACGGTATTATGTCTCATAGCGGCCACTGCACACAGCAATATGTCTCATAGCGGCCCCTACACATGGTATATGTCCATTAGCGGCCCCTACACATGGTATATGTCCCATAGCGGCCCCTGCACACGGTATATGTCCCATAGCGGCCTCTGCGCACGGTATTATATCCCATAGTGGCCCCTGCACACGGTATTATGTTCCATAGTGGCCCCTGCACACGGTATAATATCCTAACTTTCATAATATGCCAATTTGTGCCACTCACTAGCTATTATTATACTGTGAGGTCTCTTCAGACCCCAGAGTATAATAAATGGAGGGCGAAGAGAGCTGACAAACATAAAAAAACAATGTACTCACCATTCCACGCTCCGCAGCCGCTGTGTTCTCTTCGGGAGCTTCTGCCTGTAGTCAGCGACCGCTCACTGGGTCTCAGGACCACGTTGCGTCATTATGCATAATGATGTCAGCCGCAGACGTGACACCTGAGGCTCTGTCAGCTGACTTCAGGCAGAAGCGCCCGAAGAGCACAGAGTGGCTGCGAAGCGTGGAATGGTGAGTACATTGTTTTTTATGTTTCATCACCTCCCCGGGGGCTCCGCTTATTATACTCAGGGGTCTGAAGAGACCCCAGAGTATAATAATAGCAGTTTTGTTTCGGCCGTGTTTGGTCCGATCGAAACTGCTGGGTGAGGACTCCGCTGCCGTGACAGGGAAATAAGCCTCGCGTGCCACTCTTGGCACACGTGCCAGGGGTTGCCGACCCCTGCTCTAGTCTATTGCTGCCTATGTCCATGAGACTGCTGTAAAGCATTTTAGTAAAGTACTGCTAAAGTGAACAGAGGAGAAGATCAGACAAGATAGCTTTTCCTAAGATTCCCCCTCCTCTTTTTCCCTTCCCTAACTACCTTTTTTATTTTCTATACATTATCTCACTGTTTGTATTCTAAAACTTTTGTAAATACTTAATAAAATTACAGTTTAAAAAAAAAAAAAAAGAGAAAAGATAGAAATCTTTATAATCATGTACAGAAAACAGAACGAAAAATCCACAATCAGAAAACATAAACAGATTGAAAAAAGTGATATATTACATCTGGTTTTAATAAATAAAAAAATGGTGATACATATATAGTCTATAGGAAGAAATGGAATATAGTCTATACCCCCCAGATAGGTGGTAGTGGCAGGAGAGATACAGTATATACATACCTCCCAACTTTCAAAGGACAGAAAGAGGGACAAAATATGCGGCGCTATGCGCACTGCAGCAAATTTAGCTCCACCCACTTCTATATGACTCCACCCATTCTCATCTATTTTTCCATGTGCCCCCACACAGTATAATGCTCCTACAGTCACCCTAACATTATATGCCCCCACATTATAATGGTCCCCTCCAATTTCCCCACAGTACTAAGTCCCTCTCCTCGTGCCCCAGTTTAAACTGGCGGAAACTAGAGGGGGACATTAAACTAGGGCAGCTGGAGGGGGACATTAAACTATGGGGCAGCTGGAGGGTGACATTAAACAGTGGGTGTAGTTGGAGGGGGACATTAAACTGGGGGCAACTAGAGGCAGACATGTCCCCCTCCAGCTACCCCCATGGTTTAATGTCCTCCTCCAGTTGCCCCCAGTTTAATGTCACCCTCCATCTGCCCCCTCAGTTTAACGTCCCCCCTCCATCTGCCACCAGCTTAATGCCCCCCTTCATCTGACCCCAGTTTAATGTCCCCCTTCATCTGCCACCATCTTAATGTCCCCCTTCATCTGCCACCAATTTAATGTCCCCCTTCATCTGCCACCAGCTTAATGCCCCTTCATCTACCCTCAGTTTAATGTCCCCCTTTATTTGCCACCATCTTAATGTCCCCCTTTATCTGCCACCAATTTAATGTTCCCCCTTCATGTCACAAGTTTAATGCCCCCCTTCATCTGCCACCAGTTTAATTGCCCCCTTAATCTGCCTTCAGTTTAATTGCCCATTCATCTGCTCCCTGTTTAATTGCCCCCTTCATCTGCCTTCAGTTTAACTGCCTCCTACATCTGCGTTCAGTTTAACTGCCCCCTACATCTGCCCCTAGTTCCCCCCTCTTGCTCACACATGCTGTCTTCTCTCCTACTTATCTTCGATCACTCTCTGTTCCCAGCTTTCTGTGTAACATCACAGTGTGTCCCGCAGTATCCAGAATAGCTCCACCCACACAAGAGTCTGATCACATGTTCATAACGTCATCAAAGTTCCTTTAGCCATTACGATTTAGCATCTACCATTTAGCCTTTACCCTACCCTAATAAAGTTTGTTAACAGCAAAACACTTCAGGGGAATAGCGGGACAAACTGTAAGCTATGCGGGACCGCGGGACAGCAGTGTAAAATCGGGACTGTCCCGCCAGATGACAGACGGTTGGGAGCTATGTATATACAAAGTCTAAGTCTAGGTTCACACCTGCGTAGTGCTTTTCTCTCCATATTTTTTGCCTTCTTCAGGCAGAAACCAGATGGAAACCTGGCAGACCCCATTATATTCTATGGGGTCTGCGGGTTTCCGCGGGTAACTGCTTTTTTAAGTGGATTAGGTTTCCCTAGGAAACCCAAACGCAGGTGTGAACCTAGTGTTACCTGTAGTATTTTTATCCTCTTTCATCTAGGTCTTATTTTTAACCCTGCCCTCTAAGGCTGGGGCCACATGGGCCTCCTCACTTATGACGCATGCCTCTTCATAAATGTGACGACTCCTTCCCCAAACATGTGATATATTATGTAGCTAAACTCCCACGCCACTTCCACTTTCATTAAAGTTTTGTGGAAGGCACAAAAATGCCAGGTGAGCCACGGCAAAAAAAAAAAAGGGCTAAGGCCTCATGTTTTTATAAAGCTGCTTTTTTTGTTACAGATTTTGCTGTGTTTTTTGAGCCAAATACAACAACAATGGAAAATATAAGGAAAGCTATTATATTTCTGCACAATCCACTTAGGACTTTGAGTCAAAAAAATAAAAAAATGCAGCAAAATCTGCAACAAAAAAGGCAGCCTTTCCACCATGTGGGGCCCTAGCCTCAAATGGTTTTTGCTGTGGTGGTTTGCAGGAGAACAGACTCACTGCAGAGATTCTGCGGCATGTTCACACTGTGTGTACCTTAGCTATGTGGTAATGTGTTGACACTAGCCTAGTGTGTACGGCGAGATAACAAGTGAGCTGCCGAAGTTATCAGCCAAATATGTATGCTCCAGTAACCAATGTAAAAACTATAACATTTTGCAGCTGTTTATATGGATAGCCAGTTAGTCACATGATAAACACCACAAGTGAAAAAATATATATAATACACACAATTTAAATAACACATTCCACGTCACCTTTATCTACATAAAAAAATATTTCCCCGTGGCGTGGGGAGAGCCGTGTTTTGATTTACTTATGGCAAAACTATAACAAAGAAGATACTATATAAATACACAGATATATTCATGATCATAATTCATTGTATTACTTTTTTCCCTATAAGATCACAATATGAAGGTTTTCGAGTTATATCGTCTTTTTTTTTCAAGCCAGAAAAGTTGCTGCTGAAAGCAGAACAGTTACCATGACAACCCACTGGCAACCTCCTCAATGCATTTCATACTGAGCCCTAGTGTTGATTCCTGAGGCTGGGTGGAGGACGTGGGGCTGGGAGGAGGTAAAGGAAGGTTACTTTGCACTTAGTTAATATGCAAAACCACTTACAGCACTGCTGTCTAAGTACTGAAGAAGCTTGCACATAACTAAGCCTGGCAAGCCAAAGGGCACTTCCTGTACAGTGTGACACAATTATTTTCTTCAACAAAGTCACAGCAATGCACACGGTCTCATCTAAAAATCATTTCCAGGCACACGCACATCCTTAGTCTATGTACTCTTTATGTTCTGAACAACCACTTATGTAACATTACAGGATTCTACATCATTTATATTACTTGATCATTTGGCATTTTATATTGACCTGTCAATAAAATTGTTTTTAATCTAATATGTGATCATGTAAATTGAAACTAATAAAACAGTGAAAAAAGGATGAAACTTATGAAATCTTTAAAATACTGTTTTAAAATATATTTATAAGGAACTCTTCTTCAAGACCCTGTACACAAATCTATTGTGTATAACAAATCTATTGCATATGAATCCACAAGAGAAAAATCATGGACTGTTCAATTGTATGCTATATTGCCGAGGACCAGTGGCTCTTTTGGGACTCTTTGGAGGAAATTTATGAATATCCCTGGCGTTGGTGAAGCGTGCACTTCATTTATGATAAGGCAACTGACTTTTCATAAATGATGTGCACGATCCCCCAGGCCAGGCACCTGGAGCGATTGCACCAGGTCATAGCTAGTAGGGTTGGGCAATTATGACCTAAATCAAAATGAATTTTAATTGGGCATTTTACCTCAATTATGATTAATGGGGATGATGTAAGTCACACACGCTTTAAAAAAATGCCCCTTTTACAGTTTATGTATGTGTTAGGCAAACCTCGCAAGATTCGTCTTGCGAGGTTCACCTGGCAGCTTCATCCAACCTCAGGGAATGTGATCAAACATTAAAAACTGTGTTATTCATCTCTCCAGCCCTGTTCTCTTCGGGACTTCTGCCAGATGTCAAGGAACGTTGAGGTCTGTGATTGGGCCTCAGTGGTCCCTGACGTCAGGCAGAAGTGCCGAAGACAGCAGGGAGTCACGCTGGAGACCAGGGTTGGTGAGTAACACTGTTTTTTAATGTTTGATCACCTCCACTGGGCCACCGCTTATTATACTCTGGGGTCTGAATCACGTCGTTTATCCTAGCTCATGGTCTGTTTAGGTTATTTTTCGATTAATCGCCCATCCCTAATAGCTAGCGTAGATTTCCAGTTTTGTTTATGCCAGTTGCTACCAGCCCTCAGCATGCCTTCGCCACACCCACTTTTTGGGAAAGTGAAGTGGCCAGTGCAAAAATGGCAGTTAGAACAATTTATGTAGTGTTGGGAGAATCGTTTCGCAACAAACCAGATTCGATCCAAATAATCCAAATTGTTTAGTTTTATGTTTCAATAATTTTTATTAAAGGTTTTACAGATAAAAAAAACAAAAAACAAGGACATTAGCATAAATGAATAGCACAATCCGGGTATGCGGCCTATGAAAGATAATTAGCATATCTTCAAATATACTAAAAAGTAGACGCACATTGCCTTTACCCATTAAAATAACATCAAAGTGTGAAAATCTGACAACACACAGACGTTGAACAATAAACAATTGAACAATTAAACATTTGAACATTTGAGGCACTCCCGTTGAGACCCTAGCAAGAAAGCATCTCAAACGCGTAAAGCGTACACGTATTAGTATCGTGTATCTGGCTATAGAGCAATGCATAAGTCTTAATGTGTTAGATAATAAATTAGCTTATCAGAGTTAAGGGAAGGGGAAGGTCAGGATATTGAAACAAATAGTGTATATATGAATATGTATGTAAGGCCCAGGATCGAAGGGGACAACAGAAACATGGAGGACAGAGTGAAGGCCCGCGTCAAGGATGAGTGCAACAGTTTAATTGCACGTTGCCATTCATTGGGGGTAAAGCTCATTCCCAGATCTCTTTCCCAATATCGAAACGGGGCAAATTTGGTGTAAGAAGAAGTATCATCCATCAGATCATACAAAAATCTCAGACCTCTCCCTTTTTTTGATATCCATGTAAAAATCGTGCCATTGTGAGGAGCAGGGGCGGAGGAGTTCCCAGACAAAAAGTGCAGAATTCTAAAATGTGTGTAGAAGTTTCTCATAGGGATTCCAAACCTTTGCTGCAGTGCCATGAATGGTAGAGCTGTCCCACTTTCAGAGTATAACTGCGAAATCTGGGTTATTCCCCTGGCCTCCCAACCCGAAACATCCAAGTCTCTAATTGCCCAAGATAAGAAGGATAAAGGCATATCCGAGATATTAAAATGCCTTGTAGGGGTTGCCTTCCCATGAAGCATCGCCCAGGCAGACAGGGAAGCGCTCATAATTGGTGAAAAAGATTGAGGCGGTGTGATGTTCCAAAAGGGCAAATACAAAGCACTCCCAAACTTCAGAGGCGCTACAAAAGAGTGTTCCATGTGCAGCCAAGGAGCCGACACATCCATGGACCACCATCCAGCACATTGGACGGCAAGGGAGGCAAGATAATAATTACACACTATAGGAACACCCAGGCCTCCAACCAATTTATGCTTGAACAGGAAACTTCTATTAATTCTAGGTCTTCTACCGCCCCATATGTATTTCGAAATCACTCTCTGTATAGATTCAAAAAATGAAGCAGGGAGAGGAATTGGCAGCGTGCGGAACAGGTATAGAAGTCTAGGGGCAGTAGCATCTTAAAAGCGGCCACCCGCCCAATCCAAGAAACATCTGTTAGTAGCATACGTTCAGTTTCATCTCGCAAAGTTTTTATCATTGGCAAATAATTCTGTTGATAGAGAGACCTCGGAGAGGAAGACACGTGCAGACCCAAATATTGAATGTTATCCTTCCTCCAATCAAAATTGTATGTGGACTGTAAAAAGCTCAGCATGGAAGAAGGAACATTGAATGGAAGGGCCTGCGATTTTGATAAGTTCAATTTATAATAAGATAGCTGACCAAAAGTCTGAATAATACCCATAAGGCGTGGGAGAGATACCCCCGGGTTGGTTAACGTGAGAATAATGTCATCAGCGTATAGCGATATAAGATGGACTCTATCCTTTACCGTGACGCCTTGTACATCGGGATCTAATCTTAGATTTTGGGCCAAAGGCTCCATGGAGAGGACAAAGATCAAGGGTGACAACGGGCACCCCTGTCTAGTCCCATTGGTAATTGTGAAAGGGTCCGACACCGTACCATTTGTAAAAAATTTTGCAGAGGGTGCTGAGTAAAGCGCCTCTATGGCCCCCAAAATTGCTCCAGAAAATCCCATAGTCTTAAGAGCCGAGAAGGCATACGACCAGCAAATTCGGTCAAACGCCTTCTCGGCGTCCAATGCAAGCAGCACCGCCCCCATACCCCCCGAAACGACACGATGAACTAAATTCAAGACCCATCTGGTATTTTCGTAGGCTTTACGCCCCTTAACAAACCCTACTTGATCATAGTTTATTAAACTCGGGAGGCAATCAGCTAGGCGTGTCGCTATTAGTTTAGCTTATATCTTTAAATCGGAGTTTAACAAGGAAATGGGTCTAAAATTTTGGGGCGAGGTGGGGGCCTTACCAGGCTTGGGCAAAGTAACCACCAATGCCTCTTGATTCTCCCAAGGAAATGTTTTAGACTCCACCGCAGTCTTCAAAAAGGACAACAGCGGGTCCAGCAGAATCTGAGAAAATGTTTTATATTTTATGTTTTGATTTACGGGATGGCAGCGACTTAATGGTCGTGGACAACTCCAAATTCGTTATAGGAGCATTTAAGGACGCTAGTTGGTCTTCAGTAAGCTGAGGCAGTTGGGTCGATGTTAAAAATAAATCAATGTCTGCCTGAGAGGGAGGGGTCACTGAAGAATCATCTGCAATATTGTAAAGATCCGCATAAAAGGATCTAAATGCATTCGCTATGCCTTTAGGGTCATAAATTTTATGTGTATCATCCTTACTATGGAGGAACGGGATCCTGGATCTAGCATGTCTCTGTTTAAGTTTAGAGGCTAACAGTTTCCCTGCTTTGTTGGATTGAGAATAATAGGTAGCTCTCACCCGTTTTAGATTCTTTTCGTATTTATGTAACAGGCAGGTAGCAAGTTGTCGGCATAGCTCTACCAATTTCTCCGTATTTGAGGGGCTAGGGGACTTTTTATTGCCAGTATCTAAGAGTTTTATTTGACGGAGAAGCCGGTCCATCTCTGCTAGTCTCGTTTTCTTTTCAATGTGACCAAGGCGTATAAAGGTACCCCTAATGAATGCCTTATGGGAGTTCCACAATACTTCAGGGCTAGATACCGATGGAGTGTTAACCTGAAAAAAATTCCCTCAGCACACTCTCTAGGGTTGCCTTATATTTCGGGTGTGATATCAAGAATTCGTTACATCGCCACACATACCGAGGACAGTCATATTTCTCCGAGATGAGAAGCGTAACCGCCGCGTGGTCAGACCATGTTATTTGCGAAATGGTGGACTGCATAACAAGAGAGAGAGTATTTTGGTCCACTAAAAATAAGTCAATACGAGAGTAGCTATTATGTGCGGCCGAGAAAAAAGTGTAGTCTCTCTCAGTGCTATGCAGTATCCGCCAAGTTTCAAACAAATTCTGGTGCCACAGTGCCTGTGCGAAAGAAGGGAGTCGCTGTGAGAGGCCAGATGTGATATCTACCAAAGGATCGGGCGCTACATTAAAGTCCCCCATCAACAGTAAGCAACCTTGCTTTCTTTTTTCTATCGTTTTCACAAGCCTTCCAAAGAATGCTACCTGTCTGCATAAACCGACACCGTGTAAGTGACATTGTTAAGGAGACACACCAATATAACGAAGTGTCCCCCAGGGTCCGAGTAGTGGGATAGTAGCTGGAACGCCACTGAGTCTCTGATCCCGATCAGCACCCCCCTACGTTTGGAGGAGTAATGAGCGTGGAACATATGTGGGTATGATGGGTGTTTAACGTGGGTGGCATCCTTCTTCAAAAGGTGTGTCTCCTGTACTGCAATTATATCACAACCCTGAGCCCGAACCTCACCCCACAAGTTAGCTCGTTTTTGAGGGGTATTCAAACCCCTAACATTCATGGACATAAACTTAAGAACCATATTACCACTCTAAAAGTGCTATAAGGATCGACACATATAGACATAAACAAAGCAGTACTACATAAGTGTTGAGGTATAAGATTGCTCCATGCCAAAAGCCGTCTCGACCAAGGTGCCAGAACCTGCAAAAAAATCAAATCAGCCAAACCATAGAGCTCAACAACAGTCAAGCCCAAAAGAACAAATAACATAGTACAGCGGGCCAGCAGCTGTTGTGGTCTCGGGGGAATAAGTTCAGCAGAATCGGACATAGGAAGTTCCTAGGGAAAAAGGAGAAAGAGCCTTCAACGTTTGGCTCCTGTGGCTGGAAATCTTCGGGTCTTTACTGGATGCCAATCATCAGACAGGTGGCCCGGCATTTTTGCACGTGATAGGTCGACAATGGGGATGTTCCATTTGTTTAACAATTGTTTTCCCTCTTCTAAATTCCTGATCACATGAGTAAGATTATCTCGGGTTATCATCACTCGGACAGGGAATCCCCACTTGTATAGGATATTATGCTGACGCCATCTTGGGCCTCCTCCCCCCCGTGCAGGAAGTAAAAGTCAGAAATTTTTTGCGGTTTAACCGCTGTTTTCCTTCTTTTCGGCATCCCCGGAATCAGCAGGTGTTCACCTACCCGACTCTGCCTATTTAGCCACAGGATCGTTGCTTAGAGTGTCGCTTACACAGGCTCACTGCAAGAGCTGAAGAACTAAGCGGCCATCTCCGTCTGCGGTAAGCTCTGCCCCCCAAATTGTTTAGTTTAAAACTGAACAATTTGGGTCTTGTCTCAGACAAACTAAAACGGCTGCCACAACATTATTTGTGGTAAATTATTATACCTTCAGAGGTTCATCCATCCTTAATAATAATAATAATAATACATTTTATTTATATAGCGCCAACATATTCCGCAGCACTGTACAATTTGTAGGGTTCAAGTACTGACAAAAAAGATACATTACAAAGAAATAGTCAATTCACACACTGGGACTCAGGGCCCTGCTCGCAAGAGCTTACAATCTATGAGGTAGAGGGGGTGACACAAGAGGTAGCAGGGGCGGCAACAGATGTAGCATTGCTTGTACAATGGTCAGACAATTTTGTAATAGAGGTTACTGTTATTACACATATATAAAGCTGTATGAGCCATCATCAGTCATGTCCTTTAACGTTCAGATGGTGCCTGGACATATAAAGTTAGTCTGATACAGCATCATATCCTGTGAGGTAATGGAGCATCAACAGAGGAGGGTACGTTTTAGGGATTCTAACTACGGAAGGGTTTACATTAAGAGTTGTGATAGGCCTGTCTGAAAAGATATGTCTTTACGCTTGAAGCTGTGGAAATTGGGGGTTAATCTAATAGTCCGGGATAGAGCATTCCAGAGAAGTGGTGCAGCTCGGGAGGTCTTGTATACGAGCGTGGGAGGTTCTGATAATAGAGGATGTTTGTGTTAGGTCATTGAGTGAATGGAGAGTACGGGTTGGGCGATAGACAGAGATGAGGGAGGAAATATAGGGAGGTGCAGCATTATGGAGCGCCTTGTGAATGAGGGTGATAAGTTTATATTGTATTCTGTATTGAATAGGCAGCCAATGTAGTGACCGGCACAGACCGGAGGCATCACTATAGCGTCTAGACTGATAGATGAGCATAGCCGCCGCATTCAGAATAGATTGTAGAAGGGAGAGTTTAGTAAGGGGAAGACCGATTAGTAAGGAGTTACAGTAGTCAAGGCGAGAGTGAATCAGGGCAACAATAAGTGTCTTTAGTGTATCTGTGGTAAGGAAGGTGCGGATTCTGGAGATGTTTTTGAGGTGGAGATGACATGAGTGTGCGAGTGATTGGATATGGGGGGGGTGAAGGAAAGGTCTGAGTGAAACAAAATCCTGAGGCAGCGGGCATACTGCCTAGGAGTTATGGTAAGGACGGAGACTGCAATGGAGATATCAGGGACAGATCTATTAGATGGTGGAAACAGCAGTAGTTCAGTCTTTGAGAGATTCAGTTTCAGATACAGCGAAGACATGATATTTGAGACAGCAGAGAAACAGTCACTGGTGTTCTGTATTAGTGCAGGGGTGATGTCATGGGATGACGTATATAATTGGGTGTCATCAGCATAAAGATGGTACCGGAAGCCAAATCTAGTGATGGTTTGTCCAATGGGGGCTGTGTAGATGGAGAAGAGCAGGGGACCTAGGACCGAGCCCTGAGGAACCCCAACGGCAAGGGGAAGAAACAGAGCCCGCAAATGATACACAGAAAGTGCGGTCAGAGAGATAAGAGGAGAACCAGGAGAGATCAGTGTCTGTGAGGCCAACAGAACGGAGCATAGTGAGGAGGAGTTGATGGTCAATAGTGTCAAGTGCTGCCGAGAGATCCAGAAGAATGAGAAGAGAGCAGTCACCTTTGGATTTAGCCGTCAGGAGATCATTGGAGACTTTTGTGAGGGCTGTTTCAGTAGAGTGCAGAGTGTGGAAGCCAGATTGTAAGGGGTCAAGAAGAGAGTTAGCAGAAAGATAGCGGATCAAACGAGAATAGACTAAGCGTTCCAAGATTTTGGAGATAAAAGGGAGGTTAGAGACAGGTCGATAGTTAGCAGCACAGGACGGGTCAAGGGAGGATTTCTTCAGTAGTGGGGTTATCACAGCATGTTTGAAAGAGGATGGGAAAATTCCAGAAGAGAGAGAGAGGTTAAATATTTTAGTAAGGTAAGTCGTGACGGCAGGCGACAGAGACTGGAGAAGGTGTGAGGGGAAAGGGTCACTACTACAGGTTGTAGGGCAAGAAGAAGAAAGTAGCTGAGATACTTCCTCCTCTGTAACAGGTTCAAAAGATGAAAGTGAACAGTCTGAAGTGCGGCTGGTGAGGGGGTCAGTGCCACCTGGGGATTGGGCAGTTATTTCCTGACGGATCTTATCAATTTTATCATGGAAATAAGTGGCCAGGTCATCTGCGCTAAGGTCTGTGAATGGCATCTGCACCTTGGGAGTGAGTAAAGAGTGAAAAGTTTCAAATAGCCTTTTAGGGTTACAGGAGAGAGAAGACATGAGAGTGGTGAAATAGGCTTGTTTGGCTAGGTGAAGGGCAGAATTATAGGTTTTAAGCATAAATTTAAAGTGGAGGAAATCTGCAGGTGTATGTGATTTTCTCCACAGACGTTCAGCACACCTAGAGCACCGCTGAAGAAAACGCGTCTGTGGCGTATACCAGGGTTGCTGC
Source organism: Leptodactylus fallax (assembly GCA_947044405.1). Taxonomy (NCBI): domain Eukaryota; kingdom Metazoa; phylum Chordata; class Amphibia; order Anura; family Leptodactylidae; genus Leptodactylus; species Leptodactylus fallax. The sequence continues at coordinate 3,250,288 of CAMRHE010000202.1, forward strand.
CTCCGGCGTCTAACTTTTCGAGTGGAGGGGGGAGCCGCCTCATCCAATGCACTCTTAAGGGTTTCATTATAGTGACTGGTGGCCAGATTGGGGCAGGAGAGTGAAGAGATGGGGGACAGAGAGGACTGTAGAGTATCTGAGAGGTGCTGGGTGTTAATAGCATGTAAATTCCTATATGTATGATGAGCAGGTGTGTCCTGTGAAGGAGAGAAAGCACTGATGGTGAGAGACAGAAGATTATGATCAGAGAGTGGCAGAGAAGAGTTAGTAAATTTAGAAACTGTGAGGAGTTGATGGAAGACAAAATCAATGGTGTTGCCATCTACATGTGTGGCGGAAGAGGAAAGTTGTGATAGACCAAAAGACGTGGTTATTGAGAGAAACTGTGAGGCAGCTGAGGAGATAGGGGTGTCAGTGGAGATGTTAAAGTCACCCATGATGAGGGTAGGAATTTCACTGGATAAAAAGAGGGGAAGCCAAGAAGCAAAGTGATCCAGAAATTGGTAGGGTGAGCCGGGTGAACGGTAGATCACAGCTACACGTAAGGAGAGTGGGTGGAAAAGTCTGATAGCATGTACTTCAAATGAGGGGAATGTGAGTGAGGGTACCGGTGGGGTGGCCTAAAAAGTGCACTGCGGCGACAGAAGTAACCCTACCCCTCCACCCTTCCTGTTGTCAGGCCTAGAGGTGTGTGAGAATTGTAGGCCACCATGAGACAGAGCAGCAGGGGAGGCCGTATCAGACTGCTGGATCCAGGTTTCAGTAAGGGCAAGCATGCTGAGAGATTTACTGAGGAATAAGTCATTAATATATTCTAGTTTGTTACACACTGAGTGGGTGTTCCAGAGAGAGCAGTTAAAAGAGACAGGAGAAAGATAAGGAGAGGGAACACGGTAAATATTGATTATTGAAATTTATGCTGCAACTGGCGTTTAAAAAGTCAACTGGCGAACATGATAACTCTGGTGGGAAGGATGGCCCTGTCCACAGCACACCCTCATCCAGCCCACTATTTGAAATTTTTTTTTCACAAAAGACATTTAAAAAGTCACAAATCTGAGAAATAAAAATGCATGGATACTTACCTACATCTTCCTCTTAGGTCCTGCGCTGGACCAGTTATCTTCCCTGCTACACTGTATGTATAGAGTGGCTGCAGCAGTGATATCACATTAATGAGACAGGCATTCACTGTGCTCATTGGCTGCAGCGATTCTGTCTACGTGATGTCACTGCTGCAGTGGCTCTGTATACTGACTGACTGACTGAGAAGCAGAAGAAACAGCAGGCACAGTGCTGGAATGGAGGAGAGGATGCAATTAATATAATGTATTTTTTATTTTTTACACCTCCACTGTTGCCTTAATAATAACTTCTAATGTCACTTATATAAATGATATCCCTTTAAATTGTTACTGCCCCCTGACGCCCCCCCCCTTATATAATAAGGCCCCCTAAATCAATATTGCCAGAATATCCCTGATTATCCAGAGTGTTGTGCTGCCAGTAATATGCATCATTTATACAGGATAAAAAGATGCAGAATATTGGCAGTACATCAGTGGCCTTTGTAAATTCCCTGATCTCTCGCTTCCTGGAGACTGTAATATTCTGTAACATTTTTCTGTCAACTAACTTCCATTCATTGCAGTTTTCATAAAGCACACACCCTGTGCTGTACAGGCAATACAGGGACAGTATGCCTCCAATATAGCAGGCAGAAATAAATAAGTACAACATTTAACATGTGGGAAACCCAATCATTATCGTCTATATTCTTACATCAGTTTCTTTCTATATTAATGTACCATATACATCAACTGTATGGCCCAAATATGATATGAATGAAATGCTCTGTAGAATATGCAGGGTTTTTTTTACTTCATTTTGAACCTGTATGAATATAGTAATTCAAAATCTGTTCACCTATTGACAACAAATTAGCATACATCTCCCACGGCCATGTGTAGTTGTTTCAGATCTTTTTTTATACACTTCTCTATTGGGTCTGCCGTGAACATCCAATGAAATATAAAAAAAAAAAACTGCATAAAAAAGAAATAATTTTATTTGTGTTCTGCTTATCATTACACGTAATTTAATGTGCCTTGCAAAGGATTTAGTTCGTGTTACATTTCCTACAAATCAGAATAGTTCCTCAGGTGAGACACTGATTTTTGCTTTTTGCGGCTACATGAACTGTACCTTTAAAGTTAATTAGAACATGACAGCGAACTGAATGGCTTCTAACTATGGGCTAATGCAGTTTTCAGCTGCAACATGGATACACTTTACTAGATTATCTTTTCTTTTTCACACTAACTATAATCCGTATTATTTAGCTTTCATTTAGAAACAGGACATTTGAATATGTGCAATATACTTTCAATTTCTCAGAACATGAACTGACAACATAGCAAAACAAGAAATTGTGTTAAAATGATTTTGTTTCCATAATAATGCATATTTAAACACATATTTACAGCTGTATTAGTGTTAGAATTTGTACTGTCAGAATAAATCTTATTGTTATAGGCTGTGATCTGGACCGTCTCTAGGGGAAAGCAAGGGGTGCCACAAATTTTGTAACCGGGAAGGGGGCACATGAGTAGGAGGATTCCTTGGTGATCAGGTAGTGTGCTTATCAAACACTTGCACAATCATAAAGAGAACAGTGTAGTTGGTTATTCTCAGCAGCACACTTGTCTGTATCCATGCCTTGCAGTCATCTGTTTCATAAGTGTAAAAAGCGGAATGTGATTAAACAAACCAGGTTCAACTTCCTGTTGGAGAGGCAGATCATGGCATACATTGTTGGAGTTTGAGAAGGTAAGTAAACTTCTGCTTGACACCCAGCATTATGTGCAATCTTATTGTTTTACATTTTTAAAAGAAAAAGATACAACATATCATTGTATCGGTTCATTAAACATTTCCAAGCATCAAATGTATAGACAGACAATACTAGTAAGCACAAACCAAATAGTATGGTATTTACTTAAGTGGCCATAAGAACCAGAGAGATTTCAAGTTTCCATATAAAGGCCAACATTATATTAAAAGTCCAATATACAGGTGCATCTCTATAAATTAGAATATCTTTGAAAGTTCATTAATTTCAGTGATTCAGTAATACAATTCATAATCAGCATCTTCCATGATTGTGTGACCTACTGAACCAGACTGAGGGACCATTTAAAGGCTTAGGAAACCTTAGCAGGTGACACACTGAATTTACAATACTGAACTTTTTTACAATATTCTAATTTTCTTAGATTTGGATTTTCATTACCTGTAATCCATAATCAACATTTACAGAAATAAAACACTTCAAATAGAACACTGTGTGTAAAGAATCTAGAAAATATAGGAGGTCACTTTTTTAATTTAATTACTGAAATAAATAAACGTTTCAAAGATATTCTAATTTATTGAGATGCACCTGTGTAGGTTGATGTGAGATAAAACCTCACAAACAAGAACAATTAGAGAAATATTACTCAGATTGTGTACTAATAAAAACAATGGAAGCAAGTGAACAGGGTACCTTGTATGAGCCATCTCCCGGCTTCATTTAGTGAAGGTCTTGACACATCCACTACTCTAGACACCCAGGAAAATCTATCATGCTACTACCCTAACCTACAGAGTTATCAGGGATTAATCCATCGAATACATTACACCATTACATACCTACTTCTTCAAACCAACAGGGATAAAACAGTAACCCCTTCATTACCCTTTTACACCCAGGAAGCCTCCTTTTACCTTGATCACCAGGAAAGCAACCATTAACATGTCCAAATCAAAAATAGTTTACATTAACCATATATTTCACATTAAATGAAATCAAAATTGTGGTTAAGGAAAATTATATGTAACACTATAACCAAACTATAAAAAAAAAAACTTGTGGGATATTTTTGTCCTGGGTCAAAAAGTGGAACTAAGAAAATAAATAAATAAATGTAATAAATGTTGCCATTTTTCATGAAATCCCTACAACATATCTTTCTTTTATATATATATATATATATATATATATATTTGTATCATATATAGCCCACCAGAGGAACCTGTTCTGGGGATCCACCCGACGGCTTCCTGCTAATATCCTATACCACATCTCTTTCACTTAATCTTGCATGTGCTGACTATCTGTGCAAGATTATAGTGAGGAAGCTGTGATTCACTCATACCACAGTGCTGCCATCAGGAATTTTGAGCCTCCTCACAGTATAATGTGCTACATGGTATATAATGCAGTATAAAATGCTCCCCTGAGTCCCTCCACAGTGGCCCCACATGGTATATAATGCTCTACAGTGGCGCCACAAAGCATAAAATGCTCCCCTGAGCCCCCTATAATGCTCTACAGCAGCCCCACACAATATAATATGCTCCGCAAAGGGCCCCCCTGTATAATGCTCCACAGTGGCCCCCACACAATATAATATGCTCCCAAGAGGGCCCCCCCAGTATAATGCTACACAGTGGCCTCACACAGTATAACATGCTCCCAAGAGCCTTGAGCCTAATCCCATCAATTTTACTTGATTATAATCTTCAGATTTCTATATTGTATGGAAACGCCCATAGTATGTTGCCAGATAAAACAATTTATAACAAAAGAAATTCAACACAAAGAATCATAATAAAAATCTACAATTTATTAAGTACAAAAAATATTATGAACAATACATAATCATAGGGGAGACAGAGAAATATATCCACATTAAATCATGCCGTAGTAGTGGAGGTACATATTGTGTTTTTACATAGGGTTAAAAAGTCTAACCAATAGTAAAGCATGCTGAGTTCACAAAGATTTACACGAAAAACAGGGACTCAAAAGCCTAAATACCTATTATAATACAAAATGGAACCTTCTGTGAAGGAGATAGAATAAATAGAGAAAATTGCGGAAAAAATGTTCCCAAAACAAGGGAAAAAGATGTACTAACCAAGAGTGATGCAGTAGAAATACAAGGTATAGGCAAATAGTCCCAATATATAACAATAAATAAATGAACCCAAAACTATGTCATTGAGAAACCTCCAAAGGAAACCTCACCACATACCACGTATAGAAACGCGTTTTGTACTTAATAAATTGTAGATTTTTATTATGATTCTTTGTGTGGAATTTCTTTTGTTATATATTGTATTTTGATTCTATGTTTTCTTTATGAGTTTATTATTAGCCCATTTTTTGTTTTTTTTTCAGATAAAACAATTGCTGCATACATATACTCTTAGCTATTACCATTTTTGGTAAAGTTTAAAATAACATAAAATTTTGATAATCTATCATTTTAATCTTTTTTGGTGTGGTACAAACCACAAACACAATTAAGAGAACAGTGATGGGCCAGGTTATACAGTATAAGGGCCACAATTAAGTTTTTTTGGAAATCCTATGAAATCACCCAATTTAGTCTTGTGGCTGAAAACCAAATAGATATGGTTGAATTTATATATATTATAATTTCTAAACATAAAAGTAGTTTTACAGAAAAGCAAAAAATGTCAAGCAGGCAGCAGAGTGATGAAATATGCACCAAGTACATGAGGAAAGTACATTGTTATTATATTTTAATCAATTTATTTACAGCTGAGTATGTGAGAAGCAGTTTGCTTTATTCTGAACAACAAATAATAACAACTCCCATTTGTCTTCCTGCACAAAAGCAGAACGATATTTTGCTCTGGGAGTGCATATGAATAGAAATATTCATTACCTTTGAAGTGTATTCTTATTTAATTCAATATAAACTGACAGCCCAAATGCTAATAAGACTTCAGTTTAGACATGAGATGGAATGACTAGCATTTGTATTTACGACTGGTACTTTTTCCTGGATTTCCTTCAGTATATTTTTCAAGGTTTTAAATGATCCCATTCAAATTTATGGCATATCTAACACAGATCAGGCGTGTTACCATTTATTAGGTACTTGCTGAAATAAAAGAGACAAATGTGCACTGTGATCACCCTGCCTATTGCATCGTGGTTCTTTTCAATTCAACTTGATCATATTTATTTACATTTTATGATGATGTTCATGGTTAGGTCTGTTGTTTTGCTCTATCGATTTTGCATTTGTGGGGTTTTATACTTTTTAATAAAGTAGAAAGAGTGCTTATATTGATTTACATGGAGAATAAATAGGACATAATGTAAGGAAATCTAATAATAACTGGCAGCAAATGCAATCTGAAAGTAAAGACTAGAATAAGTCATGCACTTGTATTATAAGAATTTGCCTGATTTACTGCCTAAAGTATTATTTTGTGTTTTTATATATTATACTTGTATTGGTTTACAATAGAAAATCAATTTTATTGAGCAAAGTGCTAAAATATGTTCCTGGGGAGTAGTGGGGTGGGTTGAGTGATAGGGCCCATAAAAAAACTATGGCCGATATCAAACTATGGCCGACTTTTAAAACCCCATGGCCCATCTAGTCTGCCTCATTTATAGTGAGCGGAAAACAGGCCTTAAAGGAATGCATCATAATTAAAAAAAATATATATATCTATATATATATATACAGTTATATATATATATATATATATACAGTATATATATTTTTTATGAATGGATATTTTTTTTATTCTGTTCTCTGCACATGCTTATGGGGCTGTCATCTTGCCTGAACTTATCTTCTGCTCTTTTGGCAGCATTTAGTGATATGCTTAACAGCAGTCTCATGGCCATATGCAGCAATAGTTTGGAGCTGACTCATAGAAGTCTATAACATGCTATCAGGTCTAGACAGCAGAGAGGCAAGAACTGTGACCTTGCCAGTAGTTGTCAGTAGTGTATACAATGATGGATGCTATGTTGTGTTATCTTTATAGGTGGTATCTATTGTAATACCGTCTGTCTGTGATTTAAATGAGGTGAATGCTGGAAAAAAATCCTTACAGAATTGGTGTCAGGCTATTATTATGCTTAGCGTCCAGAGTGAAAATTGAATGATATAGTACTTTTTCAAAAATATAAATAGTGACATGGAAAATTCTTTAAAACATCATAAAACGTTTGTTAAAGGATATGTTTAATGTGAAAACTTAGTTTAAAAAAAAAAAAAGTGTCATTTTCTGCCAACGTATTCCCTTTATGTGTATGGAAAGAGAGGAGACTCCAAAGTTTCCTTATATAACATGGCATCACATGACATGTATAGTCATATAAAAAATTTTGGCCCCCCCTTTTAATTTAAATTTTTTTTTTTTTTAAATTTTTGGGTTTTTGCAACACCCTTTTTATTTATATATTTTTAAAAATTATGAAAATAATTTTTTAATTAAAATATTTTTTTTATTAAAAAAAAAATTTAAAATAAAAAAAAACAAAATTTTAAAATTAAAATTTTATTATTTTATTTTTTTAATATTTAAACCTCTTTTACTTTTTTTTTTTTATTTAAAAAAAAAAATATATTTTAATTTCTTTTAAAATTATCATAGCCAGGTGTATCCGACCATGGGAAGGTTTTAAGAGTGTGCCAATTGCAGGAGCTTTTCTCCTTTTTTAATCTCCTCTGAAGAGTGGCATCATGGGCTAAACTCAAAACAACTCTAAAAAGATCTGAAAACAAAATTGTTAACATAGTTGTTAGGGGAAGGAAAAAAAAAAATGTGAGAAAAAAAACTGTCATTCTCTGTGGGGGGGAGAAAAAAAAAAAAAAAAGAGAGGGGGGGGGGGGGTGTTTTGGTCTGAGGAGGGGGGGGGGGAAAAAAAAAAAAAAAAAAAAGAAAAAAAGAAAAAAGGGGAGAAAAGGAAAGAAAAAACAACAAAAAACAACAAAAAAAAAAAAAAAAAATCTTGCTCAGATGGTGGACTGTGCATCGGCAACAAACAGCACACTTTGCACAAGGGAAGCTGTATGGGAGAGTGATGCGTATTACAACCCGTTCCTGAAAGCTGCCGTAATAGTAGGCGTCAAAAAGCCAGCATTCCAAGAAAAACACTGCTACCCACTGTAAAATTTGGTGGAGGTTCCATCATGCTTTGGGGCTGTGCGGCCAAGCCGGCACCGGGTATCTTGTTAAAGTTGAGGGTGGCATGGATTCCACTCTGCTATCAGCAGATCCCTGGATTAATGCCTGCAAGAATCAGTGACGAATTGAAGTACGCCGGGGTGGGATATTTCAGAAAAACAAGATCCAAAACACAGCTCCAAATCAACTCTGGATTCATGCAGAGGAACAATACAATGTTCTGGAATGGCCATCCCAGGACCCAGACCTGAAACAGAAAATCTGTGGGATAATTTGAAGGGGGATGGCCCAGGCTCGCGACCCAAACTAAAGAAAACTGGAATGAGTTTGTAAACAGGAATGGTCAAAAATACCTTCATCCAGGATCCAGGAACTGATTAAAAGCTACAGGAAGCGACTAGAGGCTGTTATTTCTGCAAAAGGAGGATCTACTAAATATTAATGTCACTTTTCTGTTGAGGTGCCCATACTTTTGTGCCGGTCAAATTTTGGTTTAATGCATATTGCACATTTTCTGTTAGTACAATAAACCTCATTTCAATCCTGAAATATTACTGTGTCCATCAGTTATTAGATATATCAAATTGAAATGGCTGTTGCAAACACCCAAATATTTAGAACTAAAAATGATTAAGATTAATAGGGGTGCCCAAACTTTTTCATATGACTGTATATCAAGTTCGACCAGGGAGGGAGAGAGAGTGTAAATACAGGGGGTTTTTCTCCATTTTTAGTCTTGAAGAATCTGTTCTAAAGTGGGAAAAAAAAGTCTGACTCTTCAGTGAGTGGATTGCTTTTTTTATTTTCAACCCATTCCTGAAATCTGCCGTAATAGTACGGCGGATGCCGGGGTATTTAAAGGTGGCAGCCACTCTGCTACAGAGACCCTGCATTAATGCCTGCGATCAGAGTGAACTCTGATCGGATGGGTGCATGGGTTAGGCCAGGACCCCCCTTCCCCAAATAAAGAAAAATGGAATGAGATTGCAGGAGCCAACCTGTTCCTCTGACAGCTGGGATCCTTATGAAGGCTCCCAGGCTTGTCATTGCATTATAGCTATTGAGGCTGGTCTGTGATCAATCTCCCATAAACATCAATACAATTATATTGCAGTCTATGGGACTTGCAATCAACAAATTGCAGGTTCGAGCCCCCTGAGGGGGGGAGGCTAATAAAATAAAAAAAAGTTTAAAAAAATATAAAAAAACAAAAAACAAAAATAAGTTCATATAACTCTAGTTTCCCTAGAATACATATAAAATAAAATATTACTGTGAAACACATACACATTAGGTATCCCCGTGTCCGAAAATACCTGGTCTACAAGCTTATAAAAATATTTTTCCTGTATGGTGAACGCTGTAGCGGGAAAAAAAAAAATCAAAAGTGCCGAACCGCCATTTTTTCGCTGTTTTGCCTCTGATAAAAATTGATCAAAGCAATAAAAGACACCTGTCCACAACCTCAAACAGTCACACTCCAAACTCCACTATGGTGAAGACCAAAGAGCTGTGGAAGGACACCAGAAACAAAATTGTAGACCTGCACCAGGCTGGGAAGACTGAATCTGCAATAGGCAAGCAGTTTGGTGTGAAGAAATCAACTGTGGGAGCAATAATTAGAAAATGGAAGACATACAAGACCACTGATAATCTCCCTCGATCAGGGGCTCCACGCAAGATCTCACCCCGTGGGGTCAAAATGATCACAAGAACGGTGAGCAAAAATCCCAGAACCACACGGGGGAACCTAGTGAATAACCTGCAGAAAGCTGGGACTAACGTAACAAAGGCTACCGTCAGTAACACAATACGCCACCAGGTACTCCTGCTTAAGCCAGTACATATCCGGGCCAGTTTGAAGTTTGCTAGAGAGCATTTGGATGTTCCAGAAGATTATTGGGAAAATGTCATATGGTCAGATGAAACCAAAGTAGAACTGTTTGGTAGAAACACAACTCGTCGTGTTTGGAGTGAATGCTGAATTGCATCCAAAGAACACCATACCTATTGTGAATCATGGGGGTTTCAACATCATCCTTTGGGGCTGTTTCTCTGCAAAGGGACCAGGACGACTGATCCGTGTACATGAAAGAATGAATGGGGCCATGTTATCGTGAGATTTTGAGTTCAAACCTCCCTCCATCAGCAAGGGCATTGAAGATGAAATGTGACTGGGTCTTTCAGCATGACAATGATCCCAAGCACACCGCCAGGGCAACGAAGGAGTGGCTTCGTAAGAAGGATTTTAAGGTCCTGGAGTGGCCTAGCCAGTCTCCAGATCTCAACCCCATAGAAAACCTTTGGAGGAAGTTGGAAGTCCATGTTGCCCAGCGACAGCCCCAAAACATCACTGCTCTAGAGGAGATCTGCATGGAGGAATGGGCCAACATACCAGCAACAGTGTGTGCCAACCTTGTGAAGACTTACAGAAAACGTTTGACCTCTGTCATTGCCAACAAAGGATATATAACAAAGTATTGAGATGAACTTTTGTTATTGACCAAATACTTATTTTCCACCATAATTTGCAAATAAATTCTTTAAAAATCAGACAATGTGATTTTCTGGATTTGTTTTCTCATTTTGTCTCTCATAGTTGAGGTCTACCTATGATGTCAATTACAATTGTCTCTCATCTTTTTAAGTGGGAGAACTTGCTCAATTGGTGGCTGACTAAATACTTTTTTTCCCCACTGTACACTTTTTGTTCAAATCCACCTCGTTCTGAATTTTTTTCCAGCTTCCCAGTATATAGAACAGAATAACAAATGGTAGCATGATGAAGAACTCGTATTTGTCCCGCAAACATTAAGCCCTCATATGGCTCTGTGAACGGAAAAATAAAAAAGTTATGGGGTTTGCAAGGCAGGGAGTCAAAAATGAAAATTGAAAAACTCCTCCGGCAGGAAGGCCTTAAGAAATTGTGTAAGCCTTTCTTGACACCCTCAAAATGGTTTTGAATATTTTGCATATTTCTGTAGTCCATTTTACTAACTTTAGGGAAAAGACAGCCAACACTAAATATGGCAGAATAAAACATTTGTCACTGGACCAATGATCAACCTTCAGTAATCTAGTAAATACAACTACTCATTTTAAGAAAGACCTTCAGATCACTTTTCAACATTTTTTAATGAATTGGCCATTATAACTTATCTTGGCAGACAGTTTTATGGTAGCATTGTTCTTACTATAAAAAAAAATACCCTCTACTGTATCTTCGTGTACAAGACTTCTTTTTTTTTCCATCTGTTGCGAAACAACTCCCAGCATGCCTCTGGCTGTTAGGGCAAACTAGGGGTTGTAGTTTTCCAACAACTGGTGGGTCTCAGCTGGGAGACCACAACTCTATGCAAAGTGGATGCCACCTTATTACATAGTAGTTACAGGCCTGGGTATAAATAGATCATTAGACATGCTTCAATCTAATTTGTTACACCAACATACCATTGTATCCAATGCACACTGGATACAATAAGCAGCTATAAAATTAATATTGAGGAAATACTTGAATGTTAAACACACTGAGCAGAGTCATCAAAATATGAGTATATTGTACAAATGTATTTTCTATTCATATTCCAACAGACCAAGAGGGTTGGATAGAGTGGGTTGAAGAGACTAATAATTGCATAAACATTGGGATTTTGGATCACTAAGATTTGTATATATTAATTACTTTAATACATCTCTGAAATGCTTTCACGTTCATTCCAAGCAATTTAATTTCATGTTCCAAATTCACTCTTGAGGACATCTTTAAAATGCAAGCACTATTTAGAATGACATGCATTATGATGAATAATATCAATGCAGTTAAACATCTCCTCTAAGTAAGCTAAGCAAGTAGCTAATCAAATCATTATGCTCACTGATTTAATCTGAGCTGAATATTTATCAAGGACACTGTTTATATTAAGAAAAGCCACATGTATTTTAGAAGAGAAGTGAAATAATAAAACAAAAAAAATAATTTATTTCATTAGTTAATAATATACAACAATTACATAATGATCATTTGAAACATATGTGTTTAATAGCCACATTTAATCACGTCTACAATTTAAAAAAAATAACTAATATTATTTTTTTTTTTTTGGAAGACAACCAACAATAAAAATACATAAATAGATAATTAAACGAAGAGCTTCCAACAAGGACAGCTCTAAGAAAGCATATATGTGTACACCGACTTGGCTTGATAAATGTTAGGCCTTATTGACACATCTGGTAATCCACAAACGTGCTCGCTGTGTTCTCAATGGACAGCAGAAAGTCTCATAAATGTTATTGGAGGTATGCATTGGTCTGTGGAAAGATATGACATACACTACTTAAGGCTGAGGCCACACATCAAGGAAAAGCTGTGATTTTTTATGCAGTTTTTGAGCATAAGCCAGGTGTGATTTAGCAGAAGAGAGAAGTGATTCCTTTATATTTCCCATTACTTTTAAAACCACTCCTGGCTTAGAATTAAAACAAAAAAAAAATACAGCAAAATCTGCAACAAAAGTCAACAGCTTTTCTGTCTCTTTTGTAACCAAATGCTCATTGAAGTCTATGGGTCTATGAAAATCACTGACAACACATAGATCCCATCTGTATGTGGACCATTTTTCACACACCCAATATATTGCAAAGTGTTTAAAGTTGTATGGTAGTGAAAAACCATGTACAAAACACATCCTAAACTCAGACTTTTGCAGATCCATAACTCAAATGACCACGACAAACCCAAATTGCCAGGACTCCTTCAGTTCTGAAGGAGTGTGTACACTTGGGGTCACCCACGGTCAAGTCATGATCATGGGTAACCCTTGGAGTGCAGAGAAAGGGGTTAATTGCAGTCAAGTTCTGACTGCAATTAACCCCTTCTTGTACAGGCATTCCTTCAGCTCTGAAGGAGTGTTTGAACTTGACTTTATCATGGTCTAGTCATGACCATGGGTAACTACTGGAGTACAGAAAAGGGGTTAATTGTGGTAAAGTTGTGACCGTGATTAACCGCTTCTATAGCCCTGAAGGAGTGTCTGTACTTGGAGTTACCCACAGTTAAGTCATGACATGGGTACCCCCTGAAGTTCTGAGAAGTGGTTATTTGTGGTCAAGTTCTGACCGCGAATAACCCCTTTTCGTGCAGACATTCCTTCAGCTCACATCACTGGACCCTGGAGAGGTGAGTATAATAACTGTATTGTTTTTTTATATGCTACAAATTTTTATTTTTTTGCAGATCCATTTTGTAGACTATGGTGGATTCAGTAGGCTACGTTGAATACCACAGATTTTTTTTACTTTCAATAGAATAGTCAGTAAGTGTTGTGTGTGGGTTTATTTATAGAGATTCTGTCTTTGGGAAACCCATTTTTCACTAACACCAGGTTGGAATAGCCTTTAGAAAGACTATTCATCTCCTACCTTTATTTTTCGCTCCGCGCAGCCGTTTCTGAGAATTTTCGTTTTTCTTCTTTATGCAAATGAATCTTCAGAAAGCACAGGGGCATTCCCCCTGTGCTCAAAGAAGACGCTCTTCCGAAGATCCAGCGCTGCCTCTCTCTTCTTCTGCTGATGCCTCTCCGCCGCGTCATCAGTCGCCGAGTCTCTGTTCGGGATTCAAATCCACATGAAAATGGCCGGCTGGACATGCGCAGTCAGCTCTGTCCAACGCGAAATGGCAGAGCTGACTGAGCATGATGACGTGGTGGAGAGGCGTCAGCAGAAGAAGAGAGAGGTGGCGCTGGATCTTTGGAGGAGCGTCTTCTTTGAGAACAGGGGATGCCCCCTATGCTTTCTGAAGACTCATTTGCATAAAGAAGAAAAACGAAAATTCTCAGAAACGGCTGCGTGGAGCAGAAAAATAAAAGTAGGAGAAGGATAGTCTTTCTAAAGGCTATTCCGACGTGGCTTTAGTGGAAAAATGGGTTTCTCAATGATAGAATACCTTTAAATAAAAAAAATTTCTTGTGCGTCCTTTTAACTTAATTAATAATATTCCAGTAATGGACGCTGCCTAACTGACAGTGACCATTACTAAGATGGGGCTTAGTGTTAGTCACTAAATAGGACAACTCTAACCCTTCCATTATTACCTTGGTACCCACTGCCATCAGAAGTGCTGGGAAGAGCCAGGATCGGTCAAGTATCCGACAAAGTAGTACTGGGATGGCTGCAGGCTGGTTTTAACCCAAAAACTATGGTTTTCCCATCCTGGTATTGCCAGGCTCAGGGCTGGTTTTAGACAAACTGTGGCCCTGGGTGAAATTAAGGGCGGGGCCACAAATGATGATATACCAACAACGCCATCATATTTCCAGTTGCAGCCCCTTTCTGCCCCCAAAACAGTAACAACCACCCCCCCATGCCCACAATCCAAATAACCACCTTTGTACCGCCTAATAGATTTTTGCACCACCTCATCAATTATTAAAGCTCCTCCTTATAAATAATAGTACCTGCTTATAAATAGTGCCCCATATCAGTAATAGTTCCCCTTATCAGTAATAGCCCCCTCATAAATAATAGTGCTCCCTTATAAATAGTCCCCCTTATTAATAACCCTCTCATGAATAAAAATTCACCTTATAAATAATAGCCCTCTTATAAATAATAGCCCCTTTAACAATACCCTCCTTTAAAGTTTACCTCTTTTAAATAAAAGCGACCACATAATAGTCGCCTACATAATGTCCTCCCTTATTATAGGCCTATTATAAATTGTTCTTCCCGTATAAACAATAGCCCGCCTTATATGTTTCTCCCTTATAATAGCCCCCTTTATATATAATAATTTCCTCATATAATAGCCCCCTTATATTTAATAGTTTCCTCCCTTATACATAATAGCCCCATTATATAAAACATTCTCTCCCTTATAACAATCCACCTTATATATAATAGTTCTCCCTTATAATAGCCCCATTATTTATAATAGTTCCTCTCCTATAATAGCCTCCCTTTTAACAGTCCCCTTATATATAACAGTCCTCCCTTATAATAACCCCCCTTATATATATATATGTCATCTCTTATAATAGCCCCCTTATAAATAATAGTTTCCCCTTATTTATAATAGTTTCAACCTTATAATAGCCCCACTTATTCATAATAGTTCTCCCCTTTTAAGGGGGGCTATTATAAGGGGGTACAATTATAATATTTATAATGGGGGTTATTATAAGGGGGGAACTATTATTTATAATGGTGCTGTTATAAGGGAGGAACTATAATATATAAGGGAACTAATATAAGGGGGAATAATTATATACAATTTATATTATATATAATATGCCATTTCTTATCATAACCCCCTTATATATAACAGTTTCCCCTTATATATATAACAGTTACACCTCATAAATAATTGTTCTCCCTTGAAATAGCCCCCCTTATAAATAATAGTTTGCCTCTTTATGAGATAATCCCTTTCCCTTACCAGAAAACAATAAATCTTGTGCTCACCTTACCGTGCTCCCACGATGAGCGGAGCAGCCTGAAGTCTCTCCCCTTAGTAGCGGTACAGGTGGCGCAATGCAGTGATGTCATCACGCCACCTAAGCTGCGACGTCCCGCGCGATTCCTTAGGTCTTCTATGCCAGATCAGGGACTGTTCGGTTTCCCACTCTGTCATAGAATAAAACAGTATCAGCGTGCAGCGCACAGCACGCCGATACAACGGTGGAGCTCCTGGGATTCAAGCCCGGGGGCCTCTTTGGGGACAGGCCCCGCCCCCCCCGGGGACAGCCCCCCCCCCCCCCAACGCCGGCCCTGGCCAGGCTGCTGCTGTTTTATTGGATCTGGCTGGACCCCACATTTTTTTTCCAATTCTTTATTTGTTTAAAAAAAAATAAATACAGTTAGAACCCATGCACATGACTGAGTGTGAGTTGGAGCTGATTTTATAGCAGAATGCACTCAAATGACACTCCCAAGCATTATCCGAGTACATTCTGTGATGCACTTACCGCTATCGGGGCAACCAATCCGTTCTGTTCCAATGACACAGAGCAGGATAGGACTTGCTCTGTTTTCACCAGTTTGGAATGGACCATTGGACTCACCCTGGGATGGCATGGAGCTTTATTATACTCATATTTTCATGGTCTAGAATGCTGACACCCTCTCAGGCAGTAAACCAGCCAATGACAGCTCATTGTCTGGTTTACTATACTTCAGCTGGCCGGGTTTACTAAATTATGGGTAATCCCAAGTGAAGACACTCCTTCAGAACTGGAGGAATGCCTGCACAAGAAAGGGTTAATCGTGGCCAGAACATGATCACAATTAACCCCTTCTCTGCACTCCAGGGGTTGCCCATGGTCATGACTTGACCGTGGGTAACCCCAAGTGCACACACCTTCAGAACTGAAGGAATCCTGACACTTCAAATTAGTTGTAGTGAAAGCTCTGACCATGATTAACCTCTTCTAGTCTAGAGATTGCTTCAGCACTGAAGGAGCCCCTAGACTGGGGCTACTTCAAGTCATGACCATGGGTAACCCCTATAGAGAACAATTAGCACTTCCATTAGTACGATGGAAGTGTTCATTGAAGGCTAGGGAATGAAAGGTGCGCAATGTGTCATGATCCTGCCTGGTCCCCAGACGTGAAAGAGAGACAGTGTAAGGAATACTGTGTGGGTGGTGTTATGTTGTGGTATGTTTAATATGGGGGGCTCAATGCATTACAAAGGTTACTCGCAGTCATCGACTGATGACTGTGAGTAACCATTCTCATCGAGGGGGACTTCAGCGTCCCCTTGCTAAGCAACCAGGGGCCAAGTGATATAAATCACATGGTCGTGGTTGCAGTATAACACTTAGTTGTGCCAAAGACTAAGAGAAGGGAATTGACTGATGCACTACTTCAAGGTAAATAGCGTGCCATCAGTCTTGTTGGTGATGGATACATCTTTAGCACCAATATTTTCCACAGCACTTTACAAATATTCTTATCTGTCACCATACCAAGTATGTTTTACAATCTAAATTCCCTATCACTATATCTTTGGAGTGTGGGAGGAAACCCACACAAACACGGGGAGAACATACAAATTCCACTTATATTGTCCTTGGCTGGATTCAAACCAAAGACCCCAGTGCTACAAGGCAACATTGCTAACCAATGAGCCATGATGCTTTTTTCAATGGCTTTCAATGGCTTTTGTTGTGCCATATCACACTGCAGAGTATGATCAGATTCGAGATGAAAAATGCTACTGTTAGGGAATTGCCCGTTAAGCTATTGCCCAGTAGCTGCTGCTGGAACCTGGGAGGAAGGGAAAAGATGGAGACAGTGAGCCCTAATGCTAGGCCCATCCCGTGTCCCTACCTGCTTGCCACGACTACCCTAGCGGCAGTGGACAACTGGACGACAGTCCCTTCCTATTATAAGTGAAACACAGAACGCAGACAAGACTAACAACAAGAAAGAGAGGTCAAACTAGCCAAGGGGGTTGGAACCAGAGGAGAAACTAGGTACAAAATTGGAATCCAAAAGAATAGTCAAGAGGTCAAAGCAAAGGTCAGAATACAGAATACCAGAGAAAAAGTAATACGCCAGAATGCTCTAAGAGGCTAATAGCAAGTACTAAGGTGTGGGTTAGTAAAGTATATATAGGATGTAAGGAATCTGCCCAAGGCTTGATTGGAAAGGAAGAATGTCAATCACATAAGCAAGGCTGAGGTTAACTGTTTGAGGAGCAGAGGGAAACAAACAATGGAAGAGATAGGTGTGGTGGAGGATGATTAGCAGAGGTAAGGGGATAGAGAAGTGTTCAGACAGAGTACAACAAGAAACTGAAAAGCATAAAATCATAGTCAGACACACCTCCTGCGCTGTACCATACGGCCGGAGGATAGCACAGAAGTCTGAACAGGTACGGACATTACAGCTACCCTCTGTAAATAAGATAACACTATTATGCATACCTATATTACAACATAACATACATGCGTGCACACAAACACAGACTCACTACATACAATCACACCTTACATATATGCATGCATACTTACACTCACATAAATAAATAAATCAATAAATAAACTGCTATTATCCTTATACCTTTCTTTAGTTTGGCTTGCAGGAGGAGGGTTAGCAGTGTTGGGGTTGCAGATAGCGTAAGGTGGATGAGGGAGCTAGGCATAGTGGTGAATTGTTATTTTCTTAATACACTTTTATGGTAGCCAGCTATCATAAGTCATTTGTGCCCAGCTGCCCAGCATTATATACATTTAACAGGGCCAGCATTAGGGGGGGCAAACTGGGCAATTGCTCAGGGCCCCATACCCAAAGGGGCCCCTGGGATCCGGAGCCTGAGGACTCCGGATCCCGGAGTTAGGCCCGGCCATGTCCTAGGTGTCCGACGTCATCTTCTGGCGTTCCGGACGTCACCGCTGAAGCCTGGCCGTCACGTGGGGCGTGCTAACAGCAGCGTACCTCACGTCACCGCTGAGTCCTGTGATTGGGCTTCAGCGGTGACGTCCACAACGCGTGACGTCAGCCGCAAACAAGAGGAAGCCAGCGCCGCTGGGTATAGCGGAGCAGTGCGAAGAGGCCCATTAGAGGTAAGGCAAGGTAAGTATAACTGTTTGTTATTTTCCCTTACCTCCCTCGGGCCTTCGATTATTATACTCTGGGGTCTGAAGAGACCCCAGAGTATAATATAATAATAAAGGGAGTCTGTAGGGCCACTGGGGAGTATTATACTGGGGGGGGGCCTCTGGACACCATATAATACTGTGTGGGGCCACTGTGGAGCATTATACTGGGGAGGGGGCCCTCTGGATAACATATTATACTGTATGGGACCACTGTGGAGCATTATACTGGGGAAGGGGCCCTCTAGATAGCATATTATACTGTGTGGGGCCACTGTGGAGCATTATGCTATCCAGAGGGGCACCACACAGTATAATATGCTATCCAGAGGGCCCCTTCCCCAGTAAAATGCTCCACAGTGGCCCAAAACAGTATAATATGCTCTCCATAGGCCCCCCCAGTATAATGCTCCACCGTGGCCCCACACAGTATAATATGCTCTTCAGAGGGCCCCCCAGTATAATGCTTCAAAGTGGCCCCACAGAATATAACATGCTCATCAGAGGGCCCCCCAATTTAATGCTGCAAAGTGGCCCCATACAGTATAATATGCTATCCAGAGGGGCCTTCCCAGTATATTATATTGTGTGGGACCATTGTAGAGCATTATATTGGGGGAAGAGGCCCTCTGGAGAGCATGTTATATTCTATGTATGGGGCCTCTGTGGAGCATTATAATGTGGGGGGGACTCTGGAGAGCATGTTATATTCTGTGAGGCCACTTTGGAGCATTATACTGGGGGGCCCTCTCGAGAGCATAGTATACTGTTTTGGCCCACTGTGGAGCATTATAGTGGGGGAACCTCTCTGGGCAGTATATTATACTGTGTGGAGGGCATTCTGGAGCATGTTATACTGTGTGGGGTCACTGTGGAGCATTATTCTGGGGGGGGCATCTGCAGAGCATATTACATTGCGTGGTGCCACTGTGGGGCATTATTCGGGGGGGGAAACTAGGGGGCCCTCTGGTGAGCATATTATACTGCATGGGGCCTACTGTGGAGCATTATACTTGGGGACGCTCTGGGGAGCATAATATATTGCAGGGGGGGCACTGTGGAGCATTATACTAGGGGGGCCCTCTGGGGAGCATATTATACTATGGGTCACTGTGGAGCTTTATACTGGGGGAAGGGGCAGTGTGGGGAGCCTGTTATGCTGTGTGGGGCCACTGTGGAGTGTATTATATTGTGTGGGGCTTCTCGGGAGCATATTATACTCTGTGGGGCCATTGTAGAGCATTATACTGGGGGGGGATGTGGGGAGCATATTATACTGTGGGGGTCCACTGTGGAGCATTATACTGGGGGAACCCCTCTGGGGAGTATATTATACTGTGTGGAGGCCATTGTGGAGCATGTTGTACTGTGTTAGGCCACTGTGGAACATTATACTGGGGGGGCACTGTGGGGTGCATATTATACTGTATGGAGCATATTATATTGTGTGGGGCTGCTGAGGAGCATATTGTACTGTCTGGGGCCACTAAGGGGTAGTATACTGTGTGGGCCACTGTGGAGTATTATACTGTGTGGGGCCACTGTGGAGCATTATATACCATGTGGGGAAACTGGAGGGCTTAGGGGAGCATTTTATACTGTGGAGCATTATATACCATGTAGAGCATTATACTGTGGGGGGGGCTCAAAATTCCTGCTGGCAGCCCTGTGTGCTATGTCTGCATCACAGCTCCCTCACTATAATCTTGCACATATGTGTAGTGCTCCATGGCCATGTTATTCCCCATACAGTACTGTGCATGAACTGGCCATGGAGTTATTGGGGCCTGCACAGTACTATAGGGGCTGACTATACTGGGAACATACTCAGTAACATCAGATAGTCAGCACATATGTAAGACTTCAGTGAAGGAGCCGTGGTGTAGGCTATTAGCAGGAAGCTGTTGGATATGGCCCCAGAACAAGTTCCTCTGGTGGGCCTAAGTCCCTTCAGTCCGACACTGTATAATGGAGAACTATTATATATAAGGCGACTCTTATTTATAAGGGAGGAACTATTATATATAAGGGTGGGTTACTATATATAATTGGGAAACTTAAATATTAGGGGGCTAT
Organism: Leptodactylus fallax; assembly: GCA_947044405.1. Lineage (NCBI taxonomy): Eukaryota > Metazoa > Chordata > Amphibia > Anura > Leptodactylidae > Leptodactylus > Leptodactylus fallax. The sequence continues at coordinate 3,270,975 of CAMRHE010000202.1, forward strand.
TATAAGGGGGAACTTTTATTTATAAGACGGGCTATTATTTATAAGTGGGGAACTATTATATATAAGGCATCCATTAAAAGGGGATGCTATTATTTTTAAGATGGCAACTATTTATAAGGGGGTATAATTGTTAAGTGGGCTTATTTATAAAGGGGGCTATTAGTGATAATGAGGACTATTATTTATAAGGGTAACTATTATTTATGAGGGGGCTATTATTTATAAGGGTAACTATTATTTATGAGAGGGCTATTATTAATAAGGGAGCAGTATTATTTTTACGGGGTGACTGTTACTGATAAGGGGGAATATTACTGATACAGGGAACTATTTATCATTTATAAGGACGCTATTACTGATAAAGGTGTAATATTATTTATAAGCAGGGATTATTATTTATAAGGAGGCGCTATAATAACTGATGACTGGGTGCAAAAATCTATTAGGTGGTACAAAGGTGCTCATTTGAATTGTGTGTGGTAAAATGGGGCTTGTTATTACTTTTTTGTTGGCAGAAAGGAGGCGTTATTATAGGGGTTGCCACTGGAAGACAATGGTGTTGTTTGCATATCAGCATTTGGGGCCCCGCTTTTAATTTTGCCCAGGGCCCCACTTTGTCTAAAACCGGCCCTGCATGTTAATATACCAAGTTCAAGTATATAGTGATAATTAGAAACAGCCTTATGCCCAGATGTGAATATAGAGGTCACCTAATGGTGCTGTTTTTGAAGGTCAAATGAGTCTAGGGATATGTGCATTAGGGTATGCCTTGGCAAAGGATCAGAACAACAGGCTGAAAAACTGTCAAAATGATTGATGCAGATGGAAAACTTTCCATTTCTTATCAGTCGTGACTTACTGCCATGTTAAGAAAACAGACAAAAGGTCTTTTCTATCTGCTTTCAGATTTTCTTAGTTGCACGAAAACACGCAGCATGACGGATCAACAAGGAACTGTAAAACAGTAGTGTCTAAGATACCTAGAAACAGCATTAATGCTAAACATGATCTATATTATCTATAGATCTATATGAATAAAATGCATTTTGTCAAATGACAATTCCTGTTTACATGGTTAAATATCACCATAATCATCACATATACCTTACCTTATTATGTAGAAACCATGGCTGCCATCTGTAAGGTAACTAATAAAAGAAAATTATAATCAAATCCTAATAATTTTGTCCATTATCATGTCAATTTATGGGGTTCCTGAATTGTTGACTGATTTTTTTTTTTTCGGTAAAATGAGACACAAAAATTACACTGTATATTAAAGGGAATTTCACACAAATACAGTAATTAAAAGGGGTGTGCCACCCTCTGATTAAAAAAAAAAAATTGGAAATGACATAAACTGTTGTATATTGACATGTAAAGCTCTAAAAAGAGGTCACACCTTACCTGAACATGCATGCTGAAAGACAGTAGCAGCAGATAAGCAGGGGATAGTCTATGTCCAGCCAAAATCATATCCCTGCTTCTTTTACTGGGGATGCAGCATAAGCTGTACTGTATTCTACTGAGCATGTATGACTAACAGAGCCTCACTAGAATGACATGCACAGATATATACATTTTACTTTACTATAAAATACTTACTTTACAATGCATATTCAGTTTACTTATTGCCACCTGTATTGATGATACAACCCCTTTCATAATTATTTATCAGACATCCTAATAAATATGTTTTGTGCAATGTATTTGTTAGACCTAACACAAATACGGTGGTTCATTAACAACAGGCACAGCCTGCACTGGGTGACAATGCTGGATTTCAGGATACCTTACAGAAATTAGTATTGCTCTCCTCCATTCTGTTGAATGTCTAGTGCAGAAGTCAGCAACCTTTGGCACTCCAGCTGTAGTAAAACTATAACTCCCACCAAGCTCCATTTTCCTCTATTGGAGTTCCAAGAGCAGCCGACCAATTGTGCATGTAGTTTCATAACAGCTGGAGTGCTGAAAGTTGCTGACCCCTGGTCTAGTGGTGTATAGTGCTGACAACTATCACTCACTCCTGGGGTTTGTTCTGGGAAGACATATCTTGCTCCACAGCATAGGATATAGGGAAATATCAGTTAGTATTATTACAATTGGTGTGACTGTAACATGTTCTCCATAAACTGATTAATTCACTCCTATGTACAGTAGAATTCTTTTTAAGTTGCTTTTTCACTATATTTTTTGTTCCAAAGAGCAAGTCGTTGTTATTATTAGAAACAAAGTTAGCAGCAGCACTATAACAGACATAGACATGAGCAGGAGACATAGAATTGGGAAACACCCAGACAGTAAGCAGAACTGTAGTCAGAATGTAGACAGGAACAGTAACCAGGAGACACACATGACTTGCAACATGTACAAGATAGGTACAGTACATGTATTAGGAAAATACTATTAAAAGGAAATAAACATTGCAATAGCATCTCTGAGGTTTAACCCCTTCATTACTGTGGTACTTCAGCAAAACCATTTAATCAAACTAATTTACTCTGCAAACATTTTGTAATTTATAGTTGTTAATGGTATTGAGGCATTTTCATTTCTCATACTAAGTAACTGATGCAACCCCATGAGTGGCGTAAAGGCTTCTCCGAGGCTCCCAGTGACACAGTAGGACAGGCTGATAGTAGGCAGTCACTTTGACACTTGTATTGGTAGAACCTAAGGCACTTTTGTGGGATCCCCAAGCCCAATACAAGCATCAATCAGGAAAGTTGTGTAATTGTTGTGAAACTAAAGTTTTTTAGGCCTTATTTATGAAAACCATCTCATACTGAGACTGTCTTTTGTTGCTCACCGCTACCACTCACAGTGAGGCTTTCAATCCTGTGTTCTAAAACTGCACTTAAAATATTAACACTATGCTGTAATTGGCAACAAAGAAAGTTTTATTGTTAGACCATTTTGATAAATGATGCCCAAACTGTTCAACTGCTACAGTGCCAGGAGTCTCTGACATTATAAGTCTAGGTTCACATTTTTACTATACAAGCTATTCAAGTTTTTGGCATACATTTTTCTTTTAAAAACAGAAGCATGAACTGTATAGTAAAAAAATGTGATGTGAAGCTACCCTAAAATGGAGACCCATGCAACTGCATGCACTGACAAATCGCATGCACTGGCATATCAACACTACCTGCGAGATGTCATAAGCAGCTTTTAAAGGACAAATTTTGACCACTTTCATACCAAAGAGTGTCAGTATTCCATATGTTCTGTTATTTCAGGTTTATTTATATTATCCTATCATCATAATCCTTTTATATATGTGGTATATACAAAACTGTTTCCACATGTGAATAAACCACAATTGTGGTTTTCTTAAAAGGGGCTGCTTCATGGAAATTAAAATATACTTCAAAGTTAATCTTGGGGTCCTAACATAAAAAAATGACTTGTATCTCTCGCTGATCCTTTGCTTTTCCAGTTGTGACGCTGACCGTATCCCTGCTGTTCTCCACTTCCTCATTTCTATTGACACAAAGGAAATGGCTGGAGATGATCGGACAGAAGTGACCCACATCAGCCAATAGCTGACAGAGCAGGCATCTCCAAACATTTTCTATGTATGTGACAGAAACCAGGATGTAAGACCAGTGGGGAATTGTGATAAAACAGCTTTATACAATAGTTAGGTTGACCTTTTATCACCTTTCCTAACTTTGTTATAGTAAATACATATATTCTGCAAAAAGTATACAAAATGTCTCTGTATAACTCTAGAGTTCTAAGTACTTGTACAGAAAGGCAGTGCTAAATATAGACATAGCATGGTGCCTTTTGGGAAAAACGTGCGGGGTCCAGAACTGGGGAACAGCCAAGGGTCTATGGTCAACTAAATCCACTGGAGACACTCTGTCATTTAAGAAAGCAGCTGATGCTTGCACATTAGAACTCCAACATTTATCCAGCAAGTTCTCTTACCCAGCCCAGATGTCTATGCAATAGTCTAGTTTGCAATATGTGTGTATTTCTATATGACTGTGTCCATACCCTCATATATTGTGATGTTATTACTTTTGCCTTGTGACATGGTGCTACATCATGCTGGAAAAATCATTGCTCATCACCAAATTTCTCCTGTATTGTTGGGAGAAATTGCTCTTGGAGGATGTTTAGATACTATTCTTTAATCATGGCAGTGTTATCTTGGCTAAATTGTGAGTGAGCCCACTCTCTTGGATAAAAAGCAACCCCACAAGTAAATGGTCTTAGGATACTTTACTGTTGCCATGACACTGGACTCATGGTAGTGATCAGCTTTTCATTTCCGGATGATCAACCATTCTTCTAGAAGCCATTTCTTTCCATGAAACCCATCAACGACAGATTGACAAAAGCAGGAAGTACAGGAATTGGACTGTGGAGGACTGGGTAAAGTTCTATTTTCTGATAAAGACCCTTCAGACTCTTTGGGACATCTGGAAGAAGAATTTCACAATATACTGTGATACAGTTGTATTGCAGTATATTGTATGAGCGATCAGACCCCTTAGGGTTTAAGTTCCCAAAAAATAATAACTGAAAAAAGTAAAAAGGTTTTTTTAAAAAATAATATATAAAAAAGTTAAAATACCATGTTTTCTTAGATCACATTAAAAAAATAAATAAAAATAAATATGAACATATTAGGTATTCCCACATCTGAAAATCCCTGAACTATAAAAATGTTAAAATATTTATAGCATATAGAAAACATCATAGCAGGACAGAAAAGTCAAAGTGGCCAGATTAAAGTATTTTTACGTTTTTACTTCCTAAAAAAAAAAAAAAATAGAAGATTTGTACACAGAAATCATACAGGTGTCACAAAAAGAAATTCTTCTATTGTTCAAAGTTTATTTTTTATCACTTATTAAAACACACAAAAAAAAATCTAAATTTGGTATCACCGTGGTCATACTGACCTCCAGAATATAGATGTATCATTTTCAGAGTTTAAATGCTATAAAACCGAAATCTGTAAGAAAATGGCATACTTGCATTTTTTTTTTATTTCCAATTCCACTCCATTCTGAATTTTATTTCTAGATTCTCAGTACATTATCAGTACGGAATGTTAAATGGTGCCATTGTGAAGTACACTTTGACATGCACAAAATAATCCCTCTTACGGATCTGTGAACCAAAAAATAAAAAAATGATGGCACTTGTAATTGGGGGAGGAAAAAACAGAAACTCATCCTGAAAGGACTAATTGGTAATGGGCAGATTCAGATGGAAAGGAAAGAAAAGCCTAGCTAGACCTCTGAAATGAGACACTATAATGTATAGTATATTTTATATAGTGCATGGGTCGTCTACTGTACCTTTGCTTACCTTTGATCTTTATATCACGGCTCCTACAGTATTATTTCATTTGTATGGAATCAGAAAAAAAAATTTGTGTTGTTTCCAACTCCTCTTCTAGGAGCAGGGTCGGACTGGCCCACCGGGGAACCGGTGAATCCCCAGGTGGGCCCCATTCCTTTAGGGGAGCTTACCGGACCCCCACTGCTTTTTTATAATAGGCAGTGGAGGTGCGGTAATGGCCCCTATTCACTTACCTCTCCCCTCTCCTGGCTAGGGGGCCCCCCGTAAGCCGCACATTACGTCATCGCGATGTGATGTGTGGTGCGCAGGGATCAGGCTGCTGGGGGAAGAGGAGAGGCCGTGAGCAGGTGCTGGGAGAGGTAAGTGATGCAGCCAGGTTCTCCTTGGTTTTGCAATACGATTTTAAGAACCGGATCACAAAACCGAGGAGAAGTGGCGCCGCTGGCCAGGTTCTGATACTAGTAGAACAGAAAGCCACAGCCTTCCTGCTCTACTATTCATAGACTCATAGGCCATAGGCACCAATACTCACCTGATTGCTCTCCGGCACCTCCTGCTTCTTCCTGCTCCGGGCACACATGACGTCACATCAGTGCTCCCGGAGCAAGAAGGAGCGGGACCGAGGAGCAGACAGGTGAGTAATCATCCAATACTGCTATGGGGGGACCAGTGAAGTAGCTATTGTATGGGCATACAGTGGCCCCTTCACTTGTCCCCCCCATACAGTGGCCCCTTCATTGCCCTCCCATACAGTGGTCCCTTCACGGGTACCCTATACTGTATGGGGAACATTGATGGGGCCATTATATTGTGGGGGGCAGTGATGGAGGCCAATTTCCTGGGGGGCATTAAAGGTGTTGTGCAGGATAACATTTTTTTTTTTTTTAATTAGGCCAGGGAAGGTGAAAATAAACAAACCAAAAAACCCAGAACTTTAACTCCTGTCCCCAGTGTCTCCCAGCGTGGTTTGGTCCTGCAGCTCTGTTGTGTTCCAGCGGAAGTTCCCTCTGCAAGTGACTACCTGTGACATCACGTGACCCCTGAGGCCAATCAACTGCCTTATGGAAGGGACCTGGGAAGTTACAGCCAGTGAGAACTTTCATCAAAAGAAGACAGCGGAGCAGGATCGGACCATGCTGGGATACACTGGAGCACCGGGGATATGTGGGTATTTTTTTTTTTTTTGTTGTTTTGTTTTTCCACCTCCCCCGGACTAATTATAAAATTATGTCCACTGTATATTAGCCGGACACCTTCACTGCATCTCAGCACATATTGAAGTCAGTGGGAGCTGAGCTGCAGTGGAGGCGCCGGGCTGCTATACAGTGGATGGAGCTTTCTGCTTCCCACCTTGTATTGTGTACAGAACTGGCACCAGAAGTGGCTCCGTACAGCTGATGGGGCCGTACGTGAGCCCCCTAGCAATCGGGTATTTATGGCCTATCTACTTAATTTCCCCCCAACAGGATGTTAGCCCCCATCACTGCCCCCACATAATATAATGGCCCCATCACCGTTCCCCATGGGGGACCAATGAAGAGGCCACTGTATGGGGGGACCAGTGAAGTGGTCATAAAAAATTTGGCCCAGACAACCCCTTTAAAGAGGTTGTCCATAAATTGGAGTGACCACTGTGGTGACCAGGGAGGTTTAAAAAAAAAAAAAAAAAAAAAAAACATACTCTCCTGTCCCCAGCACCCTGTTGTCCCCCGTTTGTGTCTGTTTGGTCTCAGGTGGCGCCTCATTTCTGGAAATCCTGTACCTAATTGGTCACATGAGGTGCAGAACTCCCAGCAAGAAGGCACTGTCACGAGACTGAATAGACATTGGCAGCGGACAACGGAGTGCCGGGGATAGGTGAGTATGCTTTTTTAAATTTTTTTTTATTTTACACCTCCTGCTCAACACATGGGTTGCTCCAATTTCCGGACAAGCTCTTTAAAGGATTTATCCATCTTTCTAATATTGATGGCCTGTCCTTAGGATAGACCATCAATATTACATCTGCGGGGGCTGACAGCTAGGACCTCTGCAGATCAGCTTTTGCAGGACAGTGCGGCTACAGGTAATGATAGCAATTCTAGGAAACACGCTGTTCGCTTGCCATACAGGGTGTAGTAGTGGGTTTAGGTAGTACAGTGGATCACATCATATGGCGGGTGAGCAGCATGACTCCTGACATGTTATTACCTTTAGCCGCCCTGTCTCTGTACAGCTGATCTGTAGGGGTCCTGGCGGTGGGCCTCTAGAAGCAATTCCACTGGTGGGCCCTAGCATCCCAGTCCGACACTGTCTAGGAGAGAATATTGTTATATACATGAAGTTCAGTGAAGACTGTACAGCAGTGAAGAAAGGCTGTAGGACTCCATATTAAAGCTGTACAGTCTCTGTGCCAGTGTCCATGAGTCTTAAGTATCCTGTCAACTAGGCAAAAATAAATACCTGCCTTCCTGGTATACAATTACTCCTCAAATCTGTCATATTATAACATAATGATAATAATAGTAACAATAATCTCACTGAGAAAGTAATGCTCTCATGCTTTGGCCAAATTTTCTCAAGGACTAAGAGGAGAAGTAAACCTGGAGTTTCTCTTTAAATATACTGTATGGGTAATATATGTATTTAGTGAAGATGGGGAGACATGCACTAAATTAGCACTTGTGTAAACTTTAGACTTTGTATCACAAATCGACTTTTTCATTATTACAGCATCTTACTTACTTTTGCCATCTCCAGATGTTTATCCATGATGCCATATGAATATAATTGTCCTGGTTCCTCCACAAAGCACCCACAATTAAATACATCATGAAGAGCCCTTGTGTCTTATGGATTAGATGAAAGTACATTGCACTAATGGCAGAATCCCATCTACTGCTAACCAATGACAATTGGAAATGGTTAAACTGATTGAGAAAGAGTCTGAATGCTCCTCTAGACTTTAAAGAAGCAAGTCCTGCCATGAAGACTCATTTGTGCTTAAAGTGCTATTAAAATTAACCAAAGAAAAGTAAAAATTATATTAAAGGTTAAACTATTTTCTAATATATTTTTGCACCAATTTTTCAGTTTTCAAGATCTGTGGTTAAAGTCATTGAACGGGGAACTTTACTAACTATTTCCAAGGTGCCCAGTTGTGTAATGCACCGTAACAATCCATGCACCCGACCAGAACTGATTTGTGTCTCCTAGTAATAAACAATGAAAGTTCACATGCAATGACTACAAACAGAGATCTTGAAAACTACAGAATTGAAGTACAAAGTACTGTATACAATATTAGAAAATGGTATACATTTTCAATATACACTGGATAAACTTTATTTGCTAAAACTGGAAACCCCAGTTAGATTACATGTACATGTAAGGCTAAGGTCTCATGTTGCTGAAACGCTGCCTTTTTTGTTGCAGATAGGAAGTACTTATACTTCTAACTTCTGCTCAATCCACTCCTGGCTTTGGCTCAAAAAAACGCAGCAAAATCTGCAACAAAAGAAGTTGCATTTCAGCAAGGTGGGGGCCTTAAACTAAAAATGTTTGCTGCATAGTTGTTACATCATATTATGCACCAAACGCTGTGAAAAATACACATTTGTGAAATCCACAGTGAAAATCCACAAAAGAATTGCTGTGTGCTGCGGATTTCAAAGTCCACGCCATATGTCAATTTCCAGGCGGAAAAAACTCTAGTGCACATACATTATTTTAAGAAAATCTCATTGAATTACATACTACTGTATTACACTATGGATTTTCTACAGGAAAATCAGCTTGGAAAATCTCTGCATAACCCGCAATGTGTGCATTTAGCCTTTTATTGTTCATTAGGCTTTAAAATAGGTTTTCCACAAAGGATACAGAAAAAAAAATTGCTAAGTAATATTCCTGCCATATATTATTCACATGATTTCTTTTGATTGATGATAAATGCTCTTTATGACATGTACCCATATTCATTTAGGCGGACAGAGGAACCACATATACAGCGATGAACCACATATAAAAATTGTGTACAGGATTTAAATGAATTTCACAGATCTTTGTAGATATACAAAGGGTTAACTAATTGCAGAGCTGGGAAGGAACATCCTGAGTGTGTGCTACTGTGCTCAGCATCCTGAGTTCCCATAGCAACCCCAGTCTTTCTGTCATACTCCTCTGCAGCTGCAGAATATCTGAAGTGCAGCACACTGGGCTTTTCTCAGTTCCAAATGCTGCACTGGTCTCTCTTGAAGCAACCATTAGTCTTCCCTGGAATGGAAATTGCCTCTAGGGAAAGGCTGAACAGTATTATGGCTCTTCTAATTTTGGAATTCATTAGACACATCACCTCGCTGTGTTAAAAAGATGCTGCACTGCCAGTTAACTAAACGCATAGGGATGTATATGACAGCCATGCTGTAAAAAAAAATATCACAAACCAGAAAATTGCATTCTAAATATGAAATTAGAATCTTAGCTGCATTAATACTCCGTCTTAAAAGATTTGTTGAAGTAATCCCTTAAAATGTAAATGCCTATGATTAGTATAGGAATCTTCCTGGCAGCAGAACAGGCTGTACCATAAGCAGTGCAGTGACTGTGGCAGGAATTATAGCAGTTTATTAATTTGTTATGTCCCACTGCTGAAGGTTATGTAATGTATAGCTATTTACATCCATAAACGCAGTATATAACCCTATGTCTGTGCAATAGCTCGGGATATTCGAAATTATTCCTGCCTGCCCCGTTTCCTTGGTAGTTCTGGGCGGAAAGCCAATGTTGTGTTAGGAATGTCAGGGCCCCAACTGGGTCAGACATATGCAGGCTCCCAAGTTAGGACACCAAGGAGTGAATAAGCCATTTGAATGGTAATAAGCGTAGCCCCCAAAAGACTTGCAGGAAATAGATCTGGGTACCATGGCCAAAGTGCAAATATGTGGAATGCAGATCTATATCAACTGTCAACAAATTTAAGATGAACTTTCCTGTGTGGGGCCTGTACTTACTTTTCTATTTGGTCTTATCTGCTGTGCCTTTCAGAATAACAATAAAGTACAAATGACATTTTCTGGATGCATCACTATGCATAATAGACCTCTAAAAGAAAATAAAGAGTATACATAATTCTCTTCTAATCTGAAAGGTATGTACACCTTTACAAATCTGAGGGGTCAAGAGTCTAGAACCCTACTGATGGCTAGAACACAATCGCTTGGGCACTATATAGGCACTCGAACATTGCCTACACTTCACTATTTTCATATTATAGTCCTCTGCTTTAGCAGTTGTTAGGGTACTGCTGGATCGCCAAACCTTTGCCCATGACATTTTCAGACATGTCTCCTCACTGTTAGAAGAGGCATGTATCAAATACCATTATGTGACAGGTAGGAGTCAGTTTGCTGAAATCTTCAGAGATTGGGATAACTGGGATTCTTGATCACATATTCACAGTGGAAAGCAGGTCCTGCTTTTGTCACCCTCCATTGTAGTCTGTGGTTCATACAGAAAAAGTGGAGCATGCTTATCCTGCTCTCTATTAGGAACGTGGGGTGAGCATCACCCTTTCTTATTTCTATGGGTGTTATAACAGGTGAACCCCTGTTAATGAAAACCTTGTGTTAAATCAGTATGCCATAAATATTATACGTACTAAATAAACCTGTAAAGAGGAGAATTCTCCTGACATGTCTATTTTAGTAAATACATGATCTTTTTATATAATTTCACTGTAATACAGTGACAGCAGATATGTATGAATAACTTGACAATTGAATATAACCAGTTAGAGGGGTGTCCCTCTAACTCCAAAGTCAGTTTTGAAAAAGCCAGATGGTGTAGAAACACCCCTTTTCACAAGGAGAATGATAACACACAGTTGTTACTTCATTAAAAATAAGATGAATTAAAGGAATAAAAGAGGAATGGTACAAGGCAGAACTGTTTAAAAAAGGCTGCAGTTATTTCACATTTTAGTATTTACTAAAATAGACATGTCAGGAGCATAGACTTTCACCACCTCAGCCAAGTCTAGTTCTCTGCTACATTTAATAGGCGCTGCTCCACTGATTCTGACACAATTGGAATCTTTTCTCTATTCCCCACCATTCCCAAGCAATAAGTACTGTTACTTTTGGTGCCTGATATTCTATTTAGGCTCTGTACTGTCAGATGGGTGGTGTCAGACAAAAGCAGGCTAATGGTGTGATTCTG